>MU827305.1:0-600000 GCA_029204205.1 Desmophyllum pertusum | reverse complement strand
ATTTGTGAAGTGAAACTTTTGGCTTCCATGAATGAATTTTAGTCGCCGTAAACACGAATAACTGTACGCTGAAAACACTGAAGTTCTTGACGAAAACACTGAAATTCAATGCTCAGCTATTGTTTTCCAAAGCTGTCACCCGATTTCCATACATTCTTGACAAACAACTGCAGTCAAAATAGTCAAATTATGAACCGTTGTGAAGATTTCATTCAGTTGCCAGCGAAGAGCCTGCGAGGTTCGCGCGTAAACGCGCAGGCTTTACCACAGGCCGCCCAAGCTAAAGATAAGAGAAACAGTGTCACGGTATAAGCGGCATTGTGTTACAACGGCTCGATTTATAAGGGTTTGTATGGGATCGAACGCACGGTTATGTTTTAGAAGATATAAAATCGAATGTTTTGTGAATAAAAACGACTTACCCTGTTGCTGTGTTGTATTCTTTGTAGTTTGCCAGCTTCTCAGGCCGGTTTGAGGCGATTTAGGCGAGTTTTAGTTTTCGAGGTTTTCCGTTAATATAATTATATTAACGGAAAACCTCGAAAACTAAAACTCGCCTAAATCGCCTCAAACCGGCCTGAGAAGCTGGCAAACTACAAAGAATACAACACAGCAACAGGGTAAGTCGTTTTTATTCACAAAACATTCGATTTATATCTTCTAAAACATAACCGTTGCGTTCCCATACAAACCCTTATAAATCGAGCCGTTGTAACACAATGCCGCTTATACCGTGACACTGTTTCTCTTATCTTTAGCTTGGGCGGCCTGTGGCTTTACTACAAGTACCAGCAACCTTTGCGCGTGTGACGTCATAATGAAAACGGTCTATTGCTTTAGTTTTGGTTTTACGACACTCGATTGAAAACTGCTCCATATTATCCACAACAAATTAAGATATGTGTCCGGATAACTCAAAAGTCAACTGCTATGTACAATAGATATAGATATGTACAAGTTGCAATGTTCATCAGAATGAATAATATATGAGCGAAGCTCTGATTTTGTTGTCAAACTGAAATGAACTATTTTTGGCTTTTAAAAGGGTTTTAACATGCTAATACGGACAAACATTGAAATGACTAAAAACGGTAAATCCTCTCGTAACAACAATAATAAAGCCGATTTATCTATGTTTTACATCTTGTTGATTGACAAGCGAAAACCCGAAATTTGAAATAAGTTCCCGGGTGCTTAATCGAGGAAATAAGTATTTATACACTACATTTACACATTTTAAACTACTTGGTATTACTTCACGAAGAATTCCTCCATTTGCTCCTTAGCTTTTGTTTCGATCGAGAAGACACATCAAACACTCGAGACAGTGTTTCATCCGATTTCCAAACGCCTCGAATTTCGTCAAAAAATACTCCGCTAGGTGTTGTAATTTCAACTATCTTCTCGGTGTTTGAAATCGGATGAAACACTGGACATCTCGCGTGTTTGATATATTACGTAAAAACACTCAAGAAAAGTTCCTAGAAAAATAATAAAATGCATGCAGATTATTAAATTCCTATGCAGCTTCGTCGACGCAGAGTCTTGTGAATGTAGCTGTTAAGTGAAAGTCACACGTTTCATTGAATTCATTGTCAACCACACTGAAAGGTATTGCGTAGTTTTCGCATGCAAGTAAAAAGAGCCTTGCGAAAGTCCTCCAGCCTCCAGCAGAATATGAACGGATCAATTGCTGAGCTCAACGATGTAAAGGCCAAGGTGATTTTATGTAGCGCCTGAAAGATGGCGAGCTTGGCGGTACAACGGTCGGCAGGATCACAATGGGCGCCCAACACAACAGCGACGTCACCACTGTCATGGCAACAACTGTAGCCGATTTGTTCCAGATGGATAATCTCTGGAACCCTGCGGCTGGGTACTGACTGGCAATCTGTCGGTCTACTCGCCTGGCAATACAATACATAGAGATGTGGAGGGCCAAGGTGACGGTGATGATGACCGCGATGTAGAAGAAGCTGTACAGCGGCGTGCTTGTCAACAGGCTCAACAAGGTCAGCAATACTGCGATGAACCATTGAGCGCAGAACGCAGCCACGGTGACGTATTTGTTGCTCGTCCAGTCGATGTAGCGATATGGGTAACAGATGTAGATAAAGCGGTCCAAGGTCACAATGAACGTGCCATTTAAGGAAGCCAAGAAAAGGCCGAATCCCAGTTTGAAACGAACAGCATCAAAAACGACACTGGAACCATAGTTGATGTCGTAGATGTACATTGGCTCGTACACTGCACATATGATGACGTCAGTCAATGATAGGCTGATCAGTAAAACCGCTGTACAGCTCTCTCGCAGCTGTCGCGTCAGTAGAACAGCAAATATCAGGAGAATATTCGAGAGAGTTCCAACCACTGATATACCGCTACTGAACACTGTCAGGGCTATCACTTCTGCTGACGTCATGTTGCTCGTTGGCGTTGTAGAGTTGGTGTCCTGTGCCATGCTCGCAAACATACTGCAATCTTACAGTTCACGAGTGACTCCACTCGTGGTCTGAAGTGTGCCCGTTTCAGTTCTGTAAGGCTCAGACCTACGACTTTTTAGTGGCTCGGACAGAAAGAACAAGTTGGATTTTTCAACGCGAAATCAACACTAAGTCTTACTCAGGAATATCGGAACCCAATCCGTGCATGTTAACGCGATGAAAAGGAGAAGCAAACTGGAACTTCTAAACAAGGACGTCGTAAGATAAACGATCTTTTTGCTTGTTCGTTTTCGTTTTCCGGTCGACAGCTTCTCTCTTTGTCCTTTGTTCACGGAAAACAATTTCAACCCCCATAAGAAAGTTTCACTGCCAATCTCATTAGCACCTTATGTCTGTAGTGCTTCCACTATAGGTGTTTCACCCGATATTCCAAGGAATAAATTTGTCTCGATTTGGGAAGGAAATTATACGTTTAGTCAAGTTATACGGCGACAGCAGCAATATTGGAAAGGACTTCTAGGAAAGTCTAGCATGACTTACTGAATCACTGCTTGTTTCACAAATAAAAAAAACATGCAAAAATCTGAAAAATAAGAGCTTTAGTTTGAGTGTTCATGCAGTTATATTTAATCAGCTTTCACGGGGGGGGGGGGGGGGGGGGGGGGGGGGGAGGAGGAACGATGAGGGAGAGGGGAGAAACGGCTGAAAAATAAAGGAGAGAGAAATATCTTAAAAAGAGGAGCGAGAAACGGCTGAAAAAGTAGGGAGGAGGCCGAGACAGATGAGTTAAAATAAATGGAGAGAAGGGATATTTAAAGGGGCAGTATCACGAGAATTCTCCCAAGTTTTTGTGTAAACTACGCTTGAATTATGAAGGTACACCCACTGATGCACAAAATGGTTCCTGGACAACAAGAGAAAGACATCAATTCATTCTCCTGAGGTCGGAACAAACCAGAATCATCAATTTTGAGCTATTTTTCCCAAGAACACCGTAAAACTTGAAAACGTCGGCCCGACTTTTTCAAGTTTCATTCCACTTCCTTCCTACCCGTCCTTAGTCAAATAATGTTTTTGCCACTGTTATATTAGTGAATTTAAATTGATACAAACACTCCTGCTAGGATATTTAAGTAGTACTAAATCTTGGCGACACTGCCCCTTAACTGTCTATTCCTATCCCCCCCCCCCCCCCCCCCCTCAATTAATTAATTAGGCGCACAAGAACCAAACGATATCACCTCATTTTCAATATATTGCAAATGACCAGCGCAAACAATTTATGCCTAATACTTCTTATGTTCATTTCTCACGGCCAACGAAAAGGGAAGATATCTTTTTCAAACAATTATTTCTGTTATTTAAATTTGCCAATCAGTTTAGTTCTTTGATTGGCACATTTATATATCAATAAATATATTATTCTCTTTGCAGCGGAGCGTCAGTGTATTTCCGCGATACTAATTTGACTATTTTCTATTATTTTGATCCAAAATTCTGAATCTTGTCCTAACGCGTAGGCAATTCAATAATTTAACAACAGCGTTCTCCGTTTTGGCACATTCGATCTTTTATACATTTTTCCAAGTTCCTATATCGAGCTATCTAGTTTCGCTCCTGCTGTCACCAAAAAAAGTGTTTTCTTTATGCCATTCGTAGTTAATTTTTCTTCATCAGGAAATATTGCCTTCTAATGAGGTATTTTTCCACTCTCCAGTTCAACAATTCAAGTTGTTTTTTATAACACAAACTGACCTAAACTACAAACGCAGATGTATTCCCGGCTGTTGTTTCGCCGACGGGAAAAAAGGCGCGAAAACGAGCCGGAAAGAGGTCTGTGGCGTCAAACCTTTTGTTTTAACGTAACATCGGATAGAATGGGTCAGACTCCAAAACACGAGACTGAAACGAAACGGCCGCGTGCTTTTATTATTTTCTCGTGTTTGGAAATCTTGATGAAACACGAAGCACGTGTTTTTGAAATAACTTCTCATATAGTGCAGAAAACAAAAGAAAATATAATTCCCGTCTTATTACAACTATTTCTTGTTTATGGTGGTTTGCGTCAATTTTATAAGAACTGTTTGCTTGCATGAACAAACATCAGAAAATTAACAGGTTATAGAGCAGGCAGAAAGAAATGTTCCGTCCAATCTATAACTTTGTAGCGTTTTTCATAACCGAGTTATTACGAAAATATTTTTCAGAAAATTACAGTATTTAGTATGCAGCCGCCATCAGTTGGTGGTTCCTATAAACAACATGGAAGGACACAATAAACTTTACAAGAAGTAACTAGATTCTACCATCGATTATCATTAGATTTCACTTCAAAACTCTTTAGATGTCACTTCTAAATCATTATCACGTATGGAAATTTAAAAATGACATAAAAATACCCGTTTTGGGTCGTTTTTGTGACAGTTCAAAAACACGTTCATCCGACAAATCGCAAATTTCAAAATGCTTTATTTCGAAACGAAGCACTAAATCGATACCAAACGTTGCATAGAGATTAATGTTTTGTATGTGTAGAATATGTGAAAAGAACAGCTTTGTAGAATTAACAGTTTAGATTTTAGAATTTTGATGACGTCAGATGCAAACCAAGAATTAATGAATACCTTCAAATTGCAATAATAAACCTAACCTGAGTATCAGGCGAATTTTTCCGCGCTCTCTTTTACTCTTCGTCTTTTAATGGCTCCGTCAATTCCAAGCCCGACCATCCCCCCCCCCCCCCCGGGCATTTGTCGGGCATTTTACAACTTTTCCATCCCTAGGGTGGGGCATTTGCTATAACCGGGCAGCCCGGGGGTGGGCATTTGTCAAAGGCAACGCGATCTTTCGTATTTTAAAAGACGTACACGGTTTGTTGTTTATTTAAAATTTCCTGATTGCCCCCGATAGAAAAATAGAAAAACTGAGTTGATATTAAACCTCGTTTGAGTCCCGCACTTTTCAAGTGTACCGTAGCCCCACCCCCACCCCACATGTGCAAACATTTACACCGTTGCTTTCCACGTGCGAACCAAAGACGTCAAAGATGGCGGAACGAAGCTTCGACTTCAACACCATGTTCCAAAAATCATGATTACAGGTATAAATAAAGAGCTATGTATTTGTGAACAATTATAGTATCCATCATTAATAGTTCTGCTTGGAATTTAGATTTTTAAATTCCTCGATCCTCTCAAAAAAGTTTTTGAACTTGTCCCGTGGGTCGGGCATTTGCACTGCTCCTGAAGCCCCACCGTGGGGATTTTGTGCATGTAAGCTAACCCCACCGTGGGGCATTTTCAACCTTCTGACAAAAAAATGACAAATGCCCGGGGGGGGGATGAGCGGGCTTGGAATTGACGGAGCCATTACGTGGTCGCGCTGAAAAATTAACGCCTGACACAATTCCGAACGCCCCCTTTTCGTGATGGATTGACATTGATTGACATGACTTCTAAATAGCCAATCAAAATTACTTCCGATACGCGATACTCGCGAGAATGCCGGATTTCCACGCGTGGAACGAAACAGCTTTGGACGCCATTTTTGTTGTGAATGTTTCGTCGTTGTGTAAGCAAATTGGGGTGTTTTTTCGAAGAGAAAACGTTTGAAATCAAATCTTCCCAGTATTCATATCTACATGGGAGATTTCACCATTTGAATAAGGAAGGACTATTAGATATTCTGCGAGTAAACAACGCGGTAAGCGAAGGAATGATTTAAGCTTAATGTGTTCGATCGATCATTTTATAAAGTCGACCAGGTAAACTTGTTATAAGCTTTTATCATCGACTATAGCGTGACGGCATGCGAATTTAAAGCTTATTTTAAATTTTATATTACTGACATTGGCTACTTTTCATCTGATCAGTGATGTTTATTATAGTCAGTGAAAAGTCAGGCAACCACGGTTTGCTAAATTGTCATGTTATTAAAATACGTTTAATAAGCTTACAACATTTATGAGGTTCATGTATGCCGTCGCTTTAAATTGTACTAACTTTGTGCGAATAACAACTTGCAATTGAGGATCGAAGTTCAAAGGCGTTCTGTTATGCGTACAATCAACAGTTTTAAGCTAATATAAGTAGAAGACTGCTTCCATGCAGTTGAACGATCGCGATCGAGTCATGTTTATAATTATTGTGGTAATTTTATTATAACGCAAATACAAAATAAACTCACTTGAATAAAATATATACTGTTTTCTGTCCTTTGTCCCAAATAGCGGCTTCCAGACCATTCTCCCAAAGTCAAAAATACGAAGAGTTTTCTGCTCTTTCCAACACTCTTTCCAACATGGTGGATTTCGCTTGACTCTCCACGCAACGCGCGTTGCTTTTACTTCCGGCGAAGTCTATTGTTGAATCAGCCAATCAGATTCATTAAAATCACGTCCAAAATCTGGACGTGATTTGTAATTGGCAGACAATCTTTAGAAGAATTGTGTCAGGCCCATTTTTAGCGTGAGACCCGTAAAGAGAATGAAAGGAGCGCGAAAAATTGGCCTGATCGCAGGTTATAATAAACCAAAAGGGAACAAGGTGGTTAAAGGAGCTACGTCACGGATGGCGCATCTTGAAAAAATTGGCCAATTTTTTTCAAGTTCGCCGTTCGCAATCCGTCTTAATCTTCTCCATCCGCAACCATCCTCGTTCCTGTTTGGTTTATTATTACCTATGTGGTGTTTTTCTACCTCTGTAAACTATTATTTTGTGGCTTTCTTCAATTTGAAGGTGATTTTGCACTTCGCAAAAATGACTTAAATTATCATGACGAAACAGCTGTCCACGGTTGCATTTTGTCTTTCAGTTTGGACTCTATCATATCGTTGTCGCGTTAAGTGTTCTACGTAGTATCAGCCTTGCTTACGTTATTTGTAAGAGTATTTAGGACGGATATAAATTGAACTTTATAGTCATTTTCCTGAAACGGTTTTTAATTTCGATGTTGTGAGCTCATTTTACTTCGTTATGAATTGGAATATTTTGTACAACTATCGATAGATACTTAGATAATGCAACCAGTCCTTCTTTAAATTCCGCCCTTCCCCTCCCCTTACCTCCCTTCCCCTCCCCTTGCGAGGTATTGTTTTAGTCAGAGAGAGGGATGTTACCTACCCAACGGTTGCCATGGTAACCAATGCCCACCAGAATCCTTCCCAAACGCCGAGCAGGAAAGACGGAGGGAATTCCTCAGGGTTGCAATTGTGGTCCTAAGAGAGTAGAGGATAATCAATCCAGTCAGAGCTATATAGCAAGGGAATAGGAGACGTCTGCACGCAGGCTATCAGAGCTAAGGCTCGATTGCAAGTTGGAGAGTTCTGAACCGAACCGCAGCAAAGATTGCCGGAACATGATTTAGTTTCGGCGCATGGCCAACTTGCATTGGCTTTGAAGACAATGAGGAATGAAAGAGATTTGCCTGCAGTACAGTCGGTTTAGGTTTTTTTCGGTGTGAGCGCGAAGCGTGACAGCGAGCTCGTCTCGCTCTGCGCTCGCCGTCGCGCTTCGCGCTCACAGCGAAAAAAACCCTAAACCGCCTGTACTGTACCCTGGGTGCCAGAGGCTTTTCTTGCGCGGTTTCCGGTTTCAAATCTCTCTTATGGCCCGCCGCTCGCCGGAGCGTCGTCGGCCTTCGGCCGACTTCGGATCTCGACGCGACGGAGAAATAAACCTCTGGTACCCAGGGTACCTGTACTGCAGGCTAGAAAGAGATTTGATGCCGAGCGCGTAAGGCAAACGCGTGTAAATGTTAGCAGGCCGGGAATTGCTGATGACACAAGGATATATTTGAAGTCAATATATAGATACAAAAAGGAAAACGTACAGCATATGTAGATATATCTACCGCACAAACGGGTACCGTTATTTGAGTATATACTCTATACCGGCGAAGGTTTTCTATCTGATTGTTATTAACCCTTAAGGTACCAACTACGCATATACACGTGACAAGATTAGTTTGACACGCATCTGATGCAGAAAAGATGGATCTTTGTAACCGTGCATCAATTTATTTTTGGCTATGCACTTTGATAAAAAGATAAAATTGAACGGTTTTGCACCAAAACCTTTTAAACATCTTTCCCTAGTTCTCCAAATGGCATTTTTAGCAAAGGTTACTGAGCCAAATTTCGGGTGACAGCACCAAGAAAACGGGTTTTCCCCAAAAGTTATGACGTGAGCCCTTTGTCACGTTCTTTAGCAAACAGTGAGAGCGCCCCTCTTACAAAAATCAGTGGGCGCAGCCAGATGCACTCCTTAGATTATGATCAGTTTGGGGCAAGCTTTCACGGACACACCTTTTCCCTACATTTTCTGCCCGCGGTGGGTTGTCAACTGCTCCTTTACATACAAAGTGTTACTGAACTCTATTTGTCGGTTTTCTGCTCAAATTCACAACTAACAAATTAACCATTTTTGGCCTTTTGTTTCCGATACCAAGTGGGTTCTTGAAATTGCCTAGCAACCACACTGACCATAACAACGAAATCGCAGTCAGAGACACCTGGTGACGTACACACAATATAACAACCACAAATGGAGTTTAATCCGCTTGCAGGTCTTCGCGAAGCTCGGGGAAAGAAAGTGTTGTTATGGGGTGAAGGGGTAGACATGGAATACCGGGGAGGGGGAGGGGGGGGGGGGACTGACACCCATATAAACGCGACAGAGGTACGTGATTCCAGTCACTACCACAACTAGTTGTACTGTCATACTGTATACGGAGCCTACTTACCCAAAACCATACGATCTCGCTTGCAATACTCGCCATGAGTATAAGGAAGGCCAGCATTGGCCAGGCACGAGTTACGGTCCACAACACGACATAGTCACCCTGATTGTTACCATATCTGACGTCATTCACTAAAAGAACTACGCGCGGAGCCTGGACAAGAGCAATGAATGGTCGATTGCGAAAGGTCTTACTGGCACCGCCATAAGTGTCAAATCTTTGAACAGGGAAGCTAAAATCGACTTTTCCTTGACGCAAAACGTCATTTATTTCCCAGGATGACTTCAGGAACTTGCCAAAACTGACATGAGAGCTTTCATTACAGCAGGATTGAAGGACTTTATTTAAAATTGCGGGCAACATTCCACGGATTATGACGCCGCCCAGTTCCTCGGTGCTTTGTGGCCTTGCCTCATCAGTGACCGTGTAAGGAGGGTACTGGTACCAAGCTAGTGAGAGAGGATGACCTTTCCTACATCTCTCATCCAAAGAGATTGCTTTTGTGTTGAATGCGCTATCACGTGATTGCTGCCGTATTTAGAGTGTCGTTTTTACTTGACTCCAGTGAGTGGAACGGAATAATAAATGAGTCACTGCTGTTGTCTCCGGTGTAAATTCGTTAGTGCTACTGGCCAAAGAATGCAGATGACTGATAAAGCACAAGAACATGAACGATACACCGGCCATTTTCCGTGCACAAAAACGGCGTTCACTGCGACACCTGACGAGCTTCGGAACGCGCGGTCACTCCTACGAGAAACAATCATTCAAAGAAAAATGTTTGTCACTGAATTCTTGGAGAAAACAAAAACACATTGTGGAGGTATTCGTACCGACTGCAAGGCCTTTAAAGAAATCAGAACAGCGAATATCAATCATACCATTGTATAACTCAGCACCCGAGTCCAGTTAGCATCCATGTTGTTCATATACATCTTTGTGGGATGCCAGTCGGTTCAGTCTATTTATGGATTTCATATTTTCACACATTATGATAATTTTAGCCGTCTTCACTCGGGTCTTCACTCTATTGAAAGTTAATTCAATGTTTACAGTTGAACGCCGTTGATGAATGGCACTCAGTGAAGCATTGTTATTGATGGGATTTAGCATTGTTATTCATTGATTTCAATCTTCTAGCATTTATTTCTAACATTCCATTCATTAAATCCTAGTTAAGACCCTGACAGTTCATTTATGGGAGGAGTGTTTAAATCATTAGCATTGTACACACAGTTTCACTAGTAGACTCGAAGTTAAGAACAACTATTTATTGAAAGAAATGATGATATTTATATATAATAATAATATAATGGTTATTGAACAATATATCCACATAGTGGCTCTTCACTTGTCCACTACCTAATATACAATAAGATTTATTGTTTTCAATTAGTTTTGCAAACAACATTTGTCGACAAAAGAAACCTACGACTGGGTGAATATCGTAATTACTTTTAAAACTCGAATTTAAAACGGAATTGCTTTGGCTTTGCTTTACTACGCTCTGTGATTGGTTAAAAAATTCGCGCCGCGACCAATCAGATGTAAAACAAAACCAATCGCGACTTGGTCGCACGCGTTTTCCCGCGCTTAGCGCCAGTTTCGTGTATTTGCTTCGAGTTCTCATTGGTTCATTTTTATTTGTTGCCAGTCAGGTTTGTTGTGATTGGCCATTGTAATTGCTTTAGTTTTTGGCTTTACGGCACTCAGTTGAAAACCGCTCTAATGCTCTAAAGATTTTGCTACCTTCGAGCTCATCTTAGCCTATATATCGTCTGCTGTTATACCTTTTTCATTCATCAAAGAATATTCCATTTCTAAAATTCGGAAAGCAGGACAAAGCCTTGGAAAATACAACAGCCATCAGTCAAACCTACGAGTTACACAAACACATTTTTTATTTGCTGCCTGCTACATGTATAAAAATTTGTAAGACGCGAAGGATAGAGCGGTTTTCAATTGTGTCGAAGATATTCCGAATTGCTTTACTACGCTCTATGATTGGTTTAAAAAATTCGCGCCACCTACTCAACCAATCAGATGCAAAAGCAAAATCAATCGCGACTTGGTCGCACGCGTTTTCCCGCGCTTGGCACTAGTTACGTGTAGTTGCTTCGAGTTCTCATTGGTTCATTGTGTTGTTTACGTTTGCTGTGATTGGCCATTGTAATTCATTGTAATTGCTTTGGTTTTACGACACTCAGTTGAAACTGCTCCAATGGGAAGTAGAAAGAATCTCGTTTTATGGCGTGGCTGGACCCTGAAAGGTACCAATTCGAAAACAAAACCTTAACTGACATCCCCGGGTGGTGCGGAGCAGTTCTCGTGAGCTACTAATCATTGGCCCTGTGTGTGTAGCAGCTCTATTGTTAGGGCTATGGCCGTTGTTGTTATTCTATGTCCTGTTGTTCGTTCTACCAAGCCTGCGAACGCAGATGTATTTCCGAAATACGTACGAATACGAATCCCCAGGCCCGTTACGAGCGGGAAAACAGGGAGCGCGGGGCGTGATGGTTAGGAGGCGAAGCGCGCCTTCTCGCATGCAACAGTCCCACAACCCCACGCGCACCGCGCTCAAACAAGGAGCGACGCCTGGGGACGAGGCAGCGTCTGCGTTCGCAGGCTACCAATATTGTTGTACTTTTTGATCTTTTTTCCTTTTACATGTAATTCACGTCAGAGTGATGGGCGGGGTTTGAGATGTTCCGTTCACCAAACTCTCATGCACTCTCATCGACTCTCATCAAATTTCAACCTGCTCAAATTTTTCTTGAGAGTCATCGAGAACTTTTTCTCGCTTGGCCCTAACTGATGATAGCCGCTGAGTTGAAGAAAACTTTCACGAGAGCTAGCCTCCTCGCAGACTTTCTTTTAGCTCGTCACGCAATCGCTCCTTGGGGAGGAGATTGCGTGACGAGCCAAAAGAAAGTCTGCGAGGAGGCTACACGAGAGCCAAATCTCAGCAACTCTCGTCCTCGTTTGGCCAGGGCTTTACCAAGTGAATTGTTCGTGATAACAGTGTGTCCAGGTGACCAGATACTTGTGTAATAAATGACAGTCTCATCTACAAATTATCATCCCATATTTATTGCTTTTTCATTTAACATTCCTAACTAGCATTATTTATTGCTTTTTAACAACAACAAAAATACCAATGCACAGAAATTGTCCTTCAAAATAATTCGAACTGATGAATCTCGTACCCAGATCTTGGCAAGGTCATCAAAAAAGTGACTGTGGGGATCTGGGTATCAGATTAAGAACTTGATGTTTACCGCATGTACAATATTCTGAACTAGTTGCACTAGTCAATTGATTTAATTTGTACACTAACACAGGCAGACTCGTGCGAGCCTTGCTGCCGGCAGCACAATAAATACAATATTCAAGTAAAAACATTAAATTTTCAAGAGTCGGAAAATTTGACCCTTTATACCATGCTGCTAAAAAAATACTTAATAATATTAATTAAACTGATGTTACCAATGGAACCCTAGTTAACCCAGGTGACAATACTCTGTTCAGCATAAGAGCTGTGAAACTATGGCTTAGGTTCATTATTTGGTGAACTATGCCCTATTCAATCGGGGGAACAAGTACCAGTTGATGACAAAATCCCGCCTCCGAGACGGGACTGAACGCATGGTGTTCATCCCCAAAGTTGCTAAGCAACATGACGTATTTGCTAGCGCGATTGCTTTCGGAGTACTTGTGAGTGCTCGTGCTAGTTTCTGATTGGATAAAAAGATTTGGAAACTCTTCAAGTGCTTCCGCAAAGATTTGCCAAAACCGGCACTTGTTCCCCTGACTGTGTTAATAAATAATTATACAGTGTGCAAAGAAAGTGATAACCCAGGGCGAGTGGATTGTCCTGTCGGGCCGGTGAATTTTATCCATCACTTGCCAACAGGGAAGTAACAAATTATTTTGGACTTTTCTTGGCTGAACCAGGGATGTCAATATGTTTTGAAGCAGCTGGCTACTTACTTAAGGAAAGTAGGTGGTCAACTACTTCAGATAGCCTGCCGTGGCTGTTGTCTTTTAGTCATTTTCAAACTTTTGAGTAGCCAGCCATCTTCACTGCAGTTGCTGGTCACAACAGCCGGTTGCCGGCTACTAATGACAACCCTGGGCTCCAACTTGCCCAAAAGATAATCTGGACATTATATTTTCTTTGCACCCTGATAATAGAGTAGTTTTCTCAAGTTATTACTGCACCTTTCAATATCACGCAAACTCTGGAATTCAAAACCTAACTGACGCTTCTGCCAATCATAACTCATGAAGGTGACTTTTTGAACCATTAACATAAATTATGTTTCCTGTGACGTCCGACAAGATGATTGACGGCAGCGTAAAACACAACCATTACAGTTTTACATGTTATTGAAAGATGCAGCAAGCCAAATTCTGATCAATCCCAAGAAATGCAAATAACTCAACGAACCATATTAAATATAATTAAGTCACAAAAATTGGTTTTGGTTTTGCTCTGATTGTTTATCTAGCATGTATTTTTTTTGTTGCATGACATTTTTTCAATCAGTTGCTGTAGTTTTGACAAATGAAAAAAATGCTCTTAGCGAAATTCATAAGCAACCCTACCCTGGGCCCAGTAGTTGAACGTAATCTAGGGATTTAGAGTTGCTTTTACCAGAAACCTTGACATATGGCAAAATAATATTGGAAATGACTTTTAACTGGTAAACTTTAATTTGCAGAGAAAGTGGATTTACTTGTAAAATTAATTATAGGATTGAAACTTTGGTTAACTTTTAATCTTAGATTAGTGGTAATCCGTTTTGAACAACTGGGCCCTGAAGCAATATTATTTCCCATATTTTAACTGGGTAGGGATTACTGAAGATCAAATTCTAAACTAGTTAACTTGTTGATCATTTGTCTAGATAACAAGTCGTTACTAATTGACCTGAATGCATACTAAAGTTTGCCGACCACTAAAAAGCAATATTATTATTAACAACATCATGCCTTGCCTTTTTAAATACAGTCATACATGTAAATTAACCAAGAAAGATCATGCGAGGGTTAAAATTACACGTCAAAGGAGGCCTCTTAACTAAAGGGAACTCACCGAAACCTTCTTGGCTTTGCTCTTTTATTTTAAAATTACTCTAGTAAAATTAATGAACCTCTTTGTCATCAACAGTAAATAATTATTCTTAGTCATAAATAATTGCTGCTTTGACCATTCAAAGCAAGAAGACCACAGAGATGCATATTGCTTTTTCTTAAGCCTGTTGAAGCTGACTGAGATAGCCTAAGTACCACTGAGGATTTGAGTTATTGTTACTTGATTTCCAAAGCTCCAGGGGGGAGGGGGTCTCAGTTAAAAAACCCGACATGGTCGGCTATCTGACCCGACAAATTAATAGAAAACTTCAGAAGATTTGCCGAGGTCCATATCTATTGACCTGTTGCAATTCCTCATTGACACATTGTCTTTAAAACTTATCTCGAACCCTGGATTTCACCAAGTTATTTCACCTACAATATTATTTGAATCATGTTGCATGCAAAGTTTAAAGGGGACTGCCACCATTTTTAGCATGAATTCGAGAAGCTAAAAAAATACTATAGATCATAGGAAATGCCACAATTATGCATTATGCATTAAATGGAACCTACAGTATTAGAAATTTAGGATGGCTAACAATGGCAAGAAATACAATAACATTATGGAAAAATGTGAAAATACGAGGTTTACGAGGTTAGAGTTTTCAAGTTGGGCTTGGTGTCAGATTTGATTGAAATTTTGCAAAAAATCTTATTGCAACATGGCATTGAATTATTAGCCTGCATTGCAGATGAATTCAACCGTTAAATCCGTCTGCAAACCCGTGTCAAAATCCTTTACATTCATATGTAGTTAGAGCTGTGTGTTATTTAAAATTTTGTGAAAATCTTATCTATGGTGACAGTGCTCCCTTAACCTTAAGAAACTTGGGACATCTTTCATCCCATTATTACTTGATTCTCTTTTTCTTAACTTAACATTTATAATAATACTACCTCCGCTAACTGCGCCTTTCCTTCTACTACCTTCCACAGCTGGCTCTCTTCGCTATCCTCGTCATCATCACCTTCGGCGACGACGCCCAGGTTCTCTAGGGTCTCAATAGCATAGGATTCTCTTGCTTTCATGGTGGCTTCCATTTGTAGCCAAAGAATCTCTTCATCCTCAACACCAATTAAATCTCTGTTTATTCTTTCTGAATTATCTTCTGTTGAGTCTTGTTTGGTTTCAGGAATATGCCTCTTGTTGGTGAAAAAAGAAAAATGACTAAGTACAGGGAGCACTACAAGTTTCAATAGTAATGCAGAATTACTGTTCACTGTACACAGGATTTGAGCCAGAGCGCAAACAAGCGAGAATATCGCATTTGCGTGACAATTTGTCCCTCAAAAATTGGCGACTGTGCCATAATTGTCCCCCCAAAAATGGAGATAAGCTTATACTTACCGTTCGCCAGGCTGGGAAACCCGCTTTTTCAGTTCTAACTTTGCAAGGAACTTTGCCATAAAATCACTCACACAATAAATTGAATCACGAGAAATATGGGCCAAAACAGCCGCTAACACACGTCAACAAAGTTTCTCTCGGCTCGGCAAACAAATCGCCCCATAATGCATCGCAAGCCGTGTAAACTGTTGAATATGTCATGTATACCGATAGATTGTGTCTCTGGTGAGAGGCACAAGCACTTTCAACCAGACATTTTTCTTAGGGCCAACCCTGCAAACCAGTTTGTAACTTTAGAGGTAAATTAAACCAAACACACATTACAGTACACGTAGGTAAAACAGAGAGCCAAACTGAAGGCCTAATCCAGTGTAATAGTATGATTTCGTTTTTCTTTGTTTCATAAATAAATTATTAATGAGTTTGAGAACCTGGGCAAAACCAGACAACTTTCTGTGTCAAAGGTACATGTAATTTATTCCTGGGTTTGTTGAATGAACATAAAGTTTCAGTATAAAAACCCTTTCTGTCCCTAATCTTTCCTGTTTGTCCCTCTGCAAAGGCCTTGAAGGGACAAATTGTCTCCTAAGGCCACAGAGCTGGCTCAAACCCTGATGTACATGTAGATTCATTTGTTATTTTGTTATATATTTGTTATAATAAAATAATAATTTATTACTATTGGATTCGGTTTTCACATGATAGCGAAATTATGAAGGCCTTGGTTTGTGTTATCCGCCTCAGCCTTCGGCTTTGGCTTCAGCAGACAACACAAACCTCGGCCTTGATCATTTTACTATCTACACTGTACCAGTTCATCTTACCACAGTGGCTTCTGTATCTGGCAGATTAGCAGCTTCAGAAGTTACTTGATCTGTTCCATTAACATCATACTCCTCTATCACAGACGACTCTTCACTATATTGATATGACACAGTCTCTTTTTCATGTTCTAAATTCGAAGATCTACTTGAACTCAGTGTGTCTGTTGACTCCTGTTCCACAGTTCTTAAATGAGTTGACGGCAACACATGCACCTCATCACCATTGTTTGCCGATTCACTGTGCAATCCGTGCGGAGTAGAATGAACCCCATTAATGTGAACAGGATGGAAAGTTGATTTCGCTAAAGGATTGTTAATAGTATCTATACTAGTACTTTCTGATGGAACATCCACAGTTGCTGAACTCAACTCAAATTCATTATTATTCACTTGCAGTTCTTCAGCATCGCTAACAAACGTTGAAGAATCATCTTCCATTTGGCCTGCTGCATTTTGACCACCTGAGACTCCTTTTACTTTCTGAAGGATTTCATTCACCTTTCGTTTTGTATCTTCTGGATCTGTTACCTCTTGCTAAAATCAAATGAACACATTAAATTATAATTATTTTGTGTATACTAAGTAGCTCAGCAAAGTGCAATAGACTCAGTTAATGTAATGTGGCCATGATGGGTTGATTGGCTCAATGGCGACTGAGCGCCACAACTCAGGTCAGTTTTCATTGGATTCAGCAGTTAAACCATACTCACTTTTTTCAAAGCTTATTGTTTTTGTACATGTCAGTGTTCCCACTCATTTTGGAAAACAGGAGTCCCAAGGACCCCCAGTTCCAGTAACTGGGGGTCCTTTCTATTTTTTAAGGGTCCCCTAGTGAGAAAGGCATTTTAAGTGATATACATAATGTACACATCATCTAATATTACATGAAGTATTGACCGCTGACCATCAATGAGCCGAGAGTTGTTCGCTCGTTCGCGTGATTATCATTGTGATTCTTGCTTCGTTTTCGAGTTTGCAGCCAAATTTTCATAGTTTCCAGCTTGGAGAGGTAATGAAAAGGTAAAGGAAACTAGTGAAACTTTAACATTGTTTCTTATGTGTGTTTTGTATCTTGAAAAATCCTATTTATCTCAAGAGTAGACCAAACTATGAAAACACTCGAAATTTTGAGCGCTGATTTATGTGCGTCCCTGGGACGTACTGTGGCTAAAAACTGTGCGTCCTTTTTATTTTTTGTGCGTCAGATACGCACAGTTGTGCGTTAATGGGAACACTGCATGTGTTTATACTTGAAGTGCCACCTTGCATGACAGTTCTATTATGTTTTGAAAGATACATGACAGTTTGTACATTCACCACTTGAGAAACAAGAAGCAATCTGGGGCGAGTCGCATCTCGCAGTCACTTGTGCGACCATCACTTGGGACAAAATGATGGCCAGCTTGACGACGCATTGACAAAGCGCCCCCAGTAACGGTCCCGCAAGCAACTGCAAGATGCCACTAGCCCAGATTGCTTCTCGTTACTACCGTAAAAGCTCTATTAAGCCCCCGGGGGGTTATTTAATATTAGGCCTCAAGAGGGGGGGGGGGGGGCGCTTATTAGAGAGGCAGGCTTAATAGAGAAAGGGGGCTAAATAGAGCTTTTACGGTAATTAAAGTGGCGAATGTACCAGATGACATTCATTTACCGGGACAATGTTCTTTTAATGCCTAGAATTGTAACAAAATTGGATAAGTGCTAAATGAGTCCCCAAGATTAAACACAAACCTCCAAATAGGCAACAACAAATTATTACTGTTTACGGAAAGAAAAGTTTAGAATAAGCTTAACATCGGCAGAATTGAAACCTACATTTCCAGTGGCAGAAGAATTACTTTCCTCTGTAGTGTTTGGGCTTGCAGTTTGTCTTGTTCTGCTCATAATTTGTTCCACTCGCTGAAACAGAGATAAAAAATAAGTTAAGCTGACAGCAGCCAGAGGCTAATAAAATTTATCATATACTAATCAGGCAAGTGTATATTATAGGGCTTAGTGGACTGGTGTCTACATGTGCATCACGGTTCTCAGTAGAAAGCAGCAACAGGCAGATTTCTACCAGCTGTCAACTGAAGACAAACGTAGCTGCCTGTTCAAGCTTGAAAATACAAGACTTTGTTTAATATGCAACTTGTCTGTGGGAATATAAAAGCATACTAGTAAACGGCCTGTTCTATTATTTGGTATTTCCAACAGATAATTCATTGACGGAAGTTTTGCCATATGATGGTGACTAATTAAACAAAACAGGTTCACTCTGGCATGCGACAAATTAGTTTCCTCCTGGTAATGAATGGGGAAACACAGACATGCACCTCAACACATATCTGATTTCTCTGTAATTTGAATCACATTAATACGTTAGTGATATACATGTAAAAGCATGTACATCTCTCCTTACCCTTTTCCTCTCCAGTCTTGCAGCTTCTTCTTGTTTCCGTCTCTCTTCCTCCTCTTGTGCTTTCTTTTCTTCCTCCTCTCTCATTTTCTCTTCTTCTTCTTCTTTACGTTTCTTCTCAGCTGCATCCCTTTCAGCTTCCTCCTGCGCTTGCTTCTCTTTCTCTTCTGCTGCTATCCGCAGCCTCTCTTCTTCCTGCTTGCGTAGAAGCTCAGCAAGCTCGCGCATCCTAGCTTCTTCTTTGGCCTCTTCTTCTGCCCTTATCCTGTCTTCTTCTTCTTTCTTCAACCTCTCTGTCTCTTGTCGCTCCTTATCCAGGGCAGCCTGCCTCTCAGCTTCTTCTCTTGCCTTTTTTCTCCGTTCGGCCAAAGCCTGCTTAGCAGTCGCTTCATCTGCAAGTCCAGCTTTGGGCTTAGGTTCGGTTTTATGGCTTTTACCTGCTGGAGTTTTCTGCTGACCCACCTTGTGAATGGAACTAGTAGAATGAGATTTGGCTAACTTCCCAGCAGGCGGTATCAACGATTCACGACTTGTACTGTTTTTAGAGTTCTGATTATCCAGCGTCAAAGCTGAAGCATGTGTTGACGTCGACCGCACCCTGGTCTTTGTGCCAGAAGATGGTCTTTGCTGCGTACTCTGCGTACTCTGCGTACTCTGTGTAGTTTGCGTAGAGCCACCACTGCCTCTATGATTAGCTACAGATGAGCTATTTAAATTACTTGCGGATGCAGACTTACTGACCCCTATAGATTTTTTTGGTTGCAAGCTACTGGGGGTGGTAGCAGAAGATTCTTTGGGTGTTGAGCCTCCAGATAAACTGTCGGCACTACTTCGAGAGGGACTTCTAGCAGTTGTAGCACTAGAAGGCCTCATCAACGGCTTTGGTAATGAAGATGGACGGTCCACAGCACTGCCTGGTCGCTTAGCACTACCTTCGTGAGGTAGTGTTGGCAGTTTTCTACCGGTGCCGGGTTTTAAAGATGATCCATTTGATTTGGAAACATTATGTTTAGATCCTGCCTGCTCCTTTAATGAAGTCCACCTTTCTTTTTCGTCCTCCTCTTTTTTACGCTTTCTCTCTTCAAAGGCTGCTCTACGTTCCTCATTCTTTCTACGCCTCTCGTCGGCCTGTTTTTCTCGAAGAAACTTGACTTTTTCTTGTCTTTGATCGGGTGCAGTGCCATATCTGTCACTCAAATTTTCAATAGACGTAGATCGCCTCGCGGAATTCGTCCTCGTTGCACTAGTTGGCCGAGATGCCGAGTTTGAGTCTGATGAGTTCGCAGAAACTTTGCTTGGAGTACTTGTTGTCATCTTGCTGTCCTTGCTAGGCGATGAAGCGGCTGTTAAACAAAGAATATAACACACAACGCTTTAATCCTTGCGTGATGGAATTTCAAGTTTACCAACAACACAAGAATCGATTACCTTTCTTTGCTCGAAATGCCTCAATGGACATCGGTTGCTGATTTGATTCAGCCATTTAGCTAAGTTCCGTGCGACGCGAGGTGTGTCGCTTCAAGGCACTCTTGAGGGCAAACTGGTTCTTTCACCAACGCCTGGGAGGTAAATAATTGATATGGCAACAAAGTTGAAAAGCATCGAGTACATATCCTTCATAAACTACGGTTTTCACACCTGAAAACATATGTACAAAATTCACCGAAAACAAAATGGAATATTGAAAGAGTTTTGTCGCTCCATGTTTTTTACGTAATATTTTAGCCCTCGCTTCCCACGAACCAATCCCAGCAAACGATTTCAGACACGTGGTTATTTCTTTTACCGCTGGAAATACTTTGTTGCTGGCTCATGATTATTCTCCGCCGCCATTTTGCAGCATTTTGTTTTTCGACAATTTCTTCAACGAATTCGTTTCCTTTTAGTGGAGATCAAAGGAGAGCTTGTTAGAGCAGCAAAGAAAATTCACGAGAATTGGAGAATACAATGGTGGAGGAAATATTACACAAGAAACAATCGGTAAGATAAGCTTTTTAAAAAATAATACGAAAGCTATAAAATTGCAGTCAAGACGTTTTGACCGAACAGCTTCGGCCTTCATCGGATTAAGGTGGCTGGTAATGGTTTACAGCAGTTGTGCTTTGATGGATCAATATTTACCACCCCATATCAGTTGATGCTAAAATAATGGTATGTTTTTGACATAAACAGGTATAACCATGCGTAACAACAGTATTACCTGTCAAAACACTCAAAAATGAGCCTGGTGACCCCTATTTTTTATTATTGAATAATGATACAACTTTTGCAAAGTTAAAAAAAATTATTCGGAAGGGGTTCAGAGCCACCTTAAAATTTCGAAATTTTAAGGTGGCTCTGAATCCCTTCTGGAGAATGTTTTAACTTTTTGACAGGTTATACTGTTGCTATGGTAACCTATTACGTCAAGAAGATGATCATAACTTGTTCACCGATGATTGGGCATTGGTTTGATACCATTATTTTAGCATCTAGTATTGATCCATCAAAGCACAACTGCTGTAAACTGTTATCAGACACCTTAAAATGATGAAAAAGCCACAACAGCAATGCGCAAATTTTGAATTATAGGCTTTTTGTCATTTTAACTGATAACAGTCAAAGATTTTCGGTCAAAACGTCTTCATCAAAGTTTTCTAAGTTAAGTGCTAACCGAGGGGGACATTGGGGTTTGCGGTGTTGCAGTGTTAGTGTTGCTTAATTTTTTTATGCGGTATTTTGGTGAATAAAATCCCACATTGCGGTATTGCGGTGATCTCAAATCCTGCGGTGTGCGTTGTTTGTGTTATTAAACCTCCGGTGTACGGTGAAACGAAATTATTTGCGATGTTACGGTTTCTTGTTGGACCCTTGTACAATAATCGTCGGTCCTTGTCAGAACTAAATTTATAGCTTCTATATCTTCGTTAACCCGTGTTTATTTATTAAAAGCACGTACCTTTGTTAAACCTGTTAATTTGTAACACAGTATAGTCAAATACTACTGTCCAGTTAATATTTTATGCTTCAGCAGCCAGTCGCAAGCCGTCTTCATTTATAAGTAACTTAATATATTGCGGTGTCTGTGTTTCGTCAACTTTTCGTGCGGTGATAGAGTGTTTTTTTTTTTTGCGGTGTTGCGGTATTCAGAGCACCTCAATGTCCCCCTCCTAACCATTAGGCCACCATGTCCCCCACAATAATGGCAGTAGCAGTAATAAAATAATTGTCTTTCCTTTCTCCAGAAAAAAGTATTCTAATGGCAATGGATGCAGTCATAACCATTGAAGCAGATCTAAATTCCATTATCAAGGAGTATCTGGATTATCTTGGATACTCAAAGACATCAGGTACTTTTGAGGATGAGCTCACATCACTAGGAAAGCAATCAAACCAGAAATTTATTACACCAAGGAATGACTCGCAGAAAACCGAAATTGAGAGAGAATTGACGTTGGCTTTTGAGGATGGAAGGTACACAGAGTTTTTCAAAACATGGAACAAGTACATCCCAGAGAGCGTGCAAGACACTAATCATGTTTGTCAGAAACTGGTTTTCAACATAAACATCTACTTTGCACTCTATCCTATAACACATGGGAATCAGAGCAAGCAAGAGCTGGATAAATCAATGCGAGCGTTTAAATCTTATCTTGAAACAAAAGGAGCTGCTCTGAGCCAGACAACAGAGTTTCTTCCATATTATGCTCTGCCATTTATTCCAGATCCTACATCACATCCATCGTTCAAACCACTATTTGCAAGTTCATGGAGTTCTGATCTCAAGAACAACTTGCAAGCGTTTCTTTCAGCGACTCTTACGCATCAAGAGAAGCCACATCTTTACAATTTATTCAAACAAAATTCCACAGAAAGAGAGAGAGAACGGAAACTACACAGTGAGCAGCTTAAAAAGCTACAACATCAGCTAACAACGGGAGAACAGCGATGCCCACAGTACCAGAAAAGATGCTCCAAATTACAGGCTGACTACCACAAGCTCATAGGTGTTGCTGCTGAATTGGTGGACTCACTGGAAGACACTGTCCGTGGCAAGATGGTGACACCAGAGTACCTTCAAGACATTTGCATTAGACTTTTTGCTCCCTCAGTTGGGGAATCTCTTGATGTTAGCAAGCCAGGAACAGCAAGTTCAATTCTAAGAGCATCACTGGCTAATGGTGGATTAACTTCGCTCGCGGCAAGTGTCGATGTTCCGTACAAACCATCTCTTGACTATGAAAAGATAAAGAATGATCTGCTGACTTTGTCAGAGAGAAAGAAAGCATTTCTTCTACAGGCTCTGAGATGGAATCTGACCCAAGCAGCTATTGGTGAACAGCGAGACAGCATTGTCAATGCATACATTATCCATGACCTGCTGGGCTGCACTCTAGACGGTCACTTGAGAAGTGGAATATTAGATCTCTTGACATCCCCAAGTGAAGTAGTGAGACAGTACATGGCAAGGTTGTTCAATGCTCTTGCATCTCTGTCAGCAGGGCGTTCATATTTAGCTCAGAATCCATCCCTTGTACAAGCCTTACTGTCAGCGCTAACAGAGGAACCCAAAACATCTCTTACAAGTGAAAACATTCTGGGCACCTTGCAGAAGCTTAGTCTCAGACGCCAAATGCAATCCATCATGATCAATGGTGATTTGATTCAGTGGCTGTCACAGCTGTTGATGGATCATGACAACTTGTCAGATTACACGCTGGAATATTCCGTTGCCTTGCTCATGAATCTTTGTCTGCGCTCTGCTGGGAAGAGAAAATGCATCAAAGATGCTGCTCACATTCTACGAGTGCTAAGTGATCTTCTAGGACATGAAAATCAAGAGATTCGTCCATACGTGAATGGAGCCTTGTACAGCATTCTGGCATTGCCTGCTGTGAAGGAGGAGGCAAGAGCTCTGGGAATGGAGGAGATTCTTCAGTGTTTCCTTAAAGATGACAACCCAGATATGACCAGGCAGATCCAGTTTATCATCAAGCAACTGAACACAGATGATCCGGCTGCCTCAAATGATCCCGAGTCTGACGATGAAGACGAAGAAGATGATGATGACGAGGGAGATGCTATTGATACTGAGCTGGACAAACAGGCTAGTTAATTTAATTAGTTTTTCAAACTTTACTATTACACCACTAACTAAAACAGAACGAGACATGGGTCATGTACATGTATCATCGTCTTACTAATGCAATGTCATATATACCCTAACTCAACGATAGTTCTGGAAATTAAAGACCATTTGTGACTGAAACGCCAGAAAATATTGCTGAAAAGTCATTTACATCAGCCTGACAGAAGGGGGGGGGGGGGGGGGGCTTAATAGAGAGGGGGGCTTATTACAAAATCTGACTTCCAAAGGGGGGCTTATTAGAGAGGGGGGCTAAAATTATAAATAGAGCTTTTACGGTACTTACCTACCTACAGTTGAATCCCACCTTACCGTATACGACCACCCTGTTAATACGGCCACCTCATTGTTACAGCCAGTTTATTTTGGCCCGAACAAATGCTCAGTTAGTCATTTTCTTATTTAAAGAACCCCTTTAATACGACCACCCCATTATTACGGCCAGTTTTCTTTGGCCAGTAGCTGTCCGACAGTCAGTATTAATGGAGTTCCACTGTACTTACTTACTTGCTGGCTTACTTACTTACTTAGGAGATACTTGAGCCAAATGAGCCTGGAGAGCTGTGCGGAGATGAGTTACTTAACACTCATTATGCAGCAATGAATGCTATGCCATCACAACAGCCAAAGAACAAAAAAAAGATTTCAGCCCATCTGGGTTCTGATCACCCTCTTACAAGGCCCACCACCCCTGGAGCAAGAGCTGTGGAAGCTAGTCAAGAAAATACTCCAAGACCAACGACTTCCACAATGAGACCAATATCTGAACAACAGAGCAGGCCGTCGACCTCATCTAAATCAAGACAGGGTGTGTCCAGACCAGCGTCCAATGCAACAGCAGAAGAGAGACCTTCAAGCTCCAAGAAAGGAACAAAGCCTAATTCAGCTGATGGAAGTATGCCTCCGCCTCAGTCCGTCAAGCCTTCTATTGTCAAACCCAACAATGACAAACCGTTTATTTCAAGGCCCAAGATCCCTCGCACTCCTGAGTCAAGACCAAGAACAAGCACCCCACCACCCTTGGGGCGGTCAGCCTCCCCTCCCAGACATGCATCAAGGGACGGCAGGCCTGGGACATCGTCGTCAAGGAAGAGCAGCCATTCAAACGAGCAGTCAACAACATAGTCAAGATAACAGTACAACCATGTACAAGAAAACGGCTACACCGGCACATTCACTGATAAACAACAGTTCACTGAATAACTGAAGCAAACAATGCGTAAAGTGGCCAGTATGTCACGCTATTTTCGACAATAGCCCTTTTCACAGTTAACCTGAAATATTTGCATAACAATACAGCTAAACATAGAAGCGAGGCAATTTCGGGCACAAGCTGTAAAACATCGTGATTTTCTTGAGCTCCTTAAACTATGTTAGCATAAAAATAGTTTTAAAACGGAGAAGAACTAAATATGCAACTATCTTAGTTAAAGTTTGCCGTAAAGATCGTAATCCGATCTCCCTGTTGCTTATGCGAGTCTACTCTTTATTAATAGAGAAAAGACGTTTTATATTTTTTTCTAAAGACAACGTGAACTAAAAGAATTGTAGCCTCGCTTCTATGTTCAAGTGTATTGTTATGCAAATATCAGTTAACCGTGAAAAGGGCTATTCTGTTACACACAAACTAGTCTTAAAGTAGATTGGTTTCAAACCGTAGAAAAACAAAAATCAAATACTTGGAAGCCGCAATGAAGTGCGGATGGTCAAAATTTGACAAGATTGAAACGTATTGCAAAAAGATTAAGTTGAAAAACGACGGCTTTCCATTTGTATGAAACAAGTGGTAAATAATGCTCAGAAATTATCTGTGTTTGTTATGTAAGCGAGATTCCATCTTTGAATTAATATTTCATTCACATGTTTAAGCTTAGAGCTCGTAAAACATAATACAGGAAAGAATAGCAAAAAATAGCGTGACATAGCCCCTTTAATTCCGGCAGGATTTTTCTCTCATGTCTTGTGAACACCTAGTCTCCTACGCAGCCGTTATTTGTGTCGTCACGCAACGCTTCTCCCCACTAGTTGGTGGGGAGAAGCGTTGCGTGACGACACAACTGTAACGGCTGCGTAGGAGACTAGTGAACACCTTGCGAGGATTTCCACGTCACGCCAGGAGTGTGAAAGTCACGACTTCAGAAATGCGAGATGAAATTTTATGGTGGCAAACACTTCTTCCATACTTTGATGGCGTTTTGGTTATCAAACCAAACGAATGGTTTACTTGACTTGGCTTGTAAAATAGTGCATTTTATATTACTAGGTAACAACTAGGCTTGTTCGAAGTCGATCGTTATCGTTTTTTTTTATCAGTTTTATTCTCTCTGAGCGAAATCAATGGGTTATGTGAGCGAAGCGTGAGGCTAATGCATCTCGTGCGTGAAGCGCGAGACAAAAAGCGTGACACAAGTCGATTGTTCCACTGCCATACTCGCGCGTCGCGCTTTGTATTTTTGGGGAGTTTAAGCAACCACAACGCCGGAACAGCGTCGATTAAAAAAATAGATTTATATTTTACTTCAGATGAGATCTCGCGAATCTCTAGTTCCATTCAGCTTGTCTATCGGTGTCTGTAAAGACAGCGTTCAAATAAAAAGAGAAACTTGAAAAATTCGCCATTGCGGTTCACGTTCTCCGAAAACCCAGAATTTGGTCATTTCACGTTGTTGTTTTGCAGAGGACGGCTAAGAAATGTACCAAAAGGAAAACGCACGTGCAGAGCTATTGTACTGCTCAAAAGAGACCATGGGAACGAGGTTGTAAAACAGTTTAGTGACGTTCGTGGTTTGCTTTAAACTCCCTAAAATTAACTCGCGCGTCTAACACGCGATATTATTCAACCTGCAACAATCGACTTGGAGCAGGTTTAGGCAAGACCGCGTTGTTAGAGATTAAAAGTAGGGTACTTTCCAGAACAGATGGAGCGGTTGGTTAAACTGTTGCAAAGTTTAACAAGAAATCAAAAACATGGTCGAGTATTATTTCTTAACTCTAAGCTGAGTTGTAAATGGAAGCTTTGTCACTGAGGTATTTAAACATTGTTGAGCCAAAGGTGTAGTTCTTTAGTTTTCAAAGACATAAGTGCAACGACTTGAAAATGGAGGGGGGGGGGGGGGGGGGTGTGCATGTCGTGATCACTGCTTCACTTTTTCCTTCCCCGATGTTATTCGCGATTTTATGCGTATTATATAGGCAGGTACAAAAGTCGGACCGCAGGTTAGCCCATTTTTAGCGTGACACCCGTAAAGAGAATGTAAGGAGCGCGAAAAATTGGCCTGATCGCAGGTTAGGCAGCTAGCGGCTCGATTGTGTTGTGCTAGTGAATAAGGTTATTGTGGGTTAGAATCAACTCAATTCATTAACTATGTTCCCTTTTTTTGTGTGGAAAAGTCTTAACGCCGCCGTATTGCCGCCATCTTGAAGTGGGCGTAAAAAAAATTTTAGCCCGACGCGGGCGACGCCCGGTTAATCAACGACAGGCAACCCTTGGATTACCACCGTTTTCACTGCTACGCGACTTTCGCTTGGCAATAGACTTCCGTCAATCATGCGTACCTTATATGGCTTTTCTCCTGCCGTGCGACAAAATCATGCACGCACGATTGTAATGTACTGAAAGGCCACTGCTTTCTACTTTTACACTTCGCTACCGCCTTTTGTAAAGGAAAGAACTTTTCTGGATCCGTTGTCGTCGTCTACAAACACTGAGAGAAACGGCCGAAAACAGCACTGACTACGATTGCGTTACACGACACAAATTTGCATTAGAAAAGCTCGGTAGAGCTTGCTAAGATCTCCTACCATTATGTTATCTAGCAGAAATACTTCTATTTATATAAATGAAATATAATGGACAAATAGGCATGTCTGGTCATCTCGTTATGCATGATTGACGGAAGTGTATTGCCAACTTCGTTTGACTTCGAAGGTCGCGTAGCAATGAAAACGGTGGTAATTTCAACGTCATTCCCATTTGGACTAAGAAAAGATGGCAAATATGTCAAGCAGTATCGTAGCCGAGGAATACAAACGAAGCTCGGTTTCCTTGCAAAAGGTGGACGGCGAAATGTTCATTAAAACGGATGTTAGTCCTAAATCTGGAGACGCCATCTTGGATTTAGGATGCGGTACAGGAGAGTTGTCTGCATATCTGGCTGACCTTGTAGGACCCGAGGGAAAGGTTGTAGGTGTTGATCCTGACAAGGAGCGAATTCTACTGGCTCAGCAAACTCACGGTGAAATCAAGAATCTCTCATTTGTGGAAGGAAGCGCTTCAAACTTCCCAGGGATTGGGTTGGAGTCGTACGACATTATTTTCAGTAATCATGTCATCCACTGGATCCGTGACAAACAAGAGGTCTTCAAGAATATGTTTGAAGGTCTTAAAATTGGAGGAAGAATAGCCATTCAGTACGTGGATCATCCTCCTCGCTTTGAATTTAGCGCTTATAAGGAGCTCAATCCCGAGAACGAACAACGCCTGATGAATATGTGTCAATATTTAGAAGAGAGGGCCAAGATCGAGCAATATTGTTCCTCAGCAGGATTTCTCGTCATTAAGGGTTACAACACGCAGATTATACAATATGTTTTCCAAAGCATCGAGAGCCTGCTGAAATGGCTTTCGTCGTCAACACATGGTGTTTTTGATCCTAAGCTGGTAACCGAAGAGCGATTACAGAGATATCATCCGTACTCAAGCCGAGATGGTAAACCCCCATTTGACCTTGGAGGAATCAAAAATTCTCGATTAATCGCTGTCAAGCAAGAAAAAAGCAGGCAATAAACATTTATATAGAAAACAAGTTGCGTTAAAATTGCCATTAAAATTTTGTGTTAAACTAACGCCCTAGCTTTACACACATTATTATATTATCTGCTTTATGAACAATGCAAACAGTGTGACAAGTCCAAAAGGTCCCAAAACCACCACAACCTGTATCTCTTTTTTTGTAATAAAACAAATGTATGCATGTGCATTTTTGTGTAAGTAAAAGTAATTTAAGTAAAAGTATTGTAAGTAGGAATATTGTAAGTAAGAGTCGGATATAAGTAGTCTAGTTACTTTCTAGTTTTCATTTACTTTTATCCGCATGTTTGTGTAGCCAATCAACACATTAAACACAAAGGCTTTCTGGAAAGAAAGAAAAAATTCCATAAATGATAATGTGGGTTGGCATACTCTGAACGAACACATATTTCAGTCCAACACTATTGGTAGAACGAACAATAGGACATTGAATAAAAACAATGTCAATAGCCCTAACAACAATAGAGCTGCTACACACAGAGGGCCAATGAAATTAGAAGCTTCCGACAGCTGCTACACTTCAGCATATTTCTGGCGAGGACAAAACTAGGCTCATTTTCGAACGTCTGTTTTGACGTAATATATCAAACACGAAAGACAGTGCTTCATCGGGATATACAAAGACCGAGAATGGAGTTGAAAATAACAGACGACCACAAGAATTCTAGGTCGCGACAAATTATCGAAAATAAATAATTAAACTACACACGATTATATTACTGAAATGCATTCTGAATGTAAACAGTATTAAATAAGAAGAAAATTTTAAAATATATCAGTTTAGGGAGAAAACAAGGGAATTAGGCGGCACATCGTTTTCAAATACGACAACAAAAACATTTAGCTAACTGTTCACCTCTGCAACGTTGCCATCTCCAGAGAAAACAAATGCGCAGGGAAGTCAGAGTCTGTCGGTGTTCAACAATTAAGCTCATGCCTTTTAAGAATTTCCAAGTATATAAACAATAGCCTCCATTTGGCGAGGAAATATGCTCGGATATTTGTCCGCGGGCATTATCTGTCCAAGGACAAATATCCGAGAATATTTTTGAAGCCAAATGGAGGCTATTGTAGTTATTATCCTTCAAATATTTTTCACAAGGCCGCTCTCATCGGTTTGCCGTGGAAGATCTCGGCCAAGCTGTTAAACATAAAACCATTTAAGGCGGGAGTACACGTGAATTTCAATGAAATTTTAAGAGGTTTAAAGAAAGGATAGAAGGAAATTTTTTTTTTTGCAACACCAACAGACAGTTGATACCCACGCGGGTGCTCTTGCGTGGTTATCAACTGTCTGTCAATTGTCAATCTACTAATTTTTAACTTCAAATTCTAATTTTAAAACTACATCAAATCTCAATATTTCTTTTTTCCCTAAATTTTACAACTCCTTTGAGAAAAACTATTTCCTCCCCCAAAAAAAACAAAAATCACCAAAAAATTTACAAAACACCCCATAACAGTAGATTCATGTTTTAAGCAGAGAGTTTTTGGATTGCTTGAAACGTGAACGAGATATTTCCATTAAACCCATGTTAAGTGGAGGAAAAAGGGCATTCAGGTTAACTCCCGCCTTAAACTAATTATGTTGGCGTCCAAAAATGTTTCTAGCCTGTTCAAAACAATCAGTTCTATTAAACTTAGCAATTTATTTGAGACGAAAACTGAACTTGCGAACGTAAAACATAAACTTTGAAAACTGGGGAATATCACTTGGGGAATATCACCGGATATTCCCCAGTTTTGGCTGCGTCACGTGACGTGTTTAGACCAATCGCGCGCGAGAAAAATATTTGATGGATTACAAGGTGGATTATTTTGGAAGCCACACACGAGCGACTTCTAGCACTACTCCAGATTGCTCTGCTTAAGGCGGGGGTACACATGAATGCCATTTTCCGCCACTTAACATGGGTTTAATGGAAATATCTCGTTCGCGTTTCAAGCAATCCAAAAACCATCTGCTCATCTCATTAATCTATGTTATGGGGTGTTTTTGTAAATTTTTGGGTATATTTGGGAAGAAAGAGTTTTTCTCAAAGGAGTTGTAAAATTTAGGGAAATAAGAAATATTGAGATTTGATGTAGTTTTAAAATTAGAATTTGAAGTTAAAAATTAGTAGTAGACTAGATTGACAATTGACTGTTCGAATTTTTTTTCCTTCTATCCCTTCTTTAAACCTCTTAAAATTTCATTGAAATTCACGTGTACCCCGGCTTAAGTGTTTCGAACTCCTGCAGCGACTCCCGCCAAAGAACGTCCTATCACCGGTCACCTGGTACAAAATTATTCCTATCAGAAACAGACAGGTTACAATCAATACTGCACCTGACATATTTCTAGTCCTCTGTCGCCTTTGCTCAATTTCCCTATGTCGTTGTTCTTCAGTACTGTTCCTCCTTTTTTCTTGTTGCCTTTCTCGCTCTGCGTCAAGTTGTTCTTCACTACTGACTGATTCTTTGTATAAAGTAAAATATTGATAGAGCGGACCTGCTTCCCGCGCGCAACCAACCTAACTTTGGCTCGCAGGGGTTTTTTTGCGGGGGCTCCGGACTGTTTCTTCAGTTTTATTTCTCTTACTCCCCCCGTCCCCCCCTTCTTTTCCTTTTCCCCCTCGACTGGTCTGGTTGTTACGAGCCAATCACAGCAAATAATTTCAGACACGTGGCAACCTCGTCCACACGGCCACGCGGATAGCCCTGGGAACGAGGTCGGTTGACGGTCGGTTGGACACGAGTTATTTATTTTACCGCTGGAAATACTTTATTGCTGGCTCATGTTCATCTGCCGCCGCCATTTTGTTCGACAACTCTCACATGTTCGTTTCTTCAACGAATCGAATCTAATGAAGGTTTGCTTTTAGTCGAGATCAAAGAGAGAAAATTATGGAGAGCTTGTTAGAGCAGCAAAGGAGAGTTCACGAGGAAAGAGAAAGATTGGAGAATGCAATGGCGGACGAAATATTACACAAGAAACAATCGGTAAGATAATTTGTTTACTTGCATGACAGCATCATTGTGTAAAGTACGATCGATCATATAACCTTGGTTTTGTTTATTGGTACCGTGCTAAACATATCGTAGACATTATGATTTATCATATGTTTTCATAAGTTAGGAAATATGCTCTCCGACATCACAGAAATCTGGGAAAATAGAAACTCTTTTTTCCCTATATACCAGACTATATCTCAGACGGTCAAATGACAACTATGTTATCATGCTTTCAAAAGCCGGAATATCGGGATGGGTGGGAATCAACTAAATCCAGATTTTCTGGGATTTTCCTGAAATATAACCCAGGGTGTCAAATCGAACGTTCAGTAATCGAACTCAATCGAACACCAATCGTTCAATTGGGTTCGGTAATTGAACATATTGAACTCATATACATTGTACGTTCGATTGACAAGATTTTCTTGTGATCACAAGAAAACCTTGTCAATTGAACGCAATTGAACATTCAATTACAGAACGGTCGGTAATCAAATTAAATTGAACCACAATGAAACGTTCAATTACAGCTGTACCTGCTTACAGTGACATCTTTTATATATTATCTTTTATTCCGTTGTAACAAAATGAAAAGGTTGATTATTCCTGTGAATCTGAACCAAATCGAACTGGATTCTGTTTGATTGCGTTTGATTTAGTTTAATTGGTTTGATAATCAATCTCACACAAAATCAAAATAATGTTTGATCATGTGCGATTACCAAACACAATCAGACACCAATCGTAATTTGATTGAGTTTGATTGGTTTTCAGTTCAATTTTGTTCGATTAGACACCTTGGGTTTAAGGATGGCTCATTATTGGTGGCAGTGCTTACAGTTTCTGTACCATGGAGTGGTTACAAGTATTGCTATTCCCCCTGGATGGGATGCTAGTCCATTGCAGGTTACCCCCACAACCCTAACAGTTCTCTGATACCTTTTATACACCTGGGTGGAGAGAGGCACCACAAGGGTCATGTGTCTTGTCCAAGAAGGCAATGGATCGACCCTAGGCTGGGCATAAACCTGGACCTCTTGATCCAGAGTCCAATGTAAACAAAATATTCAAGAGACAATAAACAATACCCTACCAAAATACATCGATGGCTTCCACAACACCAAGTAGTATTTACCATTGATTTCCTATGAGCGGTTTGCAAAAGATTTCTGTCAATCATACATGTCATACCTTATATGGAAGGTGTTTACTCGCGGTAAAATCAACACTTCCATATAAGGTATGACATGTATGATTGATGGAAATCTTTTGCAAACCGCTCAGAGGAGTTTTGATTTTGAAGGTCGCGCAGCAGTGAAATCAATGGTAATAAATATTAGCTTCTCCGTGTTGTAAACCACATATTGATTACTGTACATTGTTTAATAATAAAATTTCTGATCTCAGCCTTATGTGCCACCTAGGCACGAGGACGAACAATGAATCACATTGTATAATGATATTTATTTGACTTTTGTAGGCTAAAGAACAAATTAATGCTGACCATCAAGTTAAGATTTTATTGGAGGTACATGTACATATGTAATGATATCTTAGATGATTACAGTAAACTGATAAAACTGTATTAATTATTGTATAACAGATACATTATCATTCTTGTCCCCAGAGTCCGCGATCCTTTTGGTCAGCACCAAGAAATCATGACCTCTGACTGGTACCGATTTTCTGAGCTTGCGCAGAGTACTCGTTTTCTCTTGTCTTTTGTCTGTTCATTGTTTTGACAGCCAATCAAAAAATTTGTTCTATCTGTCCCCGCCAGAGTCCGAGATTCTTGGTGCTGACTAAAAGGATCGCGGACTCTGGGGACGAGAATGATACATTATTGTATCATTTTCATGACAAATCTTGTCTACAGGTAAAGATCAGAGATAACATGCAGAAAAAAACAACAATACAGTAACTGTTTTATTTGAAACCATGGGTTAGGCAGACAAATAAAAGGATTCCAAGGGGAGGGAGAGGGGGGAATTGTCCGACTAGAATGATTTCTTGTCCCGTCAACATTTGTCCCTGGCTGACAAATGACTTGCTTAGAGAAGAAAATCATTCTTTCAAGACATGCATGAATCTTGTCTCTAGCTACATGAAGAGTCACTGTTCTGTCTCACAAGATTAGGGCCATGTCTCTTATTAATATACTTTTAAGATGCTGTTTTTTTTTTAACTGTACTTGCTTTCTTTCTTGTATACAGCGATCATCCATATCCGCAGAAACGTTATCAAGCCTCTATGAAGATAAGGATGGGTAAATAATTCAGCTGTCACTTGTCTGATGAATGAATGAATGGTCTTGTTTTATGTCACTCTGCGTGATTATTGTGAAAGTCATTTGTGATCATTTACATTTTGTGAAACTGTTTTGTTGCTAGGCAACGTAAAGAAGAAGTATCAGCTCTATCTGGACCAAACGAGTTTGCTGAATTTTATGGCCGTCTCAGAGGTCTGAAAGATTATCACAGAAAATTCCCCAATGAGGTATAGATTTCTTAACCATTCACTCCCAGAATTAAACCTTGAGTCGATTAATGTGGCTCTATGAAAGCTATTGAGCAGTACTTGTGGTACTGTTTATTATGCTGTACAATTAAGGCTGTTCTAACTTTTAAGTATGCAGATGAAACCATAGTGTGTGACCATAATCAAATGAAAGCTATTGAGCATTACGTTCACGGTGCTGTTTTTCAACATTTGCAAAACTAACTTTCATTGGATTTTGAACTTGAGCGCTCTGTGAATGTGAGTGAAAGCATTAAACCTTCCTTCTCTCATTGTTTTGAATCTCCTCCAAGTTTTTTACAGTGTAAAGGAGCTACACATGTACATGTAATTTGTCTTGGAAATTTGTGATTCCTATTCAATCCATCTTGAGCAAATCTTCCCCAATCTTTTTTGTTTATTATCACCTCTTTGGTGTTTTTCTTATCTACCTGATCAAGCAAGCTTTTTTTCTAGGTTTCCTTTCTTTAATTTGAAGGTAATTTTTGTGCATTGCAAAAATGTTATACATGACATGACATGTCGTGACATACTCTTTCAATATTTCTCCAGGTAGCTGAACCAATGCAAATGGAATTCTTGAAAATGAAGGAATCTCGTGACAATCCTTCAGAAGAATTGCAAAGTAAGCTAAAGTTGATTTTGGTTTGCATGAATGAAATATATTTTTTCTCATGTAGTTGTCAAATATCATTATCATCATCTATCCTATCAATGCCTAGTTGGCTTATGGGGTTTTATTTGAATTCAAGCTAAGTTAAACGCACAACAATAGTGGCCAGCGGTACCCCGCATGATCGTAGGGTTGCGTGGTGGCCTGGGGTTTTGCAGGGCCATTATCGTATTACAGCTCTCCTGTGGATGTCAAGCCATTTCGTGCGTGTTGCCTTTCGTTGTAGGCGCTCGAAGTATTTGCTCCCGGCCCATCCCTCCCTTTAGGTAAGTATACAGGGTGAGTATGTAGTTTTTTCCACTGACTATCAGTGTGACGGTGCCTGGTGGTTGCTGCTCTCAGGGTTGCCATGGTTACCCTACGCGCTCAACTCGTTTTGCATGTGGCTCCACCAACCTTACAGGAACCTTCCCCAAGCTCATCTATTGTTGATGAGTTTAAACAGGGCTTCAGCGATTTTCCTCCACTCCACTCAGTTGACAGACACTTGGTGGGCCTCCTCCCAACTCTTCCACCCTGGTTGTCAAATATACATGTAGATTATGTTTTTAGCAGGCTTTTTGTCCATTACTTAGCAGAGGATGTACATTATGTACCTTGTCAATCAAATTGATTGACACCAAAATAATAGTAAATGAACTGAAATTATAATTTTATAGCACTGTGTATTTATTTAAATTTACTTATTCATTTCCTACAATTTACATGTACAGTATGTGTAGTATCAAAGACAGCTTGTTACTGTACATGGCATTATAAGGAATTGTGTCTTTAGCCTTGGTTTTCTCTTTTCTCTCTTACGTGTTCATCTAGATTTAGTAGCGTTTACAGATGAAGAAGGATATGGAAAATACGTGGATCTGCATGAAGTTTATGACAAGTTTCTAAACTTGAGAGGAGTAGAGGTGTGATTTTTGAGTCTGATTTTGAGTCCAATGTGAAGTATAGTGTGTATATGTTTTATTATTCTGTACAAACATTTTATTTTTAGATCTCAGGGATGTGAGAGCACAATTTTAAAGGAGCTATGTTACGATATTTTAAGTCATTTTTGCGACGGTGCAAAATCACCTTCAAATTGAAGAAAGCCTCAAAATAATAGTTTACCAAGGTAGAAAAACACCAAAGAGGTGATAATAAACCAAACCGAAATAAGGATGGTTGAGGATGGAGAAGATTAAGACGGATTGTGAATGGCGATTTTTCAAGATGCAGCTCCTTTAAGTGGGGGGGGGGGGGGGGGGGGGGGCTGAAAAGCTCATTGTCTCTGTAGGGGGAGGGGATACTGAATAGATGGTCACATTATAGAGTTCTTAAATACAGAAACAGTATTGTGGCTTGTAATAGCTGTGAATACCACAATATTTATATTTCCTTGGTTAATGACAGTGTTTTCTTTACCGATCTTCATATAGCGGATTGACTACTTAACCTACCTGGAAACGTTTGATAGACTGTTTGACATTGCAAAAGAAAAGAAAAATCCTGAATACAGAAGGTTGGTCAATAATCGTTTCTGTTAATGGTTTATATTATATATACTGTACATGTAGAGTTATGCCTCCTAAGCTTCCAGCCTGTGTTCTTACTTGTACTGTAGTATGTGAAAACAGGTGGTGGTGATGATGGTGACGATTGTGGTTGTCGTGATGGTGATGGCTGTGGTGATGGTGACGATTGTGATCGTGGCGATGGTGACAATGGTGGTGGTGGAATTCATTAAAAACATTGTTACATGTAACTGGTTGACAACAACTGGACATTCTTTTATCTGGTTTATTAGGTACATTGAAGCTCTCCTGGACTATCTGTATGATTATACACAAAGGGTGTTACCACTGCATGACCTGGAAGGGGTAAGTTCTTTATCAATGTTAAAGTTTGTGTGCATACTTAACAATTATTCGCCGAAGTCGAAGTGAATATTGGGGAATATTCACCAATATTCACGAGCCTGAGGCGAATAATAATTATTGTATTTTATAAAACAATTATTGTTTTATAATATACAAATTGCAGGGAAAATGTCGAAACTGGAAAAATACGAAAATATTCTGCCATTTTTTCCCCAAGACAAAAAAATTTGAACTTCGCGGCATTTCCAAATAAGGTAGAGAGGGTATAATGCCTCTGAGACCATGAGTAGGGAACCAATCAAATTGCTTGAAAATGCATTATCCCATGGTTAGTATATTATAAATGTACATATATTGTCAGCATACACTTGTAATAATTATGGCTACAAGGAAGGGAGGGGACTGGGGGACAGGAACCTGGGAATAAAAGGAGCAGGAAGTCTATGGGAAGCGGGAGAAGAGAGGACAGGAAGCGGGGTGGAGGGAACCAAGAAGGTCAGGAAAAATTTCACAATATTTCACATTAGGAAAAGCACAAAGAGGCGGAGGCCGCTAAGGGAGGGGTGGTAACCGGGATCCCGTATAATGCAGGAAGTTCACACCCCCATCCTCTACCAGAAGGAATCATGTTCTTTGTGACTGTAATCAACACTATGGACCATTGAAAGTACTTTTTTCTGCAGCACTTGAGTGATATTTTGTTTAAATAATTTACACTGACCACTATCACTTCCACAGCAAAGTAAATTTTGATTTTTGTTTTCCTGCATCTTGACCCATAATAGTATAATAGCATAATAGTTTTCTTCTTGAAATGACATCATGAAACATGCAAGAAATCAATTTATTGTTGTTTCAGTTTTTTATTTTATTTTCATTAAAATGAATATATTTGTACACTAGGAACTTTTAAGAGTCATGTCAGAGTTTGAGGAGCAATGGACAAAGGGAACTTTTCCTGGATGGATGGTAACTTAACAAAAATAACGTTTCAATTTGATTTACACTTTTAAGTTTTACATGTAAACAAATTAATTTTGTTTCTTTTGAAACATACATTGTACAGTACTTACCGGTCAAAAGTAAGCCAACAGTTTTGTTGTGATCAAGCATTGGAGCTTACAGTTTTTGCCAGCCTTGAGACTGATCTCTCAATATGTGTCAACGTAATACCTGCATTCAGCCTTCAGCATCAGCAGATAATTCTTGCTGTCTTACAAAAACTTAATCTAATATGGCAATTTTGTGCTAACATAATTGACAGTGATTTTTTATTGGACTATTACAGAAAGATGCAAGCAGTGCTTTAGCGCATTCTGGAGCCCATCTGGACTTGTCTGCATTTTCTTCTCCTGAGGCAAGAAATTAATATCTGTCAGTTAACAAACATAATCTGTTTGACTGAGAGTCTTTATCATTTTAGCTGGTTCTTTGCTAGTAATGCCTTGTGATCACAACACTTACTGCATTTTCTTTCTTTTTTTTCTGTCCAAAAGGAGTTGGCTTCTTTGGGACTGGATCGACTCAAACAAGCTCTTCAAGCTCTAGGGTTAAAATGTGGAGGGTGAGTGACGACGCAGTACAGTAGAACCCCACTAACTCAAACTTCCCCGCTGTCTCGAACTCAAACCCATTCCCCTTGCCCTTGTTTTTCAGTCATTTACTATCGGCTAACTTGAACCCCCGCTATCTCAAACTATTTTTTGTTTCCCTTGGGAGTTCTAGTCAGCGGGGTTCTACTGTATTTGTAATAGTAATTAGACCTTGTGTCATACAATTCAGGGACTAGGAGTACATGTAATTGGGCGAGTAATTTTGTTTGATTCATTTTCCTTGTTCAGGACATGTATATTTCCATAGCAGTTCATGTTTCGGAAGTTAGAACATTTGAGTTTGTTTTCCTAGCAGCAGTTCAACTTCAGTGGTGACAAAGTGGTGCAGCACATGAATGCCAGGAATTTCTGCAATAATTTATTTGTCAATGAATGTTGGCTGGGCAGCGATGTGAAAATTCAGGCCCATCACATGTGTCCAGGTCCTTCACTGAGAACAAAGATTTCCAGTATACATACACCTTATTTGATGGTTTAACATATAATACGTGTGGATATTTTGCGAGGTGCATGGTATTTTTCCAAGCCCCATAGGGGCAAGTAAAAATGCGAGCAATGAGCAAAATGTCCGCTCGTATTATATGTTAAACCATTGAATAAGGGATTGATTATTCTACTGCAAAATCTCCCTACTATTATGCTATTTTCTGTATTTGCTCTGTTCGACTGGTCAATACGGTCTCATATTGTGCGTATTCTCTTGACCTTATATTATGGTGAAATGTATATTTTGTTTTGTTTCATTTTGTTTCAGAACACTTGGTGATAGGGCACAAAGGCTATTTAGTACAAAAGGTAGGACTTCATGTGAAAACTCTCTCATCTTTTATTATCAACAGACCAAAACTGACAAGAACTGACCTATCACTGTCTACTAACTTTACCTGAGACTTGTTAACAGTATTGAATGACAAACACTTTTCACTTGAATCTGAAGATGGCATCTGCTCAGGATATCGAAATGTCAGTCACCAACAGCTGTTCTTTTCAGGACTACCCTCACCCGGAGGATCACACCATGAACCTCTCTCATCTTTAATAAGAGGACAGACATGAAATAATGTTTTAAAACTAAAAGCAATTACAATGGCCAATCATAACAGTCAGGGGGGGCTAGCAGTGAGGCCTGGGACCTAGTATACATGATTGCACATTTAAGAAATTTGGCCGAGCGAGACTAAGTACTGGTTTGTTTAAAATAAACATGGCGGACAATGGCGAACATGACGTGCGTTTGTGTTCGTTCAGAAATATTTTGGCGATTCCACGTTCAAACATCTATGGGAACAATTTGGTCACTGTTTAACTGAACTTTGGTCATTGTGGGACACCATGGATGAAAATTCCACAGCAAACTCCCGTAGAGGTACGTTTCTCGAATGATTGACAGATTTCTTTACTTGTGCGATCATGTATAGCGGAAAAGCGGCAAGATCAAAGGGCGCTGCCTGCCCCCCCTGATAACAGTCATAAGCAACACAATGAACTAATGAGGACTCGTAGCAAATACCCTTAAGAAAAACGCATGCGTCCAAGCCGTGATTGGTTTTGGTTTTACATCTGATTGGTTGAGTAGGTGGCATGAGCAATCTTGGATTACTTTCGACACTCAATTGAAGGCCACTCTATTTTGCAATAGCAAAGTAAAAAAATTGTGAATTTGGGCAAATGGCATCATTTCTCATTTCAGGAGTACCATTAGACCAGCTGGAGCCGGGTGTTTTTGTGAAAGCCAGGGCAGGCAAGGGTCGAGATAACGCACAAAAACAGAGAGACATTGCTGCCTTAGAGGCACAGATTTACCACTTAACAGAAATTCTTGGAGTAAGTGAGAATTGATGGCTTAGAGTTGAATGCATTAGTGAAGGGGGGAGGGGGGACAACTTTAATAAATACTGTTTGAACAGTACCATGCTTGTTCAATTTGTAAATAATTGAATTCAAAAAAAATTCTTCCAACTGTTTCTGTCAGCAGTACCTCAAAAAACAACATTAAATCCATTATTGAATCCTTTGAGAATCAATTAGAATAGAATAGAATAGAATCTTTATTTATTACACGGTTTACAAAACATCAGTAAAGCTAAAAAAGTTTTAAAAAATGCTAATTAATATACCGGTACTGTTTTACATGTTTGCCGTGTGGGAATCCGATATATCAGATATTCAGTAATTTTGTTTTAAATTGCCCAAGAGAGCCAGCACTTTTCGCTTTGTGGGGCAGATCATTCCATAAGCGGGCCTCACTAGCACTATAACTGAAGCTTCTTTTTGCAAGCCGTAAGCTGTAAGCCGTAATTGCAATAATATTGCAAGCCGTAAGCTGATACACAGGATGCAATAAAAGTGACGTGTTGTGTTGTATCTTTTTTCTCTCAGGAACAGAGACAAGCTACAAGAGAGAATGTTGAACGTAAGCAAGCGCGCACATCAGATGAATTGGAGGTACAGCCATCTATAACACGTTTAATGCATCTTAAACCATTCCTAACAATAATCAAAATTCTCTTGTGTTCTTCCAGAGTGGCATATTGCACCGATACACCAAGGAAATACCTAGTTTATTACTTGAACCAAGTGCACATGCAACTCAACTTGTTCTGTTTTTTACTGACTTGCACAAGATTACAGTTGAACCTCTCTATAATGGCCACCCTGGGGCAGAATTAACTGGCTGTTGTAGAGAGGTGGCTGTTGTAGGGAGATTTCAATAAGAATAAAGTGTATGGATCGGTAGACGGTCAGGACGAAAATTTCTGGTTATTGTATAGAGGTGCCCATTAGTGGAGGTTCAACCGTATCTTTGGCCGTGGGTCATACATGTACATGAATCTCGCTACACTCAGTCTCCATGTTATGACTGCTCTCGGCGAATGGTTAGACAATTAACTACTTGTAGCCTCGTTCTTATACAACCTTCTTCAAGTGGTCGGCCATTTTTAGAATGGGTATATTTAGTATTTTTTATGTGATTGTTATCTTGTAGGAAGAAGAAGAACATGAAGAAGGTCACGAGTCCGATTCTGATGATGAAGAAACTGTTCTTTATAATCCTAAAAATTTACCTCTAGGATGGGATGGAAAGGTAACTTTATTGTCAATATATTTCTATGATGCTAGACTTTCACTTTGTAGAAGTAGATATACAGTAGCAGGGACATCACTGTTCGTAAAACGTTGGGGACATAGTGACAGGAAGTCCCCGGTGTTGTGGTCCAACCTGTTCATATGTATGCATGGGTTGGGTTGGGTTGGTTTGGACTGATGGCGCCAGTTGAATTGTAAAGCGCATTTGGATATTTATTAAATACCATTATAAAAGATGTGCTACCTAAATCCAGTAACGATTGCCATCTGCCATCTAAGGCCCAGTTCAGACGCCGTACTTCACATGAGCCGAATCGAATCCGATGAATTAAGTTTGTGTGAGGTACGGCGTCTGAATCAATTCGGAACGGCTGGATGAATTCGGATCGGCTCAGCCGTTCTTCCGCCTGGCTCAGCCGAGAATAACGGCTGTGGACCGGCTTTGATTCAGACGCCGCCGAACTTCACATGCATTTGGCAAATGCATGAATTATTATAATGTATTTTTCAATATAACAGCAATTTTCCCCTATTAAATTAGGTTCGGCTGAATTAAGCTCGGCGTCTGAATCAATTCAGCCGGTCTAAATTAATTTGGGTCGGTCTAAATTCGAATTCGATTCGGCTCATGTAAAGTACGGCGTCTGAACTGGGCCTAACTGTATTGTTTGCTGTTAACAGCCGATCCCTTACTGGCTGTACAAGTTACATGGACTAAACATAAGCTACAGTTGTGAAATATGCGGAAACTTCACATACAGGTATGAAGTTCAACACAATTTTATGTACAATGTAAGAATCAAGCTTTCGTTTCTTGACCGCAAGATGAAACAACATGTACAACTGTTTCATTTCTACCTATCTTGGAAACAAGGTGTTTTCTTTCGTGTTTTAATAGTGTAACTTCTCCGCAACGGACTGAATGCAGTAACGATGTGTTTTTCTTTCTTGCAGGGGTCCAAAAGCGTTCCAGAGGCACTTCGCGGTATGTATCTGAACGTTTCCATCCTAGCAAATGCTTTGTTTGCAGGTATACGTCTGCCACATTCTCGCCGACTCAGTCGGGGTGCTGTTTTTTGCAAATGTTCGTTGAAGCACTCGAAGAGTTTCCGATTGTTATTATCCAATCAAGAAACAGCGCGAGCACTCACGAGTATTCCGAAAATTGTCATATGCCAGCATAGCGCAACGAGGATACGTCATGTTGCGTAGCAACTTCGGGACGAAAATCGTGGGCTCACTCACACTAAGCAATGTTTTGTACAACTTGTCTCGCAACTAACTCAAGATGATCTTCATTGTTACACAGGAATGGCGTCACGCTCATGGCATGAGGTGTCTACAAATCCCTAACACAGCACATTTTGCCAACGTTACCCTGATAGAAGATGCTGTAGCATGTACCATTGAGTTCAATTACTATACTATTAATAAGTTAATAATATGACGCATTTATAACACTTGCTCTGATTGGTCGATCATTGATCCATCATTTTCATTTCACTCTGCCATTGGCAAGTTTCGCGGACAAATTAATCAAATTGAGGCTGAGGGATGGATAATTAATTTATCTTGTTTTATTACTTCTAAGCCTCGGAATCAAATTTCGAAACTTGTCTATTGCGTTGTCTTACAAATTTTAGTGGGGCGCTTTCTCTTGCGATATGAATCACGTTTCTTTTATATCATGGAGTTCAGATTTAATGACAGGATGTTTTGTTCTCTCCTTTCTTTTGTGTTTTGTTTGTCTTGTTGTTTTTACAGTGTGGCACAAGTTGAAGGCTGTCAAATCGAAAGAACGCTGGCTACCCGAACACGAGGTAAATCAATTTTAGTCAAAAAGAGAGAGAGAGGTACCCCATCAACTGTCGTAACACTAAAACCACATTTAGAGTGTTTTTCAATTGAGTGTCGAAAACAATCCAGAATTGCTTTGGTTTTGCTTTGAATACGCTATTTGATTGGTGTAAAAAAAAAAAAACTCGCGCCACCTACTCAACCAATCAGATGCAAAACCAATCACGACTTGGTCACACGCGTTTTCCCGCGCTTGGAGCCGGTTACGCGTATTTGCTTCGAGTCCTCATTGGTTCGTTGTGCTGTTTACGTTTGCTGTGATTGGTCACTGTGGTCTGGACACTCAATTGAAAACCACTCTTATAACAGACGCGGTGATAACAAACCTTAACATAAACCATTCAAAACTCGAAGTAAAATCTGTTTCCCTGCAAAGTAGTTCTCGCGAAGTCATGGGGCATTTCTGGTCAGGCGGATGAGTCAGGGATGAACTAGCATCCCGTATAGGGGGAGTAGCAGATAAGCTCCGGCAGTTGTGGGCCACTAGGCTCGTGAAGACCTTACTTTTACCGTTGTTTGAATCTGAGTGATCGTCAACCGATATTTTATCATTTTGGTACATTTCTGTTTGCAGGAAGAGTACGAAGATTCTCTTGGAAATGTTGTAAACAAACGAACATTCGAGGATCTCAGTCGTCAAGGATTGCTGTGATCTCGTTATACATTCTTCTCGCCATCTTAGAAACCGGAATTTTGTAACGCTCATTCTTTTAACTGTAAAGTATGCTTAATAAACTTCTTATTTTATGCCTATTGTCATGAAGTTCGAATCATGTATCAGTTCAAAAAAGCCCATCATATTTGCCTCAAGTTTTTTTCTATTATTATTGTAATTCTTTTTTTCTATTTTGTGTGGCAAATTAATAAACTAAACTAAAAAGTTCTAGCCAAGCTTGAACAGCCGTATTAATTGATCTACATTGAATTTCCTACGGAATATTTCCAGTTTGATGAAAAGTTTTCTCTGTTTTGAGACGTATTTGTTGGAGCAGGGCGCCCGCCATGCGTGACGTCATTCGTAGGTCTGTACTCCAATAGATGACAGTTCTAAACCACTTACATACTGATGACGTAGTTCTACAGAGATCCGTGTATTGTCTCATTGGTTGTTACTTGCGCTCAGTGTTGCTGCGTCATCAGTATGGAATGTTTCGGTTGGAGTCTGACGTCTCTCGAGCGAGGGAAGAATATCGAGTTCCCGAGAAAAGAAAGTCGTACTCTGCAAGCAGGGTCCCCTTCGATCTTCCTTCCAATTCCCGATTTTTATAGGAAGCTCGAAGGGGACTTTGCTCACAGGGTATGAAAGTCCGTGGGTTAAAAGCGTCGAAATGCGGTCTGTGTGAACTGTGGCTCATCCACGTTGTAATAATACAAAACTATTATTAATTACTATTATTAATTGCCAACGAGGCAGCTGAGCCAGAGCTCAGCTGCCGAGGCGGCCATTCATAAATTGTATTTGGCATGAAATTCTCAAATTCTCCGTGAGTTCGTTTTCCATATTTGGGTGTAAGTTAATATTTAATAACAGTGTCGTTTTCGTGAGGGCCGCGGGTACAGGTGAGTACGGTTAATATTTCTTCATTGAAAGGGCTTTTAGTCACCTTAATTCACTGTGTAAATTGTAAGCAACAGGTGATCAAGGAATAGGGTTATACGCACAAATTTTGGTCAGTTCCCTCCTCGATTTAGAGCCAGCGTGTTCGCTTCTCGATTCCGAATTAGTATGTTCGCTTCTCAGTGTGTTCTTTCGTCGATTGACACGAACGAAACGAACAGAATACTCTGGAATACTGTACACATTTTATAGCACAAAAATTGTCCTTGAACGCCAGCGTTGCATAATCAAAAATTACTGACAAGACAAAGCGTGTATACAATATTCCTTGATCACTGCGTTCAGTACATTTATTATCTGGTTAATCGGTGTTACAAGCCAAAGCCAAAAAATCCTTAGTTTTCGGCGGGGAAACTCGAGCCGGGAATTACGTCTGCTCTCGCAGGCTACAGAGATTCCCTTTCAGGGTTCATTCAGTGTTGTTATTATTTTAATATTCCTTCATCACTACACGCGCTTGTTTTATATGTAAACATTCATTCGTCTTCAGTTCTGTCATACACGAAACTCTTGGAAAGAAAAATTATTCAGTTATTTATGAAGTTGCAATTCTTGGACTAAAATTATCTACAGTTAAATTATCAAAATAGCTATGAAAATAAAAGGTAAATCTTAATTTTTTGGAATGAGTCATTACAAAATATAAACATCTGACAGTCTGGCCCCGTCACGCAACGCTTCCTTGCTCCGATAATAATTTTAAAATTCTTTCAACTTTCATGCAACTAAAATGACAAAAAATTTCAGCAAACGAAGACACATCTTCGATTTCTAAGCAACTTTAGGATGGGGTATTAATTTTGTTATCTTGTCATCAAATAAACTGGGGCTTTCATGTTGTCTGTAATATTTACAATGTAATGCCGGTCAGATTTAATAATTAAGAACGTTATGTTTCATGATCATCTATTTTGAAGCTTTCTATCAATAATTATTATTCGCTCCTCTATGTCGTTGGCACTTTAGTGGTAACTATAACTAGTTTAATAGCCTCCACATAGTCATGGTTACAGAGTCCCGTGTGCGGTGTAAACACTAACTAGGTGTAACTTTGGCTTCGTCTAAATAATCGGCCCAAAGAATTTCACCTGGTTTGTCTATCACTTGTATATCAAAATAATTTGACTTTCACAGCGTAACTTCTAACAAGGACCATATACTGGACACCGTACTCATTTTGTCTTTTTTATTGCAAAAAGATGCTTATGTTACTGCACTTTAGACAAACGAGAAGCAATCTGGGGCGAGTCGCATCTCGCAGTCGCTTGTGGGACCGTTACTGAGGACAATGGCGGCTAGCTTGATGATGTGTCCCTAGTAACGGTCCCACAAGCGACTGCGAGGTGCGACTCGCCCCAGATTGCTTCTCGTAGTGAATGTGGATGTTTTTAATGTCGCTCAGAATCAGATTGCTGTCTGGTTTCACTGGTCTTGATAACTACATAGTCTTGATCAAAATATCCCCGTACGCCGTTACATGTTCCCTGTGGAAAAAAAAAAATCAAATATAAAAGTTTGTGAATGAGTGACGGTTATAACATAACATGGAAGAGAGTTTTCCACAACAACGAATCTTAGGGAATCTTTATACTCCCAAGAGTGTCAAAGATCAAAATTATCACATTTTATTATGTAAGATATGGAAAAGCAAACAGAACTACATGAAAGGACTGCTCATAAGCTTTCATTTGAATGGTCACACACTAAGGTTTGATCTACATACGTAAAAGTTAGAAACCCACAATAATTGAAGGAGAGTGATCTTTTCCCATTTAACGTGTATTCTACCCTTAATTTTGGTAGCTGACACCGTAGCCTGCGTAGCAAGCGTTCCTGTACAAACGAAGAGCTTTTAACGCATTTTGGCCGCGAGAAAATTGGGGCGAGAGCAAAAACGTCGGAGGGGGTGAGGGTGTGGGGCTCTTCGATCGCGGAAAAAGCTCTTCGTTCGTACAGGAACGCTTGCTACATAGGCTACTGACACCGTAGATAAGTTTCTTTTGCGATATATTGCTTTTTAAATGCCAACATGATTTGCATTATGAGAAAGAAACTGCACTACTCCGAATTCTTTGATTGAAACGTTCGAATGCTTACAATCAATGCATGAGTCGAACCTCGACTAACGGCCACCTCTCTACAACAGCCAGGATTGTTTCGTCCCGACCGTGCGCCGATCCATACACGTAACCCTTATTGAAATCTCCCTACAACGGCCACCTCTCTACAACGGCCAGATAGTCTGCACCAGGGTGGCCGTTGTGGAGAGGTTCAACTGTATTCTTCTAAGTACTACTTGAACAGTGCCGTGGGGACGAGAACTTCACACGCCTACCGTGGAAGACTGGGGGTGGGTACGAAGTACTTACGGCAGTCCCGTTACTTACCTCGTACCATCCGTCACCATCGTCAATTTTTACAATGTCCTTGACCCTCTGTCCTTTTTTCAAGTGAAGCTCGTTGTCATTGCTCGGTTCATATGTTGTATGTACATAGCCATGATAATCCCTTCGCCACAACCTTGCTATAATGTCCCCTGCGAGGAAAGGAAAGACGCAAAATATATTAAGTTTTCGTTCTAAATCACGGTAATCTTTTTGCTCATTTTATAGCACGATAACGCGGAACTGTCGTCGATTGTTAGTGTTCTTTCGAGCAGCTACAATCCTTGTGACGCGTGTTGGCATAGTTACCAAAATTCGTCCTTCTCCTCCTCGTCTAGCCTGCGCGCAGACGCCTCCTATTTCCTTGCTTCGCGCGGAAAAGTGACGTCTGAGATCGTGTTCCAGAATCCTACTGTCTCTCTGGGATTCGGGGACCGCGCTCTAAATGGTTGCTTGACCTCACAGTTTCCGCGTGAAGCAAGGAAATAGGAGTCGTCTGCATGCAGGCTACTTCTTGTCCTATGAATTATTTTTTGCAACATGGCTCCACAGGGATATATACGGGTCTCGGTCACAACACTTAATTTTAGAAGGGTACTTACAGAGGGCTTTTAACCGTTGAGGTAAAACGTCTCTGTTCTCTGTGGAGTCGTCTACGTGTCTTTCACTTCCGGTTATGAAGCAGCTCCATATTATTACCAACCAGCCAATCAGAAGAGTGAAACCCACGAGACTCAGGCCCTGATTGGTTAGTTAAGACAAACAAGTGCACTGCGGGGGGGGGGGGGGGGGTGATGTCATTATATTTACTTGGATAGTCCCATACCAAGGTCAGAATCTGTTAGTGATAGTAATTTGACCACGGAAATTAGGGATGGACTACGAGAAGTCCGTCTTTTTTGCTCAAATTTGCGCGAGCGGAAGTCTATAAATAATTATGTAAATCAAGGGTAAAAATGAGGAGGGATTCACTGTTCACTGCTCAATTTTTCTCACATTTCCCTTTCTTGCCGGTCTTCTCACGCCATAACTTACAGTAGGAAAAGAAAGACAATAATTTAGGGTGATTTAGCAATGACGACGGGGACTTCTCGACGACGGCGCGCGCACCGAAAAATGCCGCAAAAAACAAACAGCAAAATGTCAGCAAAATGACAGCAAATATGTGGCGTTCTGGTCGCAACGTAAAAACCACCAAAATGGCGTCGTGAACTTGGCCACAGGACGGCAACGGGAGCACCGGAAGTCGAAATAAAGTTGGGTCCAGACTATTCCGCGCGCTCTCACGTCCTCAAGTGACGTCCCCGTCGTCATTGCTAAATCTGCCTACGGTTTCGAAGGAGACTAAGAAAATTCCTACTTGGTAAAGAATCGCTCATAAATTAATTGTTTTGTGGCGAGGGAGGTTTGTTTTCAGAGTAGAGATTCTGGAATACATAGCTGACCTTATTCTAATTTGACATGATGGAGTGGTTTTTAATTGAGTGTCGAAAGTTGCCCTGTGATTGGTTTAAAAAAAACTCGCGCCACCTACTCATGCATGCAACCAATCAGATGCAAAACCATTTTATGACACCTGTATGATAAAGGATACAGCAAGCAGAAGAGCTCTTTGACGAGAGTGTTTTGACTTCTTGATCCTAACATTGCACCAGTCATATATATACCGCAGGTCTCTCTTGGGCACATTGTTGGTCTTTGTCCTCCAGCCATCGTCACAAACACACACAGAACCAACCCGGCGGCCATGGTGACAGTTGAGTGGCACCTGTCATTCAAACAAGCGTATTTTCATTTCGCTAATAAAAAATTATTTGTTGTCACCACGCAGTGGGGTAACAAGTACAACCTCGTTCCCAGGGTCTCTCTTCGAGAGAGACCCTGGGAACGAGGTTATCGCTTTTGGCGGGAAGAAGAGAGACCCTCGGAACGAGGTTGTAACAAGTACCGTCCTCTTACCGTGCTCGGCAAATCCTCGTCAACTCGTAAAAGTACCCGAAGTGTTTCCGATTATTATCGACTAATCAGAGATAGCACAAGTACTCCTGATCACGTCAGGACAGCTTGTCGCCATCAGGTGACGTCATGTTACTTAGCAACATCCGCGGGCTCAGTCGCGGCATTGCGGTTCCCGCGCTATCCCGCGGGAAAACTGTGTTAGAGACGATCGGCTGAAGAAAATTCCCGTAATTTTATTCATTGCCATTATGGATATTCTAAAGACATAGCCTGAACTATATTACGTATACAACGAATTCACGCTTAAAACACGAACAATTTTTAGTCCCGATTGGAAATTTTTTTAACCATTTCAGCTTCGACGTTACTATAAAATTCTTATTGTCATACGGTACATTTATTTTGACCATATGTACTAGTATTTGATGATTTTCTTTATTCTCATCACCTGTCTGCTTGACAATGTATTGATATTGTAAGGAGAAATTAGATTTTGATCTTACTTATGGTCAGCTCACCGGGTTGATTTCTTTAATGTCCTCTAAGGTATACTTCATCTTTGCCAGTTTGCTTTTCTCCATGTTGTCATGGATCTGTTTTCTCTGCTTCCTGGTCAGTTCAGGACTCACCAGACTCTTGCAGTCGTTATAGTCTTTGTCGAAAGCCTGTTGACATAGTAAACAATATGAGGCACAATTTCCATGTTGTGAAAAGAAAATATGGTATATTTTAAGCTTGGTAGAAATATGAAAAAATATATTATTCAGTCAGTGACACGGGCTACTCGGGAAATAAATTCCGAGTTCCCTCAACAGGAGTCGAATCTATGACCTTCCGCACACCGGTCGGACCGGCTCTACCACGGAGCTACAGGAGACCCGTGGAAGATTAGACAAATATAACTAGGTTCTAATGTGACAGACTTCCCGCATACTCCTAGAAGTATGCGGGATGTTTGTCACTGAGAATTTGTTTTCCGAGTAGCTTATGTCTGGTTGAATAATATTTTTCTCAATTCATGTTATCTCTATTTGGGTGGCTACAAGTTGCTGATCCACGAAAGCTTCAGCATGTGCAAACGGCAGAAATAAATATATTTCAATGGAGTCAGTGCTACTTTTAATCCTCACCTGAATGTTTAGGAATTAAGTCGGTGTTCGTCGATGTTAACGTTCTTTTCTAGTTAATTTGACGCGATGTATGGGTCAAACATGTTTTGTTTTTTTGGTAAAGTCCAGAACGTCTGGTATATGAAGTTTGCCGGACTTAAAATAAATTCACGGCAGCAAATTAACGCTAGATTTCAACTTTTCTTTCAAGGCCGGCTAGTTGCCGAGCACTTTCTCAAGCTTTTGTAATGGTTATTCTTTGATGATTTTAGCCCGAATTGGTAATACCTTCATGATTACCGTCACGAATATAGTACCTCATACGGACTTTGTATACCGTCACTAAATGTAAATAGTACAAGTATTTTACTCAGTTGGTCTAGTTCATTAGTTGTGGTAGTTCATGTAGTTATTGTAACAGTGTAGTTCAGTAGTTCGTGTAGTTCTTGTAGTTTCTGTAGTTCTTGTAGTTGCTGTAGTTCGTGTAGTTCCTGTAGTTGCTGTAGTTCGTGTAGTTCCTGTAGTTGCTGTAGTTCTTGTAGTTGCTGTAGTTCTTGTAGTTGCTGTAGTTGCTGTAGTTCCTGTAGTTGCTGTAGTTCTTATAGTTCCTGTAGTTGCTGTAGTTGCTGTAGTTCCTGTAGTTATTGTAGTTGCTGTAGTTCCTGTAGTTCGTGTAGTTGCTGTAGTTCCTGTAGTTCCTGTAGTTCCTGTAGTTATTGTAGTTGCTGTAGTTCCTGTAGTTGCTGTAGTTCTTGTAGTTGCTGTAGTTCTTGTAGTTCTTGTAGTTGCTGTAGTTGCTGTAGTTCTTGTAGTTGCTGTAGTTCGTGTAGTTCCTGTAGTTGCTGTAGTTCGTGTAGTTCGTATAGTTGCTGTAGTTCGTGTAGTTCGTGTAGTTCGAACTACAGGAACTACAGCAACTACAAGAACTACAAGAACTACAGCAACTACACTGTAGTTTGCGTAGTTCGCGTAGTTTAGGATAGAACTACAAGAACTACACCAACTACCAGAACTACAGGAACTACACTGTAGTTTGCGTAGTTTGCGTAGTTTAGGATAGAACTACAAGAACTACACCAACTACCAGAACTACAGGAACTACACTGTAGTTTACGTAGTTCGCGTAGTTTAGGATAGAACTACCGGAACTACACAAACTACACGAACTACACGAACTACAGGAACTACAGCAACTACAAGAACTACAAGAACTACAAGAACTACAGCAACTACACTGTAGTTTGCGTAGTTCGCGTAGTTTAGGATAGAACTACAAAAACTACACCAACTACCAGAACTACAGGAACTACACTGTAGTTTGCGTAGTTTAGGATAGAACTACAAGAACTACACCAACTACCAGAACTACAGGAACTACACTGTAGTTTACGTAGTTCGCGTAGTTTAGGATAGAACTACCGGAACTACACAAACTACACGAACTACACGAACTACAGGAACTACAGCAACTACAAGAACTACAAGAACTACAAGAACTACAGCAACTACACTGTAGTTTGCGTAGTTCGCGTAGTTTAGGATAGAACTACAAAAACTACACCAACTACCAGAACTACAGGAACTACACTGTAGTTTACGTAGTTCGCGTAGTTTAGGATAGACCTACCAGAACTACACAAACTACAGGAACTACGAGAACTACAGCAACTACAGGAACTACACGAACTACAGCAACTACACGAACTACAGCAACTACAAGAACTACAGCAACTACAGCAACTACAGGAACTACAGCAACTACAGCAACTACAAGAACTACAGGAACTACAGGAACTACAGCAACTACAGGAACTACAGGAACTACAGCAACTAAAGGAACTACAGCAACTACAGGAACTACAAGAACTACAATAACTACAGGAACTACAGCAACTACAGCAACTACAGAAACTACAGGAACTACAGCAACTACACGAACTACAGCAACTACAAGAACTACAGCAACTACAGCAACTACAGCAACTACAGCAACTACAGCAACTACAGCAACTACAGCAACTACACGAACTACAGCAACTACGAGAACTACAGCAACTACAGGAACTACAAGAACTACAGCAACTACAGGAACTACACGAACTACAGCAACTACACGAACTACAGCAACTACAAGAACTACAGCAACTACAGGAACTACAGCAACTACAGGAACTACACGAACTACAGCAACTACAGGAACTACACGAACTACAGCAACTACAAGAACTACAGAAACTACAAGAACTACACGAACTACTGAACTACACTGTTACAATAACTACATGAACTACCACAACTAATGAACTAGACCAACTGAGTAAAATACTTGTACTATTTACATTTAGTGACGGTATACAAAGTCCGTATGAGGTACTATATTCGTGACGGTAGTCATGAAGGTATTACCCGAATTTTAACGCGTCTGGAAAGTCCCGGCGGACCTCCATAATTAGCAAACTGTAGACACCCACTATTTCACACTGATCAGCTGTGGGATGCACGGTGGCTTAGTGGTAAGTCATCAGCGTCAGAGTCGCGAGTTCGAATCACGCTTTTAGGGGTTATTCTCATATGGTTTGGGGGCCGAATAACCTCTCCCCGGGTGAGATTTAAATTCTGCGGCCAAGGAGTTGCTCTCAATCAGGCTTGGGGGCCGAGTAATTTTCCTCCCCGTTTTTATTTTTATTTATTTTATTTTTATTTACCGGTCTTTGTTGGTTTTTCTGTTTTCTTTTTGCCTTTTCCCCTCAGGTTTGGGTGCTTTTCAACGAACCGCAGTTCGTTTATTACCATTATACATCACGTCAAATTTACTGAATCGCAAATTAAAAAAATCCATTTAATTTGCGGATTTAGACAAATTGAAAACAATGTTAGATTTTTTCAATAGGCCTGGCAGAAAAGAAATATATATATTTCTCTTTTGAACCATATATAAAGTGATATTTGAACGTGTTTTTATAGTCTAAAATTATATCGTCTTGAGCTGACATAGTCTATTAAGCATCATGCAATATGCCATAAATTACATTCATTTAATTTGGATGCGACATGTCGGAGCTCGGGGAGAGCGTACAATCATGAACACTTGGAATTGGGTTACCACTGTTGGAACCTTCTTGCTTGTAGGAGGACGAGATCCTCTGAGTTTAGCCTTTAATTTATTATTGCTCGTTGTTTTGAGTTTGCCTGTTCCGTTACTGACTACAATAGCGCGCTCCCTGTTTTGTGTTTGGGTGTTCCGTTACTGACTAGCGCGCTCCCAGTTTTGTGTTTGGTTGTTATGCTACTGACTAGCACGCTCGCTGTTTTGTGTTTGACTGTTACATTCCTTACTAGCGCACACGTTGTTTTGTGTTTGCGGACTGTTACGTTAATAGCGCGCTTGACGTTTTGTGTTTGACTGTTACGTTACTGACTAGCGCGCTCGTTGTTTTGTGTTTGACTGTTACGTTACTGACTAGCGCGCTCGCTGTTTTGTGTTTGACTGTTACGTTACGACTAGCGCGCTCGTTGTTTTGTGTTTGACTGTTACGTTACTGACTAGCGCGCTCGCTGTTTTGTGTTTGACTGTTACGTTACTGACTAGCGCGCTCGTTGTTTTGTGTTTGACTGTTACGTTACTGACTAGCGCGCTCGTTGTTTTGTGTTTGACTGTTACGTTACTGACTAGCGCGCTCGCTGTTTTGTGTTTGACTGTTACGTTACTGACTAGCGCGCTCGTTGTTTTGTGTTTGACTGTTACGTTACTGACTAGCGCGCTCGTTGTTTTGTGTTTGACTGTTACGTTACTGACTAGCGCGCTCGCTGTTTTGTGTTTGACTGTTACGTTACTGACTAGCGCGCTCGTTGTTTTGTGTTTGACTGTTACGTTACTGACTAGCGCGCTCGTTGTTTTGTGTTTTGACTGTTACGTTACTGACTAGCGCGCTCGCTGTTTTGTGTTTGACTGTTACGTTACTGACTAGCGCGCTCGCTGTTTTGTGTTTGACTGTTACGTTACTGACTAGCGCGCTCGTTGTTTTGTGTTTGACTGTTACGTTACTGACTAGCGCGCTCGTTGTTTTGTGTTTGACTGTTACGTTACTGACTAGCGCGCTCGCTGTTTTGTGTTTGACTGTTACGTTACTGACTAGCGCGCTCGTTGTTTTGTGTTTGACTGTTACGTTACTGACTAGCGCGCTCGTTGTTTTGTGTTTGACTGTTACGTTTACTGACTAGCGCGCTCGCTGTTTTGTGTTTGACTGTTACGTTACTGACTAGCGCGCTCGTTGTTTTGTGTTTGACTGTTACGTTACTGACTAGCGCGCTCGTTGTTTTGTGTTTGACTGTTACGTTACTGACTAGCGCGCTCGCTGTTTTGTGTTTGACTGTTACGTTACTGACTAGCGCGCTCGCTGTTTTGTGTTTGACTGTTACGTTACTGACTAGCGCGCTCGTTGTTTTGTGTTTGACTGTTACGTTACTGACTAGCGCGCTCGCTGTTTTGTGTTTGACTGTTACGTTACTGACTAGCGCGCACGTTGTTTTGTGTTTGACTGTTACGTTCCTGACTAGCGCGCTCGTTGTTTTGTGTTTGATTGTTACGTTACTGACTTGTGTTTGACTGTTACGTTACTGACTAGCGCGCTCGCTGTTTTGTGTTTGACTGTTACGTTACTGACTAGCGCGCTCGTTGTTTTGTGTTTGACTGTTACGCACAAAATGCTAAAACTCGTAGAAAACAATATATTGGCAAATAAAAAGCTGAACGCTACCAGGAGTTGTGGCCTAATGGTTAGCGCGTTAATAGCCGCGGTCATTGTGTTCTTGGGCAAGATACTTTACTCTCACAGTGCCTCGCTCCACCCAGGAGTATAAATGGGTACCGAAAAACTCGCTCAGTGTTAGGGCAACGTAACAAAATGCTGGGGGTAACCAGCGATGGACCGGAGAGATACTCCTAGTCGCTGAATGCTATGGAAACCGGGATCATTCAGGTGCAGACTTTATTTATCACAGGGAAATTGTCCATAATATATAAAAGACAAAAATAACATGTTCTATATAGAACAAACTTACAATTTCTGGTAATTCCCCTTTCTTGCCTTTGGTGTAACAATCGTGCACAACTTCACACTTTCCTGTAGAGTTCCTGAAAAAGTTTCTCCAGCCATTGTACTTCTCCACACAGTCAACAGGCCGACAGTCTTTTCTTGGATCCTGGAAACAGAAAGGCTACAAATATCAAACACTCTCAGTTCAAAGGCGCGAAAATAGACATGCACAACTTGGCAACCTCGTCCCCAGGGCGCTTTTCCCTATGTGTAGGAGGGAAAAGCGCCCTGGGGACGAGGTTGACAACTTGACAATGGTTTTGTCGCCTTTACTTGTAAATCTTATGTGCTCAACATTTGTCTCAACCAGTTCTCTCAACATTTGTTGAGAAACCGATCTTGAGACCGTTTGACACCCCTCTCAACAATGTTGAGAGGTATTGAGTCATGTTGAGAAGAGTTTGATTTCTTCTCAACCAGTTTCTTTTGTTCTCGAAATGTTGAAGCCGTTTGACACGCTCTCACGACATGCTCAACTCTAGTCCAGTTCTGGCCCCTCTCTGTCACGCAACGCTGCGACGTGAGCGTAGCGTTGCGTGACAGAGAGGGGCCAGAACTGGACTAGCTCAACTCTTCTAAATTGTTCTCAGTCCCAGACCTCACGCATCTCACTTGTTGAGTATTTGTTGAGAAGTTGTTGAAGCTGTTTGACACGGCATGGTCTCAACATCTCTCAACGTGACTCATGTTTGTTTAGAACGTTTTGACAGGGGCTTTTAGAAGGCGCGCAGGAAGATATATGCCACAATTAGCACCTGAGTACAAGCAAGTTTATAGTTTTTACCACCCTATCAACTCCTCTGCATTTCCTGTAATTATCTCCTCCAAAGCCAATCACTATAAAATAAATATAATCTTTGAGCATTTTAAACAGATCATTTGACATTTTTTTCAAGAGAGAGAATCTTCTAAACTGACATTGCGATTGCTGTGTAATCCGGGTGGTATCAAAATCTAATTTCTCTAAACATATCTTCAACCAGACATGTGACAAACAAAAAGAGAAAATAAAGTTGGGTGTAAATTATCAAATTTCAAACTAACATTTAACTAAGGTGAATTAATATTTCTGTTTTGATAGTTTTTAAAAACTGAAACTTTGTGACAGAAAACTCGGAGTCTTATTAATTTTGCACGTTTCATTGAACGGCTTTTAAACTTCATCCCTGAATTATAAGACAATGTACCATCAAGCCACGATCTCTTCTTTGGTTCTGTAGTGTTAAAATACACTTTATGACGAAGCAGTTTCTCTCCAGCCACAAATGTAAAGTCACAGCTTCCAGCTCTGTCCATTGGGTACTATAACAAGACAAAACAATACACAGAGAAAATAAGTACTTGTGGTAGCCTGGTTAGCCAGCTGGTGACTTTTCCTCGGCTACTGTATATGTTTAATTTTATCTGTGAAACCATTTAAAAGCAAAAAGCCATTTCAAGCCATTTTGAAACCAACTCAATGTTTGAAAGTCGCGGATTCACGTAGATATGACAGTGAAAGCGCTATTATAAAAATACTTTATTTACACTGAAGAAGGGCTATGCCTGAAACGTTTGTGACTATTCACTATGACACTTTTTCTCTATTTTTATTCTTTTTTTACGCTTTATTTTATTTTTAAATTGAAGTATTCATTCAAGTGTCACGCATCATCTGGGAGAACGTACAACTTCTGTTCAACCTTTGTGTTATTGGTTGACGCTTGGATGGGTAGGAAGGAGTTGAAGTGGAATGAAACTTGAAAAAGTCGGTCCGACGTTTTCAAGTTTTACGGTGTTCTTGGGAAAAATAGCTCAAAATCAATGATTCTGATTTGTTCCCACCTCAGGAGAATGAATTGATGTCTTTCTATTGTTGTTCAGGAGCCATTTTGTGCATCAGCGAGTGTACCTTCATAATTCAAGCGTAGTTTACACAAAAACGTGGGAGAATTCTCGTCATACTGCCCCCTACCATATGAACGAGAAATATCTCCTGACTCCAACAAATAAACTTACTTTGTTTGGAAATACATAGGTTATATTCCCCTTTTTGAATGGTGAAAGTTTCATTTCATTTCCACCAATTAGTTCCATCGACTGCGAAAAAAAAATAACAAACTTCAATGTTGTGTAATTAGAAATTCAGCAATTCGTGAACTTGCGACAAATATTATCATATTTTATTCCAACCTTACAATCCAGGTCATTTTTGTCAACTCTCCAACAACATCTCGGTGTTTTTGGCGTTATCGTTAGCTTTTTCTTTGCATCATTTGCAAGTGTTATGTCTGTAAAAGGGAAAATCGAGTATAAGCTTAAGCTTATATAAATGTCACTTCAGTGAACGAAGCTTCATTTCAAATCCTATTGAGAGTTCTTCAGTTTGAAAGCCGGGGACAAAAAGTAAAGCCTATACTTACAGAACTGGATTCCAAAACTTTTTGAATTAACAGGTAGGATTCCTGAACGCTGTAATACAAAATACAAACAGCTTGGCAAAGAGTTGGCAAGTTGGAAAAGAGAGCTGATGGAAACCAACTAAAATTGACAAGAAATGTAAGAGCTTACCTCTACGTGAATTTTACCCGTTACTTTTGCTAGGTAACACAGTAAGAGAAGACGAAATAACGATTTCATCGTTTTTGAAGCGAGGAATACCGACTACTTCATAAAGTTCGGTATAAAAAAGCTAAACTTTCTGCTGTTTGGAGACGAAGTGTTGGGACTTTTTTTGTACTTCGCGCGTTACCTCTGATTCCAGGTCCCGGATTAGCTTGAGGCACGTTAGGGACTGGGATAGAGACTCAAATAAAAATACAATAACTGTCTTATCTGGGGGTTTGGCGGGAGTAGGGATGTATGAACTGCCCGCACATTTTACTACCTGTTCCCCCCCTTTCTTTCTTACAAAATTTTCTGCAAAGTTGCGAAAATTTTACCCTATTTCTCCAGGTTCCCACCACATTGGGTATCCCGATTCCAACCTCCCATTGCCGTCCCACCGCCTAATCTGGGCCAAGAAAATTAGAATAAGCTTTGGAAACTCGAAAAAAAATATTGTTGTCACCGCCCGTTTCTTTATATGCAGCCTCTGTTTGACAAATTGCTTTATCAGAACTCTATTTTTGTAACCTCCTTTAAAGGGGCATGGGCATGGCACTGCCCATAATATAAAGGGGCACTACAATTGTAGCCTCTGGTAAGAGGGACACCCAGCACGTTCCTGGCAACAGGGGACACCAAGACCTGGTTCCTTATCAAGTGTTCAATATCAGAGATTCAACCATTTTCTCCTTTTTGATATCAAACACATGGTTTGATCTGGTTTATCTTGTTGACTGGTTTATCTGGGACTCCTGGGTATGATCACTAGGGTAAGCTTTTATTTTAAATACATATAAAGGTAATATTGTTTTCTCTTTATTACGTCGACCAGGCAAAAAAAGGTCAAAAAGTACAAGCAGTGAATTTACAAAAACAGTGGCGGATCTAGGGGAGGGGCCCGTGGAAATTCTTAAGGCTCAAAGGGTCGAAATATTTTTGGCCCCCCATCTTTTAAAATTTTCCGGGAAATTTTTCGGGCCTCCACCTTATAAACAGGACTGGATCTGCCACTGCAAAAGTAGAATGTTGACATGCAAAGTGTAAATCAAATAGCAGATATACTTAGAAGTATAAAAATTCCCACTAAAAAGTAGACTACAAGCAGTTTCTCTTTTCCTTAGTTCATTGAGCCAGAAGCAAAATGAAGCGAGAGGGGTAAAAATGTCCGCTCAAAATCTGGGGGAGAAAACGCATGGCTAATAGCCTCTTTCCCATACGTCTCGCACCCAGATTTCTCGAGGGCCATTTTTTCCTCTCGCTATATTTCGCTTCTTGATCGATGAACTAAGGGAAAGTCTATAACTAAAAAGTTGCCGAAAAATGCTCTATAAAAATTCTGATTCTTCAAACACTTGATCTAACCTAGAAAGAATACACAATAATAAATATTATATATTTATTCAGAACAGCCAATTTGATAAATTTGTCTACCACTGCACCTTTTAATAATGTGATCTCTGAAGCTCAAAACCCAACAAATGATTGCATTTTTCACTGCTGTCAATCATAATTACAATGACAACCGATGGACCTAGGCTCGATTTCCGCCGCTATCTCGAGTCCGGTCTTGTTCCTCCCCGAGATGGGCTCATTTTCCCGAACAGCTGCTGGTAATCGAGCCTACGATGGACCCTGAACAAAAAATGGATCGAGGTCTACCAATCACATCCCATGGAATGACCTTTTGAATCCGAGGAAGTGAACGTCTGTTTCCTGAGATGTCTGCCAAGATGATTGACAGCAGCAAAAAAACACAACCGTTGATTGAGCAGAGTTCGCATGTTATTGAAAGACGCAGTAAAACTAATGCCTAAATTATTATCAATTTCCTCAAATTTTTATCTAATGCTACTGTTGCTGTTGCTGATTATATTCATCTTCTAAAGAAGGTGCATTGTCCTGCGGATTGTCTTGTTGTTCTTGATCACCTTGTGGTTCCTCAGAATTAATAGGTTCTTGTTGATTATGTTCTTGTTGTTGATCGTCCTGTTGCTGCTGTTGCTGATTATATTCATCATCTAAAGAAGGTGCATTTTGCTGTTCATTGTCTTGTTGTTCTTGTTCACCTTGTCGTTCTTCTTCAGAATTAGGTTCTTGTTGATTATGTTCTTGTTGTGGTTGTCCTGTTGCTGGTGTTCCTGTTGATCCTGTTGTTGGTCTGCCTGTAGCTGTTGACCCTGTTGTTGTTGGTCGGCCTGTTGCTGGTGTTCCTGTTGACCCTGTTGGTCCTGTTGTTGGTGGTCCTGTTGTTGGTGTTCCTGTGGTTTGTCTTCCTGTTGTGCCTGATTTTGCTCTGTAGGCTGTTGATCTTGTTGATGTTGATTGAATTCTTGCTCCAGCGATGACTTTTGCTCGTCATTTTGCTGCTGCTGTTGTTCATCTCCCTCAGGTACCTCCCCTCCTTTGTCCAAGTCTGTCATGAATGAATTTACTTTGGAGTTCATCAGTTCGAAAAAATCAATCATACCATCATCGTCCATGTCATGTTTTGTTAGAAGTTCATCTACAATAGCTTCTGCTTCATGCTCAAGGAACATGCGGCCTCCTTCCTTGAATTCACCTTTGTCATCGTCTTGCTGATGAAAGTCTGTAAGAGCCTGCATCCATTCTAGGCCATCAAGCTTTTGGTTATCATCATAATCATGCAACTTGAAGAAATAAAATATACCTGTTGAAAAAAATAAAAAAAATAAACAGTAAATAAATTTAAAATAAAAATATTAATAAATAGAAATGCAGACATTGACACTGGCCAAACAAATCTCACGCAATTGCATTATCTGACTTAATGTTATACAGTCTGGTAAGGTCTCCTTGCGTCACTGCTCTGGTAAGCGACCAGCTCTTACTAGTTACGACCAATTTTTTGAATTTCCGAGGTGGTCGCTTATGAGAGCTTCGACAATACCTAGATTTTTCTCAACCTCGTTCCCAGGGTCTCTCTTCTTCCTGCCCTCCTGGAGCAAGAGTCGAGCAAGAGAGAGAGGGAAGAAGAGAGACCCTGGGAATGAGGTTGGATTTTTTCTTTTACTTCTACCACATTGATAACTTACAACTGAATTACTAATTAATTATTATTATTTAATAATTAAAACAGGAACTGAAACCTCACCAGGAGTACCAGGTGAGGGGGTGTATTGTATTGGAATACCTTTAGCATTGTCACCAGCGGCAACATCGTTTACATCTTGATTTTGTATGGATTCTCCTGTTACTTCACCCAGGTGTTTCTGGATATGTCTGTATAGTTAACACAGAGTCATTCTGAGTGTAAGGAACTGACATGTAAATCAATTTATATTTTATTTCATATTACACATGGGACCAGAAACACATTTTCCCGGGAAAAAGGAATCTAAAAATAAACCGGTCTGTAAAAACACTGTGACATAGGCGTAGTGTCGGAGTTGCTCGCTCCGGCTAATGGGCTCCTGACGGCAGCAGGTTTACTTGAACCAAAGCACAAGCCAAAGAAAAGGAACCTTGTCACCCTATTCCAACCCATAAAATATTTATTATTACTGCCAGAAACCAAAGATGCCAAGTAATTTTTTTATGGAGAAATACATAAAAAGGATAGCTGATGCATGCAATAAATTTTTTTTGATTTTTTTATAAATAAAATTTAAAATTAATTTTAAATAAATGTGACTTATCTATTTTATTCAGCTGCGTGATGTCATCAAGGGGTGGGGGGGGGGGGGGGTGTGGGAGGGGGAGGGGGTGCAAAGTGATTTGGGCCCTTTATTTTTCAACAGAAACCCCTCTCCTAGATCTGTCAACTGTAAGGTGACAATTTCATGTGAAGTCACAAGTTAGAAGAAATTAACAAACACCTTAATCCTTCCCCATCTAGATCCATTCTGTCAGCCAAGTGTGCAAGTAAATGTCTGAAGTGAGAAAATTTAAATCAAAACAAGAATATGCATGAAAGAACTACCATGATGCCCGGCGTATCACATCGAACGTTCAGAAATCGAACTCAATCGAACTTAATCGAACTCAATCGAATGATTGAGTTCGATTTAGTTCGGTCATCGAACTCAATCGAACTCACAAAAAAATTGTGAATCGAACAAAATCGAACGTTGGGTTTTCGAGCTCTTGATTATAAATACATAATAGATTCAGGCTTCATCTACCATTTGGGTCATTTACAGGACTGAGTTGCCTGTCACAGTGTGTTAATGAGACCCGGGATGACCATAAAAGAAAGAAATATAAAAAACAACAAAATCGAACGATGACATTCGATTTCGTTCGATTTGGTTCGGAAATCGAACTCACAAAAAAAATATGTGTTCGATTTCGTTCGATGACCGAAACAAATCGAATTTAATCGATCGATTTAGTTCGATTGAGTTCGATTAAGTTCGATTAAAATTTCGTTCGATGTGATACGCCGGGCATGATGTTTTAATAGTTGTTCTGACTATAAGCTTATTAAAATTTATAAGCTTACCTTTTTTGTGAGAACCCTAAATTATGTAAGCTTATATTTATACTTTATAAGCTTATATAAGCTTGATGCCGTTTTAGTCGCAATAATCGTGCTTCCGAAAGGCATCATGCTCTACTAAAAGATATGTAGAAGCTTTATAAGCTTACAGTAAGCTAAAATTATACAACAACTGTAATTTAAAACAAAATCATTTCAAGTTTAGCTCACTTGCCTTCGTTCATGATTTTCGCTGTGGAATTGTGGAGTGTCTTCATTCGATATTGACTCGGGGTTATTTTCCAGGATATTTTCAGCATTAGCTTGTCCGTTAGATGATCCGTGAATAGCACAACATAACAATGAATAATATATAATTAGTCCCACTTCAGAAACCTTCATTTTCCTGCTGAAATGTAAAATCACAACAAAGCACTCTGGCGATCTGTTCTTGTGTTCGCGCGCTTTAATATTTGGCGAGTAGAAGCCGAAACTTTGTCAACTGCGTGTCAATAATCGAGGCAAAAGCCGCATCACAGCAAATTATTTGCACCAATTGTATAATTGTAAAATGTCTACGTGGATCACTGAAGATAAATCAGTTGCCTGGAACAATATCATTGCCCCGAAGTATTCATTTTCATAATGACCCGCGAAACAGCCAATCGGATCCCGGCGGGAAGAACCTGGGAGCGAGGTTGGTCACGCAATCACTATTTATTTTTTGTTTTTTGTTTTTTCCTAAAAAAGTAAAAATAAATCAACTGCTGTTAAAGCGATCAGAACTGCTATGAATTGCAGTCGCTACCGAGATCGCCAAAATCAAAGAACAAGAGCGAGCGCAAAGCGTTTGAACAATTTGCGGTGGGCAAAAAGCGCAAAAAGATCGAAGTGGAGTCCGTGACATCAAACAGTTTACTTTGGCGAACCAGATCAAAATTCCTCAACTCTTTTGAAATCTCCAAAATACCCCGTCAGGAGCCGATTTAACTTCTTGGAACACGACTGACCCAACAAAAAAATATTCGCTCCTGCCCAGTACCAGAAATAGACGAAAGACGGATTTTCGCGCGTAAATTTTATATCGCAGGCGTTCAAGCCCAAGGGTCTGGGAACTACAAACATTTTGCGCCTTGCAAGTCTCGTGTGAACATGTGAGGAATTCATGTGAGGTCCAGAATGTCAGCTGGGTGTACGAAGAAAGTCGTCAGATGAAGAGTCAGGCTCTTGCTAACGATATAAACAATGGCTGGAGAGCAAACACGAGAATTACTGTCAGAACTTTGCAACCATTGCAACCAACTCGGATCGGCCCGGCCCACGGAGAGAAGGGTGAGATGCAATGCAAACTATTTAAGAAGAGCTGAGTGCTTTATGCTCTCAGTGATCTGTGGTTTGTGCTTCACTGCAGAATACCTGGCCACTTATTTGCTTCCTATTGAATTAGATTAGCGATTATTTTTTATGCCTCGTTCCACAAAGCACTCTGACACATGCAAATGAAGTGGCCATGAAATGGACCACAAACCAACAAAAATAAGCAATGATGCATCTATTAAAACGTGGTACATGTAAGCTTATAAATGTTTTGAAACTTTCCCTGATTGATCATTGCAATAGAATAAAAAGAATAGGTCAAGATCATAATTCCTGCAAAAGAGATATGATTGACTAAAAATATATATATAAATTATCATACTAGTGATACGTGACTCTTGCATGGGTCCTCGCGAAGCTGGGATGGGGATTAATTATTGTTGGGTGCGAGGATGATAATCAGGCTTTAGAGATCAACTGGAGTTCGCTCGTAACCCGACATCTGCCCTTTCCTGTTGACGGTCTTGTTTTCGACGAATGACTGACTTTCAGCTGGATGAGTTGCGTGAGACCGCTTAGAATATTTCCTGAATTTCCGACTACAGATTTGCATCAATTATTTCATGCAAAAAACCTTTCCTTGTCAAGGAAACATTTGAAAACAGTATTTCTTTTTTTCAACGCTGTGAATAAGTCGCAAATATATTTTTTTTACTGGTGTTCTCAGATGTCAAATTGCGGCGTAAATACTGGTGATGTACAATGTCAACACCACTCTGGGCTTGAGACCTAACTTTTTAACATAGTGGCCAAGTGGCTAGTGACTTGTCAGATTTTACCAGCCAAAATAATTTTTTACTAGTCCAGCATTTTTATAAGGTGGGGGGCCAAAAATTTTTACTGAGTGGATTTTACTGAAAACGGCAAATAAATATTGTGCACAAATTGAAACGTACACGATACTTCATCTCAAGCGATGTTGAATGTTGCAATAATTGGATACATTTCTTCTATTAATATCAGCCAAACACAGGAAAAAACACTTACTGTTACAAATTAAAACTTATTCCAATCTTAGCTTGATATAAATGCCAAAATGTTGTTCATTCTTCGATCGTATCACCAAATCTGGAATGTTTACGAACACAAAAACACTCTTATTCGATCGCCCTATAATGCATTGCAAACCCCATGTGCACTATTTAACAATTCGTTATTTGCAAAACAATTGCCGCAATCCACCAATGAGAAATAATTTTTATATTCGCTCAAGCTGTTTTCGATGAAAGCGAGGGATTTCTCTATTGTTTTGGAAGGCAAATAGCCTACATAGTTTCTTGAAATCTTGGAAAACAATAGGAATACCTGTATTAATTAAAATTTTAAGCAAATATTTCAGTATTGTGCGGGATTTTGCTGATTTTTAGGAATTGTGCGGGTTTGACCGAATTGTGCGGTCCCGCACCCGCGCACCCTGTCATTGCGTCATTGTGCATTTTCCCCAAGTTTGTACGTAAGTTAATATTTTAAAACTTGCGTCTCTGTTTAGTTAACAAGGCTTTAATTAGAGAAAGTCTGCTATTTTATCATGAATTTATAGAGTGCAGCAAACAATATCCTGCTACAGTTGGAGTCACTCGAAGTCTTGAACAACATTGACGAGAACACTGACTTAAGAAGAAAGAAAGCTCTTACATGGGATATTATCTTTAAGAAGGTAGAACTCTTTGTCACAACAGAGTTGGATGGTTTTGCTCAACGGACACCTGCATATTTGCAGAAGAAGCAACAGGTATTATGTATTATGATTGTGTTGCTCCAGAACAGAAGGTGTTTTGGTTTGACCCCCCCCCCCCCCCCCCTCCCCCACCCAGGCTGAAATTCCAGTTTAGCTTCATGATTTCCTTTAAAAAAAATTTGGGTTTTTGAGACCCCCTTCCCACTCAGAATTTCCAATTACAGGTAATCCCATCCTTGCGGTGGGAATGGATATTTTCTGGAACCACACATTTTGAATTTCATTAGTAAAAATAATTTACAATCAACAAAATTAATATTGCCTATCCAGGGGGAGTAGCAATACTCGTAGTTGGCTTCATGCTAATATGTTTTTCCTCCTTGTGCGGTAGGAGGTAGTTAAATTGGTACGGACTCTGTTGAAGAAGGCAGATGAGCGTAAGTTTTCTTTGCCCTTTAATGGTCGTTAATCCTGTTAATGTACAATGGACATGTTTTTGTTGTGGTTTAAATGTGTCTTTGGTTTTAAATTTTTCCAAACAGTTTGAATTTGATTTTCCTTTGTTTTAGAGTATGGTTACAACCTTGTGTTGTAGTTAAAAATGATTTTAGGTTAAAAGGATTTCAAACTAGTTTGATGTTAATTTTTCTTTGTCTTAGGATTATGGTAATAAATCTGGAACAAAAGAAAAGAAAAATTAAACTAGTTTGAGGTCATTTTGAAGCATGTCCACTGCCCCGTATACTCTTAGTCTGCAAGCAGAATCTTTTGTTTGGGATTTGCGCAAAGCGCAGGTTTCGAACCAGCAAGAGGATTGGGCGAAAACTTTCTTTTCTTTTGCTGGCTCGTAACTCGCTCCTTCGCTGCTCGCACAAAACCCAAACAAGAGAGTCTGCTTGCAGGCTACTACCTGTATACTCTGTGAGAAAAAGTTTCTTGCCCAAGAACATAACACAATGACCCCACCAGTACTTGAACCCAGGCTGCTCGATCAGTTAGCCATTGTGCCACTCATCTACCCTTTATACCGTGACTACATGTACAGCACAGTGGCGGATTTATGGGAGGAGCCCGTACCTAAATTTAAGGCCCGAAGGCCCGGAAAATTTTAAACAGGTCTGGATCTGCCACTGCAGCATGACAAAAGTGATAGCGGTGCAGTGTTTAACATTTATTTCCTCTCTCAGGTGGACGTCCTCATCTGAAAGGCGAGGATGTAGTCCTTCACTTGATGTCAATACTTAAGGAACCTAGACACAACTGCCGAATTGGTGTGGAATACTGCAAGCTCCTAAAGAAAATCCTATCAGTTCCACTTTATGAGTGTGATATTACTTTCAAGACATGGCAAGGTATTGAATCATATTAATTTAAGAAATCGAAAACATTTTTTATGTTTCTTAGGGCTTATCTGCACTGGCAAAAAAATGTTTCTTTAGTCAATTTTTTTTGTCATCGCCTGTAATTTACAAGTGCAGATGGTTTGTCGACACTCAACAATTTTTTGTCCATGTGGTCAAATCTTAAAACACTGCTGACAAAATTTGCCCCAGGTAAAAACTGACTAGATAAACAAAATTGTGTTAAACTTGTGAGTCACCTGTCAGAAAAGCTATTACTAATCTTGTTCCATTTAATCTTGCTATAATTTACGGGTGTAAAAGAATTGTACAGCTTTGACATTTTGAGTGCGGATACAACAGATGAAACAAAAATTGTCACGACAAAGTTTGTCCTTTGATTTTGTCTGAGACAATTCCTGTTTTGTTGGCTAGTGCAGATAGGCCCTTATTAGATTAATAACATAGAGGGCAAAATTACTGAAGTCTGATTGGTTAAGACAGAGGGATTTCCGAAGATGACCTGAAGATTTTCGAACGTGATCGGAAGGTCAGCAAATATTTCCGATAGTCTCCTGAAGATTGCCGAAGACCACCCGATGTCTTAATCACACTAATTTTGCCCTTTATGTTATTAACAAGTAATCGCATGATTCCTCGTAAAATTAAGGATTAATATCACTTGTGTTTTCAGGCAATTTCTGCAAATTTCTGTAAACACGCGTGATATTAATCCTTAATTTTACTCAGCCCCATGCGATTACCTATACTTATAGGAACACAAGTTTGGGAGAGTGAGAAATTTTGAGGGAACATGAACCATTGTAGTATTGCATACATGTATATGTATAGCTGAGTATTTCCATGAGCTATTTCAACTCTATAGAAACACACAAAAAAATGTTTTCAATTTCGTTTGGAAAATAATCCAAAAAAATAATTTGCTTATTGCAATAATCAAATACTATGCATTCTCTAAGCTTGCACAATCACTACAATGTACATCAAAAGTCTCTGTGCTAGTTTTGTGTTTCTCAGACTCAGCATAGAGTTCTATTGGCTTTTTGCGTATGCTTGTTTTCTAACAGGCTATTTTTCTCTTTTTTAATCTGTTTTCTCTGTGAAATTTTGCTTGTTGAAGCCAACTGACGAAACTAGTTTTCTAAGTCTCGTATGTAAATCAGTGTGTTGAAAAAACGTCATTTACATTCAAATTAAATGATGTTTTTCCTCCTGATCAAGATAATCTCTGTTTTGAGGTTTGGATAAAATGTTTTAAAGATTTGTGATATGTCAAACTGTACCACTCGTAACTATTGATTGCTATTTTGAATTCTTACTTTGTCCTTAGATGTGATTGATACCTTTGTGTCTTTTCTGGTGGAAAAGCCTGTATGGTTGTTGAATGGGCGGCTGTTGGTAGCTAACATAATGTATCTCTCAATTGAGGGAGCAGCGACACTGTACACAGTAAAAGGAAACAAACTCTTTAAATTTTTTGAAAAGATCATCCAAGAGAACTGGTAAGTTTATTATGGGGCTAAATGATTATTATTTAGGCTAAGTTAACCGTGAGCCAATGCGGTCAGTGGTTTCCCCTCTGTAGCATGTGACGTGCAGGGTGTCCTTGGGGGATTCGCAGGGCTTTCAGTGCATTTGTTCCATGTGCTTTTGTTCGGCAGATTGGCTTGCCTTTGCAAATACCGGTCGTCACCAAGCGGTATGTGCCATGTGCACATGCACCATGTTTTCATGCGCTCTCACTGAGTCAAACGCGTTTATTGTGTCATTGTGTCATGACTGCCGCTTAAGGTTTCATGTGGGTTAGGGTTAGGGGTTAGGGTTAGGTTAGGGTTTAGGATATAGAATTCTCTTACATGTGTATGACCAATTCAAGTAACCTACTTTACTTACAGACCAGCTAGAATTGTTTCTTTTATTTCCATATGTGAAGGAGTGATAGTAACAGTCAGATAGTTGAATACCTCCTTGCTGCTCTGAATGCATTTGTCAAGTCAAATGCAGAGGATTGTCGTGGCCAGGTCTGCCGTCTCGGAGAAACTCTGTTCCCACTTTTGCTTCAAATGTGGAGACAGACTGTAACCTCATCTTTTAAGGTACAGCATTTTATCAAGTTGAATATTATAAAAATTTTATGCATTCTATTTGCTAATTTTGCTTCTTGTTAATTGGGTGGGCTTATAAATGGGGGGGGGGGGGGGGGGGTAAACCTGGGGGGTTATAAGTCGGTTATGAAGGGAAGGTTTTGGAATAATAAGAGTCGAGGCTAACTTTGGAGTTGTTCAAAGTGCTGTGAGGATGTTAGTAAGGTCACAGTAAGGAAATAAAGAAAAGTGGGGAGGGGCTTTTAGGAGGAGGGAGGGAGATTTTATGGCATGTACATACATGATGTTTCTAATGTGTTGCTTAATATGTTGCAATATTACACTTGCAGAATCAACTGATACAGTTTATGAGGCTCCAGATTTGTGCTCATCACCCTTTAGGAGCTCATGAAGATGATGATGGCAGTTGGAGCAGTAGTGTCAACCGCTGGAAGGTTTGTATTCAGTTTGGGGTGGACGGGGGTGGGGGGCAAGGGGGTCTGCACTTCTCCTGCTTCCCCAGCCTGTATTTTACTCCCAGTTCCTGCCCCATCCTTAGTGGCTCCCGCCTTTTTGTGCTTTTTGCTGTTGCAACATTTTATGAAATGTTGCACATGTTTTTCCTATATCTCTCCTGGTTCTCACCACCTTGAGAACCCTCTCTTTTTCTACTCCCCATAGACTTAATGCCCTTTGTACTCCGTGTTCCCTGGCTATTTATAAATGTTGAACCAGACATGAAAAAGTATGATTAAGACTGGGAAAGATTGATATGGATTAAGAATGACAAACTATGCGATCTGTGACGTAGCTCCTTTAAAGGCAAGCATATGCATGCATGCCATTAGCTAAACATGTAGATTAGGAGAAGTGTTAGACAACATTTTTTACTAATAGATGACAACAAAAAGTTATTGTGAAAATAAATAATAAATTGTATGCATTTTGTGTAAAGTTCAAACCAATGGGGTTGTAAATCAACTATTTTGTTAATTCTTTATATAAATGTGTCTTTTTAGAATTGCCTCCAAAGATTATATGAAGCAATTGTTGCTGATATTGATCAGTTAAAGAACAGGGTATTGCGATCTTCCAGGTATGGAAAGCCATAAAATCAAACATCTTTGTTTTAGCAATAGACCATATATGTTTATAATATACTCACCACAGGATATTGCAATTTTGGACAATCTGATTGGTTCCCTACTCAAGGCATATGAGGCAATGTACCATTACTACCTTATTTGGGAAGCCCGCTAATTACGATAAATATTCCATTTTTCCTCTGTTTTTTCCTTCCGTTCTTTCCCCAGTAATTTTTAATTGCAATATCCTGTGGTGAGTATATTATAAAACAAAATTCTGGCTAAACAATCTCGTCGTACATGAACTCATAGCCAACTCGGCTATGCCTCGTTGGGTATGAGTTAATGTACGACTCGATTTCATGGAATAATTATTGTTAAATATACATGTATGTCTAGGGGCTCATAATAGAGGAGAAGAGTGCTTATAAGTTACAAGCTTGGTGAATGTTGCAAGGTTTTTGATGGTTAAAAATAAACACTTGCCAACTACAGCTCAAATAATTATCAATTTTAATGTATGAATTATAAAGGCTTCAAATTCAGTGCAGTTGCACAGCTGGTAAACTTCACCATCCAAAAGCTCTGCTTAAAAAACCCCTCAAGCAGCTGTTATTGAACACCCGAATGTTGATGGTAACTTTTTTCGTTCACTTTGTGAAGATCTACCAAACGTTTTATTAATTGAAAGTGAATGTTCATTTCTTTGCACAGCACTAAACTGGATCCTGGATTTACCTCGCAATTCATTGAACTTGCAACCGATGTTTTTCATCAGGTAGAAGATAACAGAGTTAGAGTTTGCTGCTAATTTTTGTCCTAGTTTTGTTCTGAAAGTGAAAGGAGATCAACTGACTAGATCTCCATCGATATCGATCTCTTTTCTCCATCCCCTTTCACTGTCAGATAATGTAAGAACAGCAGCAGCAGCAACAACAACAACAACAACAACAACAACAACAACAACAACAACAACACAACAATGCTTTATTGGATTTCATATGCGCATTCCAAATATTTGCTCCACCCACACATATTTTGAAATACATAGTGAGGTGGGTTAATATGCTAAATATTGTCCATGCTTGACAAGCTTTTAGCCAGAATTTGAAAAGAGTGGCCCACACGCCAAAGTGTATCCCAGTTTCTGTACCATGAAGCGACTAGGTGTATTGTACTCCCTCTGAATGGGATGCTAGTCCATTGCAGGCTACACGCCAGAATTTTGTCAGGTTGCCCTATTAGAACAGTTGGTATATTGTTTAAGGCATGTATGTTTCACATCAAGTTCCTCAATAATTTACTTAGTATGAAAATGGTATCATAGAACCTTGTACAGGTCAGTATATTAACTATTAAAATGTTTTAATTTTCAGGTGTTTTGGGCACAAACAACATATCGCTCAATGCAAGACACCACACCTGAACCAGGTTGGGCTGACTTGATCTGATGACAAATACAATCTATTCACAAAAATCAATAGATACTGATGTCCGAGTTTGTGAATGAAAACAGTGTGTGACCATTCAAATGAAAGCTATTGAGTAGTACTTTCATGTGGTACTGTTTTATGCTGTACAAGGTGGTTCTAACTTTATGTCTTTGGATTAAATTGCAGTGAAAGCTATATTGAGCAGTACTTTGATGTGGAGAGAAATGGGATATTGTTGCAGAATAATATGTCCAAAGATCACAATCATTTAAACATTTCCATTTTGTCTGTTTTAAGGGGCAAAACGTCAGAAAATTGAACTTGGCTGGCATGCTGCAAGAGACACACTGGAAAGCAATTCTGAAAATTTGGTTTTGCTCTCATGGTAAGGTTTTTTCGCCATCCATGTTTTTTTATCACAGTATTTTGATCATGTTTTTAACCTTGGTCAAATTGCCCCAACATTTTGATTTAGCATCATCCATCATTTTTTCGGAAACATTTTTGGTACATGTCGGAATATTTATGTTAATTTCTTTCCACATATGTTTGAAGATGTTAGATGAAAGATTGAGCAGAGTCATAAAACGTTCGTCCAACATGTTCCAACATTTGAAAAGCCTAACATGTTGTGTCTGTTTAGTCACAACATGTTACTACATGGGTCAGAAGACCCACTTCATTTTGGAAGATGTGGGCTAAAAATATGGATATAGAATGCAAATGAATGTTATTTTCACAGTTATGAAGTGACTTCATCAGTGGCAAAGAAAGTTCAGAAGTAGGTCCAAGGTTAAACTCCAAAGTCTGAATTTGACATATTTTGTCACAGCAAACTGTGCCATGAAACTAACTTGGCTGGCCAAATTAACATGAAACATTGAAATTTTCCCCCTCAGGCTACAGATCCTAGCTGCACTATTTGCAAAACATCCATCAAGTATCCCTGCAAGTGAATTTCATCCTTTCTTTTCAATCTTACAACAGTTGCAAACCAGGCATAAAAGGTATTGCTTTAAATTTATAACTACCGGTTGATGTGTGATAGATAACGCATTGTTTCTTTTATTACTCTTTTTGTTTGGGGAAGAGGGTTCTTATGTTTTCTGAGCAATTTGGGCTTGAATATAATTGGTTCTAGTTTGTGTGCACATAGGTACATCGTGTAATTTCCATATGTCTCAAGTTTAATGTGAAGAACAAAAGTAACATGTACCTTATCATAATATTGCAGAACCAAAATCAAGAAGCTAATGGAATTAATTTTTAGTACATTGCAACCCTAGAGAAAATTAAACATGAACTACAAAAACACCAAGACTAGGTGGGTGGGGCATGTCAGGCAATAGTGGTTGGCAACAAATAAAACTGAACCTTGGATCAAGTCATGTGACTTAAAAATTCCTGGCACAATAGTTAGAACCCAGACTCCCAGCTGTGTGCAAAATAGCATTTTCTGCTTCATTTATGCCTCAGCCAACAGAAGCCACCCTTTTCTAGTATCTCTGTAAGGTAGTGAAATGATTTGAAAGTAGAGAAACATGTGTCCAGTAGGAGATTAGATAGGTCTGCTTATTTTCGCCTTTAATCATTCTTAGACATGAGACCATCCTATCCGTGTTGAGATGTATCGAGGCTCTTGTGCAGTGCTTTTCAAAAGAAGAGCACAGTTGGACAGCAGGGTTGTTGACTCAGTTAATCCAATCCTAAAGCAGATTTGGACATGTACACTACGAGTTGTTGGGATCAAACATCTCACTGATTGTGGGTTTTCTCTTCTTACCACTTTACTTAAGGTATTTCTATCAATCCTCTTTTAGTATGAAAAACGATGAATATAGATCTATCTATAATCACCACTCTAATTATATATTGTACATTTAAGTTTATCTAATAGGAAATATGTTTAATAAACACATTCTATAGTTTTAGGTGGATATCACATTTTGTTGCAGATATATTTGGGTTAGTAAGTTCTTTCAACCTCTGAAATGTGCTGGAGGCAGTACATAGACCAAATGGCATCACTTTCCATTGCAAACGATCTTTACTTCTAGGCTATACTGACATATTCTTCAACTGATGTAATTATTTTACTTAGAACTGGGGGTCGTGGGAGAGTCGTGGGAGAGTCGTATTGGGAGATTCTTTCAATACATCCAGATTGATTCAGTGCAACCTCATTCTGGGGGCTTTTAACCCATTGATACCTGGGCTTTTCCAAAAAATGGCGATCTAACATACCAGATGCCTTAATTTCTGGCCGTTATCTCGACAGTATAATGCCCAACTGTCTACAACTTAGTGTGCAACACATCCCTTCTACTTCGAAGCAGTTAGTTCCATATTTTCATTGGGCATGCGCACAAATCTGTTCAACTTGACAATTTGAGTTGAGTTGAGTTGAGTTGAGATAAAGATACTAAAATTCTTCTCTTCAGTGTATTGACATTAGTATTGATTTTATACAGGAGCTTGTTGTTCCACCAGATCCAGAAATGTTTTGTGTTATTTTGGGAAGTGGTATTCCATCAAGGTAATACATGTAATAGGGTGTTTTAACCTTTCCAATATACTCTTTTTAGAACAGTCAAGTATGCATGAGAGCATTACAAAAATAATAAGCTTAGTTTATACAGACCAAAATTTTAACCTAAATCTGGAGAATAAATTTTGTTGCACTTCTGTTATTGTAGTGTTAATCCTATCTAATGGTGCTAGTAAAAGATAACACTAACACTAGATGACACTATGTAGGAAAGTAATTATTACCTTCCTACGTAGTGCCATCAAAATTCTGATGGTTGTTGAATTTTGGATCCCTGTAACAGCTGTTTCAAGTTTTAAACCAAGTTGAGTTACAACCACTTAACACATGTTTCTTTTTGTTTTGTACAGGCCATCTTTCGAATTCTTAGCCACCTATTTACAGCTGTACTCTTTGCCAGAAAACTTCCAGCCTGCATCACCTTTAGGACTTACAGAGCCAAGTAAAGGCTCCTATCCTTTGCGTCATCAGCTTTTTAACTGGCTGATGCCTGTAGATGAAGAAGGTGATGGTACCAATGACATTTTGACATTTTGGGCCAGTAAAACTGTGAGCAGGTATTAGAGACATAAGTAACCGTATTGTCATTCTGGCGTTAGTTGTGATTTGATCTTGAAACAATCATTTGTACCTGTTCAAGCAACTGCAATGTTTTAACACACACGTTCCCTTTCCTCTTGTGGTTTGGAGGTGTGGTTATTGTCTCAAACCTGTACCAAATTGTTGGGACACCTGCTGGATTTTCAATTTACTGTTTGTGTGTCATGTACTACAGTCTCAGACATCATTAGCTAGCCAGTAAACTTGGCTCTAGATCAGAAGATGGCTCTCCTTACATCTTGACTGTTGTGTTAAACACTCTTTGTCACAAAATGGTTATGAAGCCGGCAAATGTCAAAGGAGCAAACAAAGATGCCAAGATGTATGTTGGAAGGTCCCCAACCGTGCACAATCTTTAGTTTTGTGCTCATACACTATGTATGAATTACATAACTGAAACGTTTCTATTGGCAGGAGCCCATTACCTATTGGTTAGTTGCTTGAACACCTATTGTATTTTGCTATGTTTTGTGCATGGTCTAGGCCAAAAAGCAAACACAAAGATATAACAAAGAACTTTGCCAGGCTTTACGACCATTTCGCTCTATTATCTATGATTAAGGGTAAAGAAAAGTGTCTCAAGACCTATGGCTGATGTTGTAGTAATACTCCTGGTCATTTCATCCCCAAAACTGGAGTTGTGCATCAACATATTGGTTTCGTATTGCATTCTTCTCATTTCTGCTTAGCCTTTACTATTGTCTTTTAATGACAGACTCCCAAGTATGCAGTTGGTTGCTGGTGTGCTTGTGTCTTTGACACAGAAATTCTCCACAGCTATAGAGATTGTTGGAGTGGAGCTGTCAGTGTAAGTGCCATGTAATCAATGTAATGAAGTTATTTCCTTCAGTATAAATGTAAAAGCGAATTTATTGGGCTCCCCTTACTGATTAACATAAATTCCTTTAATATCAGTTCCAATAATAATAATTTGGTGCTACACCAAGATGATGTCATATAAAACTCTAGCCTCCACGTGCAAAACCAAAATACAAATTTGGTCTTGTTTCATATTTGATTTGGAAAATAGGCTGTAAGTGTAGAAATGTGAAACTATGAGAACTCGATTTCATCTTAATCTCAGGCACAAGACACCTGATGCATGCCCTCAAGATACTGACGCAATGCTCATCCAGATGCAAGAGGTGTACCTGAAGTCAACATTTGACGAGGTGTCAAAAACGTTTTATTAAATTTTTTCTTTTGTATTGGGCTTCTTGTTGTGCATGTTAATTGCATTATTGTCCAACGTGTTACATAGCTTGTGTAATTGTGGTTGATAATAATATCTTTGTAATGTAGAGTTTGTACTCACCTTAACTCTTTGACTCCCTAGATTGTTAAAACGGAGGGAAAATATCGTGAATTTCATTTTGCAAAATTGTCAAAAACAAACAGCGCTACTTGAACGAACCGTTTAACAGCTTTCATTTGAATGGTCACACACCAGGGTTTTATCCACAGATTCAAAAGTTAGAACCACATTTATTGACTCAAGGTTTGAATCTGGGAGTGAAAGGGTTAAATTGTTCGTTCAACAAATCATGTTCCCTTTCTCATAACTGCTTTGTTTTTTGCTTATTATGTTCTCAAGGGAATTGTCATTGGTGGAGTGGAGATAAAATGGAAAAGAAGTTATCAAGACAATCCAAATACAATAGAAAGATCGAATCACTGTGCAATTTGTTGTGTGACCGACTCACTCAAACAGCTGCACTGCTGTGTGAAACACAAGAATTTCAGGTAAAAAGAAATACTTGTGAACATAAATTTTCCATTGCAATAGGTCTATAAATTTGACGTAGTAAAAATGTCATATTATCGCAGGTACTGTAATCATTGACTGCTAGTACAGTTATTATTTGAAAATGTTATTGGATAGGGATATACACAACAAATGTTGTTAAAAATAAAGGTACTGTAAGAATACTCGGCCTGATATTCCCATTAGCTACGAAAATGGCTATCATATGACCATATTGTAAAAGTTGTCATCCCTATAGTCAGTCTGGACTTATTGTATGTCAACGTTTTCCTTTAAAATACCATCAGCTCTTTTCATATGCATTATAACTAAATGTTTTGATGTAAAAGGTTTTTTTGAGAGCATGTTACTTTGAGCTGTAAATGAATGTGTATAATATAAACCATGGAACATTTATTGATTATTGTCACATTATTTCCACTGCAGTCTACAGGGGGCATTCCCAAAGATCGATTGGTGTCATTTGGTGGCAAAATCGAAGGTGTTATCAGGTTCTGTAGTTTGGTATGCGAAGTGATGGTTTATTTGTTAAAGAGCAACTCTTTGACTCAAGAAGAAGTACGAAATCTACCTGTGGTCAGAAAACTAGGAGTGAGTATAGTAGTATTCTTGCTTGTCATGTTTTAAACTTCACTTTTAGGACAATATCATCATTATCATCTAGGTACATGTGTGGGAGATGCGGTGGCCTATTGGTTAGTGTGTTTAACTCCGGATCGAGTGGTCCAGGTTCGAGCCCTTTCCTGGGTAATTGTGTTGTGTTCTTGGGCAAGTCACTTTACTCTCCCAGTGCCTCTCTTCACCCAGGAGTATAAATGGGTACCGGCGACAAAATGCTGGGGGTAACCTGTGATGGACTAGCATCCCATCCAGAGGGAGTAGCAATACTCCAAGTCGGCTTCATGCTAAGGAAACCGGGATAAGCTCCAGCAGTGAGGGCCAGTTTGGCTCGAGTGCGGCTTTACCTTACCTTACATGTGTGGTGTGGACAATGACGGTAAACTGTTTAAACTCTCTGCAATGGCCACAATTAATAATAAACTTGCCCTTGTGGGGAGACCTAGTGTATGAATCACCATGCAGTTGGGACAAAAAATCCTGGCCATTATGGAGAGGTTTACGTTAGTGGTAGCTCGACTGTAATATTGTAGAGGCTAAATGTTTTGTCACTTTCACCCTTGTTATACTTATTTTATAAATCAGAGTGTAAACTTAAGTCCTCTGCCTTCATACATTTCATTACGTTGTAAGCCATTAACTGTTTGACTCATTGCCCATGGTTGAAATTTTGCTGTAGCTCAATAATTTGGTGGTACTTCAAGACAATATCTGCTAGTTGATGACTTTATTCTCAGACCATTCAGCTTTACAATACCTTAATGTTGTCAGATGAAATTAGATCGTTGTTGAAAATGAAAAGTGTTAGATGCTAGCATAAACATCAATTAGGATCTTGAGGAAGAAACTACATTTATTACTTAAATAGTGAATCAGCCCCCTCAATCCTCACCCTGGACCTGCCTACATGTATGAATCTGTAGAGTACGGTAATAGCTTAATTTTTGTATCATAATTGCTGCAGAATTTGTTAAAGAAGGTGGCTAAAGGTGTAAACGAGATTTCTACGTCCCATGAGGTGGACATTATAACAAGAATGGAAGTCTGTTTGGGTGTCATCACAGAAATGGAACATATGTTCACTATGCTACCTGTAAGTATCACGTTTAGTTATTTCATTCCTTAGTTGAGTAGAATTAGGCTACTCACTCGTCTTCCTCAATTCTCTCTATTGGCTGCGGTAGCAGCGGTCTCCTCCAAGGTGTTAGAGTCAAAATGGCTGAAGCATTTACAGGAAAATTAGTTCTCTGAGACAACCTTATATCCAAGCTTTGATTATTGCAGATTGTTTCTTTATGTAAACATGTTCTGATATTAGTCCAAGTATGACTTAGTAGACTTATCTTTGTTTGCTTCCAGGCAAAAGCGAATTCTCCGGAGCAGTTTGTTGGGATGGTTTTAAGAGAAAAAACATCCAGTTTGTTTCTCAATGTTGTCCTTGTTATTTATTGTGGAGAGGTAAATGTGAAGTGAATCTTTCTTAATATGAGAAGCATTGCGGGTAATGAGAAACATTTTCAAGGAAACACTTTTAACGTTAATTGCTATATTGGGGTTTTGGTTGACTTTGATGGTACTGAGCTATTTTTGGCATGAACCATGTTCCAAATGTTATTGCCACATCTTAATGGAAAGTGCACATTCATTTGACTGTGTTGGATAACTCTCAAAACAAATCTTTAAACTTGTTTTCTTCATTTACAATTTCACTCTTCATTTATGTTATATAAGAATGCTAATTTTGAAAGAAACATGTATCATGATATATCGACATGACTTTGTTCCATCACCCATTTCACAGTGGGGACAGTTTGTACCAGGAAACTGTAGTCGACTTGATGTCACAGAGAAGAGTTTTTTAAACCAGAGCACAAGTATGACCTCACTAGATGAAATGGACGGCTTTGGTGATTTTGAGTCTGAATCAAGTGAAGAGAATGCGGCTATGGCAGGAACACACAACCAGTCACAAAAGAAAAGTATTAAAACTGGTAAGTCTTTATGTGAACTATCTTCAGAGACCCAGGAGCAGTTAGTAGTTGGGATGAGACGAAGACAACTGGGCAAAATCGGAGCGACAAAAGTTTTCAAGTTATTTTGATGATATTGCCAAATTTACTTTGTCTCACCCCGACCAACTGCCCTGGGTCTCCGATGGAACAGCTGACCTAAAAGCTCCATCACATTGTGTTGGAACACCCCATTCCCCTCTCAAAGTTGACTTCTTTTCGCGCACCATGGTTTTCTCACAAGCAACATTGAGAAGGGGACAGGGGAAATGATGGTTAAGTGTTCCAACAAATGTGATGGGGCTTGTAGGTCATCTTGACACATGCTTAATGCCTAATTTACTCTAATGAATCCATACCACTGATACTTGTCACTGAAACTTTCTTTGCAGTGCATGCAACTCTTAGAGACTGTTGTGCAAGATTTCTGTGTAGCTGGTCCATGTATGATTGTCTGATCTTGCTATTTCCTCTGCTGATCATCACCCAAACGAGATCATAGGAAAGGTTGTTGAATTCCTGAGGTCAGAGGTAAGTTCACTCAGCTTTACATACCTTAATCATTACATTGTTTTCTGCTCAACATCTGTTTTTACTGAGTAGACGTGAGTTGATATGTCTGTTATAAGTACATTTTGTATCTTATTTTGTGTTGTTATCTCCCAGCATGCTGTAAGGTAGCAATGTATGTAATATTTCTTACTTTGTCATTTGTAGGAATTTAATGTGTCTAAAGAAGGAGATCTTAAGTTGGTATGTACCTTCAGAAAACATACATTCTACGTGAAATAATGAGCATCTTACCTCAGTTTACTAACCTTGTGTTCAATTCATAGCACTTTTATTCAGTTCAGTGTTAGAAAATGAATTCTACCTACCATCCGTTTAGTTCCTTTAGTGAACATTTCAGTTCCGATATAGTATAATATCTATCGGCAATAGCCAATCCACCCACCACGAAGTTGGTCTAGTACACAATGGTCAAAGTCAGTTATCTGGGTATCGCTGCATGATTTATTCCTATTCTTGTGTTCATTGTAACACACTTAATAGACCATTTGGGTGTGGAAGATTGATTATGGATGGCTACCAACTCTTGTCAAAGGAAATATATGCCTATGACATCTTGCAGTCAAGTCAGTTTAAACAATGTATCTAATGTTACTGGAAGGTTATACAATTAAAGCATACAATGGTGACTAACTGTGCTTTCTATTTCCTTTTTTACCACAGTATTTTACTGTAGCTTTTGCCTTGGCATCTAGCAACAGCTGTCTACCAAGTGTTCACCTAGAGGTTCTCATGGATGTGTTTAGGTATTTGTTACATTTTTATGTGGCTCATCTTTTGGTTTATCAGGTTGATCTTAGAATATTGGGATAATTGTGGGGTACCGCTGGGAACTTGTGAAACATGTTCAGTGTTAACTTTTATGAAAGAACATGCTTGTTGTTTTGAACGAATTGCAACTATACAGAGTAGATCACCTTGCATTTTGTAAGATAGAAGAGGTTTTTGTCGACCTTTAGAGCATCATGTCACCAGGAGTTAAAAACAAAGAGAAATTGTGTACGAACCAAGGCCTAGATGGAAAAACAGTGCAGTTAATGTGTTTCTGTGTTGATTTCCCAAAGTTAAGTGCTTTCATTTTAGAGAAATCTATCCATTAGACAATGAAATCTTACTGTCGTGGTTTCATTAATTGAAAGGATTTGTCATTGTCTGCAACTACATTATTACCAACACATTCCCAACTGCCCCGAACATTGGGCATTTTGTGTGGGGGGGGGGGGGGGGAAGGGGGGGGGAGGACCTGCGAGTCACATACTTCTAGTAATAATAATGAATCATTTTATTCCCTCTCATTTCCTTCATTTTCAGGCAAGCCATGTCAAAGTATAGGAAGGACCAGAAAGTCAGTTCCCAAGGACTTAAACTTTTGATTCAGCTCACTCGTCATTTAAGTAACCAGGAAAACCCGGATCCAAATCTGGAAACATCTAGGGAGATCGCAGCACATATTTTAAAGGCATTTTGGTAAGATCATAATTCTATATTTGACAGATCGTCGCCAGAATTTATTTAACCAGCCATTTTGAAGTCATCTGTAAATTTCTGATACTGCAATAACATTCAACACATGCATGACATTCTGAATGTTTTAAATGACGTTCATTGGATCAAGTCGTTTATTTTTTTAAATATTGTTTGCAGGAGCCTGAAGGATGCTCAATATGCTCCATTTGTAAGGTTACAGCTGGCAAAATGCATGGGAACGTTTTTAAAGGTATTTTTTCCAGTGCAAATGGCTGCATATGCATAATGCAAAAAGCATGTAAAAATATAAATAAAACTAAATAAACTTCAGGGCCCGGTTGTTCAAAGGGTGGATTTTAACGAGTTGTTAACACATAATAAAGACCATGATAACACCTCTTTTTGAGTAATGGTGATGGTGATGGTGATGGTGATGGTGATGGTGATGGTGATGGTGATGGTGATGGTGATGGTGATGGTGATGCTGCTGGTGCTGGTGCTGGTGCTGGTGCTGGTGCTGGTGCTGGTGCTGGTGCTGGTGCTGGTGCTGGTGCTGGTGCTGGTGCTGGTGCTGGTGCTGGTGCTGGTGATGGTGATGGTGATGGTGATGGTGATGGTGATGGTGATGGTGATGGTGATGGTGATGGTGATGGTGATGGTGATGGTGATGGTGATGGTGATGGTGATGGTGATGGTGATGGTGATGGTGATGGTGATGGTGATGGTGATGGTGATGGTGATGGTGATGGTGATGGTGATGGTGATGGTGATGGTGATGGTGATGGTGATGGTGATGGTGATGGTGATGGTGATGGTGATGGTGATGGTGATGGTGATGGTGATGGTGATGGTGATGGTGATGGTGATGGTGATGGTGATGGTGATGGTGATGGTGATGGTGATGGTGATGGTGATGGTGATGGTGATGGTGATGGTGATGGTGATGGTGATGGTGATGGTGATGGTGATGGTGATGGTGATGGTGATGGTGTGGCCTGGCCTGGCCTGGCCTGAACAATCGATGAAATGGATGATCGATAACAATCGATGCCAATTAATTGATTGATAATCGATGACTAAGAATTTTGTGATTATTGATTGTTATCAATTATCAATATCAATCGATTAATTGGCATCGATTATCATCGATTGTTATCGACTATCATCGATTTTATCCGCACACACGTATCCGAATGCAAAACGCCGGAAAACGTAACGGCGTGATCTAACCCCGCTGCTTTCTGCATATTTTATCGCAGTAATGATTTTTAATGGCTTTGACAAATATATATTTTTTTATTTGAACCCTTGTAAACATGGTAAAGAAGCTTACAAATTAAATCTGTCCTTCAGTCCTCTAAAGTATACTGCAGTGTATACGCTTTAGATTTTATGCAAACACGATTATCGTAACAACAGCAATCATGATACTTGATTACCAAAACATGAACTGCAGCCAAAGTCATGAAACATCAGTCAACCGTCAAAAAAGCACATTTCTCTTTTGTGCTGACCGATTAAACGCAATTAAGCCTTGAAAATAGGTGTTGTTATAAAATGACACTACATTTACACAAGCAAACATGAAACAAGTCAACAACAGCGCAAAATTGCAAGAAAATAATATATTCATAATCGATGAAAACCAATAGCAATCGATGAAGCCAACATTTTCTTGTGATTATCGATTGGTCATCGATTGGCCAATACCAATCGATATCAATTAACTAATTGTTATCAATTGATATCGATTGATCGATCGATTTTCGATGATCGATTTTCATCGATTGTTCAGGCCGGGAGTTAAACAAAAATAAAATATACCTGCTTTCCATGAATGCCTTTTATCTACACTAATAAATTATTGCACATTTTAATTTATAGGTGGATCCTGAAGAAAAATGGTGTGGCATGAAGCAAGTTAAGAAAGACAAGGCTGGAGGTAACACTACTGTAGTATCTTTCTGAATACTGTCAGTAATAACAGTTATGGCATGAAGTTCATTTGTTTAGGTTTGATGTTTTTTATTGCCTCTCTTTAGTTGTAAAGGAGTCCGCATCTCTCTTCCTGTGTGAGGAATTCCCTAAGCTTCTCAGCGACTCCAGCCATTCATTGAGAATGCACATGGCATCTGCCATCAGTGTGTTATTTGTTAGACACATCTCAGAAGCTAGTGCTGTGCCTGCCCCTCGAGATCATCAATACAAGATATTTGATCAAGTCTCACAGATCCTGGTCCAGTCACTAACCACCACTGTGGCAGTAAGTGGATATTGATACCTTACACACAGTCGAACCTCCACTAATGTCCACCTTTCTACTACGACCAGGATTTTTTGTCCCGACCGTGTGCCAATGCATATACTTTACCCTACAATGGCCACCTCTCTACAATGGCTAGTTAATTCTGCCCCAGTATGGCTATTGTAGAGAGGTGGAACTGTATGTGCATACATATGTATCCCGTCACACTCCATCAATTGGTGTATAGGGCAGCAAGCAAATTATTCCATATCATTCTCTCTTAGAATTCTTACCAACCCTTTGAAGTGTGACCAAGATCGTCTTTTTCTTCCACACCTAACTAACAGCCAAATAAGAGCATGAATGGTTCATATTTGACATGACTAAAATGGAGCTGAACCTAATTTCTGTTGGGCTGATTTTTCTATGAAAGCATGGACTACAATGGTCAGAAGTTATCTTGTCATTTGGACATTTGCAGCTCATACAATTTAATTAAAGAAGGTAAAAATAACACATAGCGTAACCTATCCTCTTTAACATGTAAGTGTTTTGAAATTAAATTAAGCCATCACTCAGCGATGAAGAGAGTGAAGATGAAGGTGTGAACAGATCAAGCTCTATGTTGGCCTGCTTGAAGCAGATTGCACTGCTAAGTCCCATCTGCGAGAAGAGAGCTATTGCACTTCTTTTCCAAGCCATCAAGGAACAGTTTCTGGACAAGGATTTGATCAAGAAGGTAAGATGATTAGTAGTAGTCAATATTCAAATTGCTTATGTTCCATATTATTTTGCAGCTGTCTCTTTCTCACCACAGGAAATAACAATTCCCAACACTAGAACAGTCATTACTGATTTTCTTGGTTTATCACCAGGTTCTTGCTCAGCTGGCTGTGGAATTGGGTTACACGTCAAGAGCTGCCTACATTGAATGTCATCTGAAATTCATCATCGATAACTGGCTAAACCATGGCTTCAAGATTACTGACTTTCCCTGTGAAATGATGGACTTCAAGTCAATTTCAGATTTCTTCCTGTGAGTAAATGAAACGAAAATATAACATTTTGTTGAAATAACGAATAATTAACCTACTACCTCGTGGGATATCCAGGGGTCCTCCACTGTGGTCAGCCAGCTCAGCCTACCCCCTCCTCCCACATGAAAGACTGCTCCCATAGCTGGCAATCCCCGCAAACCAGCCATCTGCCGCCATGCCCAGGTATCCCGACACACTGAGTAGATCAGTGGAGAGAGAGAAAATGAAGAAAAGGGGAGGGGTGAGGGGGAAAACTGAAATACCTCCAAGATACGAGCGCATTAGTCCATGCCATTACGTCCAGGAAACTTTTAACCACCCTGACAGCTGACCGCACATTCTTACTTCTATACACCCATGATTATTGGTCTCAAATTTTATTGGCCATCAAAGATCGTGGAAAAAGTATTGTAAATATATGTTGTGGTGTAGTTTCTAGTAAAGTTTGAAATTTTATAAACCAGTTTGATTTTAATTTTCCTTTGTTTTGGATTTCGATAATGAATATGAGATAAAGGAAAATAAAAATCAAACTGGTGGGAAACATTTCAAAACTAAAAACAAATTTAAACCACAACATATACAAGTTGTTGTGTGAAATATAAATACCACCACAAATTAATTTCAATAAGATGTTTTTGTTTGTTTTAAAAGGCAACAACATCCATCAATTCTGGCCAATCTCGTATCAAGACCAGATACTGTTCATCGGTCCATTGAGTTATTTACCAAGCAGGTTAACACAGGAGGTGATTGTAGTGAGTACATCCGACAGAGCTTCTGTGCCATTACTTCATTTCTCTTGCCATGGTTTGCTGCACAAAGCAGAACAGATGCAGCTGGCTTGACGTCCAGTGAACAACAAGTTAAAATTGAACAAGCCAAAAAGAGTCATGATTTCCTTGTCAGCATCCTCACTCAAGATGTGAGTACAGTTTAAAACATCCATGTTGAAAGTTTGTTACTTACTTACTTTGGCCCACTGCTTCTCCAGGAGCATAGGCCACCAACAATATCTCTCCATTTTCCCCTGTCCTGGGCTATCCTTTCAAGTTGTTTCCATGTGTGTCCAGTCTTCTTTGTGTCCTTTTCAAGCTCATGCCGCCAGGTGTTCTGCAGCAGGGATGACGCAGTGGTGAGAGGACTCACCTCCCACCAATGTGGCCCATGTTCGAATCCCGGACCCAGCGTCATAACTCATATGTGGGTTGAGTTTGTTGTTGGTTCTCTGTTAGTCGCAAGACTGTTAAGTGATACCCTTGTTAAACAAAGTCGGGTTTTTGTACACTAATATAGTTATGCTTTAATGCCACATTAATCCAAAGGTGTCTTGTAGGTTTTTGACAAAATTTTGGCAAAGAAGTTTGATCAGCAGATAGTTAACCTGCTTTTAAGGATGTATGAACCAACATCAGAGGGGTCGGATATATCCAGGTTTACAAGGTTAGTATCAATCTTGTGGAAATTCATGTTCATCAGATTCTCCTATGTACCACGTTTGTGATAACTGTTACTATTTGCAAGATTCCCTCCAGAAAATGCATGATCATGCACTATTAGAATGTGTGAGTGAATGAGTTTCCAAGTCATCCTCGTTTGCATTCCATTCCAACCGAGAAAAGAGCATTTCTAAAAAGAATTTCTGCAAAGTTTCCAAACCAAATGATTTACCACCTAAATGTCTACATTTTTTGGCTGAATGGTGAGCATCCTTGCAGTTGTGGTCCATTTTCTGAGAGACTACCAGGAGGGACAGTATCACCTACATATTTCTTACTGTTTAACTTGCACCGACTTATTTATGACAGGGAAACTGACCCAGAACCTGATCCTCCATACTTCACATCACACGCCATCAAGGCTACATTTGACTACCTTACAAGTTGTCATCCTGGAGGCAAGTCCCTCGTCTCACTGCTTTGTAGCAACAAGGTATTTATAGGTTATATTATTTTAACATTAAGGAATTTACAAAAGATGCTAATTTTACAAAAAATTGTTTCCCTGTTGTATTGCTAAGCAAAGTCACATGATTACTTTCATGTTAACGTACAATGGGAATGTACTTCCAAATAAACGTGACAGGGGTGACCTGTTGTACCTTAGAGTGTTAAAATCTAAAATGACCACTTTTAGAGTTATCCAGATAGCTTTTAGGATAGGAACTTGTTTTTGTTTTGGAATTGTTACCTCTTAGGTGTGAAAATGAATTTGAACTACACCCACACAACGAATGAGATACTGGTACCTTTTAGGAATTTGTTGTACATTCAGGCTAAAAATATGTTTCAAAATTTTCCAGAATCACCCCAGGTCCATCAATGTTTTACAACGCGTTTATACAATGATGAATTGAGTTAAATGTACACTTTTATGTTTGTCCCCATCTCTCCAGGATAGTATCCAGACCATCCTACTGTCTCTTACATCTCGCATTGCTGAAACTCACCTTATCCACGAGAAGAGAAGAATTTTGTCCATGTACAGACTCTTCGTTCTTCTCCTCCTAAAAGACTTGCCAGAAGGATTAGGAAACACATGGGTCTTCTTCATCCGAGATGTGATTTATTCTCTGCTAAGAATTATCGGTGATGAAACACAAGTCAGGAAACACTCCAGACAACAGCAGGTTCACCTTGTAGTGGACGATGACTTGTTCGTACCTTGTTGCAACCTGATTTACTATGTTTGTGAAGCAGCAGTGGGATGTTGTAGCCAGGTAGGGTAAAGGAATGTCTTTCAAGTGGAAGCACTTTGATTTTGTCAATTCTGCTATTTTCCTGTCAGAATAGTAAGCAAGCTTTTTGCAGTATACTCTGTTAGTTATCCTAAGACATATTTTGGGGGATTACGTTTAGGATTAACGATGTGAGCTATCTTGGGGGGGGGAGTGTTCAAAAATTTGCAGGTGTTTTCTTTTCTGTTTATTTTCATCCTGTGAGATTTTATGGGTATGGGGTTGGTAACAGAGCACCTTTCCTTGGTCAAATTCTGTGCTAGTGATACATTTCTAATAGCAGGACATTCTGTACTTTAAGAGGATGTAACCTGAGCTATTCCAAGTTGCATTGTGAAGTAATCTGAGTGTATTTTTCTCAAATAGGAGTTTGGCAGCCACCTTCATGTCATCACAAGCACTTTAACTCCGTATGCCTTGGGTGAAGATGAACGAGCTGAACAGGTATTGACATGATTCAAGTAATTTAATGCTGTGTAAATACCTTCAACTTTTTCATTTCAGTTTTTAGCAAGAGATTGTGGTCATTGAAGGTCTTCATTGAAAACGTCTGTTATGTGTAAAGTTAGCTTTTGGCATTTGTTGCTTTACTTTTTGCTGTTTCATAATATACGTACATGTCTTCTATTTTTGTCAATTCTTACGTTCCAAGCACTGAACACCTGTTCTCGACAACTATCTATCTTTAGTCACCAAATAGCTTTAATTTACTGGCACTGGCGATGTTTAATAGACCATTTCCGAGTTGCCTTGTGCACAACCTTTCATATGGAAATGAGTTTTACTCGCAAGTTCATTGTCATGCAAATTAGACTCATTTCCATATGAAAGGTTGTGTACCAGGACTCGTTTTGAAACAGAGGCAAAAGGCAACTCGGAAATGGCCTATTGGGTATGGAGATGGAATTGAATCCTCGTGTATTCGTTCTTACAGGCTTTGCAGTTGCTGAATTTCTTAATAGTGGATTCAAGTAACAACTTACAACAAGCCATTGGTGGTCTGGATCCATTTCCAGATATTGTACAGTTTAAGAAAATCAACAAGTGTTATAAGCAGATACGGAAAGACAGAACGTCATTGAATGAGGTATTAAGGCTGATTTATACGATACGATTTGTCAGCCCGATTGTATCAGAGCGCAAATCATGCATATATTTCAGGGCGATTTGTGAAAAGGAAAGTTTAAAAAGAAAAGTTTAAAATTGGGTGTTAAAATACACAAACGATTCAGTTTTCCATTGCTGATTGACCATTATGATTCTTATATTGTTTTTGTTTTCATTGGTTGTTCTGTTTTTAAACAAAGTAAACATTTATGTACATCTTCATAAAGTACATCTTACTACAATATTAATACATTTCACTGCCAGGTCAAACCAATGTTCCAGGCCATTTTGTATATTCAGCTTCATGTTTTATTTCTTGTTAACAGGAAATTACCCATTTCCTGCTGGCTGACTCAAGCTCATCACCAATGAGTAGACTTGAGGGACTCAGGCTTCTCAGGCAATCAATCATAAAAAACAAAGACCAACTGGTGGATCTTGTGAACTTGACGGAAGGTAAATTGGATTTTATGGTTAACAAGAAGGAAGGTAAATTGGATGTTGTGATAAAAGCTCTTCCAGTTCACAATCTTGCCAAAGCAACTAAGAAATAAATTTGCTGAAGGTACTCCGGTACTGTCACTGTCCATATTATACCTTATTATTCAACAGATTGTCTCAATGCCCCTATATGGTCAAGACGCACTTGTTATCTGTCATGCACACATGACAGATATCCTGCGGTATATGTAGTTTGCCATATTTGGACATCTACTCAAAAAGACTTGTCGGACATCTTGCAAAGTGCTGCAGCTGAGTTTGAGATTGCACAATCACAATTTATCTAGTCTCGTTGACAATTTGTTGAATTATAAAACAATTATCCTGCTCAATCTTGCGGAATATCGTCTGATTTTAGCCAACTCAGCCGATATTCTGCGCAATTTCGCAGAATAATTGTTAATTATTTGTTGTCTTCACATCTGACATCTGATCTCACATCTGAAATGTTGGAACAAATTTTCATTTTACAGCTCTATTTTTCAAAGAAAGGTTGTAATGGCAAGCTAGGATTTCGCTGTGTAAAAGAATTATGCACCATATGTGCTATTTTTTGTAACTAATAATTTGTAAAATCAAGATTCAACAGCAAGGCATAAACATATGTATACATACCATTTATTGTTATAGTTGCACATAGCAAGTCAACCTGCAGTCCTGTAGCTGAACTTGTCCATCAGCTTATCAAGCTTGGTTCTGTGCTAACGTCTTGTGAAGAAGAACAGGCTAAAATTGTGCAGTGTGAAGTGGCAAACTGTTTGGGTGACATTGGAGCTGTAGACCTCTCGACTGTTTCTTTAGGCTGCAAAAACAAACCAGGTAATGCGACTAACTTTATGTTTTTATTTGTGTAGAGAAGAAGTGTGTAGATAAATTCAGCACTAGATATAGTATAGTCAAATCTCCACTAACCGTAAACGGGCACCTCTCTATAATGGCCAGGATTTTTTGTTCCGACGATGCACCGATCCATATACTGTACTCTTTTTGAAACCTCCCTGTAATCACCACCTTCCTACAACGGCAAGGATTTTTCATCCTGACCATGTGATGATCCACACACTTTACCTCCTTATAATGGCCACCTCTCTACAATAGCCAAGATTTTTCGTCCTGACTGTGCGCCGATACTCTTATTGAAACGTCTCTTCAACGGCCACTTAATTCTGACCCAAGGTGGCCGTTGTAGAGAGGTTTGACTGTATTTCTCTATTCTTGCAGATTCGTTTTCCGTGATGTCTTCAAAATATGCAGGGGACTCTAGGAGCCAACAAAATGCTGCTATTGTCATTCTCTTAAACTCCTACCTTGTAGACAAAAAGTAAGTTTGTTGTATGTTTTGTAATCTCTTTTATCCGCAAGTAGCTTGCTTGATTTTCTCTTGAGTGAGAAATGAGTAGCTGGTCATGACAATTCTTTTGATTTTGTTGCAGGGTTGGCGTTGTTACAGCTGCTGCTGCCTGCTTGAAGAAAATTCTTGCCACACCATCCGGCTCTGATCTCCTCAAGAAGTTTGGAGAGGCTAAACAAGAACAGCTTTTATGGTACCTGGAGCCTTTTAGGCCATCCAAGAAAAAACGGGCAAGTTGTAATCATAGTGTCTTTTCTCAACCAGAAGCGTTTTGCTTTAAATTATAACTGCAGTTGTGAAGGAATGGCTGCCGTTGCTGCTTTCTACTATGATCTGATAATTTTGATAATAGTAACCTTTTTAATAGATATAATTAAAAGCAAGTACGAATTCATGTAGTCCATGATTTTTTAATATCGGTCAATTTTAGAATTTTGTAAATTCCTTGGGAGAACAAATTATGCATTTTTCACTATACAACTACAGTTGAAGCTCTCGTAAGCGGACACCCTCGGGAAGCAGAAAAAGTGTCTGCAACTGGAGCTGGCCGCTTACGGGAATGTGTATATACAGAGTTTGTATGAGCTAGCGTTCAGTCAAATGGGGTTTTGTCAAGGCAGCCGTAAGTAGAGCTGTCCTCTTACGAGAGTGTCTGCTAAGAGAGCTTTGCCTGTATTTCGTTTTCAAGAAAATTTTACAAGGAGAAAAATCTGAATCTGATTCTGGATCTGAGTTTTGCTCTTATTATCTGCCACAGTCCTCAGGTATTGCATCCGCCATGGAGATAAGCAATGGGGCATCTGATGTGCAGTTGGAAGCCGCAGATTTATGGATACCAGGATTTGGTGGTCAGGAGGAGTACAGTCATGAACAGTGGCTGACAAGACTTGCCTGTACTTTGATTGAAAGTGGCTTTGTCAAAGATGAAATTCTTGTTGTATTATCTCCTATATGTAAAGCAAAGGTAACCAGGTTGTCCTGTTGTTAATGTCATAGTGTTTGTCTGAAATTGCACCAGGAATGGGTCTGAATTTGTGGCAAGTGACCAGAGCAAAGATGGTGATACCATGTATAAATATTAAAAATAACATGCGATTTGGTTCTTGTAGTAAGAATTTCTTCATAAAGAGAAACCGCAATCTCGTACGATAACTTCAGGAAGGAAATTGAAATAATTGCTGATTTGTCACTGCATGGCTATGTGATAAACAATGCTGTTTACAACTTAGTTTAAGTTATAAAAGTTCTCAGGGACCATATTAATTAAGCAGCTATTGTATTGTTACTAAATGAGGGCTCCAATGAACCATTTTGAGTATCAGACATAACTTTTATTAATGAACTGTGTGATTTCACTGTACTTTGACTTGTAATAAGATTTACCGTCCGTGTGGGAACGGAAAACTGTAACTGAAAGATAAATAACTTATGCTGAGCAGTGTAGGATGAGCAAAATTCACCTGTTTTTGAAAACATCTAAGTGTAGATATTGGAGAGATTACTGGTTTATGACGTGGCCTGCCTTTCACTATAATTTGTAGAGTTCTCGTTCTGCTAAGTGTTTTCATAAAGGAGTACAAATGGATTCTGGCAGATTGTTAGCCAAAGGGCAACCGAACAAAATGCTGGAGGGGGAGGGGTGATGTACGATGGACTAGCACAGGGTGCGTAAGAATACTCCTAGTCACTTTTATACTACGGAAACCGTGATAAGCTTCTGGTGGTGTGGTCCACGTTTGCCCAATTACAGACTTTTACTCCACTGTTTTACTCTTAGGTAGAGTTTGCCGAACATGTATTTCCTTACCTGATACACAACATGCTGGAATATGGAGATGATGCTATCAAGACAACTTTGTCGGAACAGTTCAAAATTTCTTCAGCCACTGTAATGGAACAAGTGTCGTTCCAAGTAGGGCCAGCTCCCCTGTACCCACCGCGGTACCATCTTCAAGCACCAGTGGAGGTGACAAGCTTATTGATTATAATGTATTGACCACTGATGCTTTTACCCCTGACCTGTAGAGACTAACTTGAGAAGCTGAGTTATGGATTGGGCTTTTGTTGACTAATTGTAAATCCTAAGTGATCTTTGTTTTTGACAAACTGTTTTGTATTTTACAGTGAAGAAGGAGAGTGTTCGCACAATGTTGGCAGTTGTTACATATCTACGTACACAGAACAAGCCTATAAAGGGACGTGGTCAGAGCACCCTGTGGGACAACAACTTCTGGCTGGACTTGGATTACTTAGAAGTTGCTTCAGCAGCACAGAGGTGTTCAGCATATTTTACAGCTCTTCTTTACACAGAAATATGGGCTGACATTCAAAAGTGAGTTTAATAGGAATGAATGAATAACTTTATTTACCCTCGGTTGATGAGGCTGGTTAGACCTCTAACAATATAATTAAGCTAATTTTACCGAGAAAATAAATACTACAAAAACTTAACAAATTACAAGAATAACTATAAAAACGTGATTAAAACGTGAGGCCATTCCTGAGTTGCCTTTTACCTCTGTTTCAAAACGAGTCCAGATGTAAAATCTTTCATATGAAAATTAGTTTTATTCACAAGTTCATTTTCATGCTTTGCAATTTTGAAACTCCTTTTCATTGAATGGTTTTACATCAACCTACAACAAGGAAATCATAACCCTGACGGAGGTTTGGATATCAGGTTTTATTTCTCCGTTTACTCCTTAGTTTTGTTTCGATTGAGAAGATATATCAAACACATGAGACAGTGTTTCATCCGATTTCCAATACTCCGCTACGCATCGTATTTCAACTCTCTTCTCGGTGTTTGGAAATCGGATGAAAACACTATCTCGCGTGTTTGATATATTACGTCATACTATTTGTTCAACGCCTAACTTCTTTTATTTTCAGAACTAACATGAAGCGAAAAATTTGTATGTATGGAGAATTGATATTTTAAACTCAACCATGATTCTTCCAATCATATTCTTCCAACTGATGCTAAATGGACAAGTGATCAATATGATGAAATCATATTTGAACTGCGCAACTGCAAGGGTTATTTGTTCATGTTTGTTGTCATTGTGTCCTTTGCAGATCCAAGCCTGATTCTCCAGTGTCCATTTCTCTACCGTCTAACAGCCAAAACATAGACATGGAAATTGCTACAAGTCAGAGCAGTGAAGGGAGTCTGAGTACTAGTTACCAGACCTTAGTTCTTGAGGCGTATGGGGCTATCGGTGAACCAGACAGCATGTATGGTGCGGGAGCAGGGAGACTGGCTGATATAGACTCCCGTGTTAGGACATACATGCATGAGCATGCCTGGGATAAGGCTCTTGGTAGGAACACTGCTGATATGGTGTGGATGTAGTGTGGTGTCAACTACTTTAAAATCATTTACAAAATGTGTGCAGTGTGTGTTATTAATCTAATCATAGCTGATAAAAATGTGTTTCTGTTAGTCTGAACGCGATGCATTCGTATCTATTTTGTTTTTAAGAAAACAAAACACTTGGTAGAAAACAAAACGTGTTTCGTTTTAGGCGAAAATATTTCAACAAATTAATGCAACAAATAAGCACATTTCCTCTCTTGATTTTGTACAAAGGGCAACTACTGTGGTCCAAGGTGATAAACTATATTGCAAAGCCTTTGGAATAAATATTCCCTTCATTGCCCCACACAGCACAAGCTGTCCCTACCGTTACAAGGTCCTGCGAATGCTGTATATGTTGTAGTAGTAAACATCCACTAGAATACTAATGCAAATGAGACAATCTGATTGGCTGAGCTACTCGTATACTATCTGCCATTAGTGTGCAGTGGCTGGAGGTCGTCTACAAAATGGCGGTTTCTTCTCGTTTCCGAAGTTTCGGTGGAGGATTTAGAGTTATTACTAGATAATAATTATTATTGTTATGATTTTTACTAAAACAATTATATTTTTTTGCGCTCAATTTCTATGATGTGATAGTTGATTCGGCCTGCAGCTTCATCAACTATCACAGCATAGAAATTGAGAGCAAATAATCTAATTGTTAATTATTAATTAATTTATTGTTTGATTGTGTTTTAGGTGCTTGTGATCTTCGAATGCAGAACATCTCTGCTTCATCACAGACTGGACTACTGCAGGTAAGACAGATATTTTCATTCTTCTGCAAGGTCGAGGAAATATTCTGGAGTATTTGCATACCATGTTCACAAACGCTTGTCTCCGTTTGTTTTAGTCAATGAAGAACTTTGGTCTAGACCACGTGATGAGAATTTACTTACAGGGTTTGTCAGCAGAAAATCCACAGGCAACAGCTGAGGTACGAATGTATTTATTTTATTTTTTATTTTTTAATTAAACGCAAACTTGATTACATAAAAAGGAATATATTTTATAGCTGAACTCTGTAATCCCTATTTCAAGAATGACAGGTGGCGAGGATATAGAAAATGTATTTGTCTTGATGTACCACCAAACAAATCTCCTCGCCCATCCCCCTCTTCCTCTTTATCCTCCAAGCTTCTCCTCCCCAGGCTTTTCCTCCTCCTCCTCCTCCTCGTCAGCATCATCCTGCTCCTCTTTTGCTCCTATAATAAAGTAAAGTACTAAAGTTATGACGTCACAAAATTAAATTTGCGAAATTATGAAATGTGATCAGCTATTCGGAGGAAGCATGTTAAAAAACTTCCTCCATTGCAACTTGCGGCTGAAATATGGGCACTTCAGGTTTTAATTTCTCCATACAAACCCTTCTAATTTTGCATCTGTTCCTTCAGTTTAGAACCGGCGCAAAATTAGAGAGGTTTGTATGGGACCGTAGCAATCTTTGAACCTCTATATCTTCTGTTCTATTCGTGCTAACAAGTTGAAACTTTGTGGCTGATCATACAGCAGCAATCTTTATCTAATCATGGGATTGTGAGGCTTGATAAAAATAATTTGAAAGTTTGTGATGTCACACTTTACCACTCTAATTAATCCTATAATTATTACCATCCTCCACCTACCCCTCTCCATCCTACCCATTGTCGCCCACTGCCTTCTTCTCCTCCTACCCCGGCCTCTTCTCCGTCCTCCTCATCCTGCACATCCACCTCCACCTCCTCTTCCTCCTTGTTATCCTTCGTCTTCTCTCCATCATCATTGCCGTCGCCATCATCATCATCGTCTCAGTGATGCTCCTGCACCTCAGTCAATAAACATTCTCCTCCCAACACCTACACAACTGATTTTTGACTCTTATGTTTGTTGGTAGGTAGCAGAGTTGCAGTATGAGTCTGCTTGGCAGAATTGTGTTTGGGACTTGGACACGTCAAGCTCAAGGTATTAGAAACTCTCAATGGTTGTCTAAAAGATCTGGAACGAGCGTAAAAATCACTCGCACGAGACTAATCACGCATCGATATCTCGAGAAAAAAGAAAGAAGAAAAAAAAAGGGAGACTGTTTTGCAGTCTGCTAGGTTACAGGAGCTGGTCTTTTGTTGTAAGAATTGCTTACTGTATGACTTTCCAGTAACAGATGTGGAAGTTTGCTCAATGCAAGGTTCTGTTAACAATTACATTGTTTGTATTAACAGTGTTGGATCGGATACTCCTGAAGGGTTTCACCAGTCCTTGTACAGTTGCTTGTGCGCCTTGCAAGATGAAGAATGGGAACTGTTTCAGTGCACATTGGACAATACAAAGTAACGATTCATTTCAGTGTAAAAAGTGCAACACTAAGTTACATGTAATATGATCTACCTACATGTGGGAGATGCAGTGCCTAATGGTTAGTGCGTTGGACTCCAGACCGAGTGGTCCGGGTTCAAGCCCTGGCCAGGGTGACTGTGTTGTGTTCTTGGTAAGGCACTTTAGTTTACTATCTCAGGAGTATAAATGGGTACCAGCGGAAACCTGACAAAATGCTGGGGTGTAACCTGCGGTGGACTAGCATACCAGCAGCAATACTCCTAGCCGCTTCATGCTATGGAAACCGGAGTTAAGCGCCGGCCTGTGAAGCTACCAAGCACTGAAAAGACTTTACTATATCACCTATCACCTGTATCACCTACATACATGTGTTTCTCAACCTCGTTCCCAGGGTCTCTCATACACTTCTCCAATGCTCGCAGTTTTCTTTGAGTTTCTCTCTCAAACCTGTTCTTCTCTGAACAGAAAATGTCTGTGGATATCTTCCCACCAAATGGAAGTTGGTGTTTATATATTTTCCTTAGATTATCGTCATATTACTACTATTGATTGTTTAGGAACAACTCAGTTTTCTTTACTTCCATTGAGTGTACAATTTAAGAAAGCTAAGAATTTTGTCATTTTATGAATCCTGGCAAACCGCAAAGCTTTTTTTTGTGTTTGTAGATCACGTGTCATGGATGACATCGCGCATGTCAGCTTGGAGAGTGTCCGCAGTGTGTACCCTTCACTGACACGGCTGCAGTGCATTGTGGAACTAGAGAATTTTGGAAACATCATTAACAGGTTGGTCAGGTATTTTACACGTCTAAAGGTGACCTTTGGGAATGCATGTGTATGAATGGCTACTGGCAAATTGTTAGGGAAACTTTAATAAAAGATAGTACTAGCATCCAAATTCCAGAGAAGTAACAATACTCCTTTTCGATCCATGCTGGGCCATTTGATCTGTTAGCAGATGTTACCCCGACATTCTTAAGGAGGCCCGTGAGGTTATCCCTATGAAATGACCCCCCCCCCCCCCCCCCCGCCCTCCCCTTGTGAGAAACGCACGTTCATGCCACACCACATCCGTCGTGGACTAGGTCATCCTCTCTCTTCAAAGAGTGTTGTGGAAATTGTGAGACAAGACCAACGGCTTAACATCACTTGAGCTGAGACAATTTGCACGTTTCTGAATACAGTCGAACCTCCGCTAACGGACACCTCTCATAAGCGGACACTTAATCATGTACCCAGCTACATACAAACACTACATTTTTAACCTCCCATAAGCGGACACTTTTTCTGGTCCCTTGGGTGTCCGCTTACGGGAGGTTCGACTGTACATATGTACATAGCCAGCATGATCTCACCAGTTATTTAAGACCTTGGTTTGTGGTCGAACCGATGACGTCCCTTGTAGACTGATATTCAGCCGCCTCTGGTTGCTTACTCAGTATCTTCTTTCTCTCTGTGAACAATAACTCTTCAAATAAGCTGAGCTTTATTTGTGATTTTAATATTTCCCTTTTCCTCTAGCGCGGAAGACAGCATGGTTGATATCTGGAATGAGCGATTTCCACTCCCTGACAATGATTTTGAATTCTTGGAGCCACTTCTTGCTCTGCGTACCTCCATGCTTCAAACTCTTGTTAAACTGAGACAGAATAAAAGTAACACCCCACAAGGCTTGATTCGCTTGTCACGGGCGTACAAAGACCTTGCCACTCACCTAGAGATGCAAGCAAAGATCGCACGCTGGTCACACAATCCACAGGTACGGTCACGCGCAATCCACAGGTACAGTCACACAATCCACAGGTACAGTCACACAATCCACAGGTACGGTCACGCGCAATCCACAGGTACAGTCACACAATCCACAGGTACGGTCACACAATTCACAGCCATGGTCACACAATCCCCCTACTCGTCCTGTTTCCCTACTATAAATGCCCTCACATAAATTGTTGAACTTTAGACCATATTGATTTTCTTTCTTCCGTTTCATTATCTTCCAGTTGCATTAATGTTCTTACTTGAAATTTGTTTTGTTCCCAATATATTGACTGACTTTAAAGGACCTAAAGACCAGTAAATGGAAGACGTATCTTGATATTGCTGCATCAACTTGTTTCTTATCAGCTCATTCTGAAACGTTTTTTTTATTCCGCTTATAAGCCCCCCGGATATAAGCCCCTCCAAACCCTTACGAAGTTGTTTAAGTCCAGGGCTTATAAGCGGCAGTTTACTGGTATCTCACTCCCATGAACACCTTCTGTACAAGTGATTAACATTAATTGCCATTCACAGGTTGCTGAGAAAGCTTTGTTTCGAGTAAGACAACTGCAAGGTGACATCACAGAGATACAAAGTCGACTTGGAGGTGAGGATCTTGGTGTCACGTGGTCATGGAAAATGGAAGAAGCAAAGTTACGTTGGGCGAGGGGAGAACAGGACACCGCCATGTACTTACTGAAGTCCTTGACCAAGCACCTTGAAAAGGTATAATTTATAGTAATAAATGCACCCAGATAATAATGCTCCGTGGAAAAAAACAATGAAGGCATCGTGAAGGTACATAACGGCAATTTGAGAACACGAGTGAAATTATATATGAGTGACAGAGTGCTCAGTTTAAACAAGAGTGTTAAGCCCGGGCCAAGCGAGGATGAGAGTTATGAGAGTTGGCTCTCATGAGAGTTTTCTTCAACTCATCAACTCTCGTGAAGCATGTTACGGTGGTAGAAGAAATTGCTTTAATAAGCACTTTCATCAATAGCTCGTGACTTATTTCCTTTTTTTTGTGCCCCATGGTTAATGTTGAAACTTCTATATTTATCAACCATTAATTTTCATAATTTTTAAGATAGTTGCCATTGTAATTTAGTGTATTTTGCAAGAATGGTTAATAAACTTATTTAATTTAATTTAATTTAATTTAATTTAATTTAATTTTGCTATCTATGTATTTCAGGCTCAGGACCAAAGCTCAGAGGCGACAAGTCTTTATCCACAAGCGCTGGGATTGTATGGTAACTGGCTGGCGGAATCAAAATCCGAGAATCCTAACACCATCATCAAAAATTACTTAGAGAAGGTAATAAGCGCAATGAGGATGCTGGCGTGACAATTTTCGGGAGTACTCGTGAGTGCTCGCGCTGTTTCTTGATTGGATAATAACAATCCACCGTAGGAAAAAAGATGGCGGCGGTACATTTTACCACAATACCTTGCGAACCTAACACAGCCAATAGGCACATCTGAAAGCCATATTTTTGAGAAATTCGTCCCTGTACTAACAACATTGTGCATGCTTGGGTTTAAAGTTTTTAGAACTTTTCTGTGCGTTTTTATGAGCGTTTTTAGGGTTTTCGTGCGCTAAGAATTGTGGGTAAATATAACAGTCGCCATCTTTTTTCTTACGGTGGATTGGAGACTTTTTGAGTGTTTCCCAAAGATTTGGCAAAAACGGCACTTATTCCCCCGACTGATAACACATTCCACAAGTTAGAGCGGTTTTCTAATGACTGACGTCAGTGCATCTGACCAATCACAGTGCACCCAAATACGGTAATGGACCAATCAGAACTCGAAGCACAAACATGCAATCGGCGGCAAGCGCGGGAAAACGCGCGTACGTCAACTTGAGAGTCCCTCAGGTTTTCAGTGAATTAGTCTCGAACAATGAACTTACTTTGTATCACATCTTTAAAAATTATTTCTTTTTTATTAGGCTGCTTGTCTAATGGAGTGTATGGAAGGAGGAGATCAGGCCTCCAGAATCGAGGTGTGTGTTAAGTTCTTGTTCACTACGTAGTTATTATTTTAATGTTTGATCGCCATTATATATGGTTATTATACCCTTGTTATTCTAGTCTATACTCTTTAGGTTATTTTCTTTTGGTAACCAGATTGTGTTCCTTAGGCCCAGTTCAAACGCCGTACTTCACATGAGCCGAATCGAATTCGTATTTAGGCCGACCTAAATTAATTTAGACCGGCTGAATTGATTCAGACGCCGAGCTTAATTCAGCTGGACTTAATTTAATAGGGGAAAATTGCTGTTATATTGAAAAATAAATTATAATATTTGCATTTGTTTCGGCTCATGTGAAGTTCGGCGTCTGAATCAAAGCCGGCGCTCCACAGCCGTTATTCCCGGCTGAGCCAGGCGGGAAGAACGGCTGAGCCGATCCGAATTCATTCAGCCGTTCTGAATTGATTCAGACGCCGTACCTCACATGAACTTAATTCATCGAATTCGATTCGACTCATGTGAAGTACGGCGTCTGAACTGGGCCTAATTCTGCTATACTTGAAATACGTCTGATTCATCTGTGCATTTTATTGATTTGTATCAAAGTTGTGGATGTTATTTTTAATAGTAAAGTCGCGTGTTAAATTATTATTAAATCCACTCATTAGCTGCAACCTTTTCATAATAGTCAGAAACGAAAATGTCGCAAAATTGTTATTGTTCGTTTGCCTTGCAGTCCTTCCTATCGCTTGCATGGTTTGCTGATACTCAATACCAGAAGAAAGTGGACTTCATGAGCTCGAGTATCTATGAAAACAAAGAGAGCTTGATGAAGAAAGCCAAGGTTACAAACTTGTCTTTTACAGTGGTTTTCAATTGACTGTTGAAAGTATTCGCTGAATTTATTTGGTTTTGCTTTACTACGCTGTGATTGGCTTAAAAAACTCGCGCCACCTTCTCGACCAATCAGATGCAAAACCAAAACCAATCGCGACTTGCCGGGTCGCACGCGTTTTCCCGCGCTTGACGCTGGTCACGTGTATTGGCTTTGAATTCTCATCGGTTCATTGGGTTGTTTACGTTCGTTTTGATTGGCCATTGTAATTGCTTTGGTTTTGGTTTCACGACACAATTGAAAACCGCTCTAATATTGACAGTCGTAAATTCCTAACTTTTACCACCCTTCAATACAATAATAGCAATAGTAGAATATCTATGAATTGCGCAAAAGAGGAACCGTTTAGAGCGTTTATCCAGAAAGAATCAATACTGGAATCTCAGCAAGTCGTATTGAAATTTGCACCTAGCTCAGTTTGAACGTGCGGAACGGGTATATTGTAGAGCGGTTCCACTGAGTTCTCCTGGTCGCGATTGTTGAAAATCCACTAGATAAATCACTATCCAGGCAGTTGATAGCATAGGATTGCGTGTCCAGCCCAAAGAGCGTCTGCGTGTGAGACTAAATATAACACGGCATATGTCACTCTCTTGTTGAAAGGTGGAGTCGGAGCAGCTGCAGCGAGTCTGCGAAAAAGACAGGTACACTAGAACGCTGAACCTCCAAGCTCAAATGGACGAGAGGGAGCTTCGGCAAGTGGCTAAGGACAAACAGACATTCCTGAAGACGGCTGTGGAATATTACATCAAGACGCTGCAAAATGGGGTAGGTGCTGCAAACAAGTGGCAGTTGAGAATTGTTCAACAGGATATCATTTCATTGCTTCATCATAGCGCACTGCTTGAATGATATTCATCCACATTCAACCTCGTTCCCAGGGCTTTTCCCTTCTAAATTTTGCGCAAAATTTAGAACGGAAAAGCCCTGGGAACGAGGTTGATCCACATTGCCGCGAAATACCACCTCAATTACCCAAAACCTGCTCCCGTCTGATGTAATCCGGAGGTCGTAGGTTCGAATCCCACCGAGACAAAATATTTTTTCTTTACCTCCTGTGGTCCTCTTTTCCTTACTAGGGCTAACGCTCAGAAGGGAATGTATGGGTTCACTTCAGCTTTCATTGCATAGTTAATTCTCTGATTTTCTCTTAGTATTCAGAAGAGCCACCGCCAATCTTCATCTTATCTAACATGTAGAATAATTTGCTGACCCTAATGGGATGAGGGAAGGGAGGGTACCCCACAATGTTTCAAAATGTGTGGCACTCCCCCCCCCCCCCCCCTCCTTCCCCCGTGAATCATATATATAACAAAATTCTCGAAAGTGATTGGTTCATAGCACGCTGAGCTACATTTTAATCCAAGTTTTTTCTTAATTCTTGTAGGATAAGTATGACATGAGGGTATTCAGGCTTTGTTCTCTGTGGTTCGACAATGCTAACGAAGAGTTTGTCTCCAAGATGATAAAGGTTGGTTATCAAGCACACTATGTGGGAAGCGTGGTGGCCTATTCACCGCGGTCAAATGTTCGAGCATTCGCAAAGGCGTAGATTCTGGTCGCCCGCGCGCCAATTTCCCGCGCAAAATTTGAAAGGAAAACCATTGCAACAGCCCGGTGTCACGTAAAATTTGCGAGAAAAATCGAAACCTTGATAGTAATTTGCGAAAGGAAACAAAAGTAGATTCCACTTGTTACATAGCGAGTTTTTTCCTTTGCCGCTTTTAGGAAGGGCTGGTGAAGATTCAGTCGCGCAAGTTTCTTCCTCTGATGTACCAGCTGGCAGCCAGGCTTGGGACAAAGTCGCACGATAATCTATTGTTTCAAGGAACTCTTAACGAGGTTTGGCCAGTTTTATGAACTATTCGTAATCTAGTAATGTTTTTCTTTTCAATTTTAAAGTAATTTTCAAGGATTGTCAACGGACTTATAGTCACTCTACTCATTCCACTCCACTTTTCTACCAACATTTTGTCGAGGGAAGCTGTGATCAGTGTTCGCAGTCCATCTGTTCTCCCCATAGACCCTTTTCCCTCCTGCTGTTAATACCCCGCCTCGCCTCGCCTCATACCACACCAACCCCGACCCGACCCGACCCGACGCTACCCTACCCTACCCTACCCACACCACCACACCACCACACCACACCAGACTACAGCACCCCACCCCACCCCCGAACCACACCACACCACATGAAATTATCTTCTAGTTGTTTTTTTTTGCTAATCAGTTGTTGGTGTTCTGTGAGTTTCAACTATGTGCATAATTATGTGCATAATTATTTTGTTAGCTGATTGAGCGGACCGCAGTGGATCATCCACACCACACGTTATTCATCTTATTCGCGCTCGCAAACGCCGAGAAAGACGACAAGTATCTTAATGCTGGCAAGAAAAACGCTGCGTCAAGATTGACGAGGAACAACTCGAAAGGAGGAGCCAAAGGATTCACAGAGGCGAGTGATCTTAGTTGCTGCTTAAATTCCTGTTGAGTACGGCAAAACGTCTGGTTGATCAGATAATCCGAACCTTCGTTGAACTGCGTGGGAGACGCGGCGATGGTCTAATGGTTAGCGCGTTGGACTCCGGATCGAGCAGTCTGGGTTTGAGCGCTGACCATGGTCTTTGTGTTGTGTTCTTGGGCAAGACTCTTTACTCTCACAGTGCCTCTCTCCACCCAGGGGTATAAATGGGTACCGACAACAAAATGCTGGGGGTAACCCGCGATGGACGTACTAGCATCCCATCCAGGGGGAATAGCAATACTCCTAGCCGCTTCATGCTACGGAAAATGTTTTTCTTGCCGGCTGAGCTTGCGAAAAAGGCAAGAAAGGAGGTTCTCGCACACTGAGGAGGACGCAAAGGTCACGTGATTCAGTTTTTGTTTTCTTGCCTTACAAGCAGCAGCTATCCCACCCACACGCCCCTTTTGCCAGTCTGCAGTTCACATGCATAGTTATGGCTATTTCCCTACAGCCCAATTTTTTGGTTGTTGTTGTTGTCACGGTTCGTTCGTTTTATAGTTCAGCTCATTACCTGTACTAGGTAGGGCGTGTGTAGTTCTTATCAAAGTGCTGTTGCTTGTGTCTGAAAAGACTTTAGTTTACCTCACTTCGTTGATCTTCAACTGGAAAAACTGTTCACCAGGGTGTGATCACAACTTGTTCTCTGTTTCATTTTCAGGCCCGTATTCAAACCGCTTGCACACTGATCGAAAGAATTGGAAAACAGAGAGGAGAACTTATAAAGCACATGCAATTATTATGTGAAGCTTACATTGAACTGGCCTATGTCAATGTCAACCATTTAAAGAATGAGAGAGGTATGGTTACAAGGCCCGGCCTTTCTGTACTCACTCAATCACTAGCCAAGGTGTTAGCACTATAAATATTATAGAAACATATAGAAAAGGAATTTTCGATAGGATTTTTAACCCATTTACTCCCAGAGTCAAACCTTAAATCAATAAATGTGGATGAAACCCTAGTGTGTGACCATTCAAATGAAAGCTATTGAGCAGAACTTTCATGTGGTACTGTTTATTATGCTCTACAAGGTGGTTCTACATTTAAGTCTGTGGATGAAACCCTAGTGTGTGACCATTCAAATGAAAGCTATTGAGCAGTACTTTCAAGTGGTGCTGTTTGTTTTTGACAATGTTTTTTCTTCTTCTCAGTTTTGAAGATAAAGTCAACAATTTTTTTTTCAAGTTCAGGGAGAAGTTAGGGAATTTAGTTTTAAGGTTACTGCAGGTTTGATAATGAGTGTTATTGAAAACGCCCGTCTTGTTATGGTTAATGAAAACATTGCATATGCGTAACTGTACTGTATTCGGTGGTGCATATACATTGTATATGCACTTTCACGGGAAATATCTGACATTGTATTTAAGTGAAGCTCGTTACACTGTATATATGGATTCCAGGTCCCTTCAACCTGCCGGATGTCACCATCAAAAAGATCTCCAACCTCAAGGAAGTACCAGTCCCCACTCTGGATGTCAAGGTAAATAGTTACTGACTGTTATCATTGTTTGTTTCTTTGTTTTATTTTGATTTTAATCATGTAACTAGCACTTAGGTGGGTAGGTAATATATTGTACTTAACATTTGTTTGGTCTGACCAGCTAGACCGGTCTGTTCATTAATGCTACACATTGGTTTGTGGAACTGGTTCTTTTAGTTGAACGGCCCTACTCTTGGAGTAGGACTTGGACTAGCCAGTACTCTCGTTTCCGCCCGGAACGCGGAAAGCGCGGGAATTTTTCGCGCTGAAATGAACATCCGGGGCTACAAGTGAAGAATGACAGCTCACTGGCCTTTTGCCTTACCGTCAAGACAGTGAGATCTTATAGGTTCTGTTCACTTTTCAGGTGGACCCACTATGCCGTTATGACGACCTTGTTCATGTTATGGGATTTGATTCCAAGTTTTGCCTCGCTGGGGGAGTTAACCTTCCTAAGATCATCTTTTGTATTGGATCAGATGGAGTCAAAAGGCGACAGCTTGTGAAGGTACGCTAGACGTGACAGACAAGCGAAGTCGTGCTATCATTAGTCATTTTTCAATGTACATAATTTTATTCCAATCGAACGAAACGACAAAATAATAGTTTACTAAGGTAGAAGAACACCAAAGGGATGATAATAAACCAAACAGGAACAAGGATGGTTGAAATTGGGGAAGATTAAGACGGATTACAAACGACGAACGAAGCAGATGCTCATTGCCATAATGTACGTCTTCCCCCACCCCACCCGTGTAGAATCAAAGACGTTTATGTGCGCATTTGTACTTAGCTTGGAGTGTGTTTGATAGAGCGGTTGTCAATTGAGTGTCGTAAAACCAAAACCAAAGCAATTACAATGACCAATCATAAGTAACGTAAACAACACAATGAACCAATAAGAACTCAAAGCAAATACACGTGACCTGCGCCACGCGCGGGAAAACGCATGCAACCAAGTGGCGATTGGTTTTGGTTTTGCATCTGATTGGTTTAGTAGGTGGCGCGAGTTTTTTAAACCAATGACAACCGCTCTAAACTCGTATTTGCTTATGTGTAGGGTAGAGACGATTTACGCCAGGACGCCGTCATGGAACAAGTGTTCGGTATGGTTAATCAGTTACTGATGAAGAACTCTGAGACGAGGAAAAGAAAACTTAAAATGAGAACGTACAAGGTACGTATAGAGACTTGCTTGGTCCCGGTCGTCCCTTATATTAAGATTGTGTGTTATGTCTGTCATCTTTATACACTTTTGGCACGAATCTGTGGTCAATCCATCCCGCCCAGTTGCTCAAAGAATCGTCGGGAATTCGCGAAAACATGAAACGATTCATTTTCAAGATACTTAGTTTCCCTTGATTTCAATGAACTATTCAACTAACGGCGAATCTCGTGCGCTCTCATCAAATTTGAACCTGCTCGAATTTTTTAGAGTTTTCGCTAGTTTTCTCTCGTTTAGCCTGTTACAGGCGTTCGGATAGTGGGGTAGCGACGCGAAAAGACACGCGAAGAGTGGCGAGTCAATAATAGGCGTGGGGAGAGGGGGTCCTCTCCGCGCGTCTTTTCGCGTCGCTCCTCCACTATCCGAACCAGGACGCCTGAAACAGGCTATCTCTCGTTTGGCTCACGCTTGATGATAGTCGATGAGAGTTGAAGAAAACTCTCGCCCCTTAACTCTCGGCTACTCTCGTTCTCGTTTTGCCCGGGTAAAAGCAACTCTTGATTAAAAACGATGCGCTATTGACTTCCATTTCAGATAATTTGTACATCTTCATTTTCCTTGTTTCCCTCCCACTGCTGCCCACCATTTCATTTCTCTTCATATCGTTTTAGACCGTAACTTACTTACAACCTTTCCTATTTCGCCCGCACCAGGTTATCCCTCTATCGCAGCGTAGCGGAATAGTTGAATGGTGTGAGGACACAGTGCCTTTGGGCGAGTATCTGATTGGTCGACCTGGAACCAAGACGGCCGCTCATTCGCGCTACTATCCAGGGGACTGGACATCAATGGACTGTAGGAAAAAGATACAGGTACAGTGAAACATTGCAAACTGTTCTAGCTGAGATGTTGGATCCATAACTTTGAATTTCACTGACGAAGACAAGTCTTTTCAAACTTCAATTTCTAATTTCTCTTTACCTCTTCAAAACGTCTTGATTTAAAACCAGATTCAAACACAGTAAGGATAATTTTGATGCCGATGTTTTCGTTCTCAGGTGGGTGACAATGGTGGAAGACTAAGATACGAGGTTTATCAGGTAAGAACGCTTTCATTCAACTACAGTCGAACCTTCACTGTCACCTCTCCGCAACGACCAGGCGTTTTCGTCCAGACCTTGCGCTAATCCATACACTATACTCTTATCGAAACCTCCCTACAACGACCGCCTCTCTACAACAGCTAGGTAAGTTCTGCTCCAGAGTGGCCGTTGTACAGAAATTCAACTGTATACAGAACAGTGAATAGTCTGCGAGAAGGCTCACATCTATTTGAGCGGCGAAAGCCGCGAGAATCACGCGCGAGTCGCGCATGGGCCCCTAACGTGAGCCTGCGAACTGGCTAAACAGTTAAGAGACAAACTGCTGAGTAATTTCGTTGACAAGAATCACAGTTTGGTTCTAGCGATGAGATCAGTTCTGAGTTTGACAGCGGTAGATTGTAAGCGCTAATCCATAAGACGTTTCATTAACATTGTTCTTTCTTTTATTTTTTTTGGAAGGAACTGATGGAGCATTTTCATCCGGTATTTCGACACTTCTTTCTGGAGAGGTTCCCAGATCCCGCCGTGTGGTTTGAGAGGAGACTGAGTTACACTCGAGGAGTAGCTACATCGTCCATTGGTACCGTAATACATTTTGCCGCACATTTTAAATAGAGCTCTGTCATCTTGGGAGATGCGGTGAATTAATGGTTAGCGCGCTGGACTCCGCGCCAAGCGGTCCGGGTTCGAGCGTTGGCCGGGGTGACTGTGTTGTGTTCTTGAACAAAATATTTTACTCTCGCGTGTGCCTCTCTCTACCCAGGGGTATAAATGGGTACCGGCGACAAAATGCTGGGGGGTAACCAGCGATGGACTAGCATCCTACCCAGCGGGACTAGCAATACTCCTAGCCGGTCGCTTCATGCTACAGAAACTGGGATAAGCTCCGACAGTTTTGGACCACTAGGCTCGTGAAGACTTCACCTGACATCTTTTTAAGCGTAATTTCGCGGAGCTTAAAAACATACCTCGATCACAGGAAACCCAACACGCAGTAATGGTTTGTTTTTGTAGAACACTTCTCAACAAATCCCCCTTTAATCCTTTTTTCTTTTAATATTTTCCTCTAGTTGGTTACGTGGTTGGTTTGGGAGATCGTCACGTACAGAATATTCTCGTTGACTGCAACACAGCGGAACTTGTCCACATTGATTTGGGTAAGAAAGGGGGAAAATCACATTGTCATCTTAAAAAGCGTCACATAGACATAGCTTGTACCTAAGGGTTAAAAATATGATACCCCACCGCGGTCAAACGCAAAAATCCAACGTCATTTTCGGTTTTCGTTGCCCAGAATAGGCTACTTTCGATATATTAAAATTCAGGTTGGTAGCGAGGGCTGGAGGGCAAGGGTTTATTCATGTTTGTATACAACGTATATGAGAAACCTTGTGCCAACACTTTGTTGCGTATAATTATAACAAACATCGGAACCAAATTTTCGGAACAGAATGGTTTCGTTAAAGTTGATAACGGGAAATGTTATGAAGCCCTACAAAACTCTCTGTTCCATGTTTTTGTTCGCTTTTTTGGCCTTGGCCGTGCACAAAACACAATAGGATATGAGTTGTGTCCCCCTGAGAAAACTAACCTATAGAAACGTGTCGGTTACGTAATTCAACCATAGTGTGTGAGTAGGCATCTTTGTCTGTTTCTTTGAAGTTTGCTGGGGTTCATAGCCATTTCCTTCTATTAACTATGGTTAAACCTGGATTGTAGTTGTTCATTGAACCGTTATAAACTGTCCCTTCTGTCTCGTAGGTGTGGCATTTGAACAAGGGAAATTTCTTCCCACCCCGGAGACTGTGCCGTTTCGCCTGACACGTGACCTGGTGGATGGGATGGGGCTGACCGGTGTGGAGGGAGTGTACAGGCGCTGCTGTGAGAAGACAATGGAGGTCATGAGAGCGTCTCAAGAATCTCTTATGACTGTTGTAGAGGTCAGCTACGCTAATTAGGGCTAGTCGGTCAGTTAGAGCTGTTTTCAACTGAGTGTCGTACAACCAAAACCAAAGCAATTACAATGGCCAATCATAACAAACGTAAACAACACAACGAAGCAATGAGAACTCGAAGCAAATACACGTAACCGGCTCCAAGCGCGGGAAAACGCGTGCGACCAGTGGTTTTGGTTTTGGTTTTGCATCTGATTGGTTGAGTAGGTGGTGTGGGGATTTTTAGACCAATCGCCGGCACAGAGCGTAGTAAAGCCAAACCAAGGCAATTCCGGATTACTATAGACACTCAATTGAAAACCGCTCTATTTTTTAGCTGATACAATGCATTTGGCGGGCCAGAAAGTACTAATTTTTACAAATCGTAGTATCATTGGTAAAATTATCCACGAACAGACGTAAGGGTTGCGGTCTGTGAATTTGATAATCAGCAGTGAGGAAATATGTTTCCTTTCGAGATCTTTACCTCTTCGGTGATTTTCTACCTCAGTATAATATTTATATTTGAAGTTTGTTTAGATTTTTGATTTTAACGTAATGTAGTATCTTGCAAAAATGACTTCAAATATCGTGACATAGCTCCCACCATAACAACGTCGAATTCCAAAGCGCACTTCATGTAAATGTTCACGTTCTGTCTCGTTAGGTTTTGCTGTATGACCCGTTATCATCATGGACGCTGAGTCCAGAAAAGAGAAAAGCTCTTCAACAGAAGGCCGAGGAAGACTTGTACGAGCCAGCCTCTGCTAGTGCTGTTGGCGACTGCCTGGACTCTACAATGAGCGCAGAGAATCTCGCCATCGAGGACAACGTGAACAAGATGGCGAAGAGAATGCTGTTACGGCTTAAACAGAAGCTGGATGGTGTTGAAGATGGCGTCCACTTGAGTATATCAGGACAGGTTAATCATCTCATACGCGAGGCTATGGATCCTAAGAATTTATGTCGTCTTTTCGTGGATGGCAGCCGTGGGTGTAAACGTAGTTTATCTTCACCCAGACACCGTATTGTTGACCAACATCTACAGAAGGCGGCGGGCCAAACGAGAACGAGAGTCAGGGAGAGTTGGAAGGATGAGAGTTGCAGAAGAGTTTTCTTATTAGACTATCAGCAGCCCGGACCAAACGAAAGAAAACTCTCGACGACGCTCAAGAAAAACTTTGAGCAGGCTGATGTTCGATGAGAGCGCACGAGAGTTTCCGAGAGCGCCGAGAGTTTCAGGCCAAACACGAGCGAGAGTTTGAACTTTGTCAACTCTAATTCTTGTTTGTCCCGGGCTTAAGATGTAGCTGTACACTTGGCGACTCTGTATTGTTGACACTCGCACCTTTCGAGTTTCTAACTAATTTGAAGTGGGCTCCGTCTTTAGATTCATGCTGGAAAGTAATTCCAGTTCGATTAGTTTTGACGTTATCTGTTTTCTGAATGGATCATCTACTTTAAATGAATATTTCGTCGTTGCTTACTGGAAGCACTTTGCTGTAATCTCCTAAAAATCCCCCCTCCCAAAAATAATTTAATACCCTCCAATTTATAAGCTCTGATTGCAGAGCTTGTTTTGCATTTCATATCGCTACGGTTTTATTTATATTTTTTTCTATTTTGGTACGTTTAACGATATCTCGTTCTAAGTTTTGGTAATGTTGATGTCTTTCTTGTAAGTTTTGTTTGTGCTGGATTAGCCTTGTGTAGAAAGCGCAAGTTACATAAAGGGCGCGCGAGTTTCCCGCGGGACGTGCGTGAGAGGCTCCCTCGCGCGCATTTCCTCGCGTGTTCCTTGTGCTATTCGCGCCTTATATTTACTGTTGCGCCAGCTACGAAGGTCAGTGCTGGATTGCTCTACATAAGTCAAGGAAATTTATTACGAAAAACCGCAGCTGTTAACCAATGATAAATGAAAGTGTACTGTAATTTTGTTCCGTCTACTTTTTTCATAATGCAGATTTTATAGAAAGATTTAAAAGAGTATAGTATTAAAGTTTTCCAAATAAAAGAAATGTTAAGTGATTTATATGTGAACTGTGGATGAAATAATGTGAAGTGAGGAAATGATAATTGTACTTGTAATAAATAAGAAGCCTGAAAAAGTTCAATCCTTCAAAGGGACTTGGACTCGGTAGGGCATCAGAGGAGGGGTGAAATTATTCCCAAGATGCATTGCGTTGTATAATATATTATCAATTTTTGCGCGATTGCTCAGCAGTTGTATTCATCACATTGAGATGAAAACTTCTCTTCGCGGGGAAAGCCGTACCTGGCAAATGGGCTCCAAATTTTAACCAGAATCAACTGCTTTGTGCTCACGACGTCGAACAAGGACGATTTGGCATAGAGTACTAAAGTTGTGACGTCACAAAAATTAAATTTGCGAAATTATGAAATTTGATCAGCTATTAGGAGAAAGCATGCCAAAAAACGTCCAAAATTAGCTCTCCGTTGCAATTTGCGGCTGAGCACTGGGGGCACTTCAGGTTTTAATTTCTCCATACAAAACCCTTCTAATTTTGCGTCCGTTCCTTCAGTTTAAGACAGGCGCAAAATTAGAGAGGTTTGTATGGAACGGTATATCTTCTGTTCCATTCGTGCTAACAAGACGAAGTTGAAATTTTGTTGCTGATCACACAGCAGCATTTGTGACGTCACACTTTACCACCCTTTGTGTACAACCTGCAAATAATACGCTGCAAAATAGTTTCTCTTTTCTCTCGAAACCCCCGACCGTTTGAAAGTCAATCTTATATTCGATAATTTGCGATGAGTATAGTATACCGTGTATAAGCCCTGGGTTCTTTCTTATAAACGGGGGATATATCTTAAAGGCGGTATTAAATAAACGCTTTAGAATGAACTGAGAAGAACCGTAAGAAACAAGTTGATGCAGAAACAAGTTGATGCAGCATCAATAAATCGATAATTTCAGTCAATATATTGCGAAGAAAAACAAATTTCAAGTTACAAGGCTTTGGTTCTTTGCTGGATAATTTGTAGCCTGCGATAAAGCACGCGAGTGACGTAGGGCGCCTGCTTTATCGCGAGATATAATGAACTCGAATTGACCAATCAGAGAGCGCGTTATATGACCAAAGATAAACTAGCCAGAGTATCAGGCCTTCCTTCAACTTTGCTTCCTTAGGGGAGGGGGAGAGTGGCTATCCGCGCGCTACCCTCCCCCGAAAAGCCTGATACTCAGGCTAAAGATAAACTTTTGATGACCTTCAGCTAACCTATAACCGAGTGCTTGAAACAAAAGCTTCTCATTGTCCCATAATTATTCAAAGTTGATAAAAATTCAGCAGTTCCACCTTGTTTTTGCAGAAAAGCTTTGCGAAAATAGTAATAACTACAGGCGGAAAAGAAAGCCAAGCGTGGTTTCGTATAAACTATCCTTGTTACTTTTTGATCTCGCATCTAAATTGACATGTCATCGTCAAATCACAGGCACCCCAAGCTCAGGTTGTGAGTCAGCAATATGATGTTTTGCGTCAGCAATAATGGCGAAAAATATAAGGGTTTGTATCCCGGTTGTGGATTTCACTAACAGATTCTGAGACATAAAAATAAGGAGTATGGTAAATTTCTCAATAAAATTGTCTTTTCTTGCTTCCAAATTTACCATATTCCTATGTCTAAGAATCTGTTAGTGAAATTAGCTGACTCACAACCTGAGCTTGGGTTGCCTGTGTGTACACTTCAGCAGCGACGGGAAGCCCATGGTACCTTGCGCGCGTGCAGTATAGTGCGGTGGCGACTTCCACACAGGCAGCCCAAGCTCACGTTTAGAGCGGTCGGGTATAAAAGCGTGTTGCGTAAGATATCTTTGGTCCAGAATGGTAAGTACGCTTTCCTTTTGTAATGAGTGGAATAATCGATGCTCTTCAGCTAGTCCGAGAGATAATCCAACCCTGATCTGATGCTCATCACCAAAAGCCTAAAGAAAATATTTAGCTTCTCTCTAGCCGGCATATCGTCACGATTCACGAATTGTGTTGATTCGAACCCACCCTAGTTCAACTCAACCGAGCCGCTAGCTGCCCGAACCACTAATTTTTTAAAGAATAAAATGATCCCAGAACAATAAGGGTTATGTAAATAGCTACAGCATAAATCAACACGACCTTTATATAATTTCCAACCAACGTATAAAAACCCCAGACATGTTTGCTCTCAATCTCCGGCGCGGCCGGCTTTACTGGCCTGCTGCCGGCTCGTGTCGTGTGGGTTTTGAATTTTTTCGTTGTGATAAGTCTTACGTTTTATCCTCTCATTTCGATGAAGAAAATTCACTTTATCCCACATGACTCAGCAGTTAATTGTCTCATTAGCATAAAATCACACATTATATAGTCCACTATTTAATACTAAGTATTGTATCAGTCAGGTAGCTATAGTCAGTTGCTCACATTTTTGTCTGGGGATCGGGACATTTATAGTCTATCCCGGGGCAATTGACAGCCTCGTGGTTTTTTTTTAAGTCAAAGAATCCTGGTTTCATTCATCAGCAAAGACATGAAATTTGTAGCCAACAACAGTATCTGATGGCCATGCAATCAACCATACAAATGTCTGTGAATTTTACATTTTTGCAATGGGAAATTCTTATTCACTTTTAAAACCATCTCTCTACAATAGCCAGTTAATTCTGCCCCAGCTAGGGTATGTATGTGTTCCATTGTAGAGAGATTCAACTGTATTAACCTGTCAATTTTCCATATGGATCAACATCTAATTTTCAGGCATCAGCTGCAGTGAAACTTACTAATGGAGCATTGATGCCCATAATTGCTTTGGGGTGAGTTTTATTACCCTCGAGTTATAAATGCATTTAAATAGTTTCATTGATTATTGACAGCTCAGTTTTTAAAATACTGCATGCATCAGCAGCCTTTACTACAGGGATTTAGAAATTAGCACTTGCTCAAGTGGCCCAGGCGAGTCTCAATCCTTTTGTGCGAGTACAAATTGTAGATTTTTTGGTGCAATTCTTAATTAAAGTCACTTGCCCAGAATTAAATTTTTTCAACCCTGTGTCAGTGAGGGTGGTGGGCAATTACCAAAAAATACCTCACAGGAAATTTGAAGAGAAAAAAATTACACACAACCTGCAAAGGAAAAGAAAATAACTCCGAATACCTCCTTTGCACCTCCCCGTCACTTTAAATACGGAGTACCCCCTGGGCCACCTCCCCTCCCTCAAAAATAAAATGGTCTGTCCCTTAATAGTCAACCTTTCTTGAATATGTGATTACTGTATTTTATACACACTAGTATGTATAAAAACCTTTTTATTCTGTACTCACACAGGACATGGAAATCCAAAAAGGGTGAAGTTGGAAGAGCAGTCAAACTAGCTCTACAGTATGGATACCGCCACATTGACTGTGCGCACTGCTATCACAATGAAGATGAAATCGGTGAAACACTTACTGAAGTTTTTAAAGAAGGAAAAGTGAAGCGTGAAGATGTCTTTATCACATCAAAACTCTGGTGATTATGTAATATTTCTCCTCAAAGTATACAGTGTGCTAGAATGGTATTGATGAATATGTTGCGTTTATAATTATAATGTTTTATCTTTACCATTCCCAAGAGTGACCAACATCCAATTTCTCCTTTGATTAACATATTAATCAGTACATATACATACTTTATTTCCTCAATTAAGCGTCCCCATAGAATCGTGAAATTTAATTAAATATGAATCCAACTCTCACCATAAAACAGTCGCATCAGAATGAACGTATCAAGTAAGAGAAGGCAGAATCAGGTACTCCATAAAGCTGGGTGTGTGTGAGCCTTAGAAGACCAGTGGGCAAAAAGCATGGTTTATTTTTTTATTTTTTTATTTATTTACTTAATTCGCCAAAGGCGGGTAAACAGACAATAGGACATGGCGTCCCTTGCTAGGCCTTCATGTATATCTACCCAGCCAGCCCCAGTAAGAAAAAAGAAACCCAAACCCAACCCACCACTACATGTAAGTTATATTAAAAAACAACTAATAATATTATTATAATGGTAACAAAAGCACATCTGCATGGGATGGTAGCAGTATTTTGACATCTCTGATGTCACCTACTGTACCATGGTTTCTTCTCACAGACAGAAGACTAAATATTAAATTTTACTGCATGTACATGTATTTGTTTGTCAATCTCTATATAATTATATAGTAATTGCATCTCTGTGCTTCAAGTCTCTATAAATAATGAATTATTTGCAGGTGTAACGACCAAGCCCCTGAAGACGTCTTGCCAGCTTGCCAAACAACACTGAAAAATCTACAGTTGAGCTACCTTGATTTATATCTTGTAAGTCTGATTCTTTTCCATCCCTGCTCCACCTTCCCTGTTGCTATGTAGATCATCAGTTGGTAAATCATCTCACCATTTCATCTATTTTGTACATGTAATTTATTTCAGGGTTTTCCTTTTCAAATAGAGTTGGTGTAGAAAAAATTGAAACAGGCGGAGAAATCAACAAAAAAATATTGAGAAACCCAAGGATTGTTTTGCAATGGAAATTAAAGTTGCAGGCGAAGGACATGTTCACAGGTGGTGAAAATCGCCTGTCGCTTGCACAAAAGGAAAACCCTGTATTTATTTAACACGTGTACAAGAAATATTTACAAGTGTAAACAATATTATTCAATAAAACTTAGAAAATATAATAATGATAATAATAATTTATTTATTTACATAGCACTATTTCCAATATGTATTGCCCAATAGCGCCTCCTCAATTTGAGTGTTGAATAATTTTATTGTAGAAGTAGGTTTAAATCCTGTTGAAGCCTATGAAGTGTCACAGATTTCTTGGCTTTCTGCAGTTCACATATTAATTACATGTACATTAGAACAATAAATTATCATTACTTCATAAGGTCAGGAATTTCTATTAATTCAGTGCAGCATGTTAAACAATATTATTGGATCAATCAAGATTTGGGCTAGGCTCGATTACCAGCCGCTGTTCGGGAAAATGAGCCCACGCTCATCCCCCTCTCTTCTCGGGGAGGAACGAAGGCCGGACTCAAGAGAGCGGCGGAAATCGAGCCTAGATTTGGGCAAGCTTTTGTAAACAATGCTTTATTGTTCACATGCATTAATTTTTATTTTTATTCTGTTTTTCTTGATTCTTGTAGATCCACATTCCTATTGCTTTTAAAAAAGATGCACCTTTTCCACAATGCATAGCCGATGGTATTCTTGGTTATTCACCTGAACGTATGGCCAAGACATGGCAGGTAAGGTTAAGTTTGTCTACATAAGCCTAGTGACTTAATTATCGGCTGGTGCTTAACTCCGGTTTCCTTTGCATGAAGCGACTAGGAGTATTGTTACTCCCTGGATGGGATGCTAGTCCATCATAGATGTACAGTTTTTGTCAGGTTGCCCTCGTTGGAGAGAGGCACTGTTTCTCAAGAACACAATACAGTGACCCCGGCCCAGGGGTTTGAGTAGGGGTGTGCTGCCCAGGTTGTCAAACCCCTGACCCTGTTTATGACAAAAAATTTGCACTTCCCCTACCCTGTTTATGGCATGTTTTTGGGCATTTGATTCCTGACAGTCAGATCTGTTGTCGACATTGATATTGTTTTTGTGGGACTCAAGGTTGGACGGCAGCCGGGCCTGCAGAAAATGTTGGGGGAAATATTTCCTGGTTACTGCAGGGCACCCATGTACCCTGTCTATGGCAGCATCGAGTCAAAAACCCATATACCCTGTTCATGAATCTAGGTCAAAAAACCCATACTCTATTGGGTGGCACATCCCTGTATAGGCTATATATGGGAGTCCCCCCTCCCCAGGACCCTGGCCAGTGAGGGTTGGACCGCTTGATTTGGAGTCCAATGCGCTAACCATTGGGTCACTCACCCATTGCACCTTCCACTGAACGTGAATGTACCTTACCTTACTAAAAATAATAAATAAATACTTGTTGCATTGTGTTGAAAAATAATTAAATCCACAAAAAGTACCTGTCTACATGTAGGCACTTCAAACTAGCTTTTCTCTTAGAATGCTACTTCAGTCATGCTAAAATAATTAATATAAATAACACTATATAATTTTTAAAATTATAATTTTCTAAAGGCAATGGAGCAGCTTGTTGAAAAGGGTCTTTGTAAAGCCATTGGAATGTCAAACTTTACAGTGAAAAAGACACAAGCACTTCTGGAAACTGCCAAGATAGCACCAGCTTGTAATCAAGGTACGCTGAGAAATCAGGATTCCATACTGTAGTGTCTTTTGAGCTTGAATTTCAATGAAGAAGAACTTTATTGCTAATAATAATATTATTCAGAATTAAAATATTTTCTTTCAGTGACATAATTATTGTAAGTAATACCAGTGAGATTACAAATAATAATATCAATGATAAATAATGGCCAGATAAAAAAAAAACTTGTTTTGTTGTGTGACTTTCTTACAGTGGAGCTGCATCCATATTTACCTCAGCCAGAACTATTAAAGTTTAGTGCCGACAAAGGTGAGTCAATTTTAAACAGTTGTCAGTGAGCATTGATGTTTTCACTGCAGTTAAACTCCAGGTTGAGATTAGGCAAAATATTCAACAGAAATCATCCCAATTAAGCATATAGCAACACTGCTCAGGCCTAGGCGAAAATCGTATCTGAATGAAATCCCTGCAACTGCATGATATTTTCAGGGATTTCATTAAAATAAGATTTTCCACCTTGGCCTGAGCAGTGTTAAATAGCCGGCCTGTAAATTATATGTACAAATTAATGTAAATCGTACATATACCTTTTTTAAGCCTGTGAGCAGGTTCACGTTTGGGGTCCATGCTATGAGTTCGCTAGCACATTGAGTTTTGGCTTTCACCGCTCGCGTATGGACCCCAAACGTGAGTCTGCTCGCAGGCTAACCTATCTTTAGGCTCTATTTTCGCTGCATTCTTGGGTGGAGGATTATTTCTAAGTTAACTATAACCTAGAGACCATTATATGATGAAGGAGTATCAGGAATTCTTGTTTTATTCAGGCATTGTGGTGACGGCTTATTCTCCATTGGGATCACCTGACCGCCCAGGTTTTAACAAAGAAACTGAACCTATGGTGTTAAATAATCCTGTGTTGCAGAAAATTGCTGATAAACATCACACTACTATTGCTTTGGTGAGTTCGTATCAATGTTGTTGTTTCTACTGTGGGAGACATGGTGATGTAATGGTTAGTCTAGAATAGGGCATCTTGTCCGGTAAACTGTTCAGCACTTGGTAATTAAGGGGAATTTAGTCTAGAATAGGAATTGACACTCAGAATTGAAAGAGTCTTGCATAACAGATCATCATTACCAGGTGATTCATAACAGAAAGAGTTTCTGGAAAATAGCGAGTCTGAGCAGTGTGATAGGATAGGGATTTTTGGTGTCTAGTCTAGAATAGGGTTGCAAAATGCAGCTGAACATGGTCTGGGATATATATATAGGGTAAGGGTTTCAGAGTCCCAGTGGCACACCCACCCAGAGCTTCACAGAGTACCTCCCCCGAGGGTCATTGTGTTGTGTTCTTGGGCAAAACACTTGACTCTCACAGTGACTAGCTGTTTCCATCTTGGAATATATTAATATTTTGCGTTTGAATAGGCCATTTCCGAGTTGCCTTGTGCCTCTGTTTCAAAACGAGTCTTGGTACACAACCATTGTTATGGAAATTTGATTTGCATAACAATCATGCACGTGCAGGTAAAACTAATTACCATAACAAAGGTTGTGCACCAGGACTCGTTTTGAAACAGAGGCAAAAGGCAATATTATCTTTCTCTTTGCAGGTTGCCCTAGCTTGGGGTATTAAGCGTGGAACTCCAGTCCTCCAAAAGCTGTCTCTGAAAATCACATCAAAGATAATCTAGAAGCACTTCATGTAAAACTAGACGAAGATGACATGAAGGCGGTTGAGAACATTGGGATAAAACACCGGTATCTTACCCAGAAGTGGATGTTTAAACCCGAAGAAGTTCCTGAGAATTACTGGGATGGCGAGGAGTGACCTCACAAAATAACTGGCCCCAGATAGCTAGCCTCCTACGCAGACTTTCTTTGGGCTCATCACTCAAAAGATTGCGTGACGAGCCCAAAGAAAGGCTGCGTAGGAGGCTACAGATAGCAAAACATGTTTAACAATCATAGAACAGTAGTGCATTGATAGGATATTTAGTCTCCTTTGTAGCCGTGACTTGGGCCGTCACGCAACGCTTCTCGTCACGAACAGGAGCGTTGCGTGACGACCCAAAGGAGACTACCGTATACGATATTAGGACGGTTAAAAAATTTAAGTGTTTAAAGGATGGAGTGCAACTCAGTTATAGAATGATTTGTCAAGTTTCTTGGAGTTTGTTACTGTCAAGTTATTTAACAAATTAGAAAGTTGCAAGAATGAGTGGAAAGAATTTTTCCCCTTCCTAGGTGGAGGTGAAAACGTTTTTACGTATAAAAGTAGTTAGTGATTTTACAATGAACCAAAAATACAAAGAACATTTAGCTATATGTTGTACCGCATTATTTCACCCGAGTGGTGTGGTCACGCTGTCACGCTACAGCCAACAGACAGAGGACTGGAACCTAGTCACACAACGCGTCTGCATGCTTCCTAGCCGAATGCTTACAATCATAGCCTGCTGCCTGGGATTCGGATTCGGGATGAGCGTGGGCTCATTTCCCCGAACAGCGGCTGGTAATCGAGCCTAGATCTCAGGCAACTCAGGCTACTACAATCTACAATCACATTCTCGTCCCCAGAGTCCGCGATCCTTTTGCTGACCAATCTCGTATCCACACAGCGGTCAAACGCAAAAATTGCGCGCCACTTCTGGTTTCCGCGGCCTTGACTTTTCCATGAGTTTGAAGCGTAATGGCCGCGAAGTTTGTAAGGAAACGTTATAGAACATGCAGTGGTAAACCAAAATACGAGCTGAGACACTTTTTGGATAACAATTATTACATTATCTATGCATACTCCGAGTATAAACCTTAAGTTTTCAGTAAATTTCTTAAGTTTGAGCTTTTAAGCGGACGACATCGCAATTTTAAGACATTTGACTGCAAAGTTTTGGCGGGAACTGCGCGCGCGCAGTACGTTTGACCGCTGTGTGTCTCGTATCCAGAGTCAACGGTCTCCTCAGTCAGCGGTAGTCGTCGCCAGGTTAGACTCTGGGGGAATGGAATCTGGGGAATGGAAAATATCTAATTGTTTGATTGGCTGTTCATGTAGAAATTTACGCGAACAGCCAATCAAAAATTTGGATATTTATTCCATTCTTCCAGAGTCTAACCTGGCGACGACTACCGCTGACTGAGGAGACCGTTGACTCTGGGTACGAGATTGCTACAATCACAGACAAGTTTTGTTGGGACACCTTGTAGAATGTTTGTATTCTCGTTCCCGCTGCCTCCTTTCCTCTCATTTAGCGACCTTTAGATTGGAGTACATTCTCGTTCCCAGATCCTCCGTTTCTTTTGGTCACGTGGTTGGCGAAACAAAGGCTACTCGTTTCCGGTGCAAAGAAAAAAACGAGGGGCCCTGGGGACGAGGATGATTGGAGTACGAGTACCCTGTTCCAGACTATTTTTAACGATTTTTTTTTCTAACCCAAAAGGCTAAACTAGTAAGCAGCACTGCGAACTTGTAGTTGTCAAGCTTCTTTCCTGCGCGTTTCGTTTAGCGATCTTTCTGCCAACTTCTGGGAAACTGATACCCTGTTCCAGACCAAAAAATGTCGTTTGCTATACCCTGTTCCAGACCAAATTGCTTAAAGCGGCACGTACCTATATAGCGTATATAAGGGAGTGCCCCCCCCCCCCCCCCCCTTCCGGGAGTGAAAGTCGCAGTGAAGGTCGTAGTGAACTCGCAGGAAAAGTCGCAGTGAAATTCGCAGTAAAAGTCGCATGCAGTGAAAGTCGCAGTGAAGCTCAACGAAACTCCCAGTGAAAAGTCGCAGAGAAAATCGCAATGAAAGTCGCTTTGAAAGTCGCAGTGAAAGTAGAAGTGGGCAGTGAATCTAGCTGTGAAAGTCGCAGTAAGCACAGTTATTAGGGCCTCACCGATGAACCGGCGAGGATACTAGACATGTTGCTTGCTCACAGGCTCGACTGGGGTTTTTCTACCATAAATAAAAGGGATGTCGCTTTTGCGCGCGACCGTTCACTACCGGCAAATAGTCAAAGTCACTCATTACTCAAACTTCATTTTGACGACTTTAATGACGTCAGTTGTGCTGGTATAGCATATATAAATTTACTTCATCTCTGTAACAGTTATTCTTCTCCATCCCAGAGATTTTGGGGATCCTCATTCGGCCTTAACATCGAGTGCATTTTGAAATATCGATGGCGTATGCCAATGCTCTCAACCGCCTTCATGTCATCTTCGTCTAGTTTTAAATGAAGCGCTTCTAGATTATCTTTGATGTGATTTTCAGAGACAGCTTTCGGGAGGACTGGAGTTCCACGCTTAATACCCCAAGCTAGAGCAACCTGATGAGAAAATGAATAAGGCAATTACTCCTTGAGAAAATGAAGACTGTTTTGGCATCGCAGCTGGTAAGCTCCGCTATAAAAGGGATGCACCTTCTACATTTCACACCTTTCGAATGCGAAATGCAGATTTGTAACTCTTAACTTTTGAAGTCGTGATCGACACGTTGTGGAGTCAAGCGCCTTGTAACTAAACATATAAATTTTTGGTCAGTTGTTAATGCTTTGAGGGTTTATTGACGACTAGTTGTGAGAATGGCCAGGTCAGGCCTCTTTTTTCAACCAGGACGGTAAATTTTCCATGTTTCCATTTGCTCCGCGTCAGGGGGAAGGGGGATAGAAAGCCGGCACTTTTCTTTGAGGACATAGCGGTGCCGGGCAACAGACCAACAGAGCGAATCCTGTGTCAATCAAGCCGTTGCTAAGAATGACGTCAACCAAAACTTCATTGTTTCATTCGGGAAACTTTTTCAAGCTCGCAGCGAAGAGCTGTACGCGTACGTGTAGCCTGCAAACGCAGCGCTGGCGGATTTTTAGCCTGATTTATAAGAAGTTTATATCACCCTTCCCCTGCTCCGCGTCTACACTATCGTTTTCGCAGCGTTTTCTCCGTCCACACTAAAACGCTCGAATACGCTACAAGTCATCTGCGCATGCGACAAATAGACGCGCTCGATGTTTGTGATGTGAATGACGTCAGCGTTTTCAAAAGCCTCCGTTTTCGCTGTCCACACTTGTATGATAGGGCGCCGTTTTCAAATGTCTCCACTCTGGACAGCGTTTTCAAACGTATGCGTTTGCGGCGATGAAAACGATCAGCGTTTTCGATCGTTGTCAGTGTGGACGATAGACGAAACCGCATCGAAAAGTATGCATTATGGTGGACGGGGCCTTATTTTAAAATCAAAAATCAGGTGAAGTCGTCCGGGGGGGGGGGGGGTACTCCCTATAATGGACTATACGGGGAGGCTCCGCCCGAAAGGGGTCCTTTTTTAGGCTCGAGGTATGTGAAAGGGTAGGGATTTCACGAGTTGAAGTATATGAAAGGGTAGGGATTTCACGAGTAAATGATATTATTGTTTGGTTAACATCTCTACTGGTAATGCTTGATGATTTCTGGTGATATATATCGTTCATTAAGTTCATTACAAGGGTATAGAAAAGGGATGCAGTGCTTCTACTGTAGGTATGTGAAAGGGGTACCATTTTCATAATTTCTATGGAAGGTATATGAAAGGGGTACCATTTTCTATGGAAGGTATATGAAAGGGGTACCTTTTCTGTGAAAAATGGTATATGAAAGGGTAAGGGGTTGGACCTCTGGGCGGAGCCTCCCCGTATAAACTTTTTTTAGTACCCCCCCCCCCCCCCCCGGGGAAGTCGTATAGCTTACCAGAGCGACGGTCGTCTTGTGTTTGTCGGCAATTTTCTTCAAAACTGAATCATTTAATATGATAGGATCAGCTTCCTTATCCGGATATGGCCTGTCGGGTGATCCTAAAGGTGAGTATGCTGCTATGACAATCCCTAAATTTAATAAAAATACATTGAGATAAACTAACAATGTATTAAAGAAACTGACGGATCTAGGCGCGTGGCCCAGGCCCCCCGCCTTTTTTGAAAGAAAGACTACACGGGTCTCTGTAGAGCTACGTCCTCAATAGGAATTTTGCGGGTCGAATATCGAGTGTAGGAAAATTGAGCGCACAAAGAGAGAAGTCTGTTTACTCAGTCGATACTTTCTTTAATTGTTATTTTAAAGATAATAAGTAATGTAATATCAAGATTTAAAAGGTTAAATGTCAGGTACCGTAACTTATACCTTTACTGTCGCAGTACTTCTTCAACTCTAACTGAGATAAATATGGATGAGATTCCACTGCAAAGAAAAGGTGTATGTTCAGTTGTTACATTTGAATTAACTAAAAAACAAAAATATATCAAAACGTTGAAAGTTGAAAATTGTAAAGCTCTATTAAGCCCCCTATTTAATAAGCCTTCCCGCTAGAACTTCAATTTGTTAATACGCCCCCCGCTCTATTAAGCCGCACCCCCTTCCCAAGATCGTAAGTGACAAGATATTTTATAAACACTACAGGAAAACAATTGTTTTGAGTGATAACTAATTCAAAGCATTAAAAGACAGCTTTAAAATGATTACAATTGGATTCTAAGATAGAACATATCCAGCTTCTTCATTACACTTTTTATTTTTGTTCCAACGGACCAAAAACTAAATCGTCAGTTTGTACTCCATTTCACTCCTTGCCAATTGAAGTTTAACTATAAATACATGTATAACGTACTTGGCCCTGTGGGATAAGCATAAGTGCTTATTTAAGCGCAAGCATAAGCATGAGGATTGACACTTGCGATAAGCACACATAACGATCTACGCATGCGCAATTGGCGTTTGGTGACCGCTGACCGAAAATGCGCGGGCTCTGGGAACGAGATTGAGCGCAATCTCACTTGTGCTTGTGCTTATTTCACCTCGGTGCACAGTTGAGTTTTCTTGTGCTTTATGCTTGCGCTTATGCTTGTGCAAGTGGGAACCAAATTGTATTCATGATATTTTTAAAAAAGTCTCATACCTTGATTACAAGCTGGCACTATCTTTGCAGTTTCCAGAAGAGTTTGAATTTTCTTGACGGAAAAATTTGATATTCCAATGGATTTGCAAAGGCCTTTCTCTACAAGTTGCTCCATGGCCTAACATAAAAGGAACAGCAGATTATTCTTGTACAAACAAAGGTTGGATGCCCCGTGGGGTATTCCCAGGGGTCATCGCTGTATGTTTTTGGAGTGAAATTTTGTGGTTCGGTACCTGCCTCCTCCACAGGCTTTTTGCGAGAGCGCAAAGCGCGAGGAAGCTGAGCGAGCGCAAAGCGTGAGGGAGCTTGGAACGAGCGCGAAGCGCAGCGACTGGGAACGAGGCAGGTTCGGTACCGCTTAGGGCGTTACAATCTAAAAAGAACATCGTGAATTCCGCCCCTTTTAGGATACTGAAACCGGAAAAAACTATGATAGGAACCTCCGGGGGTTTCTTATGAGGCCGGCTGGGTGCATAGAAATGTACGTTCAGAGTTCATATTCACGGCTAATTATGCATATCACACCGGCCAGTTAAAAACATCAGCCTCGCTTTCACAAAATCTTTGATACTGTTTTCACCTTCTTCCAACTTTCATTAGGATGGCGATGCAGACGTATTTACTAACAGGAATTGTACACATACCTGCCATGTCTGTGCCATACGTTCATGTGAGTACCCAAGAATTCCTTCACCAGCAGAAGGCCTTAATGCTGCGTCTTTGCGGAATGTTATTGGCAAATGGATCTGAAAAACGAGTGCATGGTATTCAGTTATTTAGTGGCTGGTTTATTAAAGGTTGTGATAACTAGAATATAGAGTGGTTTTCAATTGAGTCTCGGAAGTAATCGCCGAATTAGTCGAATTACTTTGGTTTTGCTTTACTCGCTCAATGCTTGGTTTAAAAATCTCGCGTCACCATCTCAACCAATCAGATGCAAACCAAAACCAATCGCGACTTGGTCACACGCGTTTTCCCGCGCTTGGCGCCGGTTACGTGTATTTGCTTTGCGTTGTTTACGTTTGTTGTGATTGGCCATTGTGATTGCTTTGGTTTTGGTTTTACGATAGCTTTTTACGAGATGAGAAATGTATGAGAATAGTTAAGTTTGTGTATTAAGCTCTGGCCAAACAGAGTCAAGCAACTAGTGTCGACTTACGTTGACTTACAACTGCTTACAATGACTAGCGTTCACAATGATCGAGATCAAATGTGCAGGCAAGTCGACGGGCGTTTTTGACCGTTTTTTTTTAAACAATTGTGTTGAGAGTGACTTGCAAATCAGCTGAATAGCGAATCCCTAATTTGCCAAGTGAGACATGGACGCTGACGCTTCGGCCCACCAGGAAAGGAGGCTCCATGTCTTTCACATGCGATGCCTCCGTCGCATACTCAACATTTCTTGGAGGGACAAGGTTTCCAGCAAGGAAGTGCTTGACAGAGCTGGGACACACGCCTGAAACAGAGACGCCTTCACTGGCTGGGCCATGTGTGCCGCATGGAAGATGACAGAATTCCCAATCCCAAGGACATCCTCTACGGAAAGCTGGCGTAAGGGACTGTGCAATAATTATCAGGAGGGGGGGGGGGGGGGGGGGGTTGGAAAATGGGCTTCATGTAGGAAAATATTAGGTAATACCCCCCTCCTAAAGGAGTGGATTTAGTTATTGCCCCCCCTCTAATCAGTCAGAAATTATGTACGACCCCCCCCCCCCCCCCCCCCTCCCTAACAGTATACACACACCTTTATACAAGTACCCTGCATTTTCTCTACATGCACGCACCTGTGGATTAAAATCTTATAACAGAAAGAAGAGCTCCTACTACATGTTTAATTGTTGGACATCCGCGTCTGGAACAAACATCAAAAAGAGTGTGTGTTATTTTCAGGTCCGGTGAAGGCCCGAAGAGCTGGAAATTTTTTCGGTCCCCACCTTATAAATAGGTGGATTCGCCAATGTAATATGTACTTGAAATAAAATGTTAAGCCCCCCCCCCCCCCCCCCTCTCTTGAGTGACTTATTTTACTTTGAGCCCCCCCCCCCCCCTCTCCTTGCTTTGAATTTACTTTATGCCCCCCCCCCCCTCCTTGGTAATTATTGCACAGTCCCTTACTGGTTTGGTATACACTAAAATAAAACAGTTATTACAGAGTGAATTCATTTTACCAGATACAGATCAAGATAGTCTGTTTGTAGATTCTTCAGTGTCTCTTGACAGGTAGGCAGGACATCCTCTGGGGCATGGCGGTTGCACCTGAAAATATTGCAAATTTGCGAGATTTTCACGACTTCCCGAGATGACCTGACGATTTCCGAAGACTTCCGAAGGTGTTCTGAACATTTCCGATGTTGGTCGAACGACAACCTTGTATTCCCTTCAAAATCGGGAGAATTTGCAACAAGTAAGCGTGATTTACATGAAATAATCCTTTTCTTCAAGTGGATCAGATTTATGTTTTTCTAAAAAGTGATTAATTTGTGAGCCAGGCGTGAGAAATTGGTGCAAATGTGTAAAGATGGCGTGAGATTGAAGTTTTACACCCTCACGGGTGAGATTCACATGTGGTGCCGTGAGAATTGGCAGGCATTAGGCTCCGATGGGGCGTGGTTAGCCTAAAGTATTTATAAATATCAGGCCCGTAGGGAGGGGGGTGCGATGGGTGCGTCTGCACCCCCCCCCCCCCCCCGCATTATGTATTTTTAGTATTCTTTCATCGGAATTTTCTTTAACTGAACAGTTGCAGAAATATTCATGTTTTTACGTTTGCTTTTGGCTGCCTGGTTTCATATCATACTGCCTTCAAAACGCACGAAATGCAGTCTCAGACAACCTAATCTTTCAAAATTTCGGACCCCTAGTAGCTCGTACGACCCCAACTTTGCCACTCAAACGCACCCTCCATTCAAAATCCTGTCTACGGGCCTGAGTTAGAGCATTGTATTCTGGAGCGAGAGATCCAGGTGAAGCCCTGCCCAGGGTCGTTTTGTTGCGTTACTCTCACAGTGCCTCTCTCCACCCAGGAGTATGAATGGGTACCAGCGAATTGTAAGGGCAACCTGACAAAATGCTGGAGGGAGTAACCTGTTATGAACTAGTATCCAATACAGGAGGGGGGGGGGGGGGGGGGGGTAGCAATACTCCTAGTCACTTCATACAACTTGAGAAACATCAGAAACTGGAGTTAAGCATCGACTTCAGTAAGCCATCTGTTGCCACCGATCCCTCGGATTCAGGGACAGACTCTCCAATGGAAAGGCAGGAATACAATACTCTGAAAGGGAAGATTACATTCTGAAAAAAGTGTAATATTTTACCAGAGTTTGGATGTGATGAAAATCTCTTCACGTTTCACCTTCCCTTCTTTGAATACTTCATGTAATGATTCACCAATTTCGGCCTCGTTTTCATAGACCCATGCGCAATCAAGATGTCTGAACCCACAACGCACAGCAAACTTGACTGCCTTTCCTACCTCACCCTTTGTAGATTTCCATGTCCTGCAAAGATAAATCAACAAACAACAAAATTTTACCAGCAAGTTGTCTCCTCTCAGGTGAGGGGGGGGGGGGGGGGGGGGGGGGGGAGGGAATCCCACTTCCCACCTCCCATAGACTTCCCACCCCCTTACCTCACAGGTCCCCAACGCGGGAAAACTTAGAAGAGAAAAGCCCTGGGGACGAGGTTGACAGGTCCCCCCCCCCCCCCCCCCCCCTTCCTCCCTACTCTCAGTACATGCCGCAGTAATTTTATCACACCAAGAGAGGATGATGATCTAGATCATCCTCTCTTGGTCACACCTACTTAGCCATAGTCCAGTTCTGGCCCCTCTCTGTCACGCAACGCTACGCTCACGACCGTGAGCGTAGCGTTGCGTGACAGAGAGGGGCCAGAACTGGACCTACTTAGCCACTGATGCAGCCAGAGGCTTTACTTGCATGGTTTCTAGATCTGGTCCTGGTCAAGTCTCCAATGTTTGCAAAAGAAAAAACTTTGGTACCCAGACTCCCAGAGTAAGGGCTTATTACAGAGGGGGATTAAAAGAGGGGGCTTAACATAATAAAGTTTTATTATGGTATGTTTGTTAAATATTATAGCAGTGAAAGCTCTATTTAAAGGCTCTGACTCAGTAGGCTGGATATCCGCTGCTCTCTCGAGTTCGGGGGTGGAGCGCGGGCTCATTTCCTGAACAGCGGATAGTAATCGAGCCTACTGACTCAGAGGAAGTGCTTAATGGGGTCTAACGGGGGGTGGGGGGAGGGGGGGTGAAGGGCCGGCCCTATTTCACATCATAAACCAATTAGCCCAAGGAATAGTGAGGAATATGTTTAGTGTTTATCAGAATTTTTTCTGGCAGCTCAACATGACACAAAAAAGAACCAAATAAATGTGTTGGATGCATTAAGGCGGGAGTTAAACTGAATTTCAATGAAATTTTAAGAGGTTTAAAGAAGGGATAGAAGGAAAAAAAATGTTTTTGGAACACCAACAGACAGTTGATAACCACGCGGGTGCTCTTGCGTGAACTGTCTGTCAATTGTCAATCCACTAATTTTTAACTTCAAATTCTAATTTTAAAACTACATTAAATCTTCAATATTTCTTATTTCCCTAAATTTTACAACTCCTTTGAGAAAAACTATTTCTCCCAAAAAAAACCCCAAATCACCAAAATATTTACAAAACACCCCATAACATATTATAATAAGATATTTCCATGAAACCCATGTTAAAGGGACACTGTCCTGATTTTAGCATGATTTTGGGAAGCTCAGAAACATATCTAGATCATAGGAAGTTGAACAATAATGGTTTGATTCTGTAGAATAGCACTCAACAATGACAGGAACCCATTAGGAAGTGAGGATGACGAACGACAGCGAGGATGGAAATGGATTGCAATATGGATTTTTGAAAAAACGTCAGGATGTCAGTTTTTCAAAGTTTCAAATTTGGCTCGGAAATCTTTGAAATTTTGCAAAAAATTTGTTGCAGTATAGAATTTCTTGAAGAAATTGCTTTTTATCATTTAGTTAGAGTTTATTAAGTTCTTATTTCATAGATTTAGGGACCATTTCATGCATTTATAACAGTTTTGAGCAAATACGCCGGGACAGTGTCCCTTTAAGTGGCGGGAAAATGGCATTCAGGTCAACTCCGCCTTAAGCTATTATCATAAAATTCAGGTTCCTTCAAATCATCATTTTTTGTCTTACGAAATTGGGCTTCAAATTGGGCTTGAAAGCGGCGGGGCTAAAACACAGGTCACGGATCACAGATCACGGGTCACAGGTAACGGGTCACAGGTCACAGGTAACGGGTCACAGGTAACGGGTCACAGGTCACGGGTCACAGGTAACGGGTCACAGATAACGGGTCACAGAAAGAGGTAAAAAGAAAATAGCAACGTATGGCGTCAGATAGGGGACATAATCGGCACTCAGATTTCGTGGCGTCGGAACGGCTTACTTGCGTCGAAAATTGCTTTTTGTGTCGTTTTGTTTTTCTTTCTTCGTGGCGTCGTGTCAGTCTCTTTGTGTCGTTGTGTAGTCGTCGTACTGTTGTCTTCGTCGCGTCGCTCTTGTCTCTTCGTGTCGTCAAGTTGTTCGTGTATTGCTTTCTTCGTTGCGTTATTCATCTCTTCGCGTCGTCGTGTTCTTCGTCTCGTCGACGACGTAACGGCAACCTCATTTCCAGGGTCTACTCCACTTTCAAGATGGCGGCTCGGCGCGGCGAAGACCCTGGGACACGCTGGTGAAATACTCCACGAATCGTGGAGTATTTTGTCACGAAACACACGATCGATCGTCTTAGCTACACTTGACCAACGGTTATAGGATCTAATATCATCATATTTTGTCATTTTTACATTCAGCCGCCTGGCAAATTCACATCTGATCACTCAGCTCAGAAAATCGGCTAAACAAGGTTGATTATTCTTTCCACCTGTTCACGTTATAAATGGGAAGTCAATAGTTTCAGTGTTAGTGTTTGTTGCGTTGCGTTGCAAACAAATGCGACCACTTAGCAGAACATGTAGTGTAAGCAGTGAAATGTTCAAAAAATAGTCTTACAACGGTGTTGGATTAAGTGTTCAACCATGTGCGACCGCCGCCTCTGTTATATCGTTGTTGTTGTTTTATAAGAAAAAAGGTTCTGTTATATCGCTATTGTTATGTTTTCTGACGTGATTTACTTTCTTTTTACCTCTTTTTCTATGACCCGTTACCAGTGACCTGTGACCCGTGACCTGTGACCCGTGACCTGTGGCCCGTTACCTGTGACCCGTTACCTGTGACCCGTTACCTGTGACCTGTGACCCGTTACTCGTGACCTGTGACCCGTTACCTGTGACCCGTGACCTGTGACCCGTGACCTGTGACCCGTGACCTGTGACCCGTGACCTGTGACCCGTGACCTGTGACCCGTGACCTGTGACCTGTGTTTTAGCCCGCCGGCTTGAAAGGGTTCAATAAATAAAATGAAGTTGTAAGGGGGTGGGGGTCTTTTTCCCGATTTTATTTCTTATGAATAATTTTCTAAATTGTAAATACTTACCCCAAACCAATAAGTGGCATTGAAGCTCCATTGAGGAGTTTTACAGCCTTAATTTAAAAAAAAAAAAAAAAACAATATTTGAAATTTAAACAAACAAACCAAAGCAACAACTGATATATATTTTTTTATTTTCATAGAAATTTAAAACCGAGAACTAAGCTCACTTCACTGTCCAGTTCAGTCCAGAGTCCAGTCCAGAGTGTACCCGATAATCCAGTTTCGTTTGTTTTATTCCCATAGGACTCCTCGGACGCAAGTTTAATTTACAGTTCCACTTCATTAACATATACTGGAACGCTTTGTTTAAATTATCAACGTTAACGATGTTTGGAGTGAGCCGAAGTGTTTCATTCGTTAATAAAACATAGAAAAGTGTGCTTTATACTCCACTAATAATATCTATGAGGCAACTGGAGCTCGAGCAACAGTGTCCAATCTAATAACAAAGTGTCCAATAACAAAATTCGCGCGCCGTGCACTTGATTGGGTTCCTTCTCGTGACTGAATATTCCTTCTTTATATCCTCAAAGATGATTTTTTTTTACTCAAATTTCGTCACAGAGATGATTACATGTAATTATTAGCAAGCTTCGCTTTGTCTAAAATTCTTCCTCGAATTTTGTTATAGATATGATTAATTGGTAACAGAACTTCGTGTCGTCTAATTCGGTCTGATAATCATAATCTTGAAATCGGACTCCCGCTTCGCGGTCGTCCGATTTTGTTAGGGGTTTTAAGTCTTTTAATCACTCGTATGATTACAGACCGATATTGGACTCCACTCAGTCCAATTACCATTACTTTGAGCGATACAGAATGGTAAAATCCTAGAACCGACCGACGGCCGGAGTCAGCCGATCGAGACACGCATGGCGCGCAAAAATTAATATCAAATATAGTAGCTAATAGTTTCTGCCAATATCACCGTGATTTCATTACAGACATGTTGATACAGCCGTGAAGCTTGCACATAATTTTCTCTTTGCACAGGGTACTTACCATATTTCATGCAAGTTTTGTCCTAAGTAGAACGATCTTTCCGTGGAGGAAGCGACGAAGCTGTAGCGGCCCAGATGTCTAGACTCAGGCGTAACGAAATCCTTTGTCACGGGCTTCAGCACACCGCGGAGGAATGTACTTGGAGCGTGGGATACACGCGTGGGATGCACGCGTGGTTCAACGGGAAGTTTGCGGGTTTTGGTTTTTACGATTTCTAGTCCAGGTTTCTTGCCAAAAATAAAATTGTACAAAAATAAAGCTGGTTCAATCATGGAGATTGACAAGGGGAAACCGATATCTGAAATAAGCGCCCCTGTACGAGTGACAGGAAAACTGATCACCGGCATGTACTGCACACAAGCCGGAGAGGAGCGATGGCCCGGGGGGGGGGGGGGGGTGGGGGGTACTCCCTTATGTGGCCTATACGGGGACGTGCCGCTGGACAGGGTATGGTTTTTGGCCTCTCTGCCCTGAACAGGGTATATAATTTCATGCGAGTCTGTCCTAAACAGGGTCTGAACCTGTCCTAAACAGGGTATGGTTGCACGATTGTCGTCGTAAAAATATAGTTTATACAGTATTTAGAGATCGGAGACGTTTGCCGCGTATCAGTCAAACGGGATTCGCCAAATTGCAACCTAAACAGGGTCCTAAAATAGAGGATGTTGTCCTACACAGGGTAGGTATTTTAGGGGGTTTTATTGTTTTTTTTTTGCCCTAAACAGGGTCAGGTTTTCAAACCCTCAGCGCACCCCTATACCCAAACATGGGTCAAGTACCCCCCCCCCCCCCCCCCCGGGATGTGATGGCCGTAAATAAATTCTGTACATATTTGGGCGTGAATAAATACTGTAAAAACAACCTGGCAGGTTTATTTGCAATGTCACCCGCAGGATTCTGCTCAATGTTGTTATGTTTGGACTTTTCTAGTCAAAGACAATAATTGTTGTTCTCCGGCAGTAACTGATTTGATGCAAAGTTCACTCAAATAAACGGTGACACCGTCGGCCAAAAAAAGGAATTTTTAAGTCTTGATTAGTCACAATTAAGAATGATTCATAGTTTTGCTGAGGCATATATGAAAAGTGAGGAAAATGTATTGCAGTTGCTTGTTGAAATATATATATATATATATATTATGAAGAATTGCATTTCAAGTTGAAATATAGCCTGCGTAGCACGAGTCGTTTCCTCACCCCTCACCCCTCCCGCTTTTTTTTTTCGCTCTTTTCGCCTTCGCGCTTTCGTGCGCCTCCCACGCTCTTGGAAAGGAAACGACTGCTACGCAGGCTAGTTGAAATACTGAACTTATTGCGTGAATGCAATTTATCACATTACGAACGTTAACTCGGCTGGTCGATCAGTGAGCTGGTATTTGGCATTCAGTATTGTAAACATGGAGTGTTGGTTGCTCCATTTCAGACTGTGTCGACGTTTTTAATTTTTTATTGCCAACACAAAAAGCATTAGTTAAATACAAAACATCACTTCCTTTCTTACAGTGAGTATACTACTTACAAAACATTACATAACACTGCAGTAAACTACAGTCAAACCTCTATTAAGCGGTCACCCTCGGGAAATAGCCAACTGACCGCTTAATACAGGTTGACCGCTTAATAGAGGTGTTCTAAAAATTTACAGTTTAAATTTAAAAATTTACCCACACAAGGGTATTAGCCCAAACAATAGCATTATTACCGCTGATTACACATGTATTGTGTTGTGTTTGATGAGCTGTTAAGAGAAACTTGATGTGCTTCGCTTATCATCGTGTCAAAAATCTAACTAAGTGACCGTTTAATAGAGGTGAAATACAACAAAATTTGCCAATTGGGAAGTCTAAATGGTGACCGCGTCCGCTTAATAGAGGTGACCGCTTAATCCAGGTCAAGTCTACAGTAAGTATTGGGGAGCAATTTCGGGGAATTTGATAAGTGACCGCTTAATCGAGGGTGACCGCTTAACAGAGAGCCGCTTAATAGAGGTTTGACTGTATGTCATTATAGTTCTGTTCATAACGAGGTAAATTACTTGACATTTACTCTACGCTCGATAACAGTGCATTTTAGTAGTCCACAGACCATGTGATGTTACTTTAGAGAATTGTTTCTTTCATTCCGTGATTACCTAGCTATAGTTTCAGGGCAGTCACTTTAGCACATTCAGTGTCAAATTGGCTACTTCCCTGATCGATGAATTAACGTTGACGATCGAAAAATACGGTTTTTCGACTTCACTAACATTATATCCTACACAGAAATACATCACTGCGGCGTCATAAGGCTCATTATTATACATTCAACTCACTATCTCTTTTCTGATTGACATACAGTGAATTTTTTTCGAAATCAGCGCCTTTGAAAGCATCTACGTCATCTACCTACAGATTATCGAGAGGATCACGGGTAATAACCTGCAGATTATACAATAATCATGTCAAGGACACGGGTAATCATGTCATCTATGACCGCGGTGCATGATTTCCAAGGGTAATCATGTCAAGTTCGCGCGCTTTGCGTTGCTTGCCGCTAAGCTGAACATCGGTGGCAGAAGCGTTATTCTTTTTCGTTGAATGTATAATAAAACAATTATTAGATTCGTTTTGTGATATCCAGAATAATCAAGGTCTCGGTAAGAGTTATCAGCCGAAGCCGAAGGCTGAGGCTGATAACTCGTATCTCGACCTTGATTATTCTGGATATCACAAAAACCTCATCCAATAATTGCAGAAATGGGTTTCTGATAATTGTTAATAAGTGAACGGAGTGAGAAAAAACTTAATTCCACTTCAATGTTGAAATCTCGTTATTTTTGTTTAAAGAACACGATTATATGCTAAGCCAGCTTCATATATTGCTGTATAATTTCCGGTGCTTGTGAATTTTAAAGGTGAGTAAATTTCCTCTTACTGAGGTGAAAAAAAAATTTGAAATGAGTGAAGAAACGTCTGCTGTTACATAAAATCCCGACCTCGAAAGTAAAGTTCGCCGGGCAACCTTCTGAGTAATGGAAGTCGTTATCTGAGAACTAAAAAGGTCTTACAAACAGTCAGAAAAACCGAAATTTGACCATAGTTAATAGAGGGAAATGGTTATGAAGCCCGGCAAACTTCAAAGGAGCAAACAAAGATGGCGCGAGTTATGTTGGAAGGTCGACGACCGTGCACAAATCTTTTGTTTTGCGCTCATACACTATGCATGAATTACGTGAGCTTTGCCGCGCTTCATAACCAATTCGCTTTTTTTAATTTAGGGTGTTACTCAGCAGTTGTTAACAGGATTTGACTACCTTCTGAAAGTAGCGACCCTCCGAAAAGTTACGACCACCGAAAGAGCTGCTAAAACAAAAGAAAAGACCCTCGCTACTTTACTGAGGGATTGGTTCAACGTTAGTATTCACGGCTTTGTACGAAGGTAAAGCCGCACTTGGGCCAAACTGGCCCTCACTGCCGGAACTTATCCCGGTTTCCTTAGCATGAAGCCGACTAGGAGTATTGCTACTCCGCCTGGATGGATGCTAGTCCATTGCAGGTTACCCACCAGCATTTTGTTGCCGGTACCCATTTATACTCCTGGGTGGAGAGAGACACTGCAGAGAGAAAAATGTCTTGCCCAAGAACACAACACAATGACCCAGGCCAGGGCTCGAACACAGACCGCTCGATCCGGAGTCCAACGCGCTAACCATTAGGCCACCGCGTCTCCCATGGCTTTGTACGAAAGGGAGTGATTATTGTGCACTCTTCTTATTTTTTCATACATGAGGTAGAAATCACTACTTTTTTAAGTAAAAAAAATCTGACCCCAAGGACTCGAACACGGGACGATGGATTAACTATACTATCGAGAATTATTCCCACTAGACCACCGACGCTAGCCTGTGTCGCAGACGAATTCAACCGTTAAATCCGTCTGTGAACCATGCAGCGCCAAAATCCTTGTTTCAAAGGCCAATCACAGACGAGTGCATATAATCCAGTACTTCGTTGGGGTCCAAAACAAGGATTGTGGCTCTTATTGGCAGACTCTTGTTGGCTACTGCTACTACAAGCGGGTCCTACTACTACTACTACATGTACTACTACTACCGCCGCTGCCTAAACTCTCTCCCAGACTACATTCGCGCGGCCATTCGCTTTTTCGCTTCGTCCCCACTATCCGAGAGCCTGGAACAGGCTACTACTACTACTACTACTGCTGCTGCTGCTGCTGCTACTACTAACTGGAGCGCTATTTACGCTACCCGTAGTGCTATTCAGGCTAATCGGAGTAATATAGCTTATAGTACGTGGTATAACGTGTCATCAGGTGTCTTCCTATAGTCTCACTACATGAACTGACGGAGTGCAAAATAGTTACTCCCTTGTACGAAAGTACAGCGTCAGTCCTACGCTAGGTCGAGGCGCATTCTCCACCCCCGAAACACATGCCGGTTCGTACAGGGTGTCCACGCCATACTGATTCGCGGGGCTAAGAGAAGATACATGACCGGCAAAGCACATTCCGTGGCCAAGACTCAGGGTTGTTTTGCAGTCACAGGAATCATTATCTAGCATAACGGACTTCACACCATTTTGCTCGCGGTACATGAATGAATTTTGTTGGGCTATTGGTGATTTACCAACAAGCGCATCAGGACCCCAGGAGGCGCTTTCCTTCAACACCTGCCCATAAGGCACCATCTCGTGATCATGGAATGCCCGCCAAGCCGCATGCGCAACTGGATTAGCTGAGTTGAAACTCCATTTGTACTTAGTTCCTTCAGAGTCAATCGCAAGCATCTCAGTGGAGTCTTCAATGGCGTCCGTGGGAAGGCGACCAAAGCAGTAAGGATCGCTTGATCGGCAATGACCAAAGTTGTAAGCAAGGACGTCCGTTTCATGTGATGGCCACGTGGTATCTTTATTATACCACCAGAAGGCTGTCCAGTCCCCTACAACAGATCAAGAAATGTCAAAAGGTTTCAATGCTTCATTGTAGAGATCACTTCATGAAAAGTATACTCGGCGGGTATTGCATGCCGATATAAACCAGCGAGTGCGTAAGTAACAATTCAAGAGAGAAAGAGAAGATAAAAAAACTCTCCACGCCGAATTATGTTGCTAAGTTGTAAGCAAGGACGTCAGTTTCATGTGATGGCCACGTGGTGTTTGTATCATACCACCAGAAGGCTGTCCAGTTCTCGTCGGGGGAGGGGAGGCTTCGTGGACCTACAACAGATCAGGGGGTACAAGAACATACATAACAGCGAACAAATATCAATGAGCACCAGTCTCAGCGCGAATGGGTGCGAGGGATTTCTGATATTAACCAATGAGAGCCTAAATATCATACTAAAGCAACCTTTGCTCGATTTAAGTCCATCGCGATAAAATGGTATAGTATACCTTTCTCTAAATCTGGGGTGTTACTGCAACCGCCAATAAAACACCTGGAAGGCGTTTCTACGCACTTTTCGAATGTGTATCGCAACTTCCTGAAGGAAATGAGTGGATGCGAAGGATCCAACGTTCTCGGGTAGACGTTACAATAGTCGCTGGACCCATTCCCCTCTTCAAACACAGCCATGCATTTAAAATGGCGACATTTTAGACGCTATTTTCGAGACTTTGCCGGGGCACAGAACGGAAAATCACTGATGATTCAACCAAATCCAATTTTTTTTTTGCAGAAACGTATTGAATAACAAGTAATTTTATTTAAGCGAATAAAAAAAATTGCGATTTAGGTGCACTTAAATTTTGTAAGTACAGTGCCGGGAACCTAGCGAGAAAATAGAGAGGCTGTGAACAGTGGAACCCCGTTAATACGGACACCTACGGGCCAAAAAAAGCTGGCCTTAATAACGGGGTGGTCGTAATACGGGTAATTGTAGAGTCATTGCAAATGTACAACAAAAGCGACTGAATGAGCACTAAAGGCAACCTGTTGCTGAACCAATTTACGGGAAGATCCGAAAACAGACACAAATTCGTCAAAATAATGTAAACCTGCTTGTGAAAACTTGCCCATACGGAGTCATTGTGTCAATGATTTGCAATATTCAATCCATCGCCGAGTTTGTGGCCGTAATGCGGGTAAAATTACAAAGAAAATAGGCGCACGGGGATCGCAAAATCTGCGAGGTGGCCGTATATTAAAGGGCTTTTTATAAAAGAGATGGCCGTAATAACGGGGTGGCCGTAAGGTGGGGTTCCACTGTAAATTATTTTGAGGGAGTGACCTCTGCAACGCAGCACCCTCCAGCTCAATCAATAAATGTCAATGAAGGAATATAAGCAACTGAAAAGGAACATAAATGAAAAACTAAATGTTAAAGTCAGAGTAGTGGGTATTAAGTTGATGGTGTTGGTAGACAGAGAGAATATCCCTTTTGCGCCTGTAGCTTTTGCTTTGGGGATGCAGAGAAAGCAATGATATAGAATCGCGGTTCGCCTATCTCAAGTATAAAGAACTCCATTGTATAGTGCCGTTGGGATTAGTCCATCCTAGGCATAGAGAGTTAATGCCCTTGCAGTCGTCGATAGTAACAATACTCAGCAAGACTCTAAGTTGTTTCATGCTAGGAAAGACCGTCCGGCTGATAAGTCAAGTAAGAAATATTCGTGACTCACGTTTGCAGCTGTTTTTACCGTCTCCGTTAAATCCTGGTTTGCAGTAGACTTGTCACAAGTCGACTTCTTTAAGCGACGAAGTCGCGAAAGCGAGCGACGAAGTCGCGAGACGAGCGGCGAACGCCGCGAGAAGTCGACTTGTTCCGCCTGCATGAGTTCGAAAATAATTTGCATATTTCTTGGCGCGAAGGTAGCGTGACGTCATTGTTCACGACCGCCCGCTCCCTGTATTTGAATACAAAAAACAACAGCTCTCAAATGGCTGGATCGCGGACACCGATGAATTTAATAACTCCAACAAAAAATGTTACTCGTCTGTCTCCGAATTCAAAAGGATCAGCGTGTATCTTGTGTGTGGAAAGTATTTCTGATCCAAATAATCGGCGAAAACTGTTCTCGAGCTCCAACAAATCTCAAGCGTGTGAATAATTTGGAGATTCTCGTTGATTTAAATCGCGTGGTGCGAACATCACACAACGATCAAAGGAGGAAACAGAAACGTCGAACTATAAAAGCTCGGTCAAATCACAAATTGATGCAAGAAATGTAATCTTCGCGTCAAGCGTACAGCATCTCTGCTAAACACATTTTGTAGTATCTGGAACAGGACACATGATATTCGGTATTTCAAACGACATGATTATTATAAAAGCTGTTTTATGCAAGGTAAACAGCTGCCGGGCCCGGCTTTACAGTAAATGCAAGAAATCAATTTCATACACGGAATATTTCAGAGCCTAAAAATTTGCTAGAATTAACATAGTCAAAGGTTCAAATCTACTTGAAAATCCTCCTCATAATAAAACATAAGCTTATATCGCCCGTAAGAAACACGGTATCAATCAAATATAGATTCTACTCGTTAGAACAAAAAATATATAAAAGGTTTCAAATATTTCACACTGGTAGAGATTGTGCGGCCTGTCACCCGTTGCTATATATTTCTGACGACTCCTTTTTCGCGAAGGCTCGACACTTGATCCTTCATCAACGAAACTAAAGGAGAAATTACAAGGCAGACTGTTTCAACCACATGCGACACTTGCGCTTCGATCGGCTATGTCTAAAACAAGGAACGGGGAATGGGGGAACGGGAATGGGGGAATGGGGGAACGGAAATGGGAATCCTCTAAAAGGAGGAATCTCTAAAATAGGGAATCTCTAAAAGGCGGAATCTCTAAAATAGGGAATCTCTAAAAGGCGGAATCTCTAAAATAGGGAATCTCTAAAAGGCGGAATCTCTAAAATAGGGAATCTCTAAAAGGCGGAATCTCTAAAAGGCGGAATCTCTAAAAGGCGGAATCTCTAAAAGGAGGAATCTCTAAAAGGCGGAATCTCTAAAAGGAGGAATCTCTAAAAGGCGGAATCTCTAAAAGGCGAGTTTTCGTTGATATCAATATCACTAGATATACGACTCATGGCTGTCGTCGCTTGCGACAATAGAGAGCTTATATATATATAATTATGCACAGACGTTTTTGAGCCACGGACGGCAACCGGAATGTTCTTGTTTTTGGTGCCCTTTCACCCCTGCCATGCCGCGCCAATGAGTTGGAAAGCCCTCGTTGTAGTATTTACAACTTGACGTTACTGACAAAAAGTCGGTAATAGGCGCCAAAGAAGAGAATATTCGACTTCCGTTTGACGTGCGTGGCTCAAAAACGTCTAATTATTCCAAGGGACCACACAAATAGTCTGTACAGACGTCCATTGGTATGAAAATCAATTCTGTGCACGTCACTAGATTGTAATTTTCGTTGCATTTTGAACGAAGAAATAATGAGGAATCTCTGAATAATCAAAACAGAAACGTCTGGATCTTATCTTATCTCGATCATTATCTGTAATCAGTCAAAAATTGCACGCTGACATTTGTTTCTATTACAACCTGCGGCTAATGGGCTAAAAAAATACCTTTTCAAATTGCTCGTATTAAAAAATTGAGACGAAAAACTTAACAAGCTCTCTAATGCCTCTCAAAATGGTAACAAACACTGCGTTATTAAATTTTAGTAAAAGAAGCAAACAAAAAATTCACCTTATCTGTGATGTTATCTGAGACACATGCAAGTATGTTTTCATTGTGTGTGGTCACGTTTTAAAATGACATGATTAACTAAACTAGTAGTGAGAATATACGCTCAACGGCTGCTTTTTTATGTTGAAAAAGAGCCAGAATGGCTTTAATCTCGGGCAAATTGCATGATGTGAGTGGTTGCATAAGCGTTGTGATGCAAAAACATATGTAATTGGGAATCAAAGGTTACATGATGTTCAGTGGAGTGGAACTGACGATAAATAAAAAGCCATAAGATAATTAAGCGGCTTTGTGTTTATATCCATACAACGTTTCTTTCGCAGTTTCGCTGTAGGACGTGTTTGTTACCATTTTTGAGAGGCATTATAGAGCTGGTTAAGTTTTTCGTCTCAATTTTTTTAATATACGAGCAATTTGAAAAGGTTATTAGAGACTCCTGATTAGACAACGCGTTTTTAGTTTTTAGCCCATTATTGTTTATCAGTGATGTTATCAGCGACATCTGCTAAATATGTTTTAAAAACAACTTAACTAGTAGTGAGAATATACGATCAATGGCGGCTTTTTTATGTCGAAAAAGGCGAATTCTCCCAAAATAGTCACCCGAATGCGGGAAGTGGCTGCAAGACAACGTTTTTAGCCCATTAGAGAGTCATTAGAGAGTCATTAGAGAGGTCACAACCCGGGTCACAATTTGAAGTTTTGGACTAACAACGTTTCTTTCTCGGCGGGCCCGCATTTATTTTCGAATCTACAGCTTGTATAGATGATTATTCAGAGATTCCTCCGCTCTTTCTTCGTTCAGAATATTGCTGTAGGTAATCCCGAACTCAATACCTCTTGCCGTGTGTGGTCCCTTGGTCTTTATTTATTCTCGAAATGATTGCCGCAAGCGACGACAACCACGAGTCGTATATCTAGCGGTGATATTGATATTTCTCAACGTTTCAGTAAACGGTAACGATTTTAGACATAATTCCCTATTTTAGAGATTCCGCTTTTTAGAGATTCCGTCTTTTAGAGATTCCTCTTTTTAGAGATTCCGCCTTTTAGAGATTCCGCCTTTTAGAGATTCCGCCTTTTAGAGATTCCCTATTTTAGAGATTCCGCCTTTTAGAGATTCCCTATTTTAGAGATTCCGCCTTTTAGAGATTCCGTCTTTTAGAGATTCCCTATTTTAGAGATTCCGCCTTTTAGAGATTCCCTATTTTAGAGATTCCGCCTTTTAGAGATTCCGCCTTTTAGAGATTCCCTATTTTAGAGATTCCGCCTTTTAGAGATTCCGCCTTTTAGAGATTCCCTATTTTAGAGATTCCGCCTTTTAGAGATTCCCTATTTTAGAGATTCCGCCTTTTAGAGGATTCCCATTTCCGTTCCCCCATTCCCCATTCCCGTTCCCCCATTCCCCGTTCCTTGTTTTAGACATAGCCCGCTTCGATCGCCATGTTTACAGAAATCCAGAACGAACGGCGCGAAGTGGAATGTAAGACTCTTTCCTGAACCAGTCGGCGCAACCATCAACACATCTCGTCCATTGATGTAAGCTTCCACTACTTTTCGTTGGTTGTCTTTTATATCTTCAAACCCAAGCTTGCAAGCTTAACCCAAAAGCTCCCAAAACTAATCGCTGCTCGAACATTCACGTCGAGCGAACAAAGGATCAGGTTTCCCGGAATGTGACGTAACCCAATTTAGCTCTCTCTGATTGGATAGCAGTGTTGCCACACCTCCGACACACCCCCGACCAAAAGCTGGTCGGTAAAAAATGGCGCGCAGCAGGCTGGAAAAGTCCGTTTTCCGACTGACTGACAAAATCACCAAAACGCGAAAAACGGACTTTGAGAAAGTCTAGGTTTGCAGGTACAGTTGAAGGAGCCTTTTGTGTTGTTACACCTAGCATTGTTATGGCAACCATGAAGGCCTCCTTCGCATTCGTTAATATCTAAAGATAAGCATAAAAATGAAAAACTTCCTTTTTAAATGTAACATAATATAATGCGTAAATTGTGTGCAAAATTAAACAACACGTAACGGAGGCTCATTACCTTTTTCACAATAGTTTCCAGTCCACCCCGATGAATTACAGGCACACGTGTAGTTCACGTGACTGTTCACACACGTTGCATTGTTTTGACACTGATGTTTGATGCAGTAGTCGGCAACTACACCATGCAAAAAAAAAAAATGAAGGAGAATTAATGCCACGCCTGTTTAGTAAGAAAGCCGTTAGTTGTTCTTACCTCCTGTTTTCATGTCACAGCGAGCTAGAATGGAGTTTCCAGATCTGGTGGAATCCAACCATAATTACCGCTGACCGCTTGTCCTCTTTCACTCGCCTTGATCTCTTTGCACGAATCAGCAGGCAGCTCGGGAATAGAAGCGAGGGGTACTGGAAATGAATGAAATAACCTCGTAGTAAGAACTTATTATTCTCGTTGTAAAAGCAAAACATTTCAAATTTTGACGAATCACATTAACAGCAACAATAACAAATTGTTCAACGTTTCTGAATCAGTTTTGCTATACCTCTTTTTGGAGCCTTCATCATGTAATATCTGTCCGTGTTCTTGACAAAATCCTCTGGCCTGGCCTCCTTAGTCCTGTTATTCAACTCACAAATGTGTTTGAATATGACGTAGTTGTAACTCTGACACCTGACGTCAGAGTTGCACGCATGTCTGCAGTCATGTGAACCTGGTCGAACCTTGAACGTGTTAAATGTGTGGCCCTTAAGCATGGCTTGATAGATGGAGTATGTATCGACTCCACATTGTTCAAGGCTGGCAGCTTTGTGGAACATTAAAGACACCACAAACACGAGAATCTGTTTCGAAGCCATTTGTGTTACATCAGGTAAACAAGTTATTTCCTACAAAATAAAGTGAACTATTTTCAGTGATGAATGTAGAATATTGTCTGGTTGCGCAGGGATATAAGTAACGGTAAGGTATAATAGACGGTTTCTCTGAAGGAAAACTTAATCAAGTTCTGGGATTTTGTCGGGGGATTATGGCACACTTGGAAGGTCTGCTCTAGATAATCCCCTTTCCCACTCCAAAACCCCTGGAATTGCGTATTTTTAGGGCCGGATTACGTGAGTCGGGCTGGCCCGGTTTGCCGAGATCTCGGAACGTCTGTTAAACACAGCAAAAATCAACTTTGCGATTACATCACAACCGGGCCAGCCCGGTTAGCCGATGCCGGGATCCTGGCTAACCAGGCTGAAAATTTTCCTTGTCAGTAATTGTCACGTTCACCAGGTCAGCCCGGCTAAACGGGCCAGCATTAAATTTCTCTTCCGAGCACACTATCCGACCAAAAAAAAAATCAATATTCCTCTTTCTAAATAAGGCCCAGTTCAGACGCCGTACTTCACATGAGCCGAATCGAATTCGATGAATTAAGTTCATGTGAGGTACGGCGTCTGAATCAATTCGGAACGGCTGAATGAATTTGGATCGGCTCAGCCGTTCTTCCCGCCTGGCTAAGCCGGGAATAACGGCTGTGGACCGGCTTTGATTCAGACGCCGAACTTCACATGAGCCGAAACAAATGCATAATTATTATAATGTATTTTTCGATATAACTGCAATTTTCCCCTATTAAATTAAGTTCGGTTGAATTAAGCTCGGCGTCTGAATCAATTCAGCCGGTCTAAATTAATTTTGGGTCGGCCTAAATTCGAATTGATTCGGCTCATGTGAAGTACGGCGTCTGAACTGGGCCTAAGATGTAGAGGTAAAGCAGCCCATGCAGCTGCATACGTGCAGAAAATAAACCACCAAATTGCTGGAGGTAATCAAGACCATCCGACACATTCTTCGTGCTAGATTTAGCCCGTCGTTCGCATCAATTCTAGTCCGTCCCAGGCTGGCTCGGTGCATTGTAGAAATAAAACGCTTAGTCATTCATCATTCCTTGCGCCGGCGGTGTAAACTGCAGCCAGAAAATATTAAGGATCGACTAAATAAACTTACTGACTGATAATTAATGTGGAAAATTACTGTTAAATAGCTCGAATCTTTTAATACAACCTCGTCACTCAGTTATATTTTTTGTCTAAAATAATATATACTTTGAGATAAAAAGAAAGAATTAGCAATGTTACGCATATGACAAGGAAACATATTGTCTGCGAACGTGAGATTTATTCATCTCAGTGTTGGATTATATTATGCAAAGATAAAATAAAAAACCCTTAATTTTTAAACATTGTTTTAATTTTTAAGCAACTTCGTGGAAGATAACCTGGAGAACAGCTGCTCTCGGTTATCAGAAATGCGTGAAAGAAAGAAGAAAACACAACAGAAGACACAGAAAGCAAGGCAGTCGAAACCGCTGCATACACGAGAAGCGGGCGCGATTTTTGCATCAGGACGAGGCTAACCCTGTATTCGCTCACGAGCGCTGGTGTTTACAAGGCCCGTTTCACATGTTTCAACTGCACTGAAAAGCGAAACATCCCGGCAAGGGAATGGATCAAGAGAAAGGCAGAAAAAGTAAGAGAAACAAGCAAAGAAGCCGTGGAAAACAGTGTGCAACAGCTGAGTACAATAGTAAGGTTTTGAAGAATGTTAAGCTGACAGTATATATTTTTTTATGAACGTTTTAGCCAATTAACAAAGATCTGTTGTTTTGTGGTTGCTAAGTTGAAGATATAAGTAAACAAATGAACTACAGCTTTGCATACAGGTGGTTCCACTGCATCCTGTTTTCATTTTATTGGAAAAACATCATCACAACAAACGCCGCCCATCAGTTAATATTTCCATGGACTCTTTTCGTTGACAAGTGTGTTCGTGTTGATTGTAGGGAATATAATATCACTGATGAACCATGAAAAGTGATTTTGTTTTTGGTGAGGCACACGATATGTACTTCAAAACCTTCATTAGTAATTCATAATGCGAACCTTGAATATGAAGCAGCTAATTATATTAACCTACTTACCTATTATATCAACAATTTATTCAATACAATTTTCGGAATGTTTAGTTTGATAATGAAAAGCATTATCTCGCATATAAGCCAGTCACCTGCGTTGCCCTGAAGCAAGCATTCTTCATGAAATATTTCACTCCGTCTTTCAAAGTTTGCCAAAAGAAAGTCACCAAGTTACAATCTTTGAAAGTTTGTTTGACAAATGGTGAACGAATAATAACTAAAAAGTCTGTTTGCATTGGGAAAGGATGACCCCATTCTTTTTTTTGGCGGTTTGGCCGCGTTTTCGTGTAAGAAAAAGTAAACCGTTCGTATAGAAAGAAGCCGAGACATTCTGTCTACTAAGGTTCCTTTCTTTTCGCGGTGAAAACAAAAATGGCCCTTACCATATACCTTCTAGACTTCCCATGTTTTCAACTTAATAGTGCCACTTTGAATAAGGGGAAAAATACAACTTTTAACTCTAAAGTGACCCATTTATTCGGAATTGGTTTTATTTCCATGCATCGGGGATAGAAAAACTTTACAGGCATTCCAACGAGGTTTTCGTATAATATGTTTCTCGCTGAAACCTCGAATACCGTTGAATGTTGTAAAAAAGTGACTGCAAATGTTTTATGAATTTGACAAATAAAATATTATCTCCGCTAACAAGAAGACTCGATTTATAGTCGAAAGTCGACTTTCAAGTTTTTTTCCTTCGCATGCTTCGCACGGCTTAGTGACTTTCTCGTACTTTCGATCCCGGTAAAAGGATTAACTTTGCAAGTCGCGAAATCCTTACGAGCATTCAGTTTTTAGGGTCGTCCTGACTCCATGCTCGGCCCATTTTAAATGTGTGGCTTTTTTATGATAAATAACGACAAGGTTTTTTTGAAAGGACAATTGATTCGGCTAAATGTACCCGTAACTCTCGCGCGTGAAGGCTGACGCAGTGTTACATGTAAAAATTCGTTTGGACTTGGAGGATTAGAAAATCGAGAATTTGAGCTGATAACGTACCCGTGTTTTCTTTTTTTTTTAGTAACAATGTACTTTATCATTTGTAGGCGAAACCTAACAAAATGCTGGGGATAGTGGGCTTATTTTCGAGGTGTCCATGACAGATGAAAACACATTTCGTCGAAAAGAAATTTATCACGAGTAATTGGTGAAAATAGCAACACCTGTCTTTAACATAGGCCGTTTAACTTGTTAATAGTGAATATTAGGGAATAATATCAAACAACTAAAGACAATCTAACCTGAAGAACAGTAGGCCTCGGTTATCATGAGAGACGTCAGCAAGAAGAAAACGCAACAGAAGAGAACTGTAGGCGTGATCTAGATTCCAACGGCGATCAAACTATCTGAAATCATTTCGACTTGGAAACTTTTTCTAATGTAGTAGACCCCCGCTATCTCGAACTCTCAAGAGAAACGAAATATTGCCGTCTAGATAGCGGGGTTTCGAGATAGCAGGTGCTGTAATTTTCAACAAAACTGAACTAGTATACAAATCATCGACCTGTCAGTGCTCGTAAAGTCTGCCGCTATACGTCTCTCTTTATACAATATTAGCACTCCATACTATAATTTTCAGTATTATGCGAGTGTTTATTTTTCTCTCATTTAGCAAACAAAACGTGCATCAGTATATGTCAGAAGTTGAAAACCATGGGATACTTCTGTCCTTCAGGAATTTTGTGCAGCGTTGTTTCCCGTAGTCATTCAGTCAACGCCCTATTGGGTAACCGTCTTAATCCTGTAGTTCCAAAATGGGGGGTATCAATTTGGGCCACTGGAACACCGGGAGCACTTTGTTTGAGATAGCGGAGGATTCGAGATAACCGAGTTCGAGATAGCCAATAGTAAATGACTAAAAAATAGTAAGCAAACCCAAGAGAAACGGGTTTTAGTTCGAGATAGCGGGGGATTCGAGATAGCCGGGGTTCGAGATAACGGGGATCCTGACCGTGCGTCCGGCCCTGCAGACTTTACTCGTCAAAAACACTGAGGGAAGTAAAACCACAGCAACAAACCGATGAATTGTGCCGGATCTGTTGTAGACCTGGATCAGTAAATTGTACTTCGGGGGATGAGCGTGGGCTCATTTTCCCGAACAGCGGCTGGTAATCGAGCCTAGCATACCATTACTACCACATAATTATCATATTCTATTTACTCATATTTCCTTAGTTTTAAATTTTAACGTTCCAACGTATGTATTCATTTTATTGCAGCCCCCGTGGAAGGTTTGTTTTTCAAACCGAAATATCGGGCAATATTTAAATTAAAACGTTTTTGTCACGTTTTTTATCGGGCAATATATATTTTATTTTTATATTTTTCTGCTTCTTGTTTTCGTTCTTTTTTCTCAGCCGTAAGGATCAGTTTGCCGTTCAATGTTTATTTTCTTGTTAAGTGTACTGACCACGATAAATAAATATCTTATCTTATCTTATCTTATCTTATCTTATCTTATCTTATCTTATCTTATCTTATCTTATCTTATCTTATATCATAATTACTACAGCTCGAGATAGTTAATTTAGGCCACGGGAAGTCGCATTTGATCGAGATAGCGGGGGTCTACTGTATATATGAAAATAATACATTGTGTTTGCGTGGTGTGTTAGGCCTTTTTGGAGCGTTTTTAGCGAGTTTTAGTTTCATCGCGGTTTCCAGCTCCTCATATCAGTATGGACTCTTATATGGGGAGGAAAACCGGTGAAACTATACCTCGCTAAAATCGCTAAAATCGCTCTACAGCGGCCTAAAACACCACGCAAACACAAGGAATGCACAATGGACGTAAGTAGGAAATAATATTTATTGTTTTTCTTTTACGTATTTCTTGCTCCTAAATATATACGCTCGTAATATTCCCATACAATTTTAATTTCTTAATACCACGCTCGCACAATGAGCTTGGGATACCTGTGCGCTTACTTCAAGGAGTCACGATCAACGATTACATAATCATAGTCTCCTCGCAGCCGTTATTTGGCTCGTCACGCAACGCTTTCCTCCCCGTGACGAGCCAAATAACGGCTGCGAGGAGAGTAACATAATCATTAATTATTCGATTATTCTCGAAACGTGAGATTGGGTTGCCTGTGAAGAGACAGAACGCTCGAAAAACATATCCTTTGCAAGCCTGAATTTCAGCCGTCTCCTCTGTCGCTTACTCCCGAGCCGTCCGGTGACGTCATATCGCGGTATACAAAGAAATATCCCCAGGATAAGGACTGGCAGGGTACAGAATTGTTTTAATCGTAACTGGCGGAAACTGATAAGACCTTGTTCCAATTTCTTGCTGGAAAATACTGATCCTTGAAGGGGAGACTGATTTTAAGCTTTTATTTCTCTTTTATCCGATGAAATTTTTTTAGACAAAATTGTTGATGAAGCAACCTCGTTCCCAGGGCTTTTCCCTTCAAAGGGGGAAGGGAAAAGCCCTGGGAACGAGGTTGTTGATGATGGAATTTATGTGGTTTATAGGATAGTCAAGTCGAGTAAATTAAGATGGAACGTAATCCAGCGCATTCTTGATCGAAGGCTTCAGCACTAGTCAGAAAGATAGGGCATGTGCGCGATAGATCATTGTTTTGAATAAGCATTATTGAGTGGGTTTAATATGACATGATAATGATAATGATATCGATCATAGGAAAACTGTCATTTTATAACTGAATACTAAAGCAAGTTTTTATTGGAACACAAAAAGCACTAATTCAAATACAAAGCACTACTTACGCACTTATTTATTTATTTACAGTACATTATTTACCTTGAACATTACACAACACTACACTGAGTAAACTATGTTGCATATTATAGTTCATAACTCAGTAGGCAAATTACTTGACATTCATTACTACACTGCTGCCTCCTCCACAGGCTTTTCGCGAGAGCGCGAAGCGCGAGGGAGTTTGGAACGAGCGCGAAGCGCGAGAGCGTGCCAGTCGCTTCGCTTTTCCTCTCTTTCCCATCGTTCCCCACGCCCCCCGTTCTAAATTATCCCCGCCGCTCTGTGCGTGCTTGCGAGCGACTGGGACGAGGCAGACTACACTTTACATTGTACGGCCTACAGACCATATGATGTTATAATTACTCATATATTGCTGTGCAATTTCATTGCTTGTGAATTTTCAAGGTGAGTAAATTTCCTCTTACTGAGGTGAAAAAACTTGAAATATACAAGTGAAGAAACTACTGTTAGCATACCCGAAGGTAGCGTCCCCCGTAAGTAAAGAACCCTCGAAAGTAAAGTCCGCCGAGCAACCTTAGCTTCTGAATGGAAGTCGTTATCCGATAAGTCAATTTAAAAACGTCAAAAACCGAAATTTGTTACTCAGCATATGTTATCCGTAAGTAGCAGACCAATCCGAAAGCTGCGATCTATGAAGAAGCTGCTAAGACATGTAATAACGCTTCGCTACTTTCTACGGTTACTATGAACACGACTATTCTACAATCTTCCTATTTTTTCATACACGAGGTAGAATCATTCACACTTAGCTACAAGTTAAAAATTTGACCCCAAAAAGACTTGAACCCGGGACGATGGATTATCCAGCGAGAATCATGCCCGACACTTAACAATTATTGGATGAGGTTTTTGTGATATCCAGAATAATCAAGGTCGAGGTAAGAGTTATCAGCCGAAGCCGAAGGCTGAGGCTGATAACTCTTACCGAGACCTTGATTATTCTGGATATCTCAAAAACCGAATCTAATAATTGTTTTATTATACATTCAACGAAAAAAAATAATGCTTTTGCCAACGATGTCGTCTACTTATAAGCGGCAAGCAACGCAAAGCGCGCGAACTTGACATGATTACCCGTGATTACCCGTGATCCTCTCGCGAACTTGACATGATTACCTGTGACCTTGAGTGCACTTATTGTATAATCTGCAGGTAGATGACGTAGATGCTATCAAAGGCGCTGATTTCGAAAATTCACTGTACGCTTTCGGCCAATCAGAAAAGAGATAGTGAGTTGAATGTATAATAACAAAGGTTATAGACGTCTGCCGATACTTGTATTTTTTGGCTACAAATCCCTAATCCCGGTGTAAAGGCTAACCGGACTGCTATTTAGGCTAACCGTTGCCTAGTTCCTAGGCCTCTATATTTCGCCTCAATCCGTTTCGGATGGGTCACGTGGTCCAGCCGTTCGTCTCGGATACGTTACCGAAATCTTTGTCAGGGGTTGTGGTGACTTTTCGTCAAGTAATGTGGTTGCAGGCCTGGGAGAAAGCCGTACAGGAACTAGGCAAGGCTAACCGTAGTGCTAGTTAGGCTAACCAGAGTAATATAAGGGGTGGCGAATGGCGAAGTCGAGGCTTTGTGACACGGAGAGGCTAGCGTTTTTCTCTGCAAGACCGAGACGTTTTGAATTTTTAAATTGCGAGAACGAATTGAGACTTCGAAACGGTTTTGCTAAAAAATCAAGACTGCAAGACGGACAGAACTGCTCAAAAAACGAGACTGCGAGACCCGCGTGAAATTCGACTAAAATTTTGCGAGACCTGTAATTTTTGAAAGACCATTCGTCGCCCCTAATATAGCTATACTACGTGGTATAAGGTGTCATCAGGTGTCTTCCTATAGTCTTGCTACATGAACTCAGAACTGACGGAGTGCAGAATAGTTACTCCCTTGTACGAAAGTACAGCGTCAGTCCTACGCTAGGTCGAGGCGCATTCTCCACCTCCAAAACACATGCCGGTTCGTACAGGGTATCCACGCCATACTGATTCGCGGGGCTATAGGCAGATATATGACCGGCATAGCACATTCCGTGGCCAAGACTCAGGGTTGTAAAGCAGTCACAGGAATCATTATCCAGCATAATGGACTTCACACCATTTTGCTCGCGGTACATGAATGAATTTTGTTCGGCCTCTGGTGATTTGCCAACATGCGCTTCAGGACCCCAAGAGGCGCTTTCCTCCAACACCTCCCCATAAGGTACCATCTCGTGATCATGGAATGCCCGCCAAGCCGCATGCGCAACTGGATTAGCTGAGTTGAAACTCCATTTGTACTTAGTTCCTTCAGAGTCAACCGCAAGCATCTCAGTGGAGTCTTCAATGGCGTCCGTGGGAAGGCGACCAAAGCAGTAAGGATCGCTTGATCGGCAACGACCAAAGTTGTAAGCAAGGACGTCCGTTTCATGTGATGGCCACGTGGTATCTTTATTATACCACCAGAAGGCTGTCCAGTCCCCTACAACAGATCAAGAAATGTCAAAAGGTTTCAATGCTTCATTGTAGAGATCACTTCATGAAAAGTATACTCGGCGGGTATTGCATGCCGATATAAACCAGCGAGTGCGTAAGTAACAATTCAAGAGAGAAAGAGAAGATAAAAAAACTCTCCACGCCGAATTATGTTGCTAGGAAACTATTGCAAGACGTGTCCTGTTGGAAGGACGGCGGAGCGTAATTTTAAGTAGGAGAGGTTGGGGAGAGGAAAGCCTTGAAATAGTTTTCTGATTATGATTGAGAGCTCCTATTCCCTCCAACATTTGAACAAGACAGTCCGCTTCAGGAGGGAATAGGAGCTCTCAATCATAATCAGAAACTATTTCAAGGTACTTTAATTTTTCCATGAGGATTTGTGAACTTGAAAATAGAATTAATTGGGACAACCGAGGCACTGCCTCTAATACCGTACCTCTCTCGCAGTTTTTCCAAACGTTGAACTCCCAAGGACACTGACAGCGGTAACTGTTGTGTTCATAGATTGATAAACATTTTCCTCCGTTTAAACATGGATTCTTGTCACATGGGCTCTGTAATATAAGAAAATATAATCAACCCAACATCCCTGTTTCACGAGATTAAAAAAAAGAAACAGCCATGTCACATTTTTAGTCACGTCCCCATCTTATGGCCTCCAAAGACTAGAGAGATAGTTGTCGAAAACAATTTAGTTGTCGATCATAAAAAGTAGTCGATAACAAAAAAGCCAGTGTGTGAAGCTAGTTATCGACAACTAAGACCCTTGATTATCAACAACTAGCTTCACACACTGGCTTTTTTGTTATCGGCAACTTTTTATGATCGATAACTAAATAGTTGTCGAAAACTATCTCTCTAGACTGTGGAGGCCCATTATTCTCAAAGTCATTAATAATTAATTGATGGAGACACGCTATAACAAAGGAAATCGTGACGATTTTATTTCTCCGTTTACTCCTTAGTTTTTGTTTTGATTTAGAAGATACCATATCAAACGCTCGATAAAGATCTTCATGAAAATACTCTGCTATACCCGTCGGATTTTCACCTCTCTTTTGTGTTTGGAAATCGGATGAAACGCACTCTCGTGTTTCAAAAGTTCGTTTCATCCATAAAATTTCATTTTACCAAACGATTTTCAGGGGTAACGACAGTGTAAATTAGTTAAAAGTGAAAATTTATATTTTAAATAGAAATTTGGCTATATTTTCCTTGCTGCACGCACATCAAAATTGAATACTATGAGAAGTCCGGCATCGGAAACACGATTCACTAACGATTCATGAGGGAACAATTGCCAATTAAAAATCTCAAAAATTTATGAAGAACTCAACGTGTGGAATCATAAGAAATAATAAGAAAGCACCAACGGCGAGTTTGTTTAACAGTTTGGTAAAAACAAACAAACAAACAATTAATCCTAGAAAACAGTCAAGAAAAGCTGTGTTTCTTATTGTTCTCTCTCGGCTTGCAGTTCGAACAAACCTTTGTTTTATTGAAAATGTAAAGGTTTCTCTTTTTCACCAACTGTTGAAATTCCCACGAGAAATGTTGAATATTGCTGAGCTTAAAAATTCAACCGGTTTCAAAAAATAAGAGCGAATGGCTTGTTGCAATAACATAATCATTGGCTTATCGATTATTTATTGGATAGAAAAGAAGTTGCGCTGACAAGAAACTGCGGAATACACTGACTTTAAAAATAGTTCCTTCAGTAATCTATGCTTCATTTTGCTGCAGTTTTTTTGTTTCAGTTTACTTGTCAATTGTTTTATACTGATACTTGTAGTAAAGTGCGATGATTTTACGGAAAGCGGCAAATGTCAATCCCGCGACATGTCAGATATAATCGTTAGTTTTTGGAGCGAGGTGGGTGCGTTCCTTTGCCCCATAATACTTATAGACCGTCATAGTTCCTTCATGATAATGTGTGTATTAAAATTCAGTAGGAAATAGTTTGAGTCGTGCACAAATCTCGCTTACCGCCACTGAGAAATGCTCAAAACTTTCGTCACTCGTCATTGCTTCAGGAGAATCGAACTTGTTAGCTACAAGAAGCTGACACTCGTGTCCTCCAGCTCCACCATAATTCATCGAAGTGCATTTGCTGTTAAGTAAACATTTTCCTCCGCATCCCGCGTGTTGTTGGACGGTTAGAGACTCTAACTGCTCGGTATTAAGTCTGCGGTTTTTATGACGAATAAAATTGGCATAGCTAACACCCTTTGCAGAATCTCGGACTATTTGCTGCTCTGACAGAGCCACATTGAAGAGAAAAATTAGGAAACTTGCAAGAAGCACCGAAAATGGCTTCAGGAGTGGCATGATGCGACTCCTGACAGGAACTGAACTGATGAGAAACAAGTTTGAGAGGAGATTTAGTAAGAAGCATGTATTGACGTCATCTGTAACCATGGAGATATTAAAGTATGTTTTACAGTCATGACGGAAATCAAGAGAAAATAAGGGCGAATTGGATTTATCAACCTCGACCCACGTAGTGCACGTGTTCAGAGCCACTCGATTAGCCTTATAGAGTGGTAAAGTGTGACGTCACAAATTTTCAAATTATTTTTATCAAGACTCGAAAAGATTGCTGCTGCTTGTTAATAAGCACGAATAGAACAGAAGATATAGAGGTTCAAAGTTTGGTACCGTCCCATACAAACCTCTTTAATTTTGCGCCTGTTCTAAACTGAAGGAACAGACGCAAAATTAGAACTGGTTTGTATAGAGAAATTAAAACCTGAAGTGCCCATATCTCGACCTCAAATTGCAATGAAGGGCTAATGTTTGGCAAGTACATGCAGTGGACGTTTTTTGGCATGCTTCCTCCGAATAGCTGATCACATTTCATAATTTCTCAAGTTTAATTTTTCGGTGGCGTCATAACTTTAGTACTCTATTAATGAGATCACGTTGGAAATTTTAAAACAATTTTTGGATGAGATGGAGCGTGATAGCACTGAAGCGAGAATAATCAAGGCCGATCGAGGCTTAAATTGCAGATTTATCTCACTTACTCTGATTGGCAGTGACAAAATAAATTCCTAGAAATGATTCATGTGCTTACGGGTTTTTCAGTCTAGCGGACTGTAACGTAATACATGCGGCGAATATTAACCGAGAAGAAACAAACATAAACGTCAATTAAACGTACCATTTTTGACCATTTATTTTATTTCCACTAGTTTTAGCTTTAACCCTTTTTTCTACTGCGTCACATTCAAGCATACTTTTTCGAGGAAAACAACCCCAAAAACAAGGTGTCCAATAACAAGGTATCGAATAACAAAGTATCCAATAACAAGGTGTCCAATAACAAGGTGTCCAATAACAAAGTGTCCAATAACAAGGTGTCCAATAGCAACGTGTCCAATAACAAGGTGTCCAATAACAAGGTGTCCAATAACAAGGTGTCCAATAACAAAGTGTCCAATAACAAAGTGTCCAATAACAAGGTCCAATAACAAGGTATCCAATAACAAGGTGTCCAATAACAAAGTGTCCAATAACAAGGTGTCCAATAACAAAGTGTCCAATAACAAAGTGTCCAATAACAAGGTGTCCAATAACAAGGTGTCCAATAACAAGGTGTCCAATAACAAAGTGTCCAATAACAAGGTGTCCAATAACAAAGTGTCCAATAACAAGGTGTCCAATAACAAGGTGTCCAATAACAAAGTGTCCAATAACAAAGTGTCCAATAACAAGGTGTCCAATAACAAGGTGTCCAATAACAAGGTGTCCAATAACAAGGTGTCCAATAACAAGGTGTCCAATAACAAGGTGTCCAATAACAAGGTGTCCAATAACAAAGTGTCCAATAACAAGGTGTCCAATAACAAAATGTCCAATAACAAGGTGTCCAAATGGTAACAGCACTTTGTGTCGTCCAATTCGGACAATTGCCAATTAATCGTATCAATAACAAAAGTCTGTAATTGGACACCCAGATGATCGCGCTCCAATTATGTAACAAATAAGCGCGCGGGGAACCAATCATAAACGCGAATTTTGTTATTGATACAGATGATTACAGACCGAATTGGATTCCACTCAGTCCTATTATCATTATTAATTCACGGCTTTGCACGGACGTACAGCGTCAGTCCAATACCAGGTTGTGGGCCACTGCAGCCTGCGTCGTATAGTGTATCCACGCCATACTGATATGCGGGGCCATAGGCTGGATTATGACCTGAATTACACATACCGTGACCAAGACTCAGAGATGATTTGCAATCACAGTTGTCATCATCCAACAAAACCGACTTGACGCCATATTGCTCGCGGTACATGAAACTATCTTGGACTCCTTTCGGTGCGCTGCCATTCAATACCACTGGATCCCAGCCGGGTGCTGCGTTTAGAACGTCCCCATTACCAATGACTTGGTGATCATGGAATGCCCGCCAAGCCGCATGCGCAACTGAATTACCGGAGTTGAAACTCCATTTGTACTTCGTTCCTTCAGAGTCAACCGCAAGCATCTCAGTGGAGTCTTCAATGGCGTCCGAGGGAAGGCGACCAAAGCAGTAAGGATCGCTTGATCGGCAATGGCCAAAGTTGTAAGCAAGGACGTCAGTTTCAGGTGATGGCCACGTGGTGTTTGTATCATACCACCAGAAGGCTGTCCAGTCCCCGTCAGCGGAGGGGAGAGTTCGACCTTACAATAACAACGAACGAATATATTAATGAGCATACTATCATGGGTGACGGATTTCTGATATAAACCAACGAGAGCCTAAATCGAGTCATACTAAAGAACCTTCTATGCTGTAATTTCGCTATCTTGAATTTCGTCCACAGCATTTAGAAATTTGTTTGTGCAGTTTACACACTAATAGATTCAAAACGACTCAACACAATACAAACCGGTAACTAGACATCTAGCTAAAGGAGGAAACATGTTTCCAGAAACATTTGTAGCTCGCGCATGTTTCCCCAATGTTTTCCAGTTTAGCCGCCATTCTCGGAAACAAAAATTGTAGCTGGAAACAATGTTTCGCGTATGGCTTAACTGAGAAACATTGGGGAAACATGCGCACGCTACAAATGTTTCTGGAAACATGTTTCCTCGTTTAGCCAGGCCTCTTAAAATGCTTCAAAAGCGAGCGATTCCGAGAAAACTACACGCATAATTAACTTTTACAGCAAGGCTGGTGTGGTCGCGATTGGACGAATGGATTTTTGATTGAAAATGAGGGACAAAGGATATGCAGCATTAGTTGGGAACAACCGAGGAAACAAAAATAAATATATGTAAAGCGTACCTCTCTCGCAGTTTTTCCAAATGTTGAACTTACAAGGATACTGACAACGGTAACTGTTCTGTTCATAGATTGGTAAACATTTTCCTCCTTTTAAACATAGCTTCTTGTCACATGGACTCTGAAATATGAAGAGTTCTGTTCAGTTCATGACTGTTAAACCACAGGCTTACCATCCTCTGTGTGTGTGGTTACAAACAAGTAGCCTTGATATTCAAATTTCTTAGTAATTGCTACTGACGAACACGCTCACGATGGTTGAGAAAAACAAACATGGCGCCGATACAGTGATCATTTTATTTGTTCCCTGCTGGCCTTATATGGATTGCAAAGTGCTTAAAAATTACACAATCTGTTGCATGTTAAAAGTTTTCTTGGAACAGTATCTCCAAAAAAGTCAGGACTCAAAGAACCCAGCCATTTTGCAGGTTTTTCATCGTTGCCGTGAGCCGTGAGAACTATTTAAATGCAGCGCATGCGCACTTCATCAACAAATTGAGACCGAATGCATGCTTTAGTGTTTTTTTTTCGGAAATGCGCCGATTTCTTGAACCGCTCATTAGAATTTCATGAAATTTGGCAAGAAAATACTTCAGACAACAATCAAGTGGCCATCGAGTGGCTTGTGTCACTGACAGAATAATAACTGTCTCATATTTCTACCAAGCTTAGGCTGCAAAACAGTCCGTATTTTAGCGCAAGGGTCGGGCTGAACGTGGCCCGAAAAGGATCTGGAACGAGCGTGAAAATTACGAGTTGGATTGGGGAGAGACGCTGAAAATACGAGGCTCGCGCGTGGATTATCGGCGCTTCGCGCCTCTCAATTCGCGCGTCGCGCACAATATCTCGAGAAAAAGAGAGACTGTTTTGCAGTCTATACCAAGCTTAAAAAAATATACCATCATTTCTTTCCACAAATTCTCATTCATCGACAAATCCAATCCTAGCAGTATGCGAGATGTTTGACACACACTTGAACCTACAACTAGTTATATGGCCTTAGCTCTCTCACGAGTCTCCTGTAGCTCAGCAGTAGAGCGTCCGACCGGTGTGCGGAAGGTCATAGGTTCGACTCCTCAGTTGGGGGAACTCGGAATTTTTTTCCGGGTAGCTTGTGTCACTGACAGAATAATATCTTTCTCAATCAAGTGCCCTATACTCCCTATTGCAAAAAATCTGAAATTTAACAGAGTAATTTTAAAACATTTTATGAGAAATATTAACGCGGATAAAAACATGACGTTTCGATGACTCCATGTCATCATTTTCAAATGCAAATTTTGGAAGTTTTACAGGTATTATATATAAGACTAAAGTGTGAAAATGTGAATAATAAAATGCAGCGAAATTAAGAGTAAATAATACATGAAAGATTGTTCATAGATTAAAACAAAAAACAAAAGACAAAAAACAGCGAAAATTGAAAATTATGTCTGTTAAATCTTTATTACATCAGTGTTGAAATGTCAGCATTTTTCCAAATTTGTTATACACGAACACTGAGGAAAAAAATTAAATAAAAAATTAAAACGCCAGACGCTCATCTTGAATCCTGCCAACTTTGAGCTCTTTAGCTGCAACGGTTTGGACGTGAAAGCGAAATAAAGCGTAAGTACTCCAAAGTTCGGAAAACTGTGTTCAGCCACCTTAAAAACTTCAAACAGTATGGTAAGCCTGTGCTAGAACATGTTTCGCGCGCAATCTTTTATGAATGATACTTTTACGAGTTTTAATTTCATTCTTATGTTAGCGGATAGACCTGCAACCTGCTAATCTATAATTACAGGAAATGTCAAAGATAAACTTTATTTACATGGCCATAGAATAGACTCATAGTTGGACACGGAAGTACAGGATGGAAGCCTACTTCGCGGTAATATATCGAAAACGAAGACCCCGAAAACGACGCCGACCCGAAGACCTACGAAAACGAAGAAGATCCCTCTTTTCTGAAACAGATAAACAGATAGAGAACGCTGATGGGTTAAAGTAAACTGTATTGATGTATCTTGTTCCTTCTAAATTTATTCCAATGCATTTATAAAGTTGGGTATACTGATAAACAATGCTCTGTCAACGCAGTAAGTAGATGTAGAACGCAAATCTAAAATTATTCTTGGCAGAAAAAAAACCCGCATGATTCCCGTGAAAAGAAGAATTTTCATTAAATATTTAAATAATTAAAATTAAAATTAGAGTATAGCCGTAGTTTTGTAAAAAATGCTAGGGCTAAAGCTGGTCATTTTTCCAGAAGATCGCAGGTTAAAACGCGAAAACGCGATTTCCGAAAACCGTAGGAGAACTATTAAAGTGAAAAAACTGCGAAAATCTTAGACGAATGGAACAGCCATCTCGAAATTTTTAGCCGTTCTCAAGTTATCGAAATTTCTAGGCAACTTATGCCTCCCGAACAGATATTTTAACCGAAAACCGTCGTTGGGTGCCCCTGAGTTGTTGAAATTCCCATGAGAAATGAGTCAAGATTACCGAAGTTCTGTTACCAATTAATCATATCTATAACAAAATTCGAGGAAGAACTTTATACAAAGCGAAGCTTATTAAAAAATAATTATCTCTATGACGAAATTTTGAAAAAAGTCATGTTTGAGGAAGAAGGAATATTCATTCACGAAAAAGAACCCAATCAAGTGCACGGCACGCGAATTTTGTTATTGGACACCTTGATTAAATTGGAAACCTTGTTATTGGATACCTTGTTATTGGACACTTTGCTGAAAAAAGGCCGATATCCCAATTTCTTGGCGAGTATTCAATCCGGAGGTTTCGATAGATTTTATTTTTGTTTGAAAGATGAGAGTTTATTTTTATGGAAAAAAAATAAAAATCGACCGTGTATTTTTCCACCACTCACCAACGAAATCGCTAGCTACGTAGGCTACGTTTTCTTAGAATTTTTGATGTTTTTTTTGTTTTGTTTTCTATTCTCTTAAATTTCATTAATAATTAAGTGCGTTGATTATACAGAGTGCCACGGCTGCGAATATTAAAACTCTATGCTAGCTTATCCGAAGTTGGGGGTTTCATCCTAATTTTCCTGGCACACAATGTATTTATATTTTATGATGTTGCATAAACCACAAGTCAATTAAACCATATTTAAAATTCAGTAGTGTAAATTGTGCACCATACTAGTTGGTAGAGGGGATCCTCTACCAACTATGCGAAATCTCGCTTACCGCCACTGAGAAATGCTCAAAACTTTCATCAATCATCATTGCTTCAGGAGAATCGAACTTGTTAGCTGCAAGAAGCTGACACTCGTGTTCTCCAGCTCCACCATAATTCATTGAAGTGCATTTGTTGTTAAGTAAACATTTTTCTCCACATTCCGCGTGTTGTTGGACGGTTAGAGACTCTAACTGTTCGGTATTAAGTCTGCGGTTTTTATGACGAACAAAATTGGCGTAGCTAACACCCTTTGCAGAATCTCGGACTATTTGCTGCTCTGACAGAGCCACATTGAAGAGAAAAATTAGAAAAATTGCAAGAAACACCGAAAATGGCTTCAGGAGTGACATGATGCGACTCCTGACAGGAACTGATAAGAAACAAGTTTGACAAGTTTGAGGAGATTTAGTAAGCGTCAACTGACGTCATTTGTAACCATGGAGAAAGCAGCGGTATACGTTTTAGTCGTCCTTTGCATTTGTTCTAACCTCGTGTGATTGGAAAAATAGTTGAATAGTTGCTCCCCAAAATGAGCCATTTAATTAAACAAGAACCTGAATAACACTTACTCATTTTACTCATTTTACTCATTTTACTCATTTTACTCATTTTACTCAATTTACTCATTTTACTCATTTACTCATTTTACTCATTTTACTCAATTTACTCATTTTACTCATTTTACTCATTTTACTCATTTACTCATTTACTCATTTACTCATTTTACTCATTTTACTCAATTTACTCATTTTACTCATTTTACTCAATTTACTCATTTTACTCATTTTACTCATTTTACTCATTTTACTCATTTTACTCAATTTACTCAATTTACTCATTTTACTCAATTTACTCAATTTACTCATTTTACCAGAGGTCTATAACTAGAGGTTTCCATCTCTGGTATTGGGTCTTGGCCCATCAGATTCGCAGTTAGGCTATTTTTAGACATTTTTCGCGCGAAACCAGCAGCCAATCACGTTGAACCATTTTTAATGATATGCGAGCGCTACTCAAAGGCAGAAACTTTGCCGGCCAAGGAAAAGCGAAAAGCGTCACAGCAGAATGTAATATAAATTGTTAAATACTTCACTAAATTTAGTTATAGACCTCTGATTTTACTCATTTTACTCATTTTACTCAATTTACTCATTTTACTCATTTTACTCATTTTACTCATTTTACTCATTTTACTCATTTTACTCATTTTACTCAATTTACTCAATTTACTCATTTTACTCAATTTACTCATTTTACTCATTTTACTCATTTTACTCATTTTACTCATTTTACTCATTTTGCTCATTTTACTCATTTTACTCATTTTACTCATTTTACTCATTTTACTCAATTTACTCAATTTACTCATTTTACTCAATTTACTCAATTTACTCATTTTACTCAATTTACTCATTTTACTCATTTTACTCATTTTACTCAATTTACTCATTTTACTCATTTTACTCATTTATTTATTTTTTCTAGATTTATATATTGCAACAGTTCGGAGCATGAAAAAGTTCGCTGGCTTGTCTAGAACTTTCAACCTCTCAGGGTTCTCTTCAGGACATGATTTGACTCATTTGACTCATTTTGCTCATTTTACTCATTTTACTCATTTTACTCATTTTACTCATTTTACTCATTTTACTCATTTTACTCATTTTACTCATTTTACTCAATTTACTCAATTTACTCAATTTACTCAATTTACTCAATTTACTCATTTTACTCATTTTACTCAATTTACTCATTTTACTCAATTTACTCAATTTACTCGATTTACTCATTTTACTCATTTTACTCAATTTACTCATTTTACTCATTTTACTCAATTTACTCAATTTACTCATTTTACTCAATTTACTCATTTTACTCATTTTACTCATTTTACTCAATTTACTCAATTTACTCATTTTACTCAATTTACTCAATTTACTCAATTTACTCATTTTACTCAATTTACTCATTTTACTCATTTTACTCATTTTACTCATTTTACTCATTTTACTCATTTTGCTCATTTTGCTCAATTTACTCAATTTACTCATTTTACTCATTTTACTCATTTTACTCAATTTACTCATTTTACTCAATTTACTCAATTTACTCATTTTACTCAATTTACTCATTTTACTCATTTTACTCATTTTGCTCATTTTACTCATTTTACTCATTTTACTCAATTTACTCATTTTACTCAATTTACTCAATTTACTCAATTTACTCATTTTACTCAATTTACTCATTTTACTCATTTTGCTCATTTTGCTCATTTTACTCATTTTACTCATTTTGCTCATTTTGCTCAATTTACTCAATTTACTCATTTTACTCATTTTACTCAATTTACTCAATTTACTCATTTTACTCAATTTACTCATTTTACTCATTTTACTCATTTTGCTCATTTTACTCATTTTGCTCATTTTACTCAATTTACTCAATTTACTCATTTTACTCAATTTACTCAATTTACTCATTTTACTCAATTTACTCATTTTACTCATTTTGCTCATTTTGCTCATTTTGCTCATTTTACTCATTTTACTCATTTTACTCATTTTGCTCATTTTGCTCAATTTACTCAATTTACTCATTTTACTCATTTTGCTCATTTTGCTCATTTTACTCATTTTACTCATTTTACTCATTTTACTCATTTTACTCATTTTACTCATTTCGCAGCACAAAAAGTTTCTCAAAACTCCAAACGTTGCTAAAAAGTTGCCGAGCACAATCTATAACGGCCTAGATAGTATACGCGCACGAAAGAATGAGAAAAGTGGTCACACTTCCTGGTCCCCAGGGTTAAAACAGGTCTGGGCCCGAGATCGACTTTGGCGCAGTGCATGCTGGGAGTTCCAACATGGCGGCAAACTTTGAGCTTGGAAGCTGCAAGTTGCTACGATCAAACATCAATTATTTGCACCAAAGTCTCCGAGTATACAGCAAAAATACTCAAAAAGTACAGTCAGGAGAGCTAGTCTGGACTGATGGAGAAAGTGTGTGGCTGACACCCGTAAATTTCAGTTCCCACTGCAGAGAAACGACTTGTATCTCAAAGGAACGTTGTTTAATTGGAGAATTCAGAAGCCTCGTTTTAGGAATATCGTGCAGTGCGTTCACTAAAGAATCCAGTGGATATTATATTGCGGTTATTTTGAAAGAAAAAGTCGTGGTTTTGTGGAGGAAAATTGGAGAAACCTTGGTTAAACTGGTGAAGGAGTACTTTACAGAATGTGTTCCTCAAGGTTGTGAGTGGCAGCCCACTGTTCCATTGTTAGCTGTGCTGTCCAAAACATCGGCGGTGTTATTATGCATTTCAGAAGAATTTGAGTGTGATGTGATCTCAATACAAACATCTGACAGGTAATGTCATTTATCACAAGTTGGAGGGGTGGAATGGGTAGGGTGATTTGCTCCAATTTCCGCACCCAGGTTTTGACATGTAGCCGTACTAGCCGTACCCCATAGCTGTACCTGTATGGACGGTCTAATTTGCATGTGCAGGCGTGGGTGTAACCAGAATAGCCCAGAACACCCTTAAAAATCTAACCCTAACCCCGAGTAACCACTAACCGTTAACCCTAGGCTACTCACCTGCACTCACACCTGCAGATTAGACCACCCGGTACCCATGAGTCGTACTCTTTTCCTCTGGGGGTGGGTATGGCTCATGCAAGCAAACAGTTTTTGTAACATGTCATTGATGAAAACCACCAATACATGTAATGCAAGAATTTACGTGTATGATGTAGCTACATTGTGACTGTTGTAGTCACTCTTTATGAACATACATGAAGCTGGGTGATCTGCTTTGAGAAGTAATAATTATTACTAATAAAACTGAGCAAGGTTCATGGTTGGACCCTATCTAACTTTTAATTTTTATTTGTTTTCAGAAATTTACAAACTTGTGCATGGAGCAAAAATGGAAAAAGTCTTGCCATTGCAGTGGAAGATAGTTTATGCATATTTTCATGGACTGACTTGAGCAAACCTAATCACTTCAGTTTTGTTCAATGGAACAGTCTCAAGTTGACTGGCAAAATAAATTGTATCGTTCCATGGCAAACATCTTCATTTATCATTGCAACAGAACTTCCTTTGGACAAGCTCTGTGGCAATAGTGAAAATGATGGTGATGTTTTTGAGGTGCAAAATATTCATTTTGGGCAAGATACTTGTAAAGGCAAGAAATCTAACTCACCTATTGTTTGCTCAGAGGATATTGATTTCACAATTCTCACTCAAAGCGCTGATCAAGATGTAAATTCACTGTTAAAGTTGAAGCTACGAACGCCACGATTTGAAGCCTCGGCGACCATGGCACAGATTATTGCCATATGTTGTGAAGATTCAAAGCCTAGAGAGATCTGCAGAACAAGTATAAAGGGACTTATTTCTCCTGATTTACTTTTATTCCAGGTTTGTATTATACCTTGTCCAGGTGCATCGCATGTGATTTAGCCTAAATATTTCGAGTTGATCATTTATCCATCTTAATCTTTTCCAATTTTGACCATCCTTGTTCCTGTTTGAATTATGAATTATTATGGCTTTGTTATTTTCCTACTTTAATGTATGGTATTGTGACATACATGTAGATTCCTTTTCTCACCTTTCAATAACATGCGAACTCTGAAGTTCAAAACCCAACTAGCAATAATATTGTGTTTTACACTGCCATTAATCATAATTACAACGAAAACTAACAGACCTTGAAAAAAAAAATGGATTGAAATCTACCAATCACAACCTTTTGAGCTCGTCAAAGTGAACTTCTGTTTCCTGAGACATCTGCTGAACAAGATCCATGTACATTGTAGTGATTTTTACACATGAGCAGTCAAGATCTACATAATGTATTTAGGTTCTCACAGTCATACGAACCAACCAAACTTGGTTAATAAAATGTTCATTATGGTCAATATAGTATAAAAAGTAATATTAATAAAATAAAAAAATACTTTTCTTTTTTTGACCCAGTCTGCAACAAATACAGTTATGGTAGGGAGTCATTGTTGCAGCAGGCTTCATTTCTACACTCTTCGTCAATCCAACATGAACAGCAAAACTGAGTTTGCGACAACGGAAAAGCTACTAGAACTGGATCCGATCACAAAACCCAAGGGAATATGTCTTATTCCTGGATGCACCGACGGCTTCCTTGCTTTACTTGGGAAACCAAAGCCAGCGGTATTCAACATGGCGACATTTCCACCATCTGCTGTTTATGAGCAGTATGATGTGAGTTTAAGGTGTTTCAGTGCTGTGCTAAACGAAGACAATAAGAAATTTGAGGACAAGTTTGATCAGCATCAAAGCACGGTTGAAGATGGAGGACATGCTGTATGTACTGTTGTTACAAACAGTGAGCATTCGCCATCCTTACTAAGGCTTCCTGATGGAAGAGTTTTTAATGGGTGTGTCGCGGCAATGGGGAGTGACAAGACCTCTTTAATATCTGAGCTGGAATTTAATGAACTTCCAGAGTTGCTTGGTCACTCCAAAGAAAGTTTTCAAGGTAAGAAACACACACAGACAGATAAACAATACATCAGCTATGGACTGGTAAGTTGTACAGTGTTTTATCATTAAAGAGCTTTGTTGATATTTGGTAGATACCCGGGTAATTACATTATTTAACAAATTACAAAAGTTACCATGGCAGCTATTGATTGAGTTTATTTATTGCCCAATATTAAAATAAATTTTCTTGTTTTTCACTTTTAGTAACATTTAGTTTTGTCATGCAGTGAAATATCAAATTTACACTTCATTGCACGTACATGTAAAATTCATTTATAGTATAATATAGAAACGTTTGAAGCTTTTTAAATTTGTAGCTTCCTTAAAGGGACACTGTCCTGATTTTAGCATGATTTGGGGAAGCTCAGAAACATATCTAGATCATAGGAAGTTGAACAATAATGGTTTGATTCTGTAGAATAGCACTCGACAAATGACAGGAACCTATTAGGAAGTGAGGATGACAAACGACAGCGAGGATGGAAATGGATTGCAATATGGATTTTTGAAAAAACGTCAGGATGTCAGTTTTTCAAAGTTTCAAATTTGGCTCGGAAATCTTTGAAATTTTGCAAAAATTTTGTTGCAGTATGGAATTTCTTTGAGAAATTGCTTTTTATCATTTAGTTAGAGTTTATTAGTACGTTCTTATTCCATAGATTTAGGGGACCATTTCATGTATTTATAACAGTTTTGAGTAAATACGCCGGGACAGTGTCCCTTTATTTCTTTATTATGAACCATATGATTCAGATGAAAAACTGAAAATACAAAAAACATGTCTTTTGGATTGTTCTAAGATTGATTTCCATGGCAATAATATGGAAATTATGTGGACATGGGATGAGGCCAAACAGCTGACAAAGAATAGAGTCCGATGGAAAGCTATGGTCGAAGCCCTATGCCTCTTGAGGGGGAGAGAATCGGAATGCGAAGGTTGTTTTGTAGTGATGTTGTACATGAAGTTTGAACTTTCTCCTCTTTAATTTACAGGAGCACAAAGCAGTTGGTACAGCCACGTACAAGAAGTAAAGGCAACGATGACCACAGCTGTTTCACAGATAAATGAAAGGTTGTCCAATTTGGACAAAAGGATAAATAAAATAGATTCAGATCGGGATGTAGAGAACAAACAAACCATCTATCCATTACCAGAAAATGCAGGTACAGTATTTATGTACATTGTACAGTAGCTTAGTTTATGATTTGCAAGGACTATTTTCTATCTCTTGTTGCAGTCACTCAAAGATTTTACTTGACCAATGTGATTGAATGTAACTTTACTACAGTCGAACCTCCGCTAAAGGACACCTCCCGTAGGCAGACACCTCTTGTAAGCGGACGTCACTTAGTCATGTTCCCAGCTACATACAAACACTACATTTTTAACCTCCCATAAGCGGATACCTCTCTTAAACAGACCTGTTTTCTGGCCCCAAGGGTGTCTGCTTACGGGAGGTTCGACTGTACTTTATCAGTGAAATACAGTACTGTGCGAAAACGATGCAGACAAATTTCACTGAATTCCGGGTATTCTGTTCAAACGAAAAATTGCCGATACAGTATTTTGAAGTTACGTGATTTTTCAGTAGCGATTTTGAGCCTTCCCACCCTGCCTCTGCCGCCCAGCCCTGTCTACAATAATTATTCATTTAAAATACTGCTTAATACTAACAGTAAGGAAATAATAATAAAAATATTGTTCAATGAGAAGAAAAGTCAATATTTGCCTAATCTGTAATTTGTTATTTTTTTACCAGAATTTGTTTGCGTGGTGTGGACAGATGAACTAACTGGTGCTGTGGAGCAAGAGAATTTCCTTCTGGACAAAGGACGACTGAAACTGAAGACAATCCAGCAGGCTTTTAATGCTTCTCTTGTTAGGATAAGTATTGGTAAGAAGTAATATATCAAACACGAGAGACAGTGTTTCATCAGGATATCCAAACACCGAGAATGGAGTTGAAAATACGACGCGCAGCGGAGTATTTTTGACGAAATTCGAGGTGTTTGGATAGCCGATGAAACACTGTCTCGAGTGTTTGATATATCTTCTCAATCGAAACAAAAACTAAGGAGTAAACGGAGAAATAAAATCGTAAAAATCTATGTTAATTAAGACCGGATTTCCAAACCACCGACACGGTTATGATTTCCTTTGTTTTAACTTGATGAATTATTATGAGTTTGAGAACAATAATTCTCGATTTGACTGATGTCTAATGGTTAGTACGTTGAACTCCAAATCGAGCAGTCTGGGAGTCATTTTCTTCGGACTTTACTCTCACAGTGCCAGCAAAGGTTGCCAATTTTAAGTGGCTGTAAAAACCACCCACTCAATTTCGTGTCAAAAATAATTTTGCCCGAAACTCTGGCAACTGACAGAAAGACTTTATCGAGGCTAGAACTAAAACAGGTTTGGTTTGGTTCAAAATGATTTCCTGGCCGCGCTGGAAACCGTTAAATGTTTTGCGCCGTCAAGGCCTGTCGCAACGTCTTGAAAATTTTAATGGGGAAAAATGGTTTGCAAAAACCTGTGTCATGTGCGCCAATGAATTATGCCGTTTTTTAAACGAATCAGGAGCAAATCAAGCTCATCGTGACGTACGCGCGTTTTCTCGCGCTTAGCACCGGTTGCAATTTTTCCCGCGCTTGGCACAGGTTGTGTTTTTGCTTCAAGTTCTGAATGATTATGAATTGCAATATTTCCAAATAAGGAGTATGATTGCATTTACATTTAAATTACGTTTGTGATTACCTTGGTTTTACAGCAGTCATTAGAAAATCTCTCTATATACTAAAGATAATGTATTAATAAATGTAACAAATTCTATTTACATTCCAGGTGATGTGCCTTGTATTGTGTCATCTGGAGAAGGTGGTTTCATCCCAGTGCGATTCCTCAGTGGCTCTACAGTTCAAATGTCAGGACACTCTAAACATCAGTCAATTAGCACATAAAACACCGTCAATAAACTATTTTATACGTAGTCTAACAGAAACAGTCCGCTCAAGCCAACTTGTTAACTGTAGGGACCTTAAGCAACCACGACGGCGACGACGACGAGAACGTCACAAAACAATAGGTTTAATTAGTAGTACAATAGCTCTGCACGGGCGTTTTCAAACTTTGTACATTTCTTAGCCGTCGTCTGCAAAACAACAACGTGAAATGACCAAATTCAAAGTATTATGGAGAACGTGAACACACGTCGGTGAATTGTCCTTTCTCTATCTGGACTTGAACTCTGTCGCTACGAATTCAGCTCCGGGACAGTTTGGCCACATTGGACAAATTAAACGTGTTGGAATAATCGCGAAATAGTTTTAGGGACGTGAATTCACTTTTGAAGTGACGTTTTCCATGGCGTCGTCGTCGTGGTTGCTTAAGGTCCCTAATATCTCTCGCCTGGGCCCCTCGGACGGGAGACGGCTGACACTTCAGACGACCCTAGTGAGGACATCCTCCGGACCAACATTGATTGCGCGCGGGCACGAGGCAGAGCCCCATTGTTCAGCATACTTACATGTCTTAGAGAGGTGTCCACTTTTAAAAACAAGGTCTCCGTTAACAGGGAGCTGGCTGTATTCAACTTGGTGCAAAATAAACAATATTTTACCTGTGTATTGACCAAAGAGGAGTTGCTTGATTAATGCCGATAACTCGAACCCCGAACGTATTGCTAACTCTAACTAATTATACCCTCGATATGCACCTTCGATAAAAAAGGTAACACCGTGCACAATGGTGTGACATTGTGCACGGTGTTGCACGCAATGTCTGAATTCCACCGTGCGCCCATCTCTGAAATTGTTACGCGCAATGTTGTAGAATCGCTTTGTGGCGTGGCACTGCTAAAGCCTGGTTTTCACAAGCGGCACAAGCGCAAGCAACATACGCAGACGCAGTAGCGTGTTGATTTGTCCCAGCGTTCCCTTCCCGCTTACTCGATTTGGCGCGAAATTTCATGACGTCACCGAATGACACTGAGCAGGACCCGGTCCCAGGTCCCTTCGTGGACTTCGCGCTCGCTCGAGAGAGAAAGAGAACGACTAGGGACTAGGCTGGATGAGCTGGATTTGTCCGACAGGGCTGAATAACGTCTGCGCATGTGCGGGATTTCATGACAGCAACAGCAAATTTTTGGCGCGAACGTGTTGTTGTGTGGTTTTGAAACACGACGGCAAGGAGAGATAAATGTCTTTTATTTCCGCTCCAAAACGGGAATATTTCCTTTTCCTACTTTCGGAAATAATAATTTGAACACTTCAAAGTTTACATCGAAGATTTTTCGCCATGAAATGTCGTGGATTACGAGAAAACTTGAGTATATCATTACTTCTTCGTTTCTGCATTTTCGCGGACTCTGACATCGTGGGCCGCTTCGTGGCTATTTTTCAACGAGTGTTCAGAAAAAAAACCCTGGTGTTCAAAAGATATGTTTTCACTCAGTAACAGGCGGATCCACTGCCAGATTTTAAAGCTTATTTTTACAGGCAAACTCTTATTCTTTGGCGAAAACCGTTGCCGTGTTTCGTATTTTTGAAAATCCCGCCATTTTACCTATGTTGTTGCTATGGTTTCCTGGCAAGCGCTTGGGGCATGCGCAGGCGTTATTCAGCCCTGTCGATTTGTCCTAAACAAAAGGCACTGGGCACTGATGATCAACGCGTTACTGCGTCTGCGTATGTTGCTTGTGCTTGAGCACATTCTCGTCCCCAGAGTCCGCGATCCTTTTGGTCAGCACCAAGGAAGTCTCGATCCTTGGTGCTGACCAAAAGGATCGCGGACTCTGGGGACGAGAATGGCTTGAGCACGGCCCTTGAGCACTATTATCACTGTTATGTCAGCCCTTTGCCTTCTGGCTTCCCAATCTTTAACCAAACCACAACGATTTGTTTCTTATTTTGACTATTCTCCTCTGAGAGCAAAAGAAAAAAGCTATGGCACATGTTCTTTTTGGCTACGCCAGTATTCAAGCGTGAATACTTTAGTTACGTTAATTTAGTTGGTCAGCGCACTTCCGGTGCTCTAACGGCCATGCGCGTTTTGTCGCTCGCCCTTGCATGCTCGCTTGCATTGTTTTTCTGTTCTCCCTCTCTTCGCGTGTTCGCTATTAAACTACCGCTCAGTGTAACAGGAGTTGTGTTCTGTGTTTGGAAGCTGTGTCGTCGACTGGCGTGGTGGCAGCGTTCATCCGAATTCCACGCCAAGGAGCGGACAAACTCGTTCTACTGAAAAACTTCGACATCGCGACTCGGTATACGAAAACACAGTCAGAAGAGATTTCTTCTGGGAAAGCACTCTCCAGAATATCATGGCGAATGTACACCGTGCACCGAAACAGTGGTCTTTGTCTAAAGTCGAAACACTTAACTCTTTCGAAAATTGGAGGCAAAACTTGCTATACACACTATCTCTCGACCAGCAATTCGCTCCTTTCTTGGTGGACGGCGCAACATGGAGTAAGAAGACAAAAGCTGACCCGTTACGAGGTTTTGTGGATGATGCCGACCCAGTTCCGGCAGCTCAACGACGTACAGCACAACAAAAGGTCAATATGCTGGAACTTATGTTGGGGCAAATTGCAAATTATTGTCCCATCATTTCGCGTAATACTTTGGTGAAAAGCTCCACTTCGATCGAGTCCATATGGTCAGCTATTCGTTTACACTTCGGTTTTCAAGTCACCGGCGCTCATTTTATCGACTTCGCCAATATACGCCTAGCACCTGACGAGCGACCGGAAGATTTGTATCAGAGGCTTATGGCATTTGTAGAAGACTGTCTTCTTCGCAGCAATAGTAGTATCTCCCACAACGGCGAGGTCATGACTGAGGACGAGGAGCTAACTCCAACCCTGGAAAATTTCGTGGTACTCACGTGGCTCAGGCTAATTAATCCTGAACTTCCTAAACTTGTGAAACAACGATATGGAACTGAACTGAGGTCCCGCACACTCACTTCTATCAAGCCTGAGATCTCTCAAGCTCTCCAATCGTTACTCGACGAAATCCGCGCATCCGCTGATGCCCAAGTCATGCGCACTGCCACTTCAAATTTCCGCAGACCTCCTCTTCCCAATAGAGTGGCCAACAAAACGTCCAGCAGATTTGGTCCCCGAGAAAAGTCCTGCCCCCTATGTAAACAGGCAAGTCGCCCAGACCATAACCATTTCTTAAGTGAGTGTAGACACCTGCCAGAACAAGACCGGAAATACATCTTGAAGGCTAGGCAAATTGTTGACATCCTGGATGAAGACCAGCCAGTTGTAGCAGATGACCCTGTACTGCGATTAATGAGGTCGACGACCCCAGTCTAAACCCTACTGCTCTCCGAATACAAGTACGACAGTCTCCATACATCGACATGTTCCACCACCACCACCCTGTCCGAGTTACTATTGATAGTGGCGCCACGGGAAATATGATTCGCCTATCCACCGTAAAACGACTTGGAGCTGTTATACATACAAGCGCTCAATCCGCTCACCAAGCTGATGGATCCTCCCCTCTAAAGGTTATGGGTGAAACTCGTCTATCATTCACTCGTGGCAACCAGGAATTTCAATTCGAGGGTCTGATCGTAGAAAATCTTGATGTAGACGTTCTCGCCGGAACCCCCTTCATGGAGACCAATGATGTGGCTGTCCGTCCTGCTAAACGTCATGTTATCTTAGGCGATGGAACTACGTATTTGTATGGATCGCCGAAAAACCCTTCTAATGACCAAGCCGCTCGCCGCGCAGTCGTCCTACGAGCCCCAGCAACCTCTACAACAGTATGGCCCGGTGAATACCTTGAGGTTCAGCTTCCTAGCGATATCCCTTCCGATTCCCTGCATGCTCTTGAGCCCCGAAATGACGCCTCGACAGTTCGCCTGACACAGACCAGCCAACTATGGCCCTCACCCGATATAGTCTCCAGTATCGCAGGGAAAATCCGTATTCCTAATTTATCCAGTGAGCCGATCCTTCTTAAACGCAACCAGCATTTTGGACAGATCAGTCCTGTTTTTGTACCATCTGACCAGGTACCATCCCTGGACAGTGGCTCAGTAGTAAACCCACCACAAAAGTCACGTGCATCCACCTCACTCAACGTAAAACACTCTGCAGACGTACGTAACGATCCGGACAATTTACTCCCCCCAGACATGTCCGCAGAATTCCGCTCACTCTTAGATGAGTTTGACGAAGTCTTCGATGCTAACATCAAAGGTTACAATGGCGCCGTCGGCCCTTTGAAGCAAAAGTCAACATGGGTCCCGTGGAGCCCCCCAGCGCAAGGGTCGCTTACCACAGTACGCACGTAACAAGCTCGAAGAGCTTCAACAAAAGTTTGATGAACTTGAGGGCATCGGAGTCTTCAGACGTCCCGAAGATGTGGATATCTCAGTTGAATACCTCAACCCTTCATTCCTAGTAAAGAAGAGCAATGGAGGTTTCCGGCTCGTCACTGCATTCGCCGATGTGGGACGATATAGCAAGCCACAACCGTCCCTTATGCCCGATGTTGATTCCACTCTTCGTCTTATTGCACAATGGAAACACATTGTAGCAACCGATCTTACCAGTGCCTTCTATCAGATTCCTTTGGCACGTGAGTCAATGAAGTACTGCGGAGTCGCCACACCCTTCCGTGGAGTTCGTGTGTATGCCCGATCAGCCATGGGCATGCCCGGTTCTGAAACGGCATTGGAAGAGATCATGTGTCGCGTTCTTGGAGACCTTCTTCAAGCGGGCGTTGTCGCTAAGATCGCAGACGATCTTTACTGCGGTGGAAACACTCCGCGTGAGCTGTTACATAACTGGCGACAGGTGTTACATGCTTTGCACAAATGTGACCTACGTTTGTCAGCGTCAAAAACTGTCATCAACCCTAAATCTACGACAATTCTAGGATGGATTTGGAACTCAGGCACCCTCCATGCTTGTCCTCATCGTATCGCGACTCTCGTTTCCTGCAGCGCGCCCGAGACAGTAGGTCGTATGAAGTCTTTCATTGGTGCTTACAAGGTTCTAGCTCGCGTCATCCCAAGATGTTCCACACTGCTAGTCCCTCTCGACAGTGTAGTGGCTGGACGTCAGTCCCAAGAAACTATCTCATGGACCGATGCGCTCCGAGATTCATTCCGTAGCGCGCAAGCCGCTCTCTCTTCCAACCGCACAATCACGTTACCAAAACCCGACGACCAGCTGTGGATTATCACTGATGGCGCTGTGAAATCGCCTGGAATAGGTGCCACTTTGTATGTAACCCGCGCAGACAAACTACACATCGCGGGATTCTTCAGCGCAAAGCTTCGAGGACGTCAAGTGTCGTGGCTCCCATGTGAGATAGAGGCTCTGTCAATAGCTGTTGCCACCAAGCACTTCAGCCCATACATTATTCAGTCCAACAACAATGCGTGCATCCTCACTGATAGCAAGCCCTGTGTACAAGCTTTCGAAAAGCTCTGTCGCGGTGAATTCTCTGCTAGTCCCCGCGTTTCCACTTTCTTATCAACTGTCAGTCGCTACCAGGCTTCTGTTCGACATGTCGCAGGCTCTGCCATTCTCCCTTCCGACTTTGCCAGCCGTAACGCTCCGGACTGTGAAGATGTAACCTGTCAAGTGTGCAGTTTCGTTAAGCGAACTGAAGATTCGGTTGTTCTTCGCTTGTCTATACAAGACGTACTGACTGGAGCTGCTAAACTGCCTTTCACAAGCCGTGCTGCTTGGTTAGAAATCCAGTCCGAGTGTGCTGATCTCCGCCGCACTCACGCCCACTTAACTCAAGGTACACGCCCGTCCAAGAAGCTAACTAACATCCGAGACGTCAAACGTTACTTGAATGTCACAACGATTGCTAAGGACGGTCTCCTCGTCGTCAAGCGGAACGAGCCATTAACCCCCACACGTGAGTGCATTGTTGTCCCACGCCAGGTCCTAGATGGACTCTTGACTGCACTTCACATCCAACTTAGCCACCCATCAAGCCATCAGCTAAAGATGGTAGCACATCGCTATCTCTTTGCCCTTGACATGGACAAGGCCATTGACCGTGTCACTTCAAGTTGTCATTGCTGTGCCGCACTCCGCCAGACACCACATACGCTTGTCAAGCAGTCGACAAGCGCTCCTCCAGACGCCGTTGGGGTCTCATTTGCTGCTGACGTGATAAAACGAGCCCGTCAACTGATTCTTGTGCTAAGAGAATGTGTAACTTCGTACACTACCACAGTCCTACTGGATGATGAACGCCACAACACTTTGCGTGAAGCACTTATCCGCCTGTGTATTCAAATACGTCCATTAGATGGGCCGCCTGCTGTAATCCGGACTGATCCAGCCCCTGGATTCAAGGCTCTGGTCAATGACAAGCTTCTCCACCGCCACCGATTAACACTTGAAATTGGAAGAGTTAAGAATCCAAACAAAAACCCAGTGGCAGAAAAAGCGGTCCAAGAACTAGAAACTGAACTACTCCGACAAGACCCTCTGGGTGGAACAGTTTCCAATCTCACTCTATCCATCGCCACTGCTACCTTAAACTCGCGCATTCGCTCACGAGGGTTGTCTTCCAGAGAAATGTGGACACAAAGAGACCAGTTTTCCAATAGTCAAATACCTCTCGTCGATCAGGACCTAGTAGCCAAACAACATGCGCAACGGACTACAAACCACCCCCACAGTGAGAAATCTAAAGCTCCACTAGGCCAGCCTGCAGAACCTCAACCTATCGATGTCGGCGACTTGGTTTACATTCATACCGACCGCAACAAATCTTACGCCCGGGATCGTTATTTGGTCGTTTCAGTTGAGGGTATATGGTGTAATGTGAGAAAATTTGTTGGTTCTCAGTTGCGTAGCTCCTCCTATCGTATTAAGACGTCCGAGTGCTTCAAAGTACCCTCCAGCATTCCAAGTACCTACAGGTACCGTCCAAGGAGTACACAGTATGATTCTTCAGATGATGAAGGCGATTCCTTGCCAGAGCCTACCCCTCCACCGCAACCACCTGTTATACCATTTGAAATTTCAACCCCTTCAACATACGATGTCCCAGACCTTCAGAACCCTCTCCCCGCCTGTGTCAATACTCAATCTCAGGATAGTCTGACAGACCTAAACCATGATGCCGACCTTTGTGTGAGTCATCCAGAGTCAACCCTACCTAGAAGATCATCACGACGACGCCAGCCTCCTCCCCGTCTAGGTGACTATGTCACGGACCTATGAGTCATGCAAGACTAACACAAGACTTGGCTTTCAGTGCCACTTTCATTTATGACTTTGCTTACCAACATTGCTTTATATTTTTGTTCATTCTTTCATGCTTACTACAGCTATTTACTACAGAACAAGAACAGAACAAAAAAACGGTCACGCCAGTATTCAAGCGTGAATACTTTAGTTACGTTAATTTAGTTGGTCAGCGCACTTCCGGTGCTCTAACGGCCATGCGCGTTTTGTCGCTCGCCCTTGCATGCTCGCTTGCATTGTTTTTCTGTTCTCCCTCTCTTCGCGTGTTCGCTATTAAACTACCGCTCAGTGTAACAGGAGTTGTGTTCTGTGTTTGGAAGCTGTGTCGTCGACTGGCGCTACTTGGTCCGCCATTTTGGTCACGTACTTGCAAACATCAAGAATTGCTCGCCGCGTTAGCAGAGTTTCGCGAAATGTTACTGTTGCGCGCTATGTTGCAGCGCGGCTTTCGGTGATACCACAATGAAACTGAACTCCGGCATCACGGAAAGGAGGACCTATAAGCTCCAGAAACTAAGAGGTCATTTGAACAAACTAAATCCTAACCGACGTTGATAAAAAAAAATCCCATCTCGGCCCCACCCTTATCATTACCGACGGTTGAGTCCGTCTGCGACGCAGGCTACCCCACCCTTACCCCACCCCTACTGATCCGCTTTTACACACCCACGGTTGCGAAGGATTCTGGGCCAGCTCTTTATTAGAACTCAGTCTCCCATAGGTCATCCAGCAAAACAAACATGGCGGATGACAAGGATTTTGGCGGTTGAGCAGCCGGGGGAAATAGCAGCTGATTCTAGCCCAGCAGTCAACGATTTTACAATGGATCTTGTTGCGGTAGTGCAGAAAGAACTCACGAGCGAGGAGAAGTGCATAAAGATATCCTTTTCTTCATGTAATATGGTCAGTTTACTAGTATTGCTTCAGCGGTCACTCGCCGGTCAGCCTTCAGCTGGGAAATTAATATTCGATTGGCTGCACTGGTATGCACGTAAATTAAGTGAACTGCTTTCGTAGAAACGGACGCAAAACACAGGATAACTTAGGTGTGTTTATCTTGTTAAGTTACTGCGGCGGGATTAACCAATTTTGGAACTATGTAGATAGAAAAACTAGCGTTTATAGCTAGCCAGCTGAGCGGGATGTATAAACTTGATTATCCGCTTGATAGGAAACATGATGTTATCGTTATCTAAGCGAGATCTGACAGAGAAACACTGTAGCACCATGAAACAGCTGGAATTTGCAATTTAAATGCACTCTACGAAAATACGAAAATAATGTACAAAATGTAAATTATGTCACAAGTATATATAGACTCAACTTTTTAATATACACTCCAAATACAATATTAATAACAGCTGTTACATATACAATTGAATTTTACAGGACAAAAATTGTTTGATCCTGTAAACGTCTAAGCCTTTTCCAGTTTCTCTTTTGTTTATAATTTCCTACTATTTTCTTTTGACTGTGAGCTGAGGTTTGTCGGACAATGTCAATAGCATGTAGTCTGTTTACCTTTAAATCAATTAAATATTCCTGAAACAGAAAGGTTGCCCATTTATAATTAATATGTTGCAATTACTTCTGTTAATTTATTTAACCACACATGATGTTCAGTTCCATATAAGTCTTAGAATGTATCTGTCAATTTAAAGTATGTTTTTTATTTTCTTAAAATACCCAGTTGGAAATATTGTCTATAATGCATGATTGTGACGTGGATGGTAATTGAGTTATATGTTGAACTGGATCACTTCTGACTAAACTCCTGTTTTCAATGTACTAGATAGCAATCAATAACATACAGTGTACATATATGACCATGATGTACTGTTTTAATGATTTATGTGTTGAAAATAATTAATCAAGGAGTACATATAGTTGTACATAGTTATGTAGTTGTATGTACGTGTATATTTCAGAAGCAAATTGGATTCAAGGCAATAAGACAGTATATGCTTTAAGAATATAATAAAATAATAATTTTGTCTTTTGTGGTACAGTACTGTCAAGAAAAGCAAAAAAAAAAATTAATTTAATGTATTTGTGATCAGAAGCTTTTGAACATACAGCCAAAGCTCTTTGTGATCAGTACTTTAATGGACAGTACATGTAGTTAGCTGTAACAAGTCTTTTGATAAGAAGCTTCCTACCAAGTAGTATTTTTTATTTCAATATAATTGCTCACTTGTTTTCCTTAATGATGTGCACTGCACTACAGGAGTTCTGTTAAAGGACCACAACAAAGTTGGCTGCCTCATTGCTCTCATTACAAGAAATCTGGATACTGGGTACTTTATCTTTAGTGATATACAGTCGAAGCTCTCTGAGGTCAGACACTCGTAAGTGGACAGCTCTACTTACGGCTGCCTTGACAAAACCCTGTTTGAACTCTCTGCTTCCCAAGGGTGTCCGCATATGGGAGCTTCGACTGATTAACAAAAACTATAGTGTGTTATTTGTACAATACCATACCTCAGGTACAGTACATCTTTCAGATTGCATACTGTTTTGTAAACGTTTTAAAGTAGAGTCTTGACAAACAGTATGAACCTAAAATAATAATAATAAATTATAATAATAATAATAACAGTCTTTGTAATCGATAACTGTAACAATAATAATATTATTTATACTTCAGTCACTCAGTTGAATTCAAAGCAATACCATAAAGGTGTAAAGTGTTTCTACATTAGTACAAATGTATGTTCATCGGCTCCTACTTATAGATCTGTTCTTATTGTTAAGTATTGATTAGATTTAGCACCTGGGGTACTAAAATTTATTAAATTATACATTTGGGAGCACAAGGGAGCATGGCACATATTTGGGATGGAGCGCTGTCTTGTTATTTATTTATTATAATAATAATTATTATTGTCTTGTACCTCTTTTCTTTAACAGATTGATCATCTTTCAATGGAATGAATTTTCGTTTCAAGAAAGTTCTCTAATTGTACTGTATGTTTTGGCCATACGCGGACCTTTTCATATGCAACTGTTGCTGGTACATGCTATTCTCTTCTTCTGTCTTGATGTGCATTATATGCCTTCTACAGAATAATAGTCCACATTGATTTTTTTAATTTTATTTTTCTACTTAGATCAACCAGCTGGTGAAGGTAGCAGCAAAGAGGGTAAAATGAATTTATTACTTAATATTAAGCACAACTTTATACATTTAGATAGACCCTTTACAGGACCTATAATTTGTGTGACTAATCGCATATCATTCATTCATTCATTCATGATTATGTCATGGCAGCCGCTGGTAAAAATGGTTAGTGAGAAAGATATTCGCATGCACTGTTAGTTGTACATGTACCATGGTGTGAACAATTTACAAGAATTTAAAAGGCAGGCAAATTGATTCAGATTTTACCAATTATATTTATTTATTCCAGTGGTTAGATTTCAAATCTTGACTGATGAACAGACAAAGCTTGTTTTTGAGGTGAAAAAGGATGTTCAAGGAAAGAATTTCTTGCTTGAATTGAACAAAACCATTGGAGGTAAAGTCATACTATTTCATCTTTGTTTAATTACCTTCCAGGGGATCATAAGTACTTCAATTTTCAGGATTTATGGGTCTGTACTGGATTATTGTGTGGGCTTACACAAAGTATCATGTAACCCAGCACTAAGTCACAAGCAAAACAAATTGTTTGTCTGTTTGTGGGTCTATGTGAATTGGACGCCTGGTCAACACATGGTCTGCAAGATGAATGGGTATTATAAACAGTTACAGTACAATTACACTTGCTCTACGAAGCAACATAGAATATATAATTGTGTACAATCATGTACATTGAAATTTCTTGTTTGTGATAACATGTTGCATAGCTCGAGTCATCTGTGAAATGAATATGCTGTTATCCATTCAATTAGCACAAAGACCTTATAGTAGCTTAACCTCCAAAACACGCAATCGTTTGATTTGATTGATGTGCTATCTGATTGCTAAAAACTTTTTGACAACTTATATTTTAGATTCATTTGTAGCATACCTTACAGTTAAGATGACGCTACCGTTGCCACTCGACAAAGTTTTTGATTAATTTTTGACATCTTTTTGACAACTTTGATGGGTTCCGTTTCAGTGGCGCCACATTTGAACTAGACTAGAAACTAAAACCATTCAAATTTTCACGACTCCGCCTCCAACACTCCTTGGATTTTGATTGGTCAAGTCAAACGGAACCCATCCGAAAGACGTCAAAAGTTGTCAAAAAGATGTCAAAAATTAATCAAAAACTTTGTCGAGTGGCAACGGTAGCGTCATCTTCACTGTAAGGATACCAAGGTTATTAATATTACCCAATGTTTCTTGGAAACAACCCATATTAGCCCAGTGACACTTGTATGCAACAAACTTTATTTTACCCCACAGGTTACTAAAAGTATTTACAATAATTGGACAGAAAAAAATAATAGGGGTACTGGCTACCCGAAATAACCTTGAAGTTAAAAATGCCAGGCAGCCAGTTAATATAAATATATAATTTACATGTTAAGGTCTGGCACACAAACAAACAAAGACACACACGCACACACACGCAAAAATAGGAATAAAACAGAGTTACGTTAACTACCAGTAGACTAATATAATAAATAATAGATAAGAATAATAATTATTGTATTGCAAAACAGCATTTTTATCCAAGAGGAGCGAGTATGCACACTGCAGTCCTATTATTTTATTTTTGTATGTAAAGCTTATAGACAGAAAGCTCACCTGGTTGGCGTACCTGAATTTAAATGGATGGAAAAATATCAGCAGCTGATTGGAAGAAAAAGTTTTATAAACACGGGTGAGTTTTAATAGTAATGAGAATCTAAGCTCTGAACTGTGATTCATTATATGATCTTTTTGGCGACCAGGTCAAACATCTTTCTTCAGCAAGTTTATTCATTTGAAACATTACTGTGATGTTCTATGCGGAGGGGGGGGGGGGGGGGCTCTGAACTTCCCGCTTACTGTTCATTTTACTCCCGGTTTCCACCATTCAGTTCTGTTGTGGTTCCGCCTCTTTGTGCTTTTTCTATAATGAAAAATATGCTGCAAATTTTTTCTATTTCTCCTCCAGTTCTAGTCTCCTACACAGCCGTTATTTGTGTCGTCACGCAACGCTTCTCCCCACTAACGGCTGCTCAAACCTGGACCACATTCCTTTGCAGATTTAAGCCAATCACAGTTGCAGTGCCATTTTCGGAACTTGCTCGCGCCAAAATACACCAATCATAGATTGTGTCTTATCATGACCTTAGCGTCGGAAACGTCAAACACACGCCAGTATGCCGCCTTTTGAATTTGACGCACACCCAGGGCACGAAATTAACTTTTTTTCCCAGGAGCCATTTGGCTCCTAAATATTCCAAAGTGGTCGCCAACTACAAAAAGTTAGTCGCCATTTTTTTCATTTTTAGTACAGGATGTACTATTGTGAAGATGTATTGTGGAGTCGTCCGCGATAACACCCTAGCACCCTGACACCCTAACACCCTAAGCCGTAAACTTTGATAATCGATTAATTAATTAATATTAATTAATAACTCTTGCGTGGAGCAAGCGTGTACACCACGCAAAACGTGGGTTATCTATCTGCGTTATTATTACAAGTATTTAGCAAAATATATATTTGTTTCTGGCAACGCTTTGCTCTCCTTGTGGTAGCTTTCTTTCTAGAATAAGGTGCTTACATGTAAATTCACCGTTTTACGCATGCGCTTAAGCTCTGTAGTGCATTACTAACAACAAGTACAATGTAAATGAGGTAGATAACAAAACAGTTTGGTATTGAAGAAAGTAAGTTATCGTTTCTCTCCGGTCTCCAGTGAGCAATTCAAACAGAAAAAAATAGTTCAAACTATCTACATTTGCTCGAGATTTTCCACAGATTTTAGCATAAAATGTTTTAAAAAGTTCTCACCAAATATTACTGCAGACCCCGTGACGCCTAGTTTAATTAAATTAGACTCTGATTTCACGGGAGAGAATTTTCGGTAAGCAGCGCTGTTTATAATTTTTGGCATGCGCCATTAATAAGTAGCTCTCCAAAAAAATTCAAACTATCTATATTTTCCGAGATTTTCCACAGGTTGTGGAAGAAAATGTTTCAAAAGTTCACACTTCTCAACAAAAGTCTGTGACGCCAAGTAAAACCGCAAATTAATTAAATTAGACTTTGAGGCACCTCTAATTTCACGGGAGAGAATTTTCCATTTCTCCAAGGAAACGAAAATTAGTTGGAGAAATCGGGAGTTCGAAATTTCGGGGTTAAGATTACAGTGAAACAAATCCAAAAGAAATGACTTTTGGTTCGAGCTTATCGGGATTTTTGTACGAAAAACGAAAGCATCATGTTACATTCCTGCGTACGGAAAACAAAAGTATCATGTTACATTCCTGTGTAAGAAAAACTAAAGTATCATGTTTGCTATTTTAAAATAGGGGTAAGTTAAGAATATGGGTTCTAAATAATTATTGTTGTCTTCTCGATTCAGAATTATTTTTATCCGATTCAAAGCATTTGTTTTAATTCCATCGGTTATTTCGATGTTTACGTTCACCGCTCGATTTAGAAATGTATTTGTTTGGTTTGGTCCTTTTGTTAAGTCAACAAACGTAATTATATTAAAGTTGAGCCAATTAAATTCACCTGTTCCCACGGTTCACATTTCACCAAAACGCTAGCCAAGAAACACAAGACGAGGAGAACGCCACAATGCACGGAAAGTGAGTGATATTGCTTACGAATAAAATTGCTAAATTCTAAACAAAGAGTTCGTTAAAATAATTGCTCTGTCTTGTAAAACCTGTTTCATTTGTGGAATTTGCTAAACTGGTTGTGAGTGAAACTGTGTTTTTAACATCAGATGGCGTTTTTCCGTGGGCAGTGAAGTCAAGAAAAAATTAATTGTTTTCAGTTCTTCAAGATAATTGAAGTGTTTGAATATTTTATTTAGTGTACTGCTGTTGTATTGAATGTTGTTAAATTCAAGCACTTTAGTATATAAATGATAAATGTTTTGTATGCCTGGGTCAAAAGGTCATCAACAAAATTTACATGGATATTTGAAGCAGACTTACAGGAACGCTTTCCGATACAAAGGTGTAAAATTCACTATTTACCATCCATTTGAAAACTGTTACCCTGAATATTTCTTGGTAAACCAGAACTAAAAGGGTGAATGTTTTAAATTTGAAAAAAGTATTTTTTCTTGACGTTGTCCCGTGTAACGCACATGTTCGTTTCAGCTGTCACGCATTCTTATCTGTTTATTTGTCTAGTAGCAAATATAGGGAAGAAGTATGTAACGACTTGATCAGACCCATATTTTTGTAGCAATGGGGGGTTTGTACTCTCGCCCACCACCTTAGGTTGAGATGGAATGAAGTAGAGGGGGGCTGACAGCTACATGCCACCTACATGTATATTGATTGGGGGGGAGGGGAGGGGGTGTCCATTAATTACATCCTGTACTACTCCTTTGAGTCTCTGAGTTTGTTGTAGAAATTCGGCACCAGAGACACAATCCATCGGCATACATGACGTATTCATTGTAGGGCGATTTGTTTACTGAGCCGAGAGAAACTTTTGTTGACGTTTTTTGGCTCATATTTCTTGTGATGAAAGCAAAACAAGACCAGAGAAATATTGTTTTTTAACTTTAATCTATTGTGTGACTTTTTTATGGCAAAGTTAGAACTGAAAACTTCAGGTAAGATGTCAGAATTCTAGTCGGCGTAGTCGCCAATTTGGCGACTAATTTTCAGGATTTGGTCGCCAACGTGGAAAACTTGGGCGCATTGGCGACTGTATCAGGCGCAATTTCGTGCCCTGACACCAGACATCAAAATAAAACACGGTTTTACTGAAGAAAAATGTATGAAAAAACTTCATTATAATAACAGACATCCTAGTTCAAGAATTGGATCGATCTAGCAGGTTTTCGGCAAACGTTAACAGTCACGTTTTTGCCGATAGGTGTCAAAGTTACTGCGGTCAAAACAAAGGGAAAGGAATGTGGTCCAGGTTTGAGCAGCCGTTAGCTGGGAGAAGTGTTGCGTGACGACACAAATAACGGCTGCGTAGGAGACTACTCCGGCTCCCGCCACCTTGGGAATCCCGCTTCCTGCCTCTCTTCTCCCGCCTCCCATAGACTTCCTGTCCCCTGTCCCCCCCCCCCCCCCCCCACACACCACACACTCTGTAATTGGGATCCGGGATCCATAATTTTGTCTCTAGGACAGATCAAATTTTCCTTGTAGCAATTTTTGACAGAGGTTATTGAAATTGATTTTAAAATGAATTTTGTATCAATTAATTTTGTTTTTCTAAACAGACGGTTGGCCTTGGAATCATCTCGAAGAAGCAAGCTCAAGTGGATCAGAAGTTGTCACAGGTACAAGATACAATATACACGTACTAGTAGTAGCCCTTTGCACGCATTGCATGCCTATAATGCTTGATGGTTGTTTTAAAAGGAAACGGAGTGAATCACCACTGCCATTTCCTCAAAAGTTTGATGATTTGGAAATATTTTGACATCTTTCTGTTGGTTTTTCAAACTTCTCAGCCAATCGAAGAACAAACACCTTCACATACAATAACAATTGAAGGGTCAAGTAGAAAACTATACTAAGTGAGCAAAGCGCGTTTGCTCACTTAGTATAGTTTTCTACTTGTCCCTTCAATTTGTTTTAAAGTACTCTCAGTCTCTTGTATTCGATCATTGTCCATGGGATTGTTCAAGAAACTCCAGAGAAACATTGAGTACCCTGTGGCAGCCACATCTAGTTGAACCTCTCTCCAATGGCCGGGGACAGAATTCTCTGGCCATTGTAGATAGGACGTGACTGTTGTAAGGGAGGTTTCAATAAGAGTAAAGTACGCACATGGATTAGCACACAGTCGGGATAAAACTTCCTGGTCACTAGAGAGGTGGCTGTTAGTGGAGGTTCGACTGCATGCATTTTCATTTCAGCCACAGAATCCAAACTTGATGATCTAGCATTGGACATGTTTGGAATGCCAGGCTTCGCTCCATCGCCCACCATACACACATCACTGTCGACAGCAAGTCTAACTGCATCAGATGAAGCGGATAAGAGTGCAACAAACTCACCGGCGCTACCCAGGAGATCTTTCCTTCCAACCAGTGTTGGTGCCAGGGATGGGTTCATTAAACTTCACATGGCTGCAAGGGAAACAGAATACACACATGTCAACAAGTTGAAGTAAGTTAACTTTTGAAAATTACAACTTTCTGTGCATGAAGTAGCAAATTTATTTAAATGTATCGCGATCCACCTATAGTTTTGCTTACCAGTGAGACAACATTATTTTGTGGTAATGTCGTCTCAAATGCGGGCTGGTGATTGGCCGGTTCTGAAGATACAGATTGGCACCGGAGCACTGAGGGTAATCCTCACATACTCATCAAAATTCAATTCTTCGATGAACCATTGGCAATCTTTTATATCTTGTCATTTGCTCAGTTATGGAATGCTTTATTTGCTGGTACAACTTGCTCATTCTAAAAGTTAGCGTAAGGTGAGTCTTAAAAATTAAATCTTGTAAGAGTTTGTTTACCGTTTTCAATATTGCTTTCATGATGTGCGCGTGCCAAGTTGTAAAATCACGTAAGATGTTTTTGAACAAGTTTGAGTCAACTTTTTTTGGTGCAAAATTGGATTATTTTCCCATTTCATTGCTGTTTTGTACTTTAGAAAACTTCATGGCACATAATTCTGAATTGCTTTTGTTTCCTAAGCAATTTACCGGCGAAAAATTGCTGAGGAAAGCTAACAAAAAATGCTTGGGGTGGGGGGGGGGTAACCTGTGATGGACTTAACTAAGCACCTCATCCAGGCATTGATGGAATAGCGTTTTCTGTGATTGGGGAGTAGCAATACTCCTAGTTGCTTCAGGCTACAGAAAACTGGATAAGCTCGAGTAATGAATTGAGCCACATGGCTCCTCCAATCCTTTCGATTGGAAAATACTTTAGCCTTTTAACACTGTTCAAACAAAACTACAACCAGTAGTTATCAGATCTACTACTTATACACCATGTTGCTTCAGAGCCATTTATAGTTTCTGTGAAAGTTACAGCAAGAACAGGAATGTTTCAACTGCATAGTTTCAAATCCTGTAAACTGATCTCTTCTGTGTATGCAGAATTTTTGTTGGATCATGGAATGTGAATGGTCAGTCTCCTGCTGAGGATGTTACACCATGGCTCGCATGTGATCAAGACCCACCTGATGTCTTCTGCCTGGGGTAAGACATTATCATTTTCTTATTAACCGAGCAGGAGGCCTGTATGAGGGAATCTTGACCGAGGTCTTTCATGCTTGTATACTAATCCAATCAGAAGCTGAAGATAGCTATTCTTCGGCTTCTGATTGGATAGTATGTCAAATAAGCTTGACTTGTTTTTTATTTCATAAGCATTTTAAGATATTTACCTAGATCTATATTCATTTGCTCTTTTTCAGTTTTCAAGAGCTCGATCTCAGTGCTGAGACATTGATTAAAAATATTACTCCCAGAGAGGACGAGTGGCTAAAACTCGCAGAGCAAGGACTCCATCCTAAAGCACAGTACACTAAGGTGACTACAATAAGTGGCATTTTATTTCAAGTATCAAACTAGGGATCCTGTTGTCTATAGTGGTGTGATTTTGAGAAGCTAAATAAATACAAATCTAAATAAATGAAGAAATGCTCTCAAGTCAAAATACTCAGAAAAAAATTCTGACCTTCCAGGTGCCGGTTGGATGCTCTAACCACTGAGCTATGGATTGAGCAAGGCCATACAACTAGGTTCAGGCAACTAGGCAGTATGGCAGGACATGTTGTCACATATGAACCTAGTTATATGGCTTTGCTCACCATGAGTCCTCCATAGCTCAGTGGTAGAGCGTCCAACCGGCACCTGGAAGGTCATGGGTTCGATTCCTGTTGGGGAGCTCAGAATTTTTTTCTGAGTATTTCGACTTGGGAGCATTTCTTCATTTATTCTCTTTATCTAAGTCACCCATTCCACTTAACAAGTACGAATCTGTTGAACCTCTTTAGAACAACCACCTTGGAGTGGGAAGTTTATGGGAGGTGGGAGAAGACTCCCTGTTTCTCCCCCCCCCCCCCCCCCCCCCCCCCCCTTCCTGGAGAGGTGGCCATTAATCCATTAATGGAGGTTCAACTGAATACACACACAGTCTCATTCTTCTTACGGGTATTACACACTGTTATGCCCTTGCAGATGCCACATGCTGATGTTCAACTGCTTTCAGTCTGTATAGTAGGTGTTATACTAAAAGAAACTCAACAACAATGATGGTTTATTTTGCAGAACTTGAAATTAATTGACCTGGGCAATCACACTAGATAAACTAAATTAGATACTCCTGCATGCCATATGTAATGGTACATGTGGATAAAACTTGGCATTTAACCCCTTTTTGTCTTGTATAACCATGGTTACTCTAGACTTAAAGGAGCTATGTCACAGATGGCACATCTTGAAAAAAAAATTTCAAATTCACAATCCGTCTTAATCTTCTCCATCCTTAATCATCCTTGTTCCTGTTTGGTTTATTATTACCTCTTTGGTGTTTTTCTACCTTAGTAAACTGTTATTTTGAGGCTTTCTTCAGTTTGAAGGTGATTTTGCACTTTTGCAAAAATGACTTAAAATATTGTGACATAGCTCCTTTAAGATTGAGGAGGCTTCCTTGCACTTGGAAGGGGAGGTATGAAGAAAAAATAGACAGCTCAACTAGCCTTTGATTGGCTTTTGTCAGTGCAAAATTTGACAGTCGCACATTTGTTTTGACAGGTGAAGACCATTCGTCTTGTTGGTATCTTATTGATGGTGTTTGTTAAGAACAAGTATCTGTCTTTTGTCACTGAAGTTGATGCTGAAACTGTAGCCACTGGTATCATGGGTCTTATGGTAAGAAAAATAAGTCGTACTGTAAGGAGTTACTCTCTCCAGTCGTACTGTAAGGAGTTACTCTCTCCAGCCATGCATATCTAACCCACTTCTCCTCGTCATGTGCTGTGCCATACATGTATGTATATTTATTATATGGCTGGCTCCATGAGCGGGCTAGTCTCCTACGCAGCCGATATTTGTGTCGTCACGCAACGCTTCTCCCCACTAACGGCTGCTCAAACCTGGACCACATGCCTTTGCAGATTTAAGCCAATCACAGTTGCAGTGCCATTTTCGGAACTCGTTCGCGCCAAAATTCACCAATCATAGATTGTGTCTTATCATGACCTTAGCGTCGGAAACGTCAAACGCACGCTAGTATGCCGCCTTTTGAATTTGACGCACACCAGACATCAAAATAAAACACGGTTTTACTGAAGAAAAATGTATGATATGAAAGAATTATGTCGAAAAAACTTCATTATAATTACAACAGACATCCTAGTTCAAGAATTGGACCGATCTAGCAAGTTTTCGGCAAACGGTAACAGTCACGTTTTTGCCGATAGGTGTCAAAGTTACTGCGGTCAAAAGGAAAGGAATGTGGTCCAGGTTTGAGCAGCCGTTAGTGGGGAGAAGCGTTGCGTGACGACACAAATATCGGCTGCGTAGGAGACTATGAGCGGGCAAGCTGAAGAAAATCCTGTGCTGTGACTGGCTACCCGCACGGTCAAGATGGAGCCATCTTGACCGCTTGGGATTGCCCGCTCTGTTCCCGCAAGAAAACTATTTTCCCGCGTCCTTCTAGTCATATATAATAAATCCTCTATTGACCAAGCTTGTTCAGTCAAGCTGGTGGGATATTGGCCTCGTTTTTTGCGTGTTTATGGACCTCGATGATAAACACGCAAAAAAAGAACTTGGCCAATATCCCGCCATCTTGACCTCACGCTTGGATCAATAACCCATACATGTATATGCAGTGGTTTAAATTTGTTTTTTGCTGTGAAATTTTTCTAACTAGTTTGATTTTCTTTTCTTTTGTCTCAATTATTAATAATATTATTACTTGAAACAATAAACTAGTTTGAATAGTTTCAAACCAAATGTAAACATTATACCTAAACAGGGTAACAAGGGAGGTGTGGCCATAAGGATGCTGATCCACAACACAAGTATTTGTTTTGTCAACTCACATCTTGCAGCTCACACAGAGGAATTTGAAAGAAGGAACCAGGTAATAATATACACTTAATGACTGGTCCCGAGGGAAACAGTTAGTTTTGTTTTCCTGAGAATTTCGATGTTTCCCGAGACGCGGGCAACAATTTTCGAATTGTTGCCCGCGCGGGCTACATTTGATTTTAGCCTATACCATGTGACCAAAAACCAACCAATGAGAGCGCGCATTAGGTCCAACAAAACTCCAGCTATATAACAATGTTACATGTCAATTTATGTCAATGGATGCACAGTACACCCCTACATGACTTTGTGCAACTTTTGAAGCTATTTTCCGAATTATAATAAAATACATATTGAAAGGTAATGTTGTTCCCTTTAACAGGACTACAGGGACATTCTAAGCAAGCTGGAGTTTAATGGGTCCGAAGGGTCGCCTTCCATCGTTGATCATGAGTAAGTCAGTCCGGTTGATCATGTTTTCCTGATGCTCTGCTAAATATGATTACTGCTTAACTTACATGTCAATGTTATTACCCCTGATGGTTAGACATTATTGTTCAAACGGGTTCTTCATGTGACATTTGTGACATTTCTCCATAAATGTCAAATTCTCACAATAGAAAAAAAAACATTTTTCAAACATTGCGTTGCATTGCGTTACAGATTACGTCATTTTAATGGTCTATACTTTTGTCGGCTACAGCTGATCAGGTGACCAATGAGCGCATGAGGATTCTGCCAATAATAATATGTTTTACGTCATTATAACTGCGTGGTCTCCCACTGTTCCATTTGCAGTGCTGTGTTTTGGTTGGGTGACCTAAATTACAGAATAAGTGACATGGATACAGACGTGGTGCGAAGCCTGGCAGATACAGGGCAGTATGAGGAACTCCTCGTGAATGATCAACTGATCAAGCAAAAGAATGAGAAGAAATGTTTTAAAGGTTTTCAAGAGGGCAACATCAAGTTCAAACCAACTTATAAATATGATCCGGGAACAGACAACTGGGACACAAGGTGTGTTATTACATGCCATAGTTGCACACAAATGGTGTTACTTACAGTGGAATTGCGATTTCTCAAGCCTCCAAGGGAAACGAAAATTGGTTCAAGAAATCGGGAGTTCAAAATATCGGGGGTAAAATTACAGTGAAACAAATCAAAGGGAAGCGACTTTTGGTTCGAGTTATTGGGATGTTTGTGAAATTGAGGGTTCAAGAAATCGGGATTCCACCATATATGCATTTCATTGTTGTACAAATTTTAATTGATTTGTTATGTAGCATCAAAGGCACTTGTCGCACGTATTGCATGCCTCTGACCTGAGAACTTTGGATGGCCTTTCTTAAATCATCATTTACATTAATGAGGTATCAGATTGTACAAATAATAAATTAATTATTGTGTAAGGAAAATGTGTTTGTTGCCCTTTATATAAACGGATGTCATTATTTTAAGCCAGTTAATTTAAGAAAACTTTTTTAAGAACAAAATCATTTAATAAACTGTCCGTAATAACAAGGTTATGTGAAGCAGGTTTCACCTCAGTATACTACAGCAGTGAATAACTGCCAAGTGCAGGACAGGGAAGCTTAGTATTTTGAGATATTTTCCCTTTTCTTTTTAGTGAAAAAGGCCGCGCCCCTGCCTGGTGTGATCGTATTTTATGGAGAGGAACTCAAGTTAAACAGCTGGAATATCGCAGTCATAATAAACTGAAAATCAGTGACCATAAGCCTGTCAGCTGCTTGTTTGAAGTCGGGGTGAGTGGAAACCATGTTTCTTTTTGTCATTCACCAATACTGTTCCACCCCCTGTAGAGTGATTTTTGCTGACGTCATCGGTTACATTTCGTATAAAACAGATAAGGAATCGATTCAAAACCTGCTTAATTGAAACATTTTATTACAGACCTTTGTAAGGACATATCTCATTCACTATTTAACGTATTCCAATCATATTTGCCACAGTTACTAAAATACACAGTCACTCAATGAAATTTATTGTATCTAAACGTTTATCAGACTAAATTTAATTTTCGGAAAGTTACACTCTAAATATAATGTGTCAATAGGTCAAAGTGGTGAACATTGCGCAAGAAAGACAAGTTATGGAAGATGTCATTCGAACTCTTGACAGACGTGAAAACGACAATCTGCCTCAAGTCAGACTGGGCAGAACAGAGGTATTGTACAGTGGAAATTTATCAACCCTAGACAGAAGCTTATCACCTAGGTAATAAGCTTCTGCCCTAGATCAATCACAAGCTCAAAATGAGGGATGCTCGAAATATGGAAAATAATCAACCCTCTCAAACACAAACTCGATCAAAATATCAATTCTCCGCACTGATTGCCATATATTTTTTTGACATTAGTTTTGAGAATTTGGTCGCACACAATGAATAAGACAATATTCCCTAGTTGATGATTTTCTTAATTCTCATCACATGCCTGCTTGGTATCGTATTGATAATCATAGCAGACGCATAATTTGTTTGGACGGATTATGTGTCTTTAGTAGAAAAACAGCCATTGTTCCTAATGGACGTTTTATTTTTCCAGATTATTTTCAAAGATGTCCAGTTTCTTGAAAAACAGACAGCTACCTTGGATATTGTTAACACTGGTCAGGTGTGTAATTTTAGTCAAAAATAATCACGAATGACAATTTACTAATTTTCATTTTCTAGATCAATTTATTTTGCACAAAAATTGAACATGTGTGTGAACGTACAACGCAATTTTCCAAACTGGTTTCTAATGGTTATTTGATTTTGTCTATGGTTCGTTTTTTCGTACTTTCTGTTTTTTGTCATGTCATATAACAGATTGATTGATTGATTGATGATTGACAGGTTATTTGATTGATTGATTGATTGATTGATTGATTGACAGGTTATTTGATTGATTGATTGATTGATTGATTGACAGGTGCCAGCTCAGTTTGCTTTTATAGCCAAGTTAGACGAGACTGAGCACTGTAAGCCTTGGTTAACAGTCAAACCTTGTATGGGAATCATATTGGAAGGTAAGGTTATATAGCACACGACCCCACAAGCATTGTCATGCTTTAATAATCATTGTGTCAAAATAAAGGTTATTGTATTGTATTGTATTGTGTTGTATTGTTGTGTTTGTTGTGTTGTGTTGTGTTGTGTTTGTATTGTTGTGTTGTATTGTGTTGTGTTTGTATTGTGTTGTGTTGTGTTGTGTTGTGTTTGTATTCTATTGTATTGTGTTGTGTTCTATTGTGTTGTGTTGTGTTTGTGTTGTGTTGTGTTGTGTTGTGTTGTGTTGTGTTGTGTTGTGTTGTGTTGTGTTTGTGTTGTGTTGTGTTGTGTTGTGTTGTGTTGTGTTGTGTTTGTTGTATTCTATTGTTGTGTTGTGTTGTGTTGTATTGTGTTGTGTATTGTATTCTATTGTATTCTATTGTATTTCTATTGTATTCTATTGTATTCTATTGTATTCTATTGTATTGTATAAATGAAAAATAGACGGCGAGGCTGAGTATCAAAAATACGAAGTTCAGAATTGTCGTTTGTCCTGGCAGGGTCGACCAAACAGGTTTGCCTGACTGTGTATGTTGATAAAGAATCTGCACGAGCCTTGAACTCTGGTGATGAAAAACTTGAAGATATTCTCGTTCTACACTTGGAAGGAGGAAAAGACTTTTTTGTATCCTTGCTATTCACACAATCAAGTCTAGGATCGAAATATGAATTCTACTTAGTAATTTCCATATAATTCTTCAATGTCAGTTGTGAGAATTCTGTGGTTCATCAAGACAATCTCACTTAGGTGATGATATTCTTAATTCTCATCACCTAGGCTACATGCTTGACAATAATATATTGTTATTGCAAGGAGAGATTATAATTATGTTATTATAATACAATTTGCCCTTTTGTCCTGGTTACTGTAACACGTCATAGATAGTTACAGGGCTGCAAATAACAGTCGGTCATCGGACAATGGCCGACCAAAATTTGCCAATGTCCGATGAAATCCCAACTGTGGTCGGACATAATGTCCGGACAATTTTTTTTGGCCTTCCAACGTGAACACTAACACGTTATAGCATTGTAACACGTTTTGTTCTAAACGCAGACTACACATAGTTTTACTCTGCATTGACAAAACGTTAGATATGCTGGTTCTCTTATCAAGCGGTACAGTAACTGTAATATGATGTCCGACCTCATTTTTGTTTTGTCCGACCAAAATGGTGACTTAGTCGGACACATGTCCTTTCAAGAAAAAAAAATTATTTGCAGCCCTGTAGTTAGCAATTTCATTTCGTCATTCCCGTGATTTGTACTTTATCCGCCTCAATTAAGTATAAATCAAAAGGTTACCTCAATAAATTAACCTGAGTAAAAACAGACTTCTCTCTTCGCGCGCTCAATTCTTCCCACACTTGAGAGACGTCTGAGATTCCATTAAAAAAATTCCATACTGATGACGTAATTCTACAGAGATTCGTGTATTATCTCTGATTGGTTGTTACTTAGTTTTTGTTTTGTTTTGTTTTGTTTTTTTTTTAGTTACGCGCGGAAATTTAAAACTGAGCAACAACCAATCAGAGATGCAATACACGGATCTAATAACTATGTGTATCTAAGGTATGTCATCAGTATGGAATTTTTTTAGGGCAAAATCTCAGACATCTCTCGAGCTAGGGTAGAATTGAACGTGCGAAGAGAGATGTCTGTTGACTGAGACTACAATAAGTCAGATATTTTTTTGTAGTGGTTATAGTATAGTCAGCGGTATTAATTTTCTTAACAGTAGGCAGGTGTCGGTCAGCGGCAACTACCAACCTAGCGTGTTTGGTTCATCTATTGAGGCGTTAGTACGCATGTACGGACCTATCAGGGAAGTGCCTGTAGCAACACTAGTTAACTTGGTAAGTACAATAATTTTATTCTACTGGGGTGGGGTGGGTTGGCGCGGATGTAGAGTCTGAGTTTACTTTACTATTTCATCAACCTGCATACATTTGTACATATCATATCACATCATATTTCTAAGAAAGCAATCTTTATCTTTTAGGAGCATATCAACTTATCAAATCCTTCGACTTCATCGGATAACGAACCACTAGAAATTCCAAAAGAGCTGTGGCTTTTAACAGATCACTTGTTTAAATGTGGCATGCGTCAGGTAGGTAGACAAATGGTGATCGCTACACAAAGGTACACTTAAGGCAATCTTGCCAACTCTTTACTCGAGGGGAGAGGAATGGTTTAGGGAGTGGGGTGGTGGTGGGGGGGGGGGGGGGGGAGGGAATGGCTGAAAAACGTATGGGGGAGGGAGAAACGGCATAAAGGAAGAAATGGCTGGAAAAAAACCCAGGGAGATGAGATATTTAACTCCTGCCCTCTCTGATTTCTTGCAGGAGAATATTCTCAGGCAGTCTGGGTTTGAGAAAGACTTGGAAGACATCAGGACACATTTAGATTGTTGTCGTGGCGGTAAACTGCGTATCCTTTCAGTGTTTTAGTAACTATCTCCAATTATTTTACCTGTTCTTTTCATATAAGAAATGTTTTGGTTAGGTTTGTTTCTGATTTTATAACTTTTGTAGACCGTCCATTTTGACGCAAATCTGTATGAGATGAGTGTTGTTACCACCCCCCCCCCCCCCCCCCCCCCAAGAACACAACACAATGACCCCTGCTAGCGCTTGAACATGTACCGCTCGATCTGGAGTCCAACGCACTAACCATTAGGCGACATTAAGTTCAGTATAATGAGACCACCTCACTTAGCACTTGGTTATATTTCCTTGACTGTTGAAAGCTGGTAGTGTTTACTCCATAGCAGAAGCTTTACTTATTTTCCTGGAAGCTTTACCTGAACCTGTGATTCCTTACGCATTTTACCAGAGAGCACTTGAGTGTTGTAATAACTACATGCTCTGTAAACAGGTACGTCATGTTACTACCAGTCGCTGAACAGGTAAGTCAAGTTATACATGCTTTGTTAACAGGGACGCAGTGATTAGCCTGTTATAATGGAGATTCGAGTGGCGAAAGGCAAAGAGAATAAAACTGTCCATAAGATTCGTATTTCAGTATTCCACTAAAGTTTGAAACAAAATATATTTTTCAAATTAGCTACTCAACCTAGTTGCATTTCATGTTGCGTGTTGTTTGCGCGTATTTATTTTCTTCAAATTCAGTATAAAGCTGTATCAGTTTCTCATTGTTGTCTTCTTTTTACTTGCAGTTGATATTTCAAATGCCTCAGAGCCACCGGAATGTGTTCACGTACATCAGTTCATTCCTGAGAGAACTGTTGCTAAATTCTAATGATAATAAACTGGACGCCAAAACTCTGGGTCAGTTGAATCATTTTAATTTTCAGTTTTTAACTCTCACGTACGCTAGTTATTGGGATGTTCTGGGATGGAGGCAAATCGCGTCACTCGGTCAGTCGGCCACGTACGCTCATGCTCACGCACTCGCACGTTCACGCGCACAAATCACTCACGTAATTGTTCATTCACGTACTGACCGACCGACCGACCGACCGACCGACCGACCGACCGACCGACCGACCGACCGACCGACCGCGACCGACCGACCCGACCGACCGACCGACCGACCGACCGACCGACCGACCGACCCACTGACTCACTCACTCACTCACTCACTGACTCATCCTTGTGCTTTTCCTCTATCCCTCATCCACTATGCATTAAAGAAATCAATATAGGCTTTGGTCATCGTTTGGTAACAAACTCTTTTCTTTTCTTAACCGCAGCCACCTTGTTTGGTACACTGTTTTTAAGAGCACCGAGAAACAAGGAGGCGGGGCTTAGCAAGAGAACTGTCAATCAACTGACGCAGAAGAAAGCACGGTTCATGTACCACTTCCTTGTCAACGAGTTTGGATCTGACTTGATATGACTTGATATGACCAGTGGCATCTAGCACTCTACTGAAAGCATTCTATAGACCTCAAGCCTTGTCCCTACTCCATGGATTAATGCCCAACGAGGTTTAAACATCTGTACAGAGTTCAACAGTCCGTGCTTTGCACAATAATTTTTAATTCGCATTTGTTTGTTGAGTGTGACTGGGTGTCTAGTCTTGAGAAAGACTGTTATTGGTTGATGACGTCAATGTTGTTGTGTGTGTTTTTTTTTTACCTTGTTTAAATTCTTAGTTAGAATTTTGTACAACTCAGACTACGTCCAGTCTCTTTCTCTCTCGAAATAATCTCCTTGTGACTCGAAAGTAGCACTGGGGCGAGGGTTTGGGACGAGAGGGGATGGGGCGAGACGAGGTGTGCCCCAATCCCTTCTCTTTATTTATTAACTGCAAAGAAAAACATAGGTGTAAATACGTGCCTTATTGGATGAATCAAATTTGACACCTACTAGTCCTTATTCGGGATTCACAGTCATAATTCATTGTAAAACGTGTTTTCGAAGAGTTAGAGCGGTTCCCAATCGAGTGTCGAAAGTAATCGCTAAGCTTTGGCCGTTTTACTTTACTATGCTCTATGATTGACTTAAAAAGTTTGCGCCACCTACTCAACCAATCAGACGCAAAGCCAAAACCAATTCCCGCGCTTGCCACCGATTACGTGTATTTGTTTCGAGTTCTCGTTGGTTCGTTGTGTTGTTTACGTTGTTTTTTGGTTTTGGTTTTATGACACTCAATTGAAAACTGCTCTATTAGGCAGATGTTTCGAGGTCTCCCAAACTTTCTCGAGTGTTTCCATACCTCAAAAGAAACAAGGTTTTTGTTTCCATAGGGTATGGCAATTAGGGGTACAGTCAACTCTCGTTATAGCGGACACCCTCGGGACGTTGTTTGGAGTCCGTAATTGCAAGAGTCCGCAATGGCGGGAATAATTTTCAGTCAAACCTCTATAGCTTTCGCTGGGGGAGGGCTGGATTTTGTCCGTTATAGCAAGTGTCCGTAATAACGGGGTGTCCAAGGCGATAGTTGACTATATTTCAACCAATCACAGCACGCTCAGTGTCTTATGTCATAATTACAGTTGAACCCCTCTATAGACCGTATTCATAAATGGCGGCCAATTAATTATTCTTTTATATTCATGCTAATCAGCCTACCTAGCCTCATTTTAGAGTAAAAATTCTTTTGAATTTTGCACATGCTAGGCTAGGCTAGGTAGGCTGATTAGCATGAATATAAAAGAATAATCAATCGGCCGCCATTTATGAATAAGGTCTATCTCGAACTCTCAAGGGAAACGAAAAAATAGTTTGGAGATAACGGCCGATAGTAAATGTCTGAAAAAGCAAATCCAAGGGAAGTGGATTTGAGTTCGAGATGGCGAGGTTCAACTGTACTGTGCATGTAACAATTTACGGAAAAAGTAACGCTTCTTTTTTTAAACAAATTAGATTTTATCTCAGCAAGTGCTTCATTTATAACATTAAATTTTTTAGGCCTCGTTAAAAAAATAACTTTAATAAATTACATAGTAGGGAATTATTTTTGTCTTAAAATCAATCATTTTGTAATAATTTAAAACAAATCATGGAATGTTGCTGGCTCACGATTTCTCATTAACAGTAAATCGAATAGAATATATACGCATGAAAATAAAGATAGAATTTTACAACTTTTGTCGATGTTTTGCATACTGGCGTTGTCATCATATACAAACCCGACTCTCAAAACCTCCGTTCCTTTTGTGTTTTACTGGGTTGGCTGGTTTTCCTTTATCTTCAAAAACAACGCCTCGAAACTGTTGCTACACGGCCATACAAAAGTCTGTACATTTGTAGCCTGCGTGGCAGGCGTATAAAGGGGAGTTCCGAAGCGCGATCGGCAGGAGGGATTACTCCCTCCCACGATCGCGCTTCGCGTTCGCCGAACTCCTCGCTCCCAACCTCGTCCCCAGGGTCATCTCCGCTTTCAAGATGGCGGGTGGGCGCGAAGAAGACCCTGGCGAAGAGCAGGTCACGTGTCTCCAAAAATATTGGAGATTTTGATTGTTTCAAAATGGCGGCGGGCTCGCGATTGGCTAATTTTGTGGTCACGTGACCTGCTCTTCGCCAGGTTTCGCGCCCACCCGCCATCTTGAAAGCGGAGAAGACTCTGGGGACGAGGTTGCCTAGTACATTTGACGTTTTTCATTTCAATATATTCAGCATGTTCCTTGCATAAATTATTTTCCACTGTTGCGACGATCTCGACGCAAAGAAAAAAAATTCGCGGCTCAATTTCGCTTCAGTTTAGAAGAAAGAAAACCTCTGGGACCAGGATGACTCACTACTTTGTGGCCTCATCAAAATACTGATTTGCTGCGATTTAATTTATTTGACGATCCGCAAAATGAACATGCGTGACTGGTATAAATGTCACGCAATATTTACCTTTGTGCCGGTAAAAACAATAATTACGGTAATCGTAGTAGTCGTTGTATAACTTACATTTTGATCCTTTGGCGAATGTATTTAACAAAGCAAAAAAAGGTCGAATATTCAAAAAGTTGCATGTCTTTAGAATTGGTATTGTGATGAAAATATATTTATGTAGCTAAATTTTTCTTTCGGTATTTGTGGTTCCTTCGATAGCTCAGTTGGTAGAGCGGAGGACTGTAGAGTGTAAGATGACATCCTTAGGTCGCTGGTTCGACTCCGGCTCGAAGGAAAGTTTTTTTTCAATTTTTTTTCACCCTTGTTTCAATTTCGTCGTTTCTTTTTTTAGTAATTCTCAATTGTTTTGTTAAAATATGTTTTCGTTTTAATTTTTTTGGGCATTTTAGGAATGCCTGAATATATTTTACACGTGGGCAACATATTTTTTCAATACATAAGCTTATATTAAAATTTCCTCGTATAAAGAATGTGACAAGTAATAAGAATATTTGATCCCATGAAAACTTAGAATACTCTATTAGTGATACTAGTAACATTTAAACTAATTTTTATCGGAAAACGTACAATTCCAACATTTTTAATATTCGATCGCCGGCCGCATGATAGCTAGTGACTGACTGCGCGCATTTATACTCAGCAGTATTTACAAGATACTGAAAATATCTTTATGACTTTAGGTGTTCTATTGCGGTTGTGTTCAGTTGTACTTTCGGCGGCCACTTGGGGGATAAAATCGAACCATGAGTGAGCAGTGATCGAGTGAGTTGTGTTGACGGGCCCGCCATATTGAATAAATTAAAAGTACCGAAAGAGTCTGGGGCTAAATAATACACTGGACTGGACTCGACTCCGGGATTGCGTTTGGTCAAATGCCCCTCCCAAAGAACAAATGTTTAAATAGTGGGAATAAAAAAATTTCGATGCGACACGTGCATGTTTTGAGTAATTTAATCGAACAACCTTATGCGGAAATATTAAATGTGTTTTTTTTACTCTAGCTTGGTGTATTGTGTTTGCGTCGGTTGCTGTATGGCTATTTACAAGTAGCAAGTTACTGTGTATGGTACTTCGTGTTTGATTTGCTTAAACAAAACTAAATCATGGAAGTCTTGTCCACTCCCATTGGCTCGATCCGCGATCTCTGCATGCGCGAGTTTCATCATCAATCAAATGTTCCGTTGATCAAAAACGTAACCATTGAAAACAAAAAACTCTCTCTATCTACACTGCCAAAAATAAAAGAGTGTATCTCCTCTTTTATTCGATAACAAATAATTCAGGGCCGTAGCTAGCGGGGGGCAAGGGGGGCAGTTGCCCCCCCCAAGAATGGGTAATGCTTTCTGAAAAACGAAAACTGCGTATGTTTTTTTTCGCGTTCAAACAGCCGCCTTCCTGATAAAAAATATATGCCGAGGGTCTTTCAAAAACAAGATTGAACATTTCAAAGGCTTGGTACTCTCCCCAGATTTTGCTCGGCATATTGGAACGAAGAGGCGAGAACTTCTTACTTCTTAGGTAACTAAGTAAGTAGTTATATTTTGACTGTCCGGTACCATACTAACTTGAACATTTACGATTGATTGAGAAATATATTTTGGAGCGGAAATCCAACTGGAGACATCTTTTACACACGAAATAGACTAATAAAATGTTTAGTGTACTAAGGCCGATATACGGTATGTATCAAGTTAACAAAACCTCGGAAATATTGCTGTAAGCACTAAAAATACCTGCCATTTTTACACTTGATCGAGATTGATTTTTTGACAAAATATATCATGGAGAATGCTGAAAATAGCATTTCCGCGCCTCTAGATTTCAAAATTTTCTGAGGGGGCATGCCCCCAGACCCCCCTAGCGGCTCGCGCCTTCGGCACTCGCTTCATTGCCCCCCCATTCAAAAAATTCTAGCTACGGCCCTGAAATTGTAACAACCTCATGGACGAGGAGACAGGGGTCTACGAGAGGTAGGAAAAGACACTGGGACGGGAAGGAGATTCGTAAGTTGGCGGGACTGGGGAGAGACGCGCCCACAGGTTTCGCGCGGCCATTCTTGCCCTCTCACTTTATTTTACTTCTGGATGAACTAAGGGGGAAATAGACTGTTTCACCTTACTACACTGTTATTTTGAGGTTTTAGTATACAGCAATAGCATTTGCGCAACAAGTTAAAGGGACAGTATCATGAGAATTCTCCTAAGTTTGTGTGTAAACTACGCTTGAATTATGAAGGTACACTCGCTGATGGGCAAAATGGCCCCTGAACAATAGCAGAAAGACATCAATTCATTCTCCTGAGGTGGGAACAAACCAGAATAATTGATTTTGAGCTATTGTTCCCAAGAACACCGTAAAACTTGAAAACGTCGGCCCGACTTTTTGACTTTTCGTGATTTCATCCATATTCGTCACTCATCAAGTTAAACCTCTTTATTTAATGGACCATCATTCCTGAATGAGTGGCAATTTTAATATAAGTTATCTTACACCTCTAAAGTTTCTCGAATCCTCGAGCTTGCTAACAGTACAACGCACGATATTATTACAAATATAAATCCATGGATATGAATTTTCTTTAAGGTAGAGGAAAACGTGTGCATTTTTAAGTATCTTGGTGTGGGAAAGATCTTCTTTTCGGTTGAAAGTTTAAGAGCCAAATATTGTTATGACTTTAGAGTGGTTTTCGATCGAGTGTCTTCATGCGAAAAGTGTATTGAAACCAAGACCTCGACGCAAATCACGTAACCGGCGCCAAGCGCGGGAAAACGAGAGTGACCAAGTTGTTTTTCATCTGATTGGTTGAGTAGGTGGCGCCAGTTTTTTAAACCAAGCACAGAGCGTAGTAAAGCAAAACCAAACATAACTTTCAATGTTTGTCTTGATTACTTTCGACACTCGATTGTAAACCGCTCTAAAATTCGTCACTTAGCCCAACACAAACCATTTAAATCCCATCTGTAACTCTAATCATTAAACTTTTTTTTTGAGAAGTGGGGAAGTCATCCTTTAAAATATGACAGACAACATGCGTTGCTGAAAGATAAATATTATGATATCGCATCACTTGTAAAAGCACAATGCGTAACATATGTCATTTAAGTATGATTATTTTTCAACTGTTAATATCCACCTAACTTATGTCTTAAAATTCATATACACTTTCAAACATTTACAATAATTATAAGAACAAATTGAATATCGTACACATTACTCTTTAAAGCACGAGTGAGTTAAATTAAAACATATATTATAAAAACGACATTTTCTTTCCATGCTTGCATCCTTAATATTAACTAAACTATTTCTGTTTCTAAATATTTATAGAGAAATCTCGTTCGCAAAAATTAATTACATTGAATAGCGGAGGATCGAATGCTGACTAACTTAACGATGTTTGACTTTGGAGCAGTTTTCAACTGAGTGTCGTAAAACCAAAGCAATTTACAATGGCCGATCAGTAAACGTAAACAGCAGAACGAACCAATAAGAACTCAAAGCAAATATACGTAACCTGCGCCAAGCGCGGGAAAACGCGTGTGACCAAGTCGTGATTGGTTTTGATTTTGTTTCTGATTGGTTGAGTAGATGGCGCGAGTTTTCTAAACCAATCACAGAGCGTAGTAAAGTAAAACCAAAATTATTCCGAATTATTTTCGACACTCAATTGAAAACTGCTCTAAAATGTCTCTTAAGTTTGGTTCATTTCTATACAGCTAGTCTGTGTCAGAAAGGGATTTTCTTTCTGTGAGTAGTTTTCACTGTTTATTAAACGAGAACTATGTTCAGATGTACATCAGTAACATCTTATTAATATTTAAACTTCAAACCCGAGTCAGTTATTGCTGGTTTGCAACCAATCCCGAGAGATTCAAATGTTGGGGGTACAAACAATAGAAGCCAATTAGAAATCTTTTGTTAATGACCCCCAGCTGACGTCACTTGCAAACCACCAATTGGAACCTGTTCATTATATAGTTTCTGGTAGCCATTTTTACCATGTAATTATAATAGTAGTAATAAGAATAATTCATGTAATAACAGAATTAGTAGTGCGTTTTTTGTCCCGGTGGCTCAAGATAGGAGAGTGGATTCCATTTGTAGCAAGCAGGACTGTAGGGATTTTGTGAAATAAAAGTAAACAATCCGAATAAAGTCGATCTTACTATAGTCCCGGAAATTTGAAGTTAGCTAAAGATCGCCGAGGCTCGATTTCCGCCGCTCTCTCGAGTCCGGTCTTCGTTCCTCCCCGGGAGAAGAGCGTGGGCTCATTTTCCCGAACAGCGGCTGGTAATCGAGCCTATAAAGACCGCCAGTGTTGCCGCCTTATGTGCCATTAAGAGGATGAGTAAGTGAGTGACTATAGTCAGTGAAATGTGCAGTCTATCTTTAAGACTAACACTCAAAAGTGCTCAAAATAAGCCAAAATAATTACCAGTTAAAGTATGTCCCGAAAGAAACCCACTCTCACAGTATGTAGCCTTATACGTGATGTCGGTTAAAATATTCCGCCGGAAACTTCCTTACGGTTTAAAAACAAAACCCTTTTAAAAATAATATACCGCCCACGATTTACAAATTGGCACAAAAAAGAACAAACCCTCAAACAAAGGCTTATATAGTGGGGTGGACCAACCTGGAGGTCGCGGATCTGTTTAAAACCGCACGATATAAGCAACGTGAATTAAACTTGATGCCAAGAATATTAGTTATTTGCAGATAGAGTTATTGGCTTAATTGACTCTTATCTCGCCTGTATTAGTAAAAACCTTGTCTTAAAACAAGATTCAGCTACAAATATGGCAGGACAATAGCGTTATTCACCACCTTATGCTTCCCAGTTTTAGTGCTACTCGCATATGAAAAATGAACTGAACACAGTAACCGGTTAGTCACTCCTATGGCCATGTTAAGTTCCTGCTAATCCGAGAACATCAGGAAATTAAGGTGCTAAGAACTCGAACGTTTTTGTAACACGTCCATGATCAAGGAGGTTGTTAAAATATCCGGAAACAAAATGCGGTGATGTTTTTCCTCTCATCGCCAAAAGGCCAAGGTCAGTGAGAACACAGGACACTTGCTTGGTCAAACCGCAGTTTCATGTTCACAGAAATACATACATCCTTGGTTTTCTTTACCACGCCTTGGGTTTCCTCCAGAAATAATGAATGTCTTTTATCATTGATGTTAAATATAACTTTGTCTCTTTAAAGTATATAAACTGTTTTCTTTGACGTTGTGGAGAGTTCTCCCCATTTTCTGTACATGTCAATGAGATTTCATAGCCTGATTTGCAATTCGAAGAGCGTCTATTCCCACGGCTGCTGTCGTGTCAATGCGGCTTCCTTTTCTCGTATCATGTAACTTGCCCCCATTCAGTTTTACGTTGTTTAAGAATGAAGAAACCTTGTGAGGTTAGGAGGAACCATGGCTAACAAGGGCCCATGCTGTGCGCATGAGCACTGAGGTGCTTCTAAAACACTCACGCACCACTTTCCACCTCAATCATCGATGGCGTCAGTTTCAAGTATCTTCTTTGCCGCTGGTTTTTATTGTTCGATTGCATAGCACAATGTCACAGTACTGCCACACAGGCCTCTTAAGCGTCGTGTAACACCACGGACGCGCGCGCTTACCACGCGGATTACGACAGTAATTATGTTTGCCCAATCCATCTCTACCTTGATTTCTGAATTTCCTCTCCTCCGGATCATGTGGCCATCTTTCATTCCATGGTTGACACAATACGCCTTTCTCCGTGTAGTTTAACGACCCTCGGTACTCTCTTCCATCTCCTGCTGTACTGTTGAAGCAAGTCTCTGTAACAAAGAAAAAAGTTGATAAGAATTAGAAAAAAGTCAAGTTCAGTTAAAGGAGCTACGTCACGGATGGCGCATCTTGAAAAATGTTTTCAAGTTCGCCGTTTGCAATCCGTCTTAATCTTCTCCATCCTCAGCCATCCTTGTTCCTGTATGGTTTATTATTACCTCTTTGGTGTTTTTCTACCTTAGTAAGCTATTATTTTGAGGCTTTCTTCAATTTAAAGGTGATTTTACACTTCGAAAAAATGACTTAAAATATCGTGACATAGCTCCTTTAACCATAAGCTGTGGTAAAGAAATGTAATAGGATTCTAAATATTGTACACTGATTACACAAAAGCAATAAACCTTGAGTCCGGTGGATTTCTGTTTGTAGCAATCAAACCCCCAGACAGTTTTAAATTAGGAAGATAAAACGGGACATCAGTGCCTCACATTTAAAATGATGAATATAATTTCTTATCAGCTCACTAATTGCCCAAATTTCCGGAGGTTATTATATATTATTATTAACCATTACATCTCAATGATCAGTTCCTGTTAACTTACTTGATTCCTCTGAAGGTATTTTATTACAATTGTACATGGCATGAACTTGTGCGACATCAATCCACGACAGACTTATGCGCTGACCAATTTTGGCTCCGATCTTTCTCCCTTTCTTCCGAATTTTAATGGTTGCTTTGCTGTTTTTACTGAAAAACCTCGTGCCATAGTGCATGATAGAGAAGTAGTCATATTCATAGTTCATGGAGTCCATGACTTTTCTTGGCATCTTATCTGTAAAAGAGTTTTCATTACTTTATAATGTTGAGAGAAAATTAGCTATGTATTACATAATCTCGTAACTGTTTGAACATGTATAACACAATTAATGGCTAACCCTTTCACTCCCAGAGTCAAACCTTGAGTCAATAAATGTGGTTCCAACTTTCGAGTCTGTGATGAAACCCTAGTGTGTGACCATTCAAATGAAAAGCTATTGAACAGTACTTTCATGTGGTACTGTTTATTATGCTGTACAATGTGGTTCTAACTTTTGAGTCTGTGGATGAAACCCTAGTGTGTGACCATTCAAATGAAAGCTATTGAGCAGTACTTTCACGTGGTACTGTTTGCTTTTGATAATTTTGCAAAATTAAATTCAAGTTTTTTTCGTCCGTTTTGATCTTAGCACTATTGAGGGTTAAGAATATCCGCCAACTAAGACTTTTTTATGTTTTGCTGCTAATGAGCACCAGAAAGATTTCACTAAAAAAAACTGCTGGAATCAGAATATTTACCCATGCTTGTGTGACTATAGTTTAATCAAAAAATTGGTCAACGTTTTAGTTTACAGGTAATTACTACTGAGCCTCGTTTCGAAGTGCAAACTTGTAACTTTTATGAACGAATCGTTCCAAAGCAGCAAAAAGGAACATCCACATTAAATGTAAAACATCATGACGGTGCTAGAGGTTTGACAAGAATTTCGTGCAAACCGTTGGCTTGGGGTGAATTTTGCGCAACTGATGCAATCACGCTAAGGCCTATTAAAAATTGTTATATAACTGGAAAGAAGACAAGTATACAAATACTTACTGAACTGGTCTACAGCATTGTCCAGTATATTTTCTTTAAGAATCCGAATGTAATGATCACGGTCCTGTCTACTCTGTTCGTGCCAAAAACCGACAGCATGACCAATTTCGTGGATAATAGTTCCCACGTACTCACAGCCAGGACCTATTGAAACCTTCTGTTCCCCTCCTGCCCGGCCGACATACGACCAACATCTGCAATAAATGAAGTCATAGTTTTTAACAAATAAACTCAACTAAAAGCAGACAAAATGATTAACGTGGCCCTTCCCTCCCCTCCCATCACTACTGTTGTTGTTCACTAACATGCACTGAGAAGGTATTTTGATCGCTAATACAACCCGTAACCTCATTCGGCTAAAGGCTGATTTTAGATCCTATTATGAGAGAGAAAGCCCTAGTACATCAACAGAATATTTTATAAAGCGGTTATTTCTGGAATTGTAAAGCAATTACAATCGAACCTCCACCTATAACGCCCATCTCTCGACAGTGCGCCGATCCCGATACATTTACTCTTATTGAAACCACCCTATAATTCAACGACCATCTTTCGAGCTCAAGGTGGCCATTGTAGAGAAGTTAAACTGTATAAAATAACGACCTCGTGGAAATAAAATCGGGTACGAAAACTCGGCGTCAGTTTTCCGCACTGATAATGTTTCACACGTTCAGCATTCATAGAAAATAATCTTTAAAATAACGAGAAACACCGCACTGTTCCTAGTTGTGCACTGTACATGTCCCTTCTTTCATTAAGGGGAGCACATTCCAACTCAACTCATTCTAAAACGGGTTTCAGAGTGTCTAAATCCGAGCACAATTCTCTGCGTTCTGGACTGTTTTTGCCTCTCATACACTGATCTATGGCTTTTTCGTGTCTTTCTAAGTTATTTCCATCAATTTCAATAAATACTAGCCTGTTCCAGGCGTTCGGATAGTGGGGGAGCGATGCGAAAAGACGCGCGAAGCGCGAAGAGTGGTGAGTGGATAATAGGCGTTGAGATTGGGGAGAGGGGGCGTTGAATGTGCACTATTGCTGTACCAGGGATTGAATTTACTTGATTGGGCCATTTTAAAAATTGTGCTAACCAACTATGATATTTACTGTTCCAAAAATGCCTTTGGGAAAGAAACAGGATTCTACAGTATACAGTCAGCGTACGTTATGGAATTGATGATAAAATTCATTATACCCCAGCGTATGTCAATATTTTGAACTGTAGATCGGCACGAGGCGAAGCCCTCGTGGATGTGCAGCTGCTTTGACAATACCAAGTGACAGAACTCGTCATCGATATCAGAAAAACACATCAAACTCAAAGAAACTGACGTCTCTTTTTTAAGTGGATGTTTTAACACTTAACAATATTTACAATTTGTAATTTCGAAAGGAAATAGCTACTCATCAGCATGTGGTGGAATTCACTGAGTTCTTTGTTGATGATCTAGAACATTCTAGTTTTTAACAATAGAAGAAATATTTTTCAAACTGCTTTGGGTTGATTTTAAGAACTTACTTTAATATGGCTCTGTATAAAACTGGTAACGATTGGTTAACAGGACGCTTCATGAGAAGAGCCTACCAGAAGTGATTAAAAAAACTGTCCACTGACTCATACTGCACAACAAACCGTCTAATAAGGTGTTTGTTTTTATCCCAACGTGTTTTCGTACCAAAACTAAACCATGTTGTGCGTTGCCCGCGGTCAGGGGGACTAAGACTAGTGCAGATAACTCGCTGCGATGCTTGGGATACTGTCGATGTTCCGTGCGTTTATTTGCACTCTGCTGAGTGCAGTTGTGCAATAACTAAATAAAAACATTATCAGTTAATAGACTTAGTCCGTTTGATATCATAGTCAAAAAGGTGTAACTTTATCAGCTCAGTAATGCCATGTTGCTTTCCAATTTCCATAGCAGATAAAAGACTTATTGAGACCTTCCCCCTTTGGATTTCAGCCAATGAAATGACATTACGAGCTGGTGGACAAACCAAAGACTTCTCACAAGTGCAAACTGACACATCGCATCAAGATTTAGATAAAAGTAAAGAACCATGACAAAATTAATTAGATTGTTTTCGAAGTGGTTGAAACACGTCATTTTGCAGCTCGAAATGGTAAAAACAACTTATAAATTATTAAAACACTTCGCGATGCTGCAACGAAGAAAACACCAAAACAAAAGCCATGAGCCTCACTAAGACTTCACATTTTGAAACGATAAAAATTCAACTAACGCTCGTTGTTATAGTAAAAGAAGTAGAGAAGAGATCATAACATTTTCGTGATAGTAGGCACGTGCAACAGGCCATGTTTTTGGTAGAAGAAACTATGACGTCTATGACGAGGCATCGGTGGTCATTAGCCTCGCTGGCGACACTCGGCGTGAGTAACAATACCTCCACGTGTCCACCAGACAAGAGTGTACCACAAGGGCTGTTCAAGGTCAATGATTGGCTCAGGGGACATTTCAAGGAAGTAAGGCACAGAGTTGTTTACAAAGTAGCACGGAACAACCACCCCCACGTCCTATTAGTTCTACATACAGTTTCAAAAATCAGTATTCCATTCAAAAATGTAAGTTTTATTGCTGTAACACCACGATGGAAGACTGGAAGTGATTACACTTTCACGTCTATATACAATAGTATGTGTTGAACTTGATAAGAGCTAATGGAGAAAGAGGCTACTTTGTAAATTGTTTTCATTCCTCACTCCGTTTCAATTAACCATCGTTTTAAAGTCTGTCATCGATATTGGTGGCAAAATCTTGTTTTAAGTTGTCGGAAAGTTCATCAACACCACTCAATGGTAGCGATTATGCGTTTGTAAAGGAAGAAATAAAAGTTACCGGTTTTTACGTTTTCAAAGCGAAGCGAAAAGAGCTTTGGGCGTCTTGTGCGGACGCTTCATGACAAGGTAATTTTAAGTCCTGATAAAACTTTTCATTATTATTGACATTTGTAAACAATAGAAAAACTGTCAAATGTTTGTTTGTAGTTAATTCCACACCCCGGTAGCAAATCACGGCCGTTCGCCATTCAAAGTTGGTTTTATCGCCTCGGCAATTAATCAAACCATTTCTTTATCTTGCTGTCTCTTCTGATGTTCGGCCATTGTAAGTCGCTATTCATGTTTTCTTTTTTCTGTTTGCTTTGAAAGCAAGAAGGAAAACTAAAACAACACTCTAATCAATACCTTTCCGGTGTATGCAGCGTTTTACCCAGTCACCACGCTTATTACCGACCACACTTGAATGAGTTAATTAACGATATAAATGTCATCGAGTTTCCGGACTCACTCGTTTTCTCCTTGTCACCGAGAAGATGTGTTAATGAGTTCGCAAATTAGAGTGCTAAACCATTGAAAAATTCAACTTTTTGTGTGGTCCGCTCCTCGATAATTTCGTTTGCGAGTAATCTGTTTGAAATGTTTTACAAAAATCCAACCATATTTAAAACGAGCGCAAGAATAAAAGAATCGCTAAAAACTTACTCAAAGTGTAGTTAGCCTTAAAATTAACTTACTTCCTCGCGCTCGCGGCTTTTACAATACCCTTTTATATTGTAATATTTAGTGGATAACTGCTTGCGTGTGTTACCCATTGTGCAAGTATTTAGAGTAACCGGAAAGCAAGGAATACTTCATGAATATTTCAGTCAAAGTAAGAGGCACTAATAATCCTTACCCAGGTTCGTAAACAAAGCGAATATAATCTGCATCGCCGTCCCTCTTGTGTCGGAAATGCAGACACGTCTTCTTCTTCCAGTGTCTCAAGGCTTTTCTAATCTCTTTCTTGGTTTTCATGGCTACAAGAAAGCAGTAACAAAGAGAAGGCGAAACACGTTATATTGAGTAGTTTTATATCGTAATTAAATTAAAATTGACGGCAATGGGGCCATTGTTGATAGAGAAGAATACAGCATGAATTACGGTTGGACGTAGCTCCGCCTTCCTGCATACACACACTCTATGAAATTGGAAACTGTGTGCTCTGCCATGGGTTCCCACTCGTCCTATCGACCCTTTATCGCTTAAAATATTCAATGTCAGCATAAGCAGCACAATGACAGGCCATTGTCTAAACTCTAACCTTCTCTACTTCGACATCCTAATGACTACATTACGTCGTGTGATTAATTGCTCAAGCCACCTATATCCACTACACATATTTACAGAGAAATGTATTCTGAGTCCTTTTGATAGCAAAAATTTCAACCTCTTGCACTTTTTCTCAACGTTCGCGCTTTTAAACAGTTTTTAGGGCGCCCAATCTCGATAGGACGGCATCTTTTGGAGCAATTAAGGGCTTCGACTCGCTATGACGAGTCGAAGAAGGTCGTAATTTACGGTGGAACATTCCCATAAGTCTTTTGTACATAAATTGTCGCGTGGGTTGAGGTAGTCCAGTCAAGTCATGGAGAGTAGTAAAAATACAGCCGTAATACTGCATCCCCATTCGCTCTGAGACTTGAGGTTTATTTGCGGTGGATTAAAATACTTCATTTACACTAAAAATCCTAATAACATGGCAAAATTGTTTTCTTACGCTAGTGACACTTGGTTCGGATTGTTGTTTACTACCAAGTGGCAGAGCGCAACTTTTCACGATGAGTCAACTCTTCGGCTCTCGCCAACTTCGGAGCAATGCGGGAATGGCGGTAATTAGTACTGTGAACTCGAACATAGTCAGTTTCAGCTTACCTAAGTCTCTGTCGACAACGTAAGGGATCTCTCCGTTTGGCCATCTCGAGCTCTCTAACTTTTTAACGGCTCGCTTTCTTCGGAGATGCCCACCTTGGATGAGAAGGCGTGTTCTTAAGTCTAAAATGATGTCTCCCTGGTAAAGAGTCCAACCGTCAAAATACGCCGCTTTACCTGCAAAGATGTCCATTTGTTAGATGTTACAAGGTTAAGTATGGCCCTGGGAGAAAATCAGCTATCGAAAATAGATCCCGCTCTTTTTCAAAAGCCGTCAAGTTGCCCAGAACATAGTCCGCGGCATTTGACACGGTCTGCGTGCGATTTACGTTTGCGGTTAAAAGACGGACTAGCGGCAAATCAAAGGATTTTCTGCAAGTACGGAGACATAAACACAGTGATTCAAAGGACGACAGAAGCCGTGCACACCTTTACGCTCAATCAATACTTGATTCACTTCCCAGGGCTCGAGAGAGTCTTCCGAGTGAGCGCCAAGAACTGAGGTTTTCTTTTTGTCGTCGAGGAGAACAGGAATGGCGGAAAGGTATACAACGTGAACGAACATAAAACCAAGACCGATTCGGTGAACTAACATGGCTCCTGCGTCTTACGGTAGCATATGGTGCGCGTTCAAATCAATGAGAATGGTTTGCGCCGTATTCAAGATTCAGTTTGCGTAGTGGCGTCACAGGTATTCCATTTAAATAGCCCCTATATATGAATCGGATGATGTGGGCGGTATTACTAGTTAAACAGAAACACCAATGTCAGTCATTCTTCAAGCTGTGACTTACAAACAACCTAATTTGACAGTCAATTACAATTTACACTCGGCTCCGTTGGTGTTGGCCGACATGGAATTATGCCTTTGAGATTTATCGCATTGCTTCGCGCTGCAGTTTCATTTGGCTTGCCGATGAGCAAATGCCCCGGAAACATTCAACTGAAGCCTTGAGCTTCAAAAAGATTTCTGGCATGCGATGGAAGTGATTTAACCAATTTCCTTGTGGGATTACGAGAAGCCGATAACGTCCCGTGGCGCTAAAACAGTAGAAACCCATTATCACTGCATAATACCAGCCCCGTGAAGTTCTTGTTTTGCCAGCACGGTTCGCAGTCCTGTGAGAGCAAAGCGGTTAGGAAGCCTTCATTTTGGTTTTGCCTTCGTCAGCCGCACCAGGACTTAACGACAACCGCAAACGGACGTACGACTCTACGGACACGGAACAATCTGGGAAATATCAAAAGATCTATATCGACGGCCTCAAGAGCTAACGGGAGGGATTTTATCAAAGCTTGAAGTCAGGCATTTGGGTAACATTTACTGTGACCAACAGAGTGTGGAGAGTTAAAGTAGTGCAGCAGTGCGGACACAATAGCAGTAATTTTAAGATGGCCTCGGTGTTTATATACTGCAGTGACAGTTGGACGACTAATAAAACACGCAAACCAATGGGCATTGTCAACAGCAATTACAGTTTATCTACGCTTGTATCGCTGCATCGTACACACAATTCGACCAGTTTGCGTCACTTTGGTGGCTTGTAGTCCCGAGGGAACGGTTCAAGGACAGCAGCAAAGTAAAAACGAAGATAACGTGAGAGCTCACACGTGGTTTTAATTCCAACTTTTCACGCTGTTAACTTCAGTACAGCCCCCCGCGTTAACTAACTTTGTGTTCCCCTCAAACGTTTATCAAGCGACTCCAACATGAGAGGAATTTTGCGCCCTATCACGAAACGGCTTAAACCGCGCGCCATGAATACGTTTCGGGCAGACGTTTCTCGGCAATTCCGGACTAAAGATTGATTTACATTTACGTGCCAGAGGAATGTAACAAACACTTTTTGTTGATTTGTTCTTCTTTACATGGTTTTTTAGTTGCCCAGGTGCGAAATAAAACGTTTGTTAAGTTAAGTCACGTAGACATGTTTTCTGAACATTCGAGAACGTGTGTAGGCTAAACTTGGGCACACATGGCTACTGACCAGTACTGAACAACGTCATAAAAGTGCTTGCGTTGTGTGGTCTTGACGTTCTTGCTGATTGACTTAAGTATGTGATAAATTGCTAAAGTGTTGAGCTGTTAATGGATATCATGTAATCGTCTTTCTTAAACGTGGACTGAATGTTCTTCAACTTGGCCGTTTTGCAGTAATCATTACAATTTTACTTCTGTTTAAGTTTCAAATGTCAAACTTTATGTTTTATTCGCGTTGAAGCTGATAGAATCTGAATTAAAAACTAATGAAATCGTGCAGCTCATTTCATAAATATTTTACGTGTTATCACTTCACTTATGAAATCAGTTAGCAGGCAAAATAACTCGCAAGATTATGAATTTTTGATAATGAAAGCGGGTCACGGAAATCCGAAATCCTTCATGATAAGCAGCTTTCTTTTCCTTTTCACGCCGAGCGCAATTTTAAATAATTTTTGAAAAGGAACTGGTTCCTGTTGCTTTGTAAAACGCTTTTAAAATGTCTTTTAACCTGGATATGCCGTCTTTTTCTTTTTAATTAATAATTCGTATTGATTTTTCAGTGCTTACTTTGCTTAAGGTAAGCAATGAGAAAAAAGGTATACTTTTGCATGTAAGTAAAGGTTCACTCCCAGAAACAAGCGTCAAGTGAATTGTTGTGTTTCTAACTTTTAAGTCTGCGAATTAAACTCTAGTGTGTGACCATTCAAATGAAAGCTGTCGAGCAGTACTTTCATGTGGAACTGTTTGTTTTTCCATATCTTGAAAAATGCAATTTGGGATTTTATTTAATTCTGAGCTTCGACACTCCTGAAAGGGTTAACAGCGATAACATTCTAAGTCGGTGGGAGTCGGATGGCGTCGATTATATTCCATAAGAAATCCCTGATCTGGAGACGATAAAACCCTTGTGAAAACATATGGCAAGTAAGTCTATTGTATGTTTTACTGCCTTAACCAGTAACTGTCGTGTCAGAAAAGTATATTTTTGCTAGATTAGCTCCGTAGGCGCTTGGCAGGGATTTCTTTTGTAAATATCAATTATCGAGCTATAAATGTCATCCAATGAAATGCGTGCCTCCCTATTCGCTAGGAATCCTGTTTGAATAGTTCATTATCAAGGGTAACGAGTTATTTTGCGTGCAGGGTAACAAAAGAGGTATTTTTGAAAAGTGCGTTGATCAATCTTCTATTGTTTTGCATGCATGTCTAGGGCGTGTCCGCAGTATGTTTTTTCGGGATGCGGGATTAGGCATGTTTTGATGTCGGGAATCGGGATTCAGGAAATATCGGTCGTTTCCCATACAAAAGTCTGCATTGTGCCACTGAATGGCCCACATTGCCGGAGCTTATATCGGTGGAGTATCGCGAGTCCATCGCAGGTTTACCCCGGGCTGCCTGAACGGTTCGTCGGTTCCCAGTTCAAGTACTCCTGGTAGAGCCGGGAGAGGTACTCACTTACAAGCGCGGAGACATAATTTCTCAGCGAAATGCGAGAAATGAACTCAAAGAAACCAAAAGCCTATTTACACGACATTCATTTTGGGCCCGGCACTCCCAGTTTTAACATTCTTTTGTCTTACAAAAAGATTAGCTTAAAAAAATTCTCGATTTAGATCAACTGATTTGCATAGTGTACTTTCTCGGTCTAATTAGATAAACGTTTGAATGTGACCACCTGTAAAATGTACAAAGTGATGATAGGTTACTGACAAGGGGTAAGTGTTCTCACGTCACCCCGTTGTATCTATGTACCATGAACTATAAAGGTACGAGAGTTTATATAAAACCAATAAAGTATTGACTTCTAAATGCAAAATGTGTGTATGATATTCTTTTGGTGTTTCTTCCATTGATAAAGTTTCTACCGCTAGAAACAGGTCATTAAGAGCCAGGGTTTTCTTTTGTTTGTTGTCAGACTTCTTAGATAAGATAACCCAACAAAGCCCCTTGGTTTTATCCGGGTCAGAAATGTTCATGATATTATATTTTGAGTGCCATCAGATTATTTCGATTATCTGTTTAAATTCCTGAGATTTTTATATGTAAGTGCATTTGCGCAAGCATCGTTGACAGTCGGTTTTGTGAGCGTACAGCGTCGTGGATGGACGAAATTAAACTTGAAAACGGTGTGTTTAAATGCAGCTCTACTGGCTAAAAACGGAACGGCTTGAGAACAAAATACAACTCATTCGAAAACGTTACCGGCCCCAACATTTTGTCAGGGTGCGCCGGTGCCCATTTATACTCCTGGGTGGAGATCTAAGAGGCACTGTGAGAGTTTAAGTGTCTTGCCCAAGAACAAAACACAATGACCCTGGCCAACGCGCTAACAGATTTGGCCGCATCGCGCCTCCCTTCTCTCTCCCGCCTGTTTAATGCCTCTCATTCCACGAGTTTATTGCGTCGTTTCAGAAGCACTAAAGCAGGTAATTTTTGTGTCTAGTGGCATTATAATCCGTCTTGTGCCTGTCTTGAGAGACGCTGCAGCCCAGACGCACTCTTGTCCAGAAGCCGGATTATGCTGCGTTTCTCAGTACTCATGGATAAAAGAGGTCATTTTGACAAGAATAAACAGGCAGCATGCAGCAGCATTACGAGTCTAGTACAAAAACGGGCATTTATACTTGAATATTTCCAATTCATGATATGTCAAATATGAACTATCTTATCAAAGGACGAAAAAGGCATGTCGTTTTCTAGAATATTCTCTATTTTACTTTGAGCGTTGCCGAGGGATTAACTCGCTTCTCGCATCTTATTGTGGGCATTTTCACAGCACTGTGTTAGAAACGAATGTTGAAATATTGCGGAGCAAAATCCACGCCTTTACTGGACATGTCTTTTGTGTGTACTTTTATTCTGGATTATTCTTTCTTTATAAAGGAATAATATTTTTCGCAACACAACAACAACAACGAAATCAATACGGCGTTATTGTTTAGAGATGTACAATTCCGTTGGAAGGAAGGTGTGGCACAATCCGTTACACGGTGTCAAATGCCAACCTTGGTGTATTCTTTACAAAATCGCCGGCTTAAAATACCATTTTTTCCTAACGCTTTTGGAACGCAAACATTCCCCGCCTGAAAACAATCGCGCTTATTTTATAACACGAAACTTATCCTTGAATAAACAGAGTGCTAACCTCAGAAATACCAGTTTAAACAGGGATTAACGGTGATATTTTAATATAGCACGAAATAAGACAGCCCTGTCATTTTAATCCATGAATGTATTACTGTTGTGGTGGGCTTATATGACCAGCTTTAGTTTATCCCAGGCGACCTTCAAGATCATTGTTGTCTGGGCTTTCCACTTATTTTAGCTCGTTTTAATGGCGGCTATCCTTGTCCCGACTGTGTTTGTGTTTTTTCTTTCCTTCCTCCAAGTTTGGAAGAAAGAAACTTGGAACATCTCTTGGGTGTTATGCCGCGGATTGCATGCACAAGTCGCGAGATATTTGTGCGAAAGTCACGTGACGTGTAAACATTTAATGTCGTCCACCATATAAAAGTTCTGTCATATCGATGAGTTGTGGTAAGAAGTTAGCCAAGTTCATATATGCGCATGCGTAAATGCCAAATTTAGGTGACTTGACTTACGTTAGTGGTAAACATGGATTTGCCAAAGAAAGTGAATTGAGGTGTTTATCGGAAGAAAAGCCCAACTTGCTTTAAAAGATATTTTTTTGAAAAAATAAGTAAACCTCTTTTAGCTTATTGTTCATAGTAATTTGATTCGTTAGGCTGCAAGAAAAATTGTTCAGCAACCAAGCTAGACCGGCTACCAACTCAGTTACCCTGGAAAGTGTTTCGTTCCCATTTTGTATGAGATGGGTAACCCGCAATGAATGATGGTTAAACGCCAGCTGCAAGGATTCCATTCGCGTTCTGTTGGCGGGCAAACAGAGGCGTTGGCTTTTTGTAAATAACATTTCAACTTGAATTCTCTTTTGGCTTGGCTTTTTCCACCGAACACTTCAATTATATTGACCACCAGTTCCAGCAGGAACTGGCAGCTGTAGCCAGGCTTTCATTTGCACGTTAGCTCTTAGTACGCGTGAGGTCAAATGATAGCAACGCTATCTAATCTTATCTGTATTTCTCAGATGAACGCGAAACAATATTTGCTATCCGCTTAGAGTTTATGAGGAACGCTGCTACTAATGCTACAAATGAATCAGACATTTACGTCAGCGGAAGCTATATACCTCGATCATACTATGATCAAACGGTCGCCGTCGTTTGTAACACTTCAGCCCTTTAAACTATATTGAACTGAGCGTCTTGCTTGGTTAGAACAGCGTCTTGCCCTATTTATAAATCAAGGCCGGAAAAAATACTTGAAATTGACGTCAGTTGGGATTAATTAATTTGGTGTAATTTGTTTTTCAAAACGAAGTGTTTTTTCCCTGTCTACGCGCCTGAATAAGCAACCCCTCTCCGCCCACAATTTGCATAAACGATCAAAAATGGAAAATGGTCAATTGTTATCATTATTAAAATTCCTAAGATTTCTTGGGCTAAAATTTTAAGTGGATTCTATTTGTTTAAAATTACTTTGGATCTTAATTTATCTTACCGCGCACGGAAATTGTGCAAACAACAACAACATGCAACATTGATGTAAGGTCCTACGTTAGCAAAACCTAAAAGTGCTCGATAATTAAGTTGTTATGGAACATGACACGACGGTGATTGTTCTTCCATTGTTTTTGCCATATTTTAGTGTTGCATTTGAGTTCTTTTTTGTTGTTTTATCCTCTTTTTGCAATACAGTGTAGCATTGAACATGTGTAGAAGAGCTTGTAGAGTTTTTGAGTTATTCTATAAGCCTCGAATGCACGAAAAATCCGTTGTCTTTTCGGTGACTTGGTCATTATTATTGAATTCGGCTTTCCTTATAATTTATTTTTACTGGCAACAATGCTTTACTTAATGATCTAAATTGTTCTCGAAAAAAGATCAAACTTTGCGCGGAATTTTAAGCTGTGCTTTAAACAAAAGTCGTATCTAATAGCCGGCGACTAGTTGTTTTCCTTCCGGGTTGGTATATCGGCAGGATATATCTGCACTAGTTCGTTGGGCAATCAACGTTTAACTTATGGTTTAAACAGTTGTTTTGTGCTTCTGCTTCAGGCCCTTCTGAGTTAGTGTATCTTACTTGGTCAAGCTCTAAATTTCATTTTCCTTTCACACCGGTTCACTTGAAGTTCCCTTTTCGGTGACTTGCAGTTTGGTAATCGTATTGAAATCGGCTTTCTTTAATGTTATTTTACGAGAATTCAAGATGTAAAGAATGCTTCACTGAGGTGCTCTGATTGGTTATAAGAGAAAGATAAAGGTTTTCGCGGAATTTGCGGAAGCGCAGGACCAGCTGAATGAAAACAGAATGATTTTGTTATCTCGCGATCCCGCCGAAAGCTTCCTTCCTCTCGACTTCATATCTAAAATAAGCGCTGTGTATGCCCATATTTGGTACCCATGTACTCGCTATAAGCAGAACATTCTTCAACGACTAAACGTTTCTATTCATACAAAGACCAAAATAGATACCGCGAAGGCGTAAACAAGGCGAGCGGGAGCTACGGGCCGTTGATTTTCGTGTACGAGATCCACTCATATACATTCTTTCCAGACCCTTTTTCTAAACCCGTGGGAAAGCAGCCGACAGTTCCGTTCACCTGATCTCCAGGCACATGCTCCTATTTGTCAGGGGCACCCAACGACAAAATTTTCTTGTAGGTGTCGGAACGTTGTTTTTACGTTATAATTGTGCTTTTTGTGCAGTTTAATGGCTTATTTTAATCGCTAAGAAAATGTTTCTTTCGGATACGTTAGCTGAACTTTCAAACATCAGAAAATTTTAGGGATTGAACTCTTATTACCCGAATTTACGAGCTGAATTTGCCTTTCCGAAATCCTAGCTGACATTTTTTTGTACCCAAAACGACATTTTTATCTCTCCGAAAACAAAGGCATTAATTTTCCCATATTACGAAAGTTTGAGATGACATTTCCCTAACCGAATATCTGAGGCGATTAAAGGCCTTCCGAACAGATATTCCACCGAAACGATCCGTTGGGTGCCCCTGATTTGTGGTCGATTTGTGTGATTGAACGCCAATGACTGGTACGCGTGTTTTATATCATAAACCCAAGCCGCAGTTCGAGGATTGCTTTCACTTTAATAAATACAGTCAGAAACCCCTCATGGGTTCCTGATACAGTATATCAAAGCGCGCACTAACTTTAATTAAACAAAGTAAGAAAGTAAGAGGGACAAGGAAGACGTTTCTAGTTTCAAAATGGTAATTTTGGTAAGGGACTGGGTACCAATAAAGATTTGGTCAATGACGAGTGTATATTGAGATTATAGGGTGGAAGTGCAATATGGAAATGGCGGAAACGTGCCAATTAAAAATGAATGCCAGAGCCGGGTTGCTTTTTCAACCAAAATGTTGTTGTCAAACAGGGCGTTGAACAGCTTAAAGCGAAAAACAAAAATACCAGTAAAACTACCAAACATAAGACCTCTGACATAAGTAAATGTTTGGCAGAAGAGCCGGGGCAAATGAAAGAAAAGTGAACCCAAAAACGAAAGAATACGACGTACGAATATGAAACGTCGAAACGTCGTGCTGCTCTCGTGCTGTCGTCGTGCAATTTGCGATTTACATAAAAGTCTTTAAGCTTATGGTCACTCACGATGTCACCTTTCCATGTTTCTATACAAATGTATAGACGGCCTGTATCACGTTTTATACATCCATGAAATAAATCATTAATAATTCTATATAAACAGTGTCAATGTATCTACTGGAAGCAATATTTTAATTGTTGAAATTTATAATAACACTACAGCTAGTGCTTTCCAGAAAAATCTTACCTTTTACGGTCCTATGACTCAGTATAATGGAGACATCCTGCTGTCTTTGTATTGTAGAATTGTTAAAATTCCGCGCAAGTTTACAAGGCTACGTTTCTATCAATTCAAGCTACTGTAGCCATTTTGGAAGATTTCGAGGTAGAGACTAGCCGTTTGATACATTTTTACACCAATTTTCCTGACGGTTGTTGAAGTTTTTCGAAGTTTTAGGTATAAAAGAGGCGGGAAAATCTTGCCATCGGCGCCCGGCGGCCACCGCCAGCCACAGCCCCTTATTTTCCCGCCAAAACTGGTTGTTTCGTGACACCAGCAGCAGCAGCAGAAGTTTCTTTATAAAATCAGTTTAAAGTTTCATCGTGTGGGGCTTGGTGTTACAACAGAATCACTAATAAGAAATACACTAACAATCAAAGCAGTAGGAAATAATGTCAATAATCAATCTCTGTCTGTATTGCCTTGGTGATCCTAAAGTTTCTTTTATATCATTGCGCAACGCCGACAAGAAAACAATTTCAACTTGCACGGAAACACATTGTACGTGTCCAAAAATATATTGCGCATTTCATTGTAACAAATCGAGTATCTTTGATTTGAAATTTAAAGATAATCTTTATCCTTGTCAGTAGCTTCAGTGGCACTCTTCACTCATTGTGTGCCTGCTCCGGCCTTATTCGTACATACACTGTGACACCCGCCGATTACTCGAACCCTCGATAACTCAACTCCCGCTAATTTATAACTCAAAGTAAATTTATTTTTCCTTCAGGTAATTTTCTTACTACTTTTACCCTCAATAACTCGAACGTTTTTCAATCTTCCTTGAAGGTTCGATCGCGCGATATCGAGTTTATATCGGGAGTCAACTGTATTACACATAGCTTATGTTTCAACACTATGATGAAGAAACATGTCGTTTATAAATGAAGTGAAACAGGTCTCCTTTAACAAGCAATGCGTTAAAATAATTTGAAACTGAGAATAGGATTCGTCGTTGTCACATACATCGACTATAGCACGTTTTGCAGGAATCTCTTAAAACAGTGTCACTCTGTGTGCACAGAAGGTAACAGAGTAGAAGGGTAACATTTCATCTTTCTTTATTACGACAAATCAAAGTTGTACAAAAATCGGAAAAAGTGGTGCTGAGACGAAAATGTTACCTTTCTGCTAAGTGAAATTCCAAGAATCGGCTCTGAACTGGTCTATATAGAGAAAAAAATATTAAGAGAGATATGATTTTCCCATGATATGCACTGCAAACATTTTAAAAAGAAACAATGATGTCACGAAAACACGAAAACTGTTTCATCCGCTTAGCTCTCAACTGATCCCACTGCTTGACGTATTTTCAAATCCTTCATGTACAAGTGTATACCCGGCATGAGAAGCTTGGAGGTATACAAATAATTTTTTTTTAATTTTTTTATACAAAGAAATTTAACCTTAAAATAACTTTTTGTTGCTTTTTTTCGGCTATGAGACGTGATTACCCGCTTTTCATGGAAAGATTCATGTTGTTAACAGGTGGCTCCAGTCCAAGCTAGACGGAAGCGTGCGTGAACTCCCTAGCTAGCGTGCAGACATCAAAACATATTTTTTTCCGATGGGAAATGGTTCATTTTGCGGATTATTTTCCATTCCCTGTAGTGAGCCTAACTTTATTGACTTAATTCCCTATCTCGTCCTCGTGTATGTGGAGTGGATGCCATCACGGGGTAGCAAATAGTAAACCATCCGGTTCACGTACATCTTCCTGTGCCTGCGAAGGTGAAAAGCGTCAGGCTAAGCAATGAATCAGTAATCCATGAGGTCAATTTAAATACAGTCTGCACTGAACAAAAATATGGAACACATTGGCTAGTTTGATGAATAAAACTTTTTTGCAAAACAGGAAAGCCAAGACAAATACTAATGTCGTCAGAGCTATTTATAGTTTCTTTTTCGTGTTTATCGAGTTCTATATTCATAATAAAAAATCGAGGGACGCGCTCTTTTGATTCTTTTGTTGTTGGGAAATATTAAAATGTAAACTCCATTTTACGCTGCAGAATGATGGAGTGGTCTGAGTGGTAATTTGGCATGCATACAATGTTATAGCTCGACATCATGTATCGGCAAGGTCGAGGCCAAGGGCAAGCTTCTTCGCCTTGTTCTGAGAAAAAAATATTACATATGCTGTAAATAGTTATATTTGTCACTTTAATTATATCTTTGTAATATCGACTAGAGCCTTATTTGTATGAATTTTATTTCCTCTCTTTGTAACTGCACTGTGGTAGTGGCCAACTCGAAAGCTTTGCTCCTTTGGCCACTACACACTTCCCCCTTAAAAAATGTTATTTCATACTTGCTCTGTCCTTTTTCTATTTTTTTCCTTCTTCTTATGATTGTTAATAATTTATTGTAATCGAAATAAGTGTGAATAAAAATGAACTGAACTGAACATATAGTAACATGTATAGTCGTATTGGGAGTATTATTGGAAGGCGCGGTGGCCTCAGTAATGGTTAGCTCGTTGGACTCCGTGTCTTTGTGTTGTGTTCTTGGGCAAGGCATTTTACTCTCACAGTGGTGTCTCTCGACTCTTCACCCACGTGTATAAGTGGGTACCAGCGAATTATCAGGGAAACCTGACAAAAAATGGTGGCAGCCGGTTTACCTGCGATCGCGATGAACTAGCATCCCATCCAGGGGAGTATCGATACTCTTAGTCGCTTCATGCTATGGAAACCTGATAAACCACTAGAATGTAATTAAACTGAAAATTGTTGCATGAAGCGCGTTGCAGATACAGTTCCCCAGTCTTCATTTGCTCTCAACAGAGGTCTATAACTATAGACCTCTGCTGTGACCTAATCGGGCCATTTTCATACAAGTTGCATCTGTCATTGCATTGTCTGACAGCATGGCTTTAGTCTGTATAACGCCGAGTAATGAAAATACATAGAGTTTGCCGAGGAAATAAACGTTGAGTGAGGGGTGGGGTCTCACGCAGGTGTTTCATTAATTTTTGAAGTAAGCGGCTTACCGTGGTGTAATAGGCGGCTGTGACCATTAAAGGGGCCGTAAGGCCCCTTTATACTAGGGGGATATGGGGGCATGCCCCCCAGAAAATTTTGTAAATGTGGAAGCTCGGAAATGCAATTTCCAGCATTCTGGGAGTCTAATCTAGTGCTCTATATGACAATATTTATCTATCACAGTAGATCTCAGGTATTTTAAACGATCTTGCGATTATTCTATATGAAGTTTGGAGTTTAAAGACTTTCTCTGTTACAGTCGTTGTTTGTTTTCTTTCATAAATCTTATAAGTAAACTCTCAGAAGACCAGAAGGCTTGATTAGTAAGAGGCGGCAAGAGGCAACGTAGGCGGCGGTAGACCGCCGGTAGCCGGCTTCTAATGAAACCCCTGGGTCTGTTCTCTGACTCGTCCCTAATTGTCTCTGACGCGGGGTGACTCTCGGCTCCCTTCTTGTCTCCTTCCCATCATCCCAGCGTCTAACGTTCAAGTTTCTCATAAGGCCCAGTTCAGAAGCCGTACTTCACATGAGCCGAATCGAATTCGAATTTAGGCCGATCCAAATTAATTTAGATCGACTGAATTGATTCAGACGCCGAGCTTAATTCAGCCGAACTTAAATTAATAGGGGAAAATTGCTGTTATATTGAAAAATACATTATAATAATTCATGTATTTGTTTCGGCTCATGTGAAGTTCGGCGTCTGAATCAAAGCCGGTCCACAGCCGTTATTCTCGGCTGAGCCAGGCGGGAAGAACGGCTGAGCCGATCCGAATTGATTCAGCCGTTCCGAATTGATTCAGACGCCGTACCTCACATGAACTTAATTCATCGAATTCGATTCGGCTCATGTGAAGTACGGCGTCTGAACTGGGCCTAAGTGTCATAAGAGCAGACAATTAAAAAAGTATATGTGTTTGTCCACACACAGTTCTCTTGCCTAACCAAGAAATTCTGCACCGTCTATATTCAGACGCTTTTTTTTACAGAATATAACTCCAACTTCAGTTTGTAAAAAAAAGAAAAATCACACTATTCCGGATCTCCCTCTTCCAGAGAGGCTACATGCTCCATTGGGTCCATTGGGAGATAAAAGGAGGGAGAGATAGTCAGAGTCTTCAAAAGGTTGAAGTTCCCGTCCGGTTTTTCACGTAGCCTGGGTACTTGTAATATTGTTTGCAGTCAAATTATTGTAATCTAAATAAGTGGATTAAATTTTGGCGGATTTTTTTTTCGTAGGAGTTTATTTTTACGTGATCTAGGTAATTTCCACAAAATTCGCGATATATATATTCAGAAGCTTATCACCTAAGGTGATAAGCTTCTGATATATTTGATACCGCGAAAATTTCATACAAAGACTATGACTGACTCGACTGACTCTACCCTAAAGGGGACAATTGTCACCAATATCCGGGACCTCACGGCCCAGTGCTTGGCTACCAAATGACAACAAAATGGAGGGAAATTTCGTTCTGCAAGTTCCAAAATAATGACAACTTCATGTAAATCAGGAGGAATATAGTGTAACAGCTGAAAATGGATGAAAGACACTGGTGGTTTGCTACAAAGCTGCAAGAAACATTTCATGTTGGGGCTTATGACAGCCCAACGATGCTCGAGGACTTTATGGCCGAGCAGTCCACTCTTGACTTCATCAATGACTTCTTGGCTCCTGAAGGGCATAAAAAGCTGTTTTTCTACTGTCCTAAAGCTGACCCAAATAGTCTTTTGCCGAGGAAGATGAATGTAGCTAGCTCATGTGCAAAGCTTAAGGAAGTTATGGACGGAGAGGCGATCTGTTTGTACTTCATCCGTTCTAATTTGGAGCGCGTCATCGATCCTACCTGCGTGGAAAAAGAGGTGTTCTGTGGCGAGATCAAGGAGAACCCTTTAGTTCATTTCAGTTCTTTGCTCTCTGAGATATTTGCGCCGATTCTACACGCGCAGAAGGATTGGGGTAACTCGGCAGAGGAAGACGTGACACACTTTTTGAACCAGATTGACAAATACACCAATACTCTGACTGAATATGCCAACGCTACGATTGCACCTCAACAGATTTTGAAGAAGCCAGAGTCACAAGTCACTTCTGACTTCAAACAAAACAGAGCAGCTGCAGTTAATCCTTCTATTTTGCAGGAATACGAGAATCTTGTTTTGGATTGGATTGCGACCATAGAAAATATTCTGACTGATGGTCTGGAAGAAAGGTACATATACAATGTACACATGTACCTGTATTTTGGAATGGGATATCCGGTCAAGGGTTGCGCATTTATGGGAGAATGGCCAAAGAATATAGGGTCGACACTCAGATAATAATGAGTTGCACTGTATTCTACGGAAAGTTACATACAATGACATTATAATTTAATTAGCGGAGGACTGAATGGAGTACAATCCCAGCTTATCCCGGTTTCCGTAGCATGAAGCTGACTACAATACTGTAGGAGTATTGCTACTCCCCTTGGATGGGATGCTAGTCCATTGCAGGTTATCCCCCAGCATTTTGTCGCCGGTACCCATTTATACTCCTGGGTGGAGAGAGGCACTGGTCACTGTGAGAGTAAAGTGTCTTGCCCAAGAACACAACACAATAATGACCCCAGCCAGGGCTTGAACCTGGACCGCTCGATTTGGAGTCCAACGCGCTAACCATTAGGCCACCCTTGGCCTCCACCTTATTCGAGCAAGAAAAGGTCCATCTACAAATATATCCCCCCCCCCCCCCCACCACTTTATAAATAATGAGCACCTTGTGATCCATCCATCGTCCAGGTTCGAGTGTTGGCCAGGGTCATTGTGTATTTGGGCAAGACACTTAACTCCCATAGTGCCTCTCTCCACCCAGGATTATAAATGGGTACGGGCGTTACTGTTAGGGAAACATGACAAAATACTGGTCAGGGTAACCTACAATGGACTTGCATCCCAAGATCTTGACCCTAGTTGGTTTCATGCTACAGAATCCAGGATAAGCTCCAGCAGTGTGGGCGAGTTTGCCTCGAGTGCAGCTTTACATGTACAAGTACATGTATCTAGTACTTTATATATTATATCAAGTGTATTATTATCAACTCATTTATTATGATATTCAATACGCCCTGTTATTTTGTCTGTTTTAATCCAGATTTGATCCTTTTGCGGGTCCTCTCAGTGAGCTGGAGAAGTGGAAACGCAGGCAGAAGCTTCTTACAAGTGTCACAGACCAGTTAAAGAGCAAAGAATGCAAAGGAGTGATTGCTGTCCTCATTACAGCCAAGTCAAAAGTGTTAAAACGATGGAAGGCTGTTGATGCTAGGTATGCATGCAGTACAAGCCAGAGATCAGCAAACAACACAAACGCAAAGCCCAGGAGGGTTTTTGCGTTGATGCGTTTTTAAAAACACATTTTAAAACAAGTTTTCTCAACACATTTTCACTTTTGTTATTCATTGCCATAAATTTGCTTTGTGTAACATTGTATATCTCGAGGGGGAGGGGTACTCAAGGAAAGGAAGAGCAGAGAGATGTTGCCAATCTGAATCTGGAATTATATTTAACACCCCCAAAAGATACATGTAGAAAATGGCACATGTGCTTTAATAGTAGATTGATGCAAACACTTGTGAGAGTTTGGAAGAATTTGAAAGTTTACGTGAACCTGAGCCAGTACAGGCAAGGGTTTACATAAGTACTTTTAACTTCTCTCCCCTCCCCCCCCCCTCCCCCCTTGAGTGTTTGCATACATTACTGTACATCTTATACATCTTTCTTGATAATCCATTCAGTATCACTGATGCCTTCAATGAAACTAAGGATAAAGTAAAGTACCTGGAGTCACTGCGGAAATACTTTGATCAGTTGAATGTGGGAAACTCCCTTGTCAACATCTGTAGCAATACTCTACCAGGACTGATGGCAAGTGTGCGACAAATGGATGCCATCTCACGATACTATGCAAGAAATGGATATCTTGGACTGCTGTTTTCTAAGGTACATGTAGCATTTGCAAATGAATAACAATAATTATAATTGTTATTAAAATATTTCTTCTGTAAGCTCTTCAATAATATTATTGTTGATTTGTCAGTCTCGCATTTTACTGACTGTCAGTTGCTGCAAATAATGATGACCTTTAGAAAGGAGAATGATTACGAGATTGACTATGAGTGTGACTTTCGAATTTTAAATCAATCACGTTCCCAGAGCCCTCGCTCCTCCCTGTTGCTGACCAGGAGGCTCTAGGAAGGAGATTGGTGTTAGACGTGTTAATGTGAACCGTGCACACTAGGTTTGGAAAGTCGTATTCGTACTCAATCTCGTACTCATACTCCGATCTAAAGGTCGCAAACATTCTGCTCATGCACAGTACATGTACATGTACTATCTGCCTCTGTGGGGACAGATATAATACAAAGGCAGTGCATGCTTTCCACCACATCAAAAGTAATTATTGATAGACAAGCTTACTGATTGAATAAAATAATGATAAACTCGGTTGTCACAAAATATTGACTTGTGTGAGTGTCAGTGTCTCGCAAAACAAATATTTGCCTCCACCTTTGGCATCTGCCACTGACAAATCATGATTATCCATTACAGTCGAACCCCGATTAAGCGGCCACCTATTAAGCGGCCAACCCCGATTAAGCGGCCAGCTACCAAAGTCGCTTAATAGGGGTTCAACTGTAATTGTTTAATATTAACAATTAATTTTATTACAATGTTAGATAACCAATCAGCTAGTGCTAGCTGCAAGAGATTACATAGAATCTAGCACAACAGTACTGGAAGAAGACAAACTGTGGACTAAGGTCCAAGAAGAAATGGACACCTCGTCATGCCAAACAGCTCAGCAAACTAAACTAAAAGGAAAGAGAAAAGGAAACAAAGATATCATGTTTAGCAATGATGACGGGTTCCTTTCACGCCTCAATGTTTGCCTTTCACTGCACAAACAGTATCGCGATATGCTAAGGAGTCTAAGGGATGGTCTGGGAGGCTCTCACACGCTGTCCATGACACCAAGTACCCTACAGCCCGGAGTAGTGAAGCGTTCGGTTGTTACTAACAGCACCTCCAACTTGATGTCACCCAGTGTTGCAGGCAGCCCCATAAGGCTCTCATTTTCACAAAGTAAGTTGCGAGTCTCTTGTGGGGAGGGAGGGTGGGGGGACTGGGTGTCTGAACAAATTTGTCCCACAAATTTGTGCTTTTTCTATTGCAAAATATTACACAATGCTGTGAAATGTTTTCCTATTTCTCCTGGTTCCCGCCACCTTGGGAATCCCACTTTCCACCACCCTCTCTTCATCCTTCCATCAAATCAAATCTTCAGAAGTTTCCCTTTAATTTGTCAGGTCAGGTAGAGGACCTTGTCGGGTTTTCTTATCTGGAGCACTGCACATGTATACATGTAAGTGTACAGTCATGTACATGTAATTGATTTGTTTGCTTATATTGTGCACCCAGGCACAAGAATGAAGGGAGACCATGACAGTATGGCAAGCCAAGGAAGCAGTGGTATTGCCTTCACTGATGAAGAATCCATTATAGCGCACTTGGATAACTTTTGTAATCACATCCGCAGCATGATTGACATCATTCATACTCTGTCGCAGTTCTCTAAGCTTGGCAATGATGTGAAGAACTTACCTCGTGTCACCAGAGATGTTGTAATCAATGGTTCCTCTGTAGATGATGATCAGACTGGGGGTGATTTGCACTTGAAGGTGGCAGGTGACTTCGGTGGATACAAGACTACTGGAGCAGGATCTGTGGGAAGTGGCTCGGAAAACAGCTATCCAGGTACATTCTTTACACCAAATAATTCCTTGCGATGTAGGTCAGAAGCTGAGTGTATAAGGTTTATGATTTTGTCAGTCTAAAGCCCGGGTCAAATCAAAACCAGGCTTTTAGCCAGAATTTGAAAAGTGGGTGCCCTGAAAGCATGCCTCTCCATAAATTTGTTAATTAAAGCTATGGTGCATTTTTAATCATAATTTTCTTTCCGGATTGGGTGTGCACAGTACACCCAGCTGACGCCCTTCTGGCTAAAAGCTTGATGAGAACGAGAGTTGACAAGAGTTCAAATTCTTGCTCTTATTTGGCCTCAAACTCTCATGTGCTCTCATTGAATTTGAACGTGCTCTTATTTTTCTTGAGAGTCGTCAAGAGTTTGTTATGTTTTGTCCCTGGCTGATGATAGTCTCTGAGAGTTGAAGAAAACTCTGCGCAATCAGACAAAATGTTGGGGTAACCAGGCATTGGACTAGCATCCCACCCAGGGGGAGTAGCAATACTGCTTGTCAGTTTCATGGTACAGAAACTGGGATAAGTTGACTGGCAGTGTGGTCCAGTTTGGCATGAGTGCGACCTGACCTGACCCTTACATGTACATACATTTTAGATGTACATTGTATTATTATTTTTTTTGTTATTCAAGGTTCTGTTGCCAGTAGCAGACCAGATGGCTTGAAAAGCATTTTAGAGAGCTTAGATGAAGATGAAGAAGTCAAAGAAATATACAATTCAAGTATGGAGTTGCAGAGCATTTCTGGTATTCTACAGGATGTCATCCATTCCATCAGGTTCCCACTTGAGGATGTTGTCACTACAGAGACATTTCTTGATGTCGAAGGCAAAGGCAAGGAAAGATTTGAGGAGCAATACACAGCATTTGTTGCTGGTGTACAAAGGATGGAGGCCTACATTTGTAATTATCTCAAGGTATATTGTACATCATGTAAAATAAAAATACAATATTTCTTCACATCACAGCCAAAGTTACATGCAGTTGATATTTTGACCAGAGTCTCTGGTTATCTTCAAAGAAGGCCTCATCCTTACATTGCAGTTGTGTGGATGTGAACTGACTTGCAGCCACTCCAACATGGAGGAATGTGCAGTATTAGGGGTCCCAGATGTATGGAAGTTCATACCCCCTTCGTCATTATTCTTAGATCTCATTCTTCATCTTCTTATTAAAAAACATTCAAAAACATTTCTCATACCCATGCCAGCATCAGCATCTAAAACAATCACCCGGGCTTGGCATGTATTCCAAGATCTTGGCTTCCCCCTAGACTGCGAGCAGTCCCTCTTTCTTTCCGATAGCCGCTCGCCCTTTGTGCTAGATTCCCTTGCTTGCGCTTTGCACTTGATTTACGCTCTCTTGCGCTTCGCGCTCGCTATCGAAAGAAAGAAGGACTGTTCGCAGTCTACTTCCCCAGTTTTATTATGTGATTCATGTCCCTTGTCTGACACAAGATTTTCAATGCTAAGTGAGTGATAGCAGAGCACGTATTAGGTTCGTAATCATGTAATAAGCTGGGAGGAAGCTGAAATCTTGGAAATCTTGGACAACGAGGGTGATTCAGGGGTGATTCAGGTGACAATGAGAGCCTTTGGCTATTAAAGAAGACAAAGTCATATGAATAAAGAAAGTATTGTATCAAGCTGTGAAAGTTGTATCAAATGATGGCATGTCACTTGTGTACTTGTTTCAGGGTGTTTTTACATTGAAGTTAAACATCAGGCGAGCTCTTGAAATTTTGACAAGGTAATTTACATGTACCATGCAGTTTTAGTGGTCACATTTTGAGTCTACATGTATTATAGCCTGATTTCAAGGACCATTTCCCATTTAATAATAAAGGTTATATTCACTTACTTTATTGAGCACAATCACTTATAATAACTTTTATTATAATGTTGTCAATGCAGAATTTGTGGCACATCATGTTCATTAAACTGCATGTACATGTACTTGTACAGGTACAGCAAATGGCAGCTGCATGTACATGTAAGACATAAGATCAAGTTTGTTAATTAGTCCGCACATGCTTAATTGTGGTGTGTATTTTTTCCTACTGGAATAACATTCATCAAGTTATGATTGTCACAGTGAATGTAAATTAATTGTAAAGGATATCAATGCAAATTAACGTTCTTCCCTATACTGTATTAATCAAGTTTGTTTAACTTATAGACCATCAAAACAGTTTGTTACTGTCATTAAAGTTAATCTATAATGTAGATTGTGTGGTTCCAGAAATATCCATACCCCCCATGGAAGCTTTTTTGGTTCCACCCCTCCCCCTGTAATTTCCAGTTTAGCTTCATACTTTCCTTTAAAAATTTTGGCTTTTGAGACCCCCTCCTCCTCGGAATTTCCAATGACCTTCCTTGGGGTGGGTATGGATATTTTCTGGAACTGCACATTACCAAATTAAAGGATCTTCTCAAGAATTCCTAAATACATTTTGTATTAATCAAGGAAAACTAAGCAGCAGTATGAAGTACTGTACCATATGTGTTGTCTTTGTGCAGCTTCAACTGTGTAATGAACAGACCAGGTCTTAGAGCGGTGTTGTCAGAAAAGTTCCTTGAAGTATTTGGCTGGTTTGAAACAGAACTGGAAAGTGTGCAGAAAATCTATGAGAGCCAGAAGGTAAATAATTATGTACAGGAACTACGTAACATCTATAAGAATTTCTCTGACTGTTGCCTTAACAGTCTAAATTTTTTGGAGATGCCCCCTAACCCTAGTACCTGCCATTACTGGAGCAGTGCTTTTATAAACCCATGTATGGATCCAGGCTAGACAAATGCAAGGCACGAGGCTTGAAAAGTATTGCATGGAGTAAAATTGAGGTGGGGAGGGGAGTGGATTGTACTAAGATGAATGCTAACACCTCATACTGTGTAACAACCAACTGTAAATTTATTTTTGTGCACATTATATTAACACAGGAGAGCCCGCCTCTTGTTCGTAATTCTCCTCTTGTTGCTGGTGCAATAACTTGGTCAAGAGCCTTGTTGAAGAAGATTGAAGATCCCATGAAGATCTTTAAAGAGAACAAATTTGTAACATCGTACCGGGTGAGAAACTAAATGTAAACTTAATTTCACAGAAGAAAGCTTGTCCACTTTATTATATCAATGCTATTATTTTATTGATGGGATTATGACATACATCATTGTAATCGTTGTTAACTTCACAATACATGTAAGATAGAAACATTTCACAGTAGTATATTGTGATTTGGTACATGCACACATGTTGGTACAAAGCTCTTCTACAATCATAGATCATTTTAATGCACACTACCTGGAGGAGTTGCTACCTGATATAGCATTGTATCCACCCCATCCACAGTGGACCATTTGTGGTCTGGGTCAGAGTGTGCTGGAAAGGCCCCACTCCTATTAGAGGACTAGGCATCAGAGGGCCAGCCAGATGCTGTCCCTAACCTCCCCTGCCATTGTAGTGGAGGGTTGCATAGGTATCAGACTGCAAATTGAGGCCCCACATTTCCCCTCCTTGGTAAACTTGGTAACTAAGCTTTACACTGATAGATCAGGTGTTAGGGTAGACCTGTGTCTACACTGTAGGTTCCTTACCTCCTTAATTGCATTTTGCTTGCCTCAATAGTTGCTTGTTGTCTTGCTCTATAATAAATGTACGTCCCAATTGTACTTTTGATTTGCAATGAAGTAAGCTTTTGGACCATTTATTTCCCATTTTAATCTTATCAGGATTTTGGTCGCATTGTCAAGTTCTACAACCGCATTGCCACAGCACTGGTGAAGTTTGAGAACCTATGGCTTAGTCTGTGGAGGTCCCGTATTGACAGTGCATGCAGTGGTCTGAAGGTTTCACTCCTAGCTTATCACCCTGAAACAAGGCAACTGCTAGTTAATGCTGATGGAAGGTAAGAATGGGAATCAACAACTTCAGCACATGTAACGTTGTACTTGTACAGTACATCGTTCTGCTCAATCATTGTCCAAATCACATGCATCTTGAACATATGGGTATCTCAAAATTGGGAAGCAGTTTGCATTGCCTTGTTTTCCTGTAACATGCACATCTGTATGTCATTGTATGGTGGCGAGATGGACTCCATCAAGTTCAGGAGTTTGAGCTCTAGCCACTGTTCTTGTATTGTGTTCTTTGGTGTGACACACTTTACTCTTACATATAAAGCGGCTCTCTGCCCAGTGCAGATAACACTAGAAGTCAAGGTCTTCTGACCAATTCAGTAGGTTATCACAAGCAGCTACATTATCTAGACAGTGTGATTTTCTGGGTAAGAGTAGTCTGTTCAGACAGACTCTTCTGTGTGACTGATGTTTTGACAACCTGAGCAGAATACATGTACATCTTCAGAATCAAAGAAAAGCTGTTCATCGGTTATGGACCTGATTGGTCAGTAGTGAAAACTCAAAAGGTGATCGGAAAAAAATAATTAATAATTTTGTATTCTTTTTACTATTATAACAGGCTCCTTGAACTAATTCAAGAAAGCAAATCATTGATGAGAATGGGAATACAACTTCCTGAAAATGCCATAGATGTCCTAAAACAGGTCGGTGCAGATTGTCCATTATTGGAACTTTGAACTGAAGTGTATCATTAGCAGGGCTGCAAATAACAGTCGGTCATCGGACAATGGCCGACCAAAATTTGTTAATGTCCGATGAAATCCCAACTGTAGTCAGACAAAATGTCCGGACAATTTTTTTTGCCTTCCAACGCAAATGCTAACGCGTTATAATGCATTTTGTTCTAAATGCAAACTATAGTACACTCTGCATTGACAATGGGTTAGATTAGCAGGTTCACTTATCAAGCAGTACTGTAATATGATGTCCGACCTCATTTTTGTTTTGTCCGACCAGAATGGTGACTTAGTCGGACACACTTAGTACTTTGTTCCAGAAGTCCACAAGTCATCACTCCAAAAACTCACTTTCTAAACGTTTCTGGAGCAGTGAATTAGGCCAGTTACCTGCTATTTAAATGAAGTAACTTCAGGAGCCCATTAGCCGGAGCGAGCAACTCCGACACTACGCCTATGTCACAGCATTTTTACAGACCAGTTTATTTTAGATTCCTTTTTACCGGGAAAATGTGTTTCTGGTCCCATGTGTAATATGAAATGAAATAAAAGAAAAGAAAAAGATGGTGACCTAATTGCGGCCTTTGTTACGCGGTAACACCAATTAATGATTACAAAGGAAAAACGTTTGATTGTCTGGCGGAAATACGAATTCGCGGGAAAAGCGAATCTAAAAATAACCTGGTCTGTAAAACGCTGTGACACGAATCCAGTCCAGTTGCTCGCTCCTAGTGATGGGCTCCTGGTGTTTTTCCATGCACTTACAGTTGTTACAGAGAAGTCAGTAACAAAATTGGTAGTCAAAATTAGTACATACAACATCCAAAATTTTGACTTGTTTGAAAGTGAAAAAGCTGCAATTGTTTCAATCATTACATTTCCAAAGCTGTGTGCTGACCTTCATCATATTTATGGGGAGCTGGGATGGTGCAGTTGGGTAAATGTTTGCCTCCCATCATTGTAGCTCACTGACCAGGAGTCATGGGTTGAGTACATGTATGTTGCAGGTTCTCTTGAGGGTTTTTTACTGCATACCCCAGTTTTCCTTAAAAACCAACACTTGTCTTCTAAATTCTAATTTGATCATTGTGGGATTTGACAGCCACAGGTTTGTCAGTCACGACACTGTTACTGTTGAGACGTTGTGCATCTTGTGGAATTTGTTTAAAAAAATCTTGTCAAATTATAATTTAGCAAGTCCAGACATGCACTTGAACTACATGTATCTGTCATTCTTTATCTAGGAGCATCGCCTTAAATCATACAAGCAGTCATTAGAACTAGTTCTTCAGGATTACTACAAGGTATGCCAGGGTGTACCTTCTGCCTTATACAAACTTCTCACTCCGCACATGGAGTCAGTGTTGCACTACCTTCAGCCTGGCGTGTCCACACTAAACTGGAGCAGCATGAATATTGACGCCTACTTACACCAGGTGCATTCAGCTAACGCTAGACTCAAGGACGTTGTGGATAGTGTCAAAGAAGTTGTTTCTGAAGACATCGAAAAGAAGATTGAGGAAATCAGACGAGTGATTCTGTTTGATAAAAAGTTGGCTACAGCTCATGTGTGGAATGTGGAAAAGTTTGTTGAAGAAGAGAGCAAGGCAGTGTATCAGCAAGGAAGAAGATTACATGAAATGGTAAAGGAAGTAGAGAATGCATTACAGGTAAAAAAAATAACCAATTTCTGTTCTTTAGGTCTTTATATTAAAGAAGTCACTTTGTCTTGTTTTAAGGACCATGTCAAATTGTTACTGTACAATGTAACTGACATCTCTTGAAAAATCGGATAAACAAGTACCAGTTGATGACAAAATCCCACCTCCGAGATGGGACTGAGCCTGCGGTGTTTTCCCCAAAAGTTGCTAAGCAACACGACGTATTTGCTGGAGCGATTGCTTAGATAAAATGATTCAGAAACTCTTCGAGTGCTTCCAAAGATTTGCCAAAACGGGCACTTGTTCCCCCGACTGTGAAAATGCATTCAACACCTGTTGAAGTACATAGACAACATTGTTCATTTGTTGAGTGCATTAGAGAGAGACACCTGGAATAGCATTGAGAAAATTGCAAAACCGTTCTTAGTAAAATAATATATACTTTTTCACTTGGTATGTACATATATCTGATCATGTTTGCTTACAATGTTAAAGGGGACACTGTCCCGGCGTATTTGCTCAAAACAGTTATAAATGCATGAAATGGTCCCTAATCTATGAAATAAGAACTTAATAAACTCTAACTAACTAAATGATAAAAAGCAATGTCTTCAAGAAATTCCATACTGCAAACAAAATGTTTGCAAAATTTCAAAGATTTCCGAGCCAAACTTGAAACTTTGAAAAACTGACATCCTGACGTTTTTCAAAAATCCATATTGCAATCCGTTTCCATCCTCGCTGTCGTTAGTCATCCTCTCTTCCTAATGGGTTCCTGTCATTTGTCGAGTGCTATTCTACAGAATCAAACCATTATTGTTCAACTTCCTATGATCTAGGTTTGTTTCTGAGCTTTCCAAAATCATGCTAAAATCAGGACAGTGTCCCTTTAATGGCTTGCTTTTCACTCCATAGGAAGTTATTGCCATTGCAAATCAACGTCGCATCTCCTCACCTGCAAGCCCCCAGATCACACCTAGCCCAAGCATGAGTCACGGTTTGGACAGAAATGGTCCACCGACACCTCGTCTGACCAGGATTGGTACCATCATGTCGTCAGTCCCTGGGACGCGAGCTGCCACTGCTGTCAGTGGCTTAACAGATGAGTCGGTTATTGGTGATATTTTTGGTCACTACTGCAGTCTTGTTTATCAAGCAGTACTTGAGTGCATTGTCTCTTCTCTCTTAATTATCGGTGATTGTGTTAAGCCTCCTGGACGAATGCAGAGTGGAATTGAAGTTGAAAGCAGGAAAATCTCAAGGTTTGTAATTCTGCATATAGAGCAAATACATTGCACGTCATGTACTACTGACTTGACAGAACACAATCATATGATACTTACATTTCTGGATGTAATCCATTGAAAGTTACAAGTGTCTTAAAATTGAAAGATAGGCTGTGAGGAGGTTGTCTGGGTACATGGGGGGTGACATCTGTAACAAGAACAGTTTGCATTGTACCATGTGCCCAAGAAGTTCATCCAAAAAATCTGAGAAATAGACCAGTAGTGTCCAGGATTATTGTAACAATTAGCCAAGACAATGTTCAGCAATCCCAAATCCCAGACAGTTATAAGAATTCATTATAGATGCCATCCCTTTAGGGTATGCAAATTGTCAATAAATTTCCATACTTGCAGGTACATGTACTTCTTAACAGCCATTTATCTTTGTGATGACTACCGGTAACCTAAGTTAAAGTCAATTCTACATATTTTATTTTCAGTGTTTTTTGAGATACATGTACATGTATTCTTTGGCTAATAATAATAATAAATAATTGGTTAATGCTTTGTCCTTGTCTGATGCAGATCATCATGGGATGAGTATTCAGATGATGGATCTGAAAGCAGTGATTACGCAGACTCATTGAGTTCCCAGTATTCTGATTGGAGTACTAGCAATCAAGAAGGGTTACTTCAGTTTGAAGTTGATGTGCAATTCAACATCCCAGACATTGTCATCAAGCCGTCTCTTCAGACAATCCAAGATGGAGTTCAGCTTGTCGCTTCTCATTTAGTAGATGTCTCCAACACTATCATGTGGTGGGCAGCAGATGTTAACGAGTCTTTCCATCGTTCTGTTGCACAAGATTATCAAGTGAACAAGTGTTTAGATGAGCTTTCTACTTCAGTTACAAGTAATTTATATCTCTTTTTTTATTCAAATTCTCTATCTAACATGTTGATCAGACGTCTGCTTCTTAAAAATTCAGTCTTCCAACTGTATGTCAACTAGCTTGAAGAAACCTGTTCTGGCTCTAAGAGTTGATGTTACTCAGCAGAAGAGATTTTGTGTGGCTTAACTGGGCACAGCATTAACATGTAACCAAGACATAATTACATGGTATTATTTACAGTATGTCTTGAAAAATATGTGTATTAAAATTGCCAAAGCAGCGAAGATAACCATTATTGCAAATCATCTTTAGGCCTGTTTCACACTAGCGACATTACGACAAGGTCATGCAAATGCAATGTCGATGTTTTATGTCACCAGTGTGAACAACACAACATAATGACATAATAGGAACATAATGACAAACATAAGGAAAAAACTGATCTTTTCTTTTTGTCGTTTTTTAATGAATCTAATGTCATGGAGGCTATACGGTGACAGTGACATTGGTTTTCCTAATACAATATTATTATTATTAACTCATGGATCTTTCTTTTTCAATTGACTTTTAACAGGCCTTCAACAAACAGCGGAAAGACAGTTGTTTAATTTCCGTCGTTACGACTTCCTCTGGAAGGATGATATGCATGCTCTGTACCAGGTATTTGTTGACAATGATCCTGGAACAACCATGTTCAAGCTGGAGGTAGAGAGACTACAGTCCATTGAGCACGATGTCCTGGAGATTCCTGGTAACCTGACGGTTGGCTCAGTCTGTTTGAACACTTCGCCTATCAAAGACTCCTTACATGGATTTGCAGTGGCATGGAAAATGAGATATTCTACTCAACTACACGAGGAAGCCAAGGTTTGTTGCTTCTAATTCGTCATAATTTAATTATTGTACTCAGAAATTGTTACAGAATTTAGTGAAGGATTTACAGGGTTTGTACAGGTCCTTCAAATCCTGGATACCGTAAAAGCTCTATTTAGCCCCCCCTCTCTATTAAGCCCCCCTCTCTAATAAGCCCCCCCTTTGGAAGTCAGATTTTGTAATAAGCCCCCCCTCCCTTCCGTCAGGCTGATGTAAATGACTTTTTAAGCAATATTTTCTGGCATTTCAGTCACTTTGTATTGAAAACGTGGTCTTTAATTTCAAGAACTGTCATTGAGTTAGGGTAAAAATGACGTTGCATTTGTACGATGGTCATACATAACCCATTTCTTGTTCTGTTTTAGTTTGTGATATAATAATAAAGTTTGAAAAATTAATGTGAATTTTTTATTATTGGAAATAAGCCCCCCCCCCCCTCTCTATTAAGTCCCCTCTCTAATAAGCGCCCCCTTCTTGAGGCCTAAAATTAAATAAGCCCCCCGGGGGCTTAATAGAGCTTTTACGGTAGTCCTGGAATTTTGTTCTCACAAGTCCTGGAAAATGAGTGATGCTTTTGGCAGGTCCTGGAAAATCCTGTAAATCTGTAAATTCTAGGGAAAATTCAATGACACAAAAAAGAAAAATATATTTAACTAACTATTGGGTAGAGGAAATTTTCGCCAAATGGCTTCTGTCAGAAAGCACCTTCATTCCATTTGTGACTTGTTTCTTTCAGATTGAACTTGACAAGATAGTTACTCACAGGAATAGCATCTATGAACGTCTGTCACAGCCTGTTGTCACTCTAGACGAACTCAACAGTGCCTTTCAACTTCTTCAAGAACTAGGAGACATGGAGAACACAATTGATGACATATATCTACCCGTGGAGAATATATATGCAAAGCTAAGGTGAATTAAACTGAGCAAAATATATTTTGTAGCTTGTTGAGTGAGTAAACGTTTTCCTTGGATGTATTGCTCGATAGTGTGATCCAAGCAAGGTTGCGTTGAGGCTAATGGAATGAAATGAGGCCATGTTAAAGTGTTCCTGTGGTGATATAAGTTTACCATATTTTCATGGCAGCAAAATGTAAGAATTTGCTAAAGAAAGCCTAGCGTAGGCTCAGCTGTAGTCCAAATCAGACAATAGTCTTGTTTATTATGTTAAAATATATTTTGTTTTACCAGGGAGTATAACTTGTGTCTACCACGAAGAGAAGTGGAAGAAGTTGACAATCTTCGAGATGAGTGGATTAAATTGATGGAACTCGCAGAAAAAGTAGGCCAATATGCAGTACATAATGCTTTCAAGTCTTGCATCTGTGATTCATTATCTATGGCGACTGTAATTACTCAATTTTCTCTGTTTTATTTTATGTTAGGTTAGAGATGAGCTGCTGGTTCAAAAGCGTGGAATGTTTGAACAAGAGCTAGACAAAGAAGTCAAGGTAGGAGTTAAATAAATTATGTCATTGTCTAGCATAGTCAAACAGTCAACTCCCACATTGCAGACACCTATTATGGTCATACACAAGCTGAAGCCCCCACCAAATTTATGGAAGATTTACAAAAACTCCCACAGTGAATATTATCGACTCTCATGTAGTTAATATGAATGGAGATGTGGTGGCCTACTGGTAAGCGTGTTGACTCCAGATTGAGCGGTCTGGGTTTGAGCACTGGCTGGGATCATTGTGGTGTGTTCTTGGGCAAGACACTTTACTCCCACAGTACCTGTCATGGTCCCAAGGGTGTCTATTATAATGAGATTTGACTGTAATTTGTTTCTAACATTGTAGTCTCTTTTTTTTAAATGTAAAATTAACTAATAATTATCTGTAATCCCTTTTTGCAGGCATTTGTTGTGAATGTGATTCAGTTCCGGAATAGCTTTGACTCTCAAGGTCCAGGGGTACCAGGTGTGAGACCGCGGAGGCAGTGTCACGGCTTCAAGATTTCCAACAACACTACACCCAGTTTGAAGCTAAACGAAAGACCTGGACTCTGTGCAACATCTCTTTGGAATTGTCCCCACGCCTTTTCCTGAACTAGATAAGACGGGAGAGGTAAGTTGTAAATCTATTTGTTTTATACATTGAGTAAGTCTGTAAGATGATAGATTTCTGCTGGTTTATTCATTAAGCCCAGGCCAAATTAGGATGAGAGTTGTTTATTTATTATCCTCGTTTGCCCAGGCTTCACTTTAAGTAGTGTTTCTTTAATGTGCAGTTACATGTACTGTATGTTGCTACAATACAGTTGAGCATGGTACAATGTACTAGTTCAAGTTATACATTACTGCATTGCAAAATGTCGCACAGTTACACATTCTGTTTTTTTTTACTTCCAAAGGAATTGGAACTTCTTGGCTTACTGTATGGTCTGTTTCAACAGTTTATCTCATTTGATCAAAGGTTGGTAAAGCAGTGATATGTTTACATTGTTATGATTGTCTGCCTGAATAGCGACATTCATTTGTCTGACACCAATACACATGTCCAGGTTGCCACAAGTTAACTAAATTATTTGGTCAAAACGGGAAGTACATTAATAAATAAACAGTTAGCTTCTACGTACTTGTGGGGATTTTGATATCTAGCTAACTTAATTTAGATTCTGGTGCCAGACATGATTATATTTGTGTGTTTGTCAAGTTTCTTGCAGAACACAGCATGTGATTCAGTATGTATTTTTCACAAACCAATGGGGGTTACATTGTATGCCAATCTAACAAAAACTGTAATTGGATAGTCACAGTCGGAGAGAGGCTTTTAACCAGGAGTCTGGAGAACAATGATCATCCAAATTGAAATTTTGTAGTTGGTCATTTGACACTTGATGTTATCCTCCTGTTTAGGTTTAGAGATACCTTGTGGTCAGAGGTGGACCTGATAGTTGCAAATCAGGAGGTAAATTGTAATTTGATGAAGTACCAAATTGATTTTATTTGAGGAGACACGTTTATTATTGTGACATGCATTATAGTAATTCAAATCATGGTTGTTTTATAGATGGAGCATTACTGGCAGGAGTGCCTTCGTTTGCCACCGAGGATACAAGAATGGGATGCATACAAAGAAATGAGAGAAGCCATAAAACACTACTTAGATGTCTTCCCCACTCTACACAAACTCAACTCCAAGGTATATACATGGTTGTTTGTACATGTGCTGTAGGCTTTCTTTTAAAATAATCTACATGTAGCACCTCAAAGTTGTTATTTTGTCTTGAAATTATTATTTTTGGTAGTGGTCATTTGTCAGTGTTTTCTTTTATCACCCTTATTGTTTAGTTTGTCGTGTTGTAATGAATCCACATTAATTGTAGCAAGGAATACAAGGAATACCAAACATCTCTGAGGGGGGGGGGGGGGGGGGGGGCGTGAAACATTTTGGCCCTTAGGCCTTACATTCTTTAATATAAAAGGAGGAGGGGGGGGGGGGGGTCCCCTACAATGTAGATCCATTGCTGATCTTTGCATTGACATTTTTTTTTTAAATTTTTTTTTTTAAATTTTAAATTTTTTAATTTTTTGCATTGACATACCTGTTCATTTCACAGGAAATTCGTAATCGCCATTGGCTGCAAGTGATGAGTGTAACAGGGTCCTCTTTCCAGCTTGAAGCACACATCTTTAAACTTGTTCATTTGTTGGATATTGGTTTACTTCAGTAAGTACCAATGGAGAAAGTATGCCCATACACAAAATCGTGTCCTTCTATTTCTGTGTGTACCTGACTCTTGCAATGTAGCTTGCCTTGATTGATTTTGTACACTTTAACAGGAACTTCTTTATCCATTTTACGTGGTACCTTACCTTAGTAATCAGTACAATAACAGCAAAATTGTAAAACTTTTCTTGTGACATTATTTTTTGTGTAGACATCAGGCAGCTATAGAGGAAATCTGTAGATGTGCCAGCAGAGAGCTGGAGTTAGAGGCCAAAATGAGAAGCACCGAAGAAGAATGGACAGAGCAGGTATTACTATACTACTTACACCTCCAAAATACTACTGTTGACACATTTGCTATACCACTTACACATTCACTATACTACTAAACAAATTTGCTTATACTACTTACACATTTTCACAATACCACTTTTTTTTTACAGTCTACACATTTACTGTGCCACTTACATGTTCATTATACTACTAATACTCTTTTCACTTAATTCACTATTATACAATGTTTGCTGATACTGCTTTCACTTAATTCACTACACAACTTACACAATCATTACACTACTTGCAGTACTGTTACCTTGTTTAAAGGATGATGCTCCATGGCTAGCCATCATAGAGAAATTGAATTATCACACAGAAAACTCATTGGCCTTGGGCTATGTCCAAATAAATCAATAACCTTCAGGAACAAACAGGAGCTCACTGTTAACTAATTTTAGTAACAAATATTAATGCTTGTTATCACCATTGGAAGCTGTATTTGTTGTTGTACAAATCGTTTGTACAAATCATACTAACAGCTCAATTGTCTGTAGGTTCTTACGTTTGAGAATTTCAAGAACAGAGGTCTAGTGTGTTTGAGTCACAGCAACACTGAACATTTGTTGGACCTCTTGGAAGATGCACAGGCCACTCTTGCGCTGATGCTGACATCACGCCACATAGGACCACTTCGCGATGAAGCAGCAGCTTGGGCCATCAAGTTAAAGGAAATCAGCGAGGTCTTGGAACAGGTATGAGAAAAAAACAAAGTAAAAGAAAACCACAAACTGTCATGAGGGGAAATGAGTCCCCGGTGCTTTGGTCTAGCCCGTTCACATCCATTCATGGGTTGGGTGGGTATAGTGGCGCAGATTAGTGGACCTATAATCTGCTATAATAATAATTGAGACTCTCAAACTCATTAATAATTCATCACGTTAACACAAAGGAAATCATAACCGTGACGGAGGTTGGGATACTCGGTCTTAATTAGCATAAATTTTTAAGATTGATTTCTCCGTTGACTCCTTAGTTTTTGTTGCGATTGAGAAGATATATCAAACACTTGAGACAGTGTTTCATCACATTTCCAAACACCTCGAATTTCGTCAAAAATACTATGCTGCGCGTCGTATTTCAGTTCAACTCTCTTCATGTTGTTTGGAAATTGGATGAAACATTGTCTCTCATGTTTGATGTATTACATCAAATTTATGTAAGTTAGCTAGTTGAATGCTGCTACTGCTGCTGCTGCTGCTGCTGCTGCTGCTACACAATTTTCTTTCTTTGTAGTGGTTGACAGTGCAAGATTTGTGGCAACATCTTGAGGAAGTTTTCAGTCATGGCGGAACAGCCAAGGTAATACATGTTAAGAGTGTTTGTTATGTATGAGTTAATCACATATCACATGTAACAACCTTCTCTTGTGCCTTTGTAGGACCTTCCCCAAGAATACAACCGGTTTGCAAGGGTAGACAAGAGTTACATGAAGATGATGAAAAGAGCGTATGAAACAAGAAATGTCTTGCAGGTATTGAAGCTTAGAAGTCATTTTATAGATTAGACACAATTTAGTTAGCAACTGCAAGCCACTCCCAGATCGTAACCATGAACCACTTCCTTACTAGTGTTGTGTTGGTGGAGATGTACCAAAGAGTCAAATGTTGAAGCACCTTGGTGAGGAGCTGGAGATCTGCTTTAAGTCCCTTGTTGGATTCTTGGACTCAAAACGAAAGGTAAAGAGGACAATAATTGTTGTGCTTGGCTCACTGAAACAATTGATCTTCATACGAATTGAAGAGGAAAAAGAGAGCCAGGTTGCTGTTGTGTACGTTAATGGTAGTACTATTTAAAGCATGGAATTAAATCCTTGCTCAATTTTCAGCTGGTTAGAAATGTTAGCCAAAGAAATTGAACAAATAAGTAGCTCCACTAGAGGTCCTGTAAGTTCCCACGACTTTAGAAATAATGTTAACCAGTGCACACAGCTTTTGATTCACTAAACATACACTTTGTTTCCTTGTTGATATGTTTATTAGCTCAATTGAAAAAGGAAATATTTAGAAATTGGTAATAGAGTGCTAACTGTTATTTTGATTGAGGACAGCAGAACGCTGTGTGCTGATGCTCTTTTGTTTCTCCGCAGGTTTTCCCTCGCTTCTGTTTTGTGAATGATCCTGTTTTGCTAGCAATTCTTAGTCAGCCCTACAGTTTGGATTCTGTGAAGCCACACTTCAGGTATTAGGGCGGGAACACTTTTTTGGAGGTGTAGACCATCCTTTTTGCATCTGCATGAAGGTTGTAGTCCCTCTTTGGTCTGTGTGTGAGTTAACGTCTAACCACTTGTGCTTCTATTTCTATTGTTTAGATGCATCTTTAATAATGTACGTGATGTGTCGTTAATTCAACAAGAACCGGAAACAATGGTGGTAAAGAAGAGTGCTGTTCTAAGTTCTTGGAGGGGTAGAAGTGGCAGAGAAGATTCAAGCTCGCCGCTTCCATTACCTGACTCAATAAGCACCCGATTCAGGAAGGTATCTGACATTGTTGTTCAAGCTGCTAAAGAATCGGATGCTGGTGTGCGGAAGTCAAGTCTTCTGCAGTCAACCACAGATGTGCGTCATGTAGAACCTGACTGGCACAGTCATCTGCCAAAGAATATAGCTGTAGCCGTCACTTCAGAACAGGGAGAGATTCTGGAACTTAATACAAAGGTAATGTCATCTTATTAATTCCTAGCTTAGTTATGTTCAGCCCATCCTAACATCATCGACAATGCCATGCCATACACTTTAGGCGAGCGAAAATTCGAAGTGTAGAAAAAATTGTCATTGACTACGAAGTGAAATTTCGCAAAGTACCGCGAACTTTCGCTTGAGAGTTTTTGCAAAGCAAAGCAAAATTTTGCAGCAAATTTCGTTTGGAGCAAAATTTCGTTCATTTTCGCCGAGAAGCCCGGAATAGCTGCCAAATTCGTTTGCATTACGTTTGCACAGTACTTTATTTAGATGTTACTGAACTACCTTGTTTGGTCTGTATTGGGGAAATATTGGTAGAGGTTGGCCTTTTTTGCAAGTTTGTGGACCTATCCAAAGGTGAGGTCCATAAACTTGCAAAAAAGGAACTCAGTCAATATTTCTCCAATACTGTCCAAACAGGCAAGTTCAATAAAGTTTTTATTATATTCCTTGGTTCTTTTACAATTTTGCTGGTAAATAAGACATCCATTTACTTTATGAGTTCTAAGAATTTCCTCAAAACTCCATTTGTATGTCATACTTAAACATTCATGTTGATTTCTGAGATTACCAATGGATTGTTATTTTCTTTACCATTAATTGAGACTGTGTTGTACTTAATGCATTGCTGCAGGTTCCTCTTGTTTCTGGTGTTGATGTATGGCTGTCTGCATTGGTGAAGAGCATTAATGAATCTCTTCATTCCTCCATTGTGGATTGTATTCAAGATATTGAGTCAGGGCACAGCATTGAAGAGTGGATTTCAAAGGTTTGCCACTGGACAGTTAACTGATAGTCTAAGACATTCAGAGTATATTTGGACCAGTATATGATTTAGTCTCGCTTTGCACAGTATAGAATAATGTATGAAACCCTTATTCCTTAGAATGTCATGTTTAAGGTACATCTGCATGACTCTGTTTTTAGCGCATTGTATGATGAAGTGATCTGGTGCGAACTAAAAAGCATAAGTTGCGTTAAATGACAGACCAGAAGTAGATACCGACTCCATTCTGTACCATATATTTCTCATTTATGTTATTTTCGTGCAGTTTTATTTAGTAATATGGCTTTCTGGTTTTAGTATCCCTCACAAGCCTGTAGATTAGGATTACTGTATATTTGGACAAAGGAATGCGAGGCTGTAAGTATCAAAGTGTTCTTTTGCATGTTGATATTGTATGTCTCAAATTTGTTATTGACTAAGAATGTAGCTGTTATCATGTTTTGGGTCTTTAAACCCTTTGACTCCCAGAATCAAGCATTGAGTAAATTTTTGTGTGAGTAACTTTCAAATATGTGGATGAAACCCTAAGTGTCTGACCATTCCAATGAAAGCTATTGAGCAGTACTTTCACGTGGTACTGTTTATTATGCTGTACAAGTTGGCTCTAACTTTTAAGTCTGGGTGAAACCCTAGTGTGTCACCATTCAAATTAAAGCTATTGAGCAGTACTTTGATGTTGTACTGTTTGTTTATCCGTATCTTGCAAAATAAAAACGGGATTTTTTCAATTTTGTGCTTTGACACTCTTGGGAGTGAAAGGGTTAAATTTAGTCATTGCTTGTTCATCCTTCAGGGAATTGGAGATATTCGCATTGATCGCAAAGCAATTCCTAATGCTTCCCGCCGGTTCTGGTCACTTATCAGCAAGTTGCCCAATCTGCTGGCAAAAGGTTCCTGGAAACACACTGACAGTCCAATGACTTCCTATCATAAACTTCGCCTGGAGACCTTGGTATCAGTAAGTACCATTTCTAACAAATTGACTCAAATATCAAATCATGTACCAGTGGCTGTGACTGTGATGTTTATTAGAGCAGTCCAAGCAGCTGCCAACACACTGCACTTTGTCTTTATTTTTGGTGAAATACATAAAGGAGCTGTGTCGCAGCAAATTAAGCTTAAATTTTTCAAGTCCATCATTCGTAATCCGCCTCAATCTTCCTCAATCTTAACCATCCTTATTCCTTTTTAGTTTATTATCACCTCCTTAGTGGTTTTCTATCTAAGCAAATTGTTATTTTCTGGTTTCCTTCCATCGAATGGTAATTTTGTAGAACTAAAAAAAACAACTTATTATTTCGTGACATAGCTCCTTTAACAGAAATTACTCACTTGACAGACATCAACTGTGTTTATGTCTTACACCTCTCAAAAGACACTAAAAGCCCGTTTCTCTTATTTTTCGGTGATTTTCTCTGTCAGCTGACAGTTTATCGAATATGAATGGGTAAATGAGAATCAAATATACTCTTTTGGGATTTTTTTAAGTTCTTGATGTCATCTTTCGGTGGAAAAACTGCCTATCTTATGCCTACTTGCATGCTAAAATCAGAAATGGGGTATGTCTGAATGAAACATCATTTGGAATTTTTGCTAACAGGGATGATAAGGTTGCATGTTTTAGAATAGAGCACGTTTTATTCTCAGTTGTTGATGCTTGAAAGAAATTGTCTATTTCTATCCAATTATTAGGTATCTTTGTTAAAACGTGAACATGTTATCTTCCACAGCAAGGAATGTACTTGAGAGATGTCCTTGAAGATCTTGGTCGACGCAAACTAAGAGATGTGGTCGATTTTGAATGGAAGAGAAACATTAGGTTTTATGGAACAGACAATAGTAGAGCACCTGGTGAGTGTTGACCGATTTACCGACATGTACTGATGCAACACATCAAACACGAGAGACAGTGTTTTATTCATTTTCTAAACACAGAGAACAGAGTTGTGCATAGCGGAGTGTTTTGACGAAATTCGAGGTGTTTGGAAATGTGATGAAACACTGTCTCTCACGTTTGATTTATCTTCTTATTCAAAACAAAAACTAAGGATTAAACGGAGGAATACAATTTTAACAATCAAATTCACACATTCATACATCTGAGTGGAAGGAAGAAATGAGAGTAAATTAGAGTAAAGCCAGGGCCAAACAAGAACAACAATAGCCGAGAGGTGAGGGACTGAGGAGAGTTTTCTTCAACTCAACTCTCAGCGACTATCATCAAGTGCGGGTAAAAAACAAAACTACTTTCAAGAAAAAATTGAGCAGTGATGAGAGGGCACAAGAGTCGCTGAAAGTGCATGGGAGTTTCAGGACAAGCAATAGCACGAGTTTGAACTCTTGTGATCATAACTCTCGTTCTTGTTTGGCCCAGGCTTAAAGTGTCGTAAGAACACAGCAGGAGGACAATTACCAGGGTGTGAACCTGAGACCTATGGATCTGTATTTCAACACACTAATCACTTACTAGGCCACCATTCCAGTACCACTGATTGTACTATTAATTATCTATGATTATTTATGATTCTCCAGGAAGGACACCTTCAATGCCCTCAGTACCATCAATGGAAGTAGGTATTGCTCGTTCTATGTCCGTGGAACCTCCCAAGATTTCTGCAGATGATCAAGAGCAAAAGGAACTTTTTATCCACATGTTGGACTCTCAGCTGCCTTATGGTTATGAATTCTATGGCTGTGATGTCTCTATTGCCCTCACTCCCATAACTGAAAGATGTTTTCTGAGCTTGACGCAGGTAATAGTGGTTGTTGTTTTTGGGGGGAATAGTGCTGTTAGGTAATTCTCACTGGTAATAATGGTGTTCATCTATCGTAGTCAATAAGGACAGCCATTTATTTACATTGTAGGGTTCATGAGCCAGTTTGTAGCTATGGAACTCGATTTATCGATTTTATCTACATGGCCAAGCTAGAGTACCCGACAAAGTGACAAGCAACAACCAGTCACGCATTTATGCTCAATTTTGTTGATTTTCTTCAGGCAATATGGAATTTCTGTGGAGGCTCTCTTGTTGGACCAACAGGAACAGGAAAAACAGAAACAGTGAAGGTATTATTTTCCATGACGTAATTATTAGTTATTTTAAGACACGTTCTGTTGATTATAAATGATACTTCCAGCCATGGTCGTGCTGAAATACTTTCATGTTTTAAAAGTGCCAAAGGTCACTTACAGAGTTTATAGTGAGGTATTTTAAATAGAAATCTGCAACAGTCACAGTGTTTGTAAAATGGAGGTGTAGAGTGGTTACTCCAGGAGCTCTTTTCCATAGCCTTTTTGTAAATTTATAGCAACTCAATGGCTCGCTAATCCCACTGAAGTACAAATGACTCAATTTGCTCTTCTCAGCATACGTATTGAGTGAGTAAGTAAAGCTATCGTTGTTTCTCCAGGGTCTCGCCTCGCTGCTTGGTCGGTATCTTGTGACTCTAAGTTGTTCTCCAAAGATGTCCTCGGCTGCAGTAGGAAAGATCATTGTAGGCTTGGCAGAGGTGAGTTCTCTCTGTATGTTTACATTCTTTAGCATTATTGTTGTTTACACTTTCTTGTTTTTATATGCAGGAGGGTTGCTGGGGCCTGATGGATGAGTTTCACAGAATAAACGTGGAATGCCTGTCAGTTATGTTGTTTGAGATCCAAGCTGTGTTACTTTCAATGAGGGGTGGACTTTCTACTTGCACTCTTGAAGATGGAAAGGACGTAAGTAATGTTTTAGTATGTGAATGTGATGATCACAACCATGCTACTAACCATGTAAAACTGCTCTGGGAAGTGGGAGTTTGGGATATCCCTAGTAAATTACTGTATAGCAGAGCGAGAGGTTTCGGTTTTTTGAGGAGGTCATAATTTTTTTCCAGTACTTTTAGGGTGAGTCATATTCTAAGAGATATTTTTGGGATTTAGTTTAAGATTAACTCGCGCTATTGGTATTGTAACACCATGTTTCCTGGGAGGAAGAGTTTAAGATTAATATCAGTTATGTTCCTTGATATGGAGTATTTTGAGAAGTTTGAAAAACTTTAGGTAATTTTTTTTAGATTTGTATATATCGTATGGGTGTTTTGGGGGGTGTTAAATCAAGGCTTCATTCACACCTCCCGTCTCTTGTACTTGAGTAGTCCCCTTTTGAGTAACCTCTATGAAGTATTCTGATATTGTTTTATTGTTTCCTAAATGGACCACATGAGGGAGCTATGTGTTTACCACTATTTGCTTGACAGGTCATTGTTAAACCCAACTTCTCCATTTTCCTCACCATTTGTACCAACGGACACAACTTTGAGCTTCCTTCTGAAGTGAGAGTCTTGTTCCGTTCTGTCGCCATGGTGATGCCAGACACGTCCTTCATCCTGAGGGCTCATTGTGCGGGGCAGGGTTTTAAGTCACCAAAGATTTTAGCTGATCGTCTCAAGCTGGTCGGGGATATCTGCAAGGAACAGCTGTAAGTATTAAAGAAGCTACGTCACGGATGGCGAATCTTGAAAAAATTGGCCAATTTTTTCAAGTTCGCCGTTCGCAATCCATCTTAATCTTCTCCATCCTCAACCATCCTTGTTCCTGTTTGGTTTATTATTACCCCTTTGGTGTTTTTCTACCTTAGTAAACTATTATTTTAAGGCTTTCTTCAATTTGGAATATCGTGACATAGCTCCTTTAACCAAAACGTTATCCTTACTGATTTCCATTCATATACAAACAAAAACCTCCATTTGGTTAACAAAAAAACACTTTATTTTTAAAAGTGTCTGTGGATTTAGCATGTCTGTGCTAATCGTGGTGGACACTGTAAATCAACAAAAAAATTGTAAATAGAATATAAACTTGTTAAAAATCCCAACTGGTGGGAGGCCGTCCTGTTGGGTATTTACAAACCGTGACAGAGGAGTTGAACTCGGCAGTTGAACCAAGGACCTCCAGATTTCAAATCCAGCGCCATACATCGCTCGGCCAAGATGGCCTCCAAAATATGCACCAATATTTGTCCATGGACATTATCTGTTCCTAGAAGCAAATAGGAAAACTGTGAGCTTTGAGGAACAGATACTGTTCAAGGACAAATATCTGTGCATCAAATATCTTCCCACAAAGTTTGGCTCTGTCTGGGAGGTTATGTCCAAGCTCTCAAACGTCAAAGTAATTCTGTTAAAGTTCAAAATTCTACTGACATTCCGGGGTTCAAACCACGTAACCATGTTTAATATGTTGTTTTTGTGCATGTCCACCAGGAGTGCAAAGAGTCACCACAACTTCAGTCTGTCTTCGTTTGTGGGCGTCATTCAACATGCTGGCCATAAACGAACTTCTCAGGGGCCGCTTGGAAGCAAACTTAACACAGCACAAGTTTCTGACCTGGCAAGACCCTCTAGCACCCAGTCAGTAGCCACACAATTTGGTGAGTAATGTGTGTTAGTCAGATCAAGTCTGTGGTATATGAAGCTCACGGCATGAATAGTCCATGTATGAATATGTGGTGTTTGTAGTCGTCATTCCACAGGATTGGTACCGGTGTCAATGCTGGGTAATGGAACAACTGCTGTTGACTGCATGATTCTTTGATAGACTACAGTTGACTCTAGTGAGGGAGCGAGAGCGAGCGACTCGGACTGGTGCCCCCCCCCCCCCCCCCCCTTCAAAATAAAATGGTCCATCCCTAACTTTGGTGGAGTTCTTCAAAGACGAGTGCGACTGAGAATCAGGCTACAGTTGACTCCCGATAACTCCTTCAAGAGAAATTTGAAAATGTTCGAGTGATGAGAATTTGAGTTATCAAGGGTAAAATTAGTAAAGGGGAAACGAATTTACTTCGCGTTAGCGGGAGGTTCGAATTATTGAGGCTTTGAGTTACTGGGAGTCAACTGAGCGGAATAAATTTTATGAAGAGACAGTCTTCTTGACTTAAAGGAATCCCCGACTGTTGGAACAAGTTGCCGTTAAAGTGATAGAAAAATAATCTGAACCTAAAATTTGTTGAAAACCGCGCAATATTATTTCAGTGTTAACGAAAAAACTGGCTACAAATCTCTGCCATTTTAGGTTTCAAATTACCCGCGCGCCACCATCTTGGATTTTATGACGTTTCATGGTTGCCCCTTTTGTTATACAACAAAAGAGCTATTGTTTACTGACAATAGCGGCAACCACAATACGTCATATAATACAAAATGGCGGCGCGCGGGAAATTCAACCCCCAAAATGGCTGATATCTGTATCCAATTATCCCGTACAATTGAACGTTTTTCCAATTTATTTCAACAAATTTTCAGTTTAGACAATATTTCCAACAATTTAACAGCAATTTGTTCCAACAGTAGAGGTTTCCTTTAAGTGTTATATGAAATGACCCTTTTTGAAATCTAAGTGAAAATTAGAAGCAATACTTTTGATGCAAACTGGAAAGAAGATTATGTGCACTGATGTCGATGGAAATTCAATGCTACATGTAGGAAGTTAGAAAGTTCAATGTTTTAGTACTAACTGTAGTTGCATCAGTGGGATCATTGCATGATGACAATGAATTGATAGAATGCGCAAAGATGCTTTTGGGTTTTTGCAGGTGCTGCGAAAGACAGAGGAAGCCAGTTTGGCCAAAAAGACAAGAAGCCAACTACTCCATCATCATTATCCTCTGCTGCCAGAATAGAGCACGCTTTGGTGTTACAGTCACTACAAGAATGTATTGGCCCAAGGCTATCACCAGAGGTACCAGCGGCATTACTGTTATGTTTGTTTTTAGTGCATTGTAAATAGTGGTAGTCAAGTGGCAAGGGTAATTTTCCACTGGCTGAGTGAAACGAAAAAAGTGGAAAATGTTTTTCTCACACACCGCTGGGGCCTGGGTATATGTCATGTGACCGGTGAGGCGGGCAGTTGTTTTTGTTGCGTCCGCCATTACTAGGGGTGGCGAATGGTCTATCAAAAATAGCGAATCTCGGCAAATTTAAGGCAAAGTCTCGGAATCTCGGCACTTAAAAAAGCGTCTCGGAATCTCGGGCTCGCCAGAAATAGGACGGTCTCGGAGTCTCGAATTTTGAATCTCGCAAATGCAGCTTCTTTTATACTCTATTTTCTCAGAGTTTTGGATCATTGCGTCTCGAGCTCGGATTTTTTGAGCGCTAAGTCTCGGGCTCGGATTTTTAAACCAGGGTCTCGGCGTCTCGGCAGTCTCGGATTTTACCATTCGCCACCCCTATTACTGACCTTCCCACCCCACCCACCCAAAGAATTTCAGTAGTATTTTGTTGTATTTTTTAATTTCGGCGTTATACAATGTAACTAATGTACAAAGCTTGTAATTTTGGAATAAAGGTCAGGCTTGCGGCGGTCGGCTTGACATGGCTACCAGTGGTGTGTGAAAAGATCAGATATGTCGCATTATTTTCACGAGACATGAAGTTCAGGGTTATAACTTGATTCTAACACTATATAGCAGTCTATAGCACTATATAGCTGCTTGCAGTCGCCCTTTCAATTTATCCTCGACCACATGATTACAAAAAGGTGATACGGACGAGAAGGGATACACAGCTGTTCAGGACAACAATTGGGACACTTTGAGGATTGTATTGTCCATCACGTTATTTATATCCGTCCATTCTGATACCATCCTGTGTTTACAAGATTATTTTCTGAAAATGTAGTCAAGCTTTTACAGCGTGGAAATGCTATTAATTGATTTCATGGCCAGATGCAAAGGGCTGAAATGAGTCTGTTGAGCCTTCAAGCAAAAACGTCCCTTGCTACCATATAAGAAACTAGACTGCGAGCAGTCTCTTTCTTTTCCTAATGTTTTTAGGGCATGTGCGTGATCGAGCGGCGAGCGGCGAAGCCGCGAGCCGCGAAAATCGCGGGCGCGGTGAGCTCCCTCTCCCCAATCTCTCCTCGTTTTTTCACCTAATTTGCATAATTATAACATTTCCGCTCGCGCCAAAGATCTGAGGAGAAAAGACCGACTGCTCGCAGTCTAATAAGAAACCTTACTCGTGTCACAGCAAGGACGGAAAAAGAAGGAAAAGAAGGAAAATCAGTTCAGCTCTCATTATTTAGCTGCTCTTAGGAACGCTCCTGCCTTTGTATCGACAGTATAACAATCACTATGTTTATTGAAACATTAGTTACATTAGACTTTGACATCGACTCTGATATTCAACCACTTTTTGACGTTTAGGAACTGAATGTATTTAACATGGTTCTGCGGGATGCGTTCTATGGTTTGCCAAAGCCACCTGCTCCAGCGTACCACATTACCAAAGTGGTTCAAGACTTCGAGAATGTTCTCCTAACACACACAAGAGAGAAAGGCTTTGTTCCTCATCAGCCCTGGATTGCAAAGATACACCAACTATGGACCCTGTCAAAAGTTCATAGAGGTAATTTATTCTTACAGATCAATATAATTGATTCAGCCAGCTTATAACACCTTTATTAATTTACACTGTAGATGTTGGAACATGATTGTTAAAACGACTACTGTCACTAGTAGAGTGGATTGAGATACAACATTTTGTTTTAATGGGCAGCAGTGGATATACAACCCATGATTTAGACAGTACAACTTTGTCACATGCGACTTCTGTAGCTTGCGCTGCTCGCATCATGCAAAGATCGTATACAATTCCCATCATTTACATTGTCTGTGGCTACGATTTGTTGTAGGGATTTAAAACATGTTTCAAAATCCTACAACATTTTTCGTGTCGTACACGATAATCATTATTATAAGCAAATTGTAGGTTTGATTTACACAAAACCATTTGTACCATAGGCATGTCGTAAGCATGTTGCATGCGGTTTTAACTGTCAGTTGTAACTAGCTAAAGTTCTTGAAAGGGAAAGGAGCTGGGGTGGTAGAGCTGGGAGTGGGCATTATATGTGAAGCTAAAGCCTTGTGTGTCACTAGGCATCTTGGGGGTAAATGAGAATGAAATTCCAAAGTTTAACGTGTAGCGATCATTTCTAAGTCTTTTGCATCATCTCGTCCCATTCGAAAAGAGACGTTTTTAATCCCATCTGTTTTGGATTATTTAACCCCTCTAGGGATCATTGTAGCCGGACCTCCAGGAACTGGCAAATCATCCTGTATCTCAGGACTTGTGGAAACTCTCAGCGAATGCTCACTGATTAAACACAAGAACACAGGCTCTCAGATGCACACTCACAAGTTACAGAGAATAAATCCTCTGGGAGTGTCCGATCCTTCGCTCATGTTTGGCAAAGTGAACTCCTCTTCTGATTTTGAAGATGGCATCTTCACGGCGTACTTCAGGAAGGCCAACAAGGAACACAGCGTCCACAAGATGACAACCTGGATTTGTTTAGACGCTCCATTGCATCAAGGATGGGCAGAATTTCTGAGCAGTGCCTTGGATAAAGGACAAGTAATAACTATTTTACTGTGCTCACTAGGACATGGTTTGGGACCATCTTGAAAATAATTGAAATTCAAACAAAGTGACTTGTAAAATTGTTGATTCATATAATTGAGAAGTGCAGTATTGAATTTGACAGAAAATGTGATTTAATAGCCTTGTGGAAACTTTGTTATGCATCTTTGAATCTTTTCTTTCCTCGGATATCAAATTATTTTTTTCATGTAGAAAGTTGAAATTAATTGATCAATCTCAACCAAGAGAGTAATTACCGTGTTCAAGAGTCAAACAACAGTTGATCTGTTTGACCTAACTGTCATGTTATTAAGTGTGAACATAACTACATAACTTGTATTTCAAAGATGAAAAAGGTAATGTAGAGAACTGTGACAGGACAATCGTCGTTTCTTATCACTTCTTAGAACAAATTTCATGAAAGCAATGAGCCAACTTTAATCAATGAACCCAGTTTCATGTTGTTATATTTCAACTATATTGCTATTTCATACCAGTTGTACTAGGTACGATCTTGATTTTATAACAAATGGAATACAATGCAAGTCATAATTATAAAAAAAAATAAAAAAAATAAAAATACAAACAAAAAAAGTCATAATTATATCTCATTTGTTTTCAGTATCTAAACTTGATGAATGGTGAGAGGTTGTACCTATCAGAGTATGTCAAACTGATATTTGAGACAGATGACTTGACGGATGCCTCTCCTTCCACTGTCTCCCGATGTGTAAGCATAGTTTGTTTAGGATGTATTTGATAGAGCTGTGACTAGAGTTTCATGTTTTTGAGACAAACTGCCATAATTAATCCCCATCCCAGCTTCGCGAGGACGCTCGTCACGCAGTTGTCGTCACGTATTACTAGTTTGGCAGTACATGTCGTAAAAATTGATACAATGCAGGGAGTAGAACAATATTTTTTTAAAGCAGAATCGTACCTCTAAGAATTGACTGAAGTCGTGGTTGTAAGCAAAGATTATGTGTCCAGATGGCCTAATTAATGGTTAGCATGCTGGACTCTGGATCAAGCGGTCAGGGTTCAAGCGCTTGTCAGGGTCATTGTGTTGTGTTCTTGGACAAGACACTGCCCTCTCACAGTGTCTCTCTTCACTGAGGAGTCTAAATGGGTACAGCGAACTGTTAGGGCAACCTGACAAAATGCTGGGGTTAGCCTAGCCTCAATAATCCAGGAGGAGTAGCAATACTACTACCGATAGTCATTTTAGCTACTGATGAGACAACTTTTGTAGAGCTGGAAATGACAGTCAAACGTCAGACATAGGTCCTCCCAAATTTTGCAATTGTCAGACTAACTTCACCTTGCAAATGAGTCTGGACGTGGGTCCATGCATTGATCTTCACTTAGGATAACAGACTTAAGATACCTGTAATGTCTGACCACGTTTGTAATAAGTCTGAGCAAAATGAAAGGTTTGGATTGTCATATGTCCTGTTTATTGAGAAAAACGTTTTTTAGTCCTGCTTTCGGAGTGCTCATGCGATTTGTAATCGTAAAATAAGAAGCTGAAACTTATGAATTACTTTTGCTAGTATTTGCCATAAACAACACTCGTCTTACATCAACTGGAATGATGTAATGCTTCATAGCCATGTTTACTCTATGTAGATTGTGTACTGCAGAGTAATGTGGCAATGTTCCTGCTCTATGTTTATAGGGAGTGGTATACATGGATGAGAGTGTGTTAGGATGGAGACCTTTAGCTGAAGCCTGGCTGGCAAACAGATCTCCTCAAGAAAGCCATGTACGTTTTCACAAATAACACAACGTTTTATTAACCTGTGAAGAAGCTATGTCGTGATATACTGTAAAAACCCGCATAAAAGAACACGTGTTTTGGGGGTTCAGGCTGATTTTGTTCTTATATATCGGGTGTTTTCTGGTACTTTTTTGACCAAATTTGACCAAATTTCAGCCTGAGTGTTCTTAATCCACTTGTTCTTTTATGCGGGTTTTTACTGTATCGTCTTGTTTTTGCAGTTCAATGTACACAATTTCAGTACAATGTACAATAATTTACTAGTGTGCAAGAAATATTTAAAAGGTACAGTGGAACCTCCTGTTAGATAAAACATTGTAAATGTTTCTTGTTGTTCCGCAGTGTTTGCAACGAGCATTCAACAAGACCGTAGATGTCATCTCACAGTTTGTTCATTATGAAGCAAGGTTGGTTGTACTTTTATTATCTAAATATGTTTTGTAGCCAAGTAGCACAAAGCTCAAAGCCCAGTAACAATAGTTTGATTTCCTACAATTATACTTGACAAAATAACAGGTACCCATTTGAAAATAATGACTTTATTTATCGCAAAGATGGAAGCAATCTCGTTCCCAGAGTCCTCGTTACCCTTGTCCAGCGGTGGAGCGGCCAACAAGGACCTCTGGGATAAAGCGATTCACCATGACGGGATTCTAGGACTTCCGGCTCTACTGCGCATGTGTTCGACCCCATGTTTCAACTAACGGACGCCAAGATTCTTGGACTTCCGGTCTTACTGCGCAAGTCAGGTCAGGCGGATCGCTTTATCCCAGAGGTACTTGTTGGCCGCTCCACCGCTGGACAAGGGTAACGAGGACTCTGGGAACGAGATTGAGATGGAAGTGGATTGCAATGTGGCCAAAATTGAAAACATTCCTCTCACAATTTTGTAAACATCTTGCTAAAATATAGAATTCAATTGAGACCTTATAACAAAGTTATGGTTTTTAACAATGACTCTTTGTTGAGCTTATTCAGCTTTTTCTGTGTGTTGTTTTATGTTCTTTTAGACCATTTATGAAAGTCTGTGAGGTTGGCCTGTTTAACACATGCCTTGCATTGTTAAAAGCTTTAATCGAGGTAAGCTTACAAAGAAATGTAGATCCCTACTCCAACACTGTGCTTCCCTAGTGTATGTCAATTTCCTCTGTTTTCATCTTTCTATTCTTTTTGTTCGTCACCTGAATGGCCAGGAATTCTGGTCCTCCTTTGCAGTTTGTGTTGCATTGACAGAAACTCGGAAAAATGGAATGACTGGCCACAAGCCAAGAGAAATGCAGAGTGTCTGTCTGTCTGTCTGTCTGTCTGTCTGTCTGTCTGTCTGTCTGTCTGTCTGTCCTGTCTGTCTGTCAGTCTTTGAGATGCTTTTATGAGATGTTTTTTTATATCGATAATATTACTTCATCCCTTGATCTTCCTCCATTTAAGGGTAACACTGACATTGGTGGCGAGCTCCATATTGAGAGGTTGTACCTGTTCTCGCTTATCTGGTCATTTGGAGGACTGTTAGAGGAGCCAGACCGGAAGAAGTTCAGCGAGCTTCTTCTCTCTCTAACAACTGCCTTACCAGACTACGATCAAGAAATCTCTGTGTTTGATTATTACGTTGATGAATCTGGCGAGTGGGACCCATGGCAATCAAGGTTAGTTTCTTTCAGGGGTCAATGAAGAATGGGAGATGCAGTGAAAAGTGTGGTAGTTACCACGTTGTACACCAGATCAAGCAGTCTGGGTTCAAGTGCTGGCCGCAGTCATTGTGGAGTAGTCGCAATACTCTTAGCTGCTACAGAAACTGGGTATAAGCGCTGTCTGTTAGCTACCAGGCATCTGACATTAATATTTATTGAAGAATGCAGAAGGAAATGAACAGGGGAAAGGGTTACTGTCAACCTCTGCAGATTTTGTTTTTCAGTTTCTAAAAAATGTAGTTTGGATTCCTTGCCTGCTGGCAGTGTTGCGACAAAGGTTGATTGTAAATGTAGTAGGCATTCTGCCCTGTTAATTTATTCTTCTTCTATTTATTCCTTATTTTCGTTTTTGTTTTCAAAATGAAAAGAGTTCCAGAAGTGAGTTACTTTGATGCAGCAGATCTCCTTGGAGAAGTCTTTGTGGATACTATTGACACAGTAAGTCCATACCACATAATGACAATTATTAATTCCTTAACTTCACTGACTGTAAGTTGTTTTCAAACCACATGAAATATAAAGTATTTTTTGCGGTCTACAAAATTACTTTTAAATCGGAGGAAACCTGAAAATAACAATTTGTTGAGATGGACAAACACGAAAGAGGTTATAATAAACCAAACAGGAACAAGGATAGTTGAGGATGGAGAAGATTAAGATGGATTGCGAACAACGAACTTGAAACATTTAGGCTCTTTTATTGAAAAGGCATGAACCCTTACCAATACTGGATATCATGATACATAAAATCTTTAAAGGAGCTATGTCACGATAATTTAAGTCATTTATGCGAAGTGCAAAATCACCTTCAAATCGAAAAAGCCTCAAAATAATAATTTAATAAGGTAGAAAAACACCAAAGAGGTGATAAGAAACCAAACAGGAACAAGGATGGTCGAGGATGGAGAAGATTAAGACGGATTACAAACGGCGAACTTGAAAACATTGGTCAATTTTTCAAGATGCACCATCCGTGACGTAGCTCCTTTAAGAATTCAATTTTCCTTGTTTAGATCCGAACACGTCAGTTCATGGACCTGGCCAGTGCTTCTGGTAGGAACATTTTGTTAACTGGGCCAACAGGATGTGGAAAAACTTCACTTATCAGCGACTTCCTGGACAAGCAAGGTGTGGGTCAGAAACATTTGTGGCTCGGTTCAGTTTAATTGCCCCTGTCTGTTATAAGAATTTTGTAGCAATTTTGGTCGCCGAGGCCAGGAAAGAGTTAGAAAAATGTAAATATGAAGAGTTAGACATTACTCTCTCGACACACTCAAATGTTCGGTAAAACAATGTAAAAACAGCAATACAAAATATATTTCGCGATTTCACGCGCTTTACCAATAAGAAATAAGAAATGCTTTGCGCGAGAACACACCTTGAAAGCCCTTAAATTTGAAAACCGAAGGTCTTCAAAGTTGTGATTGAAATTTGTTTTCATTATTGATTCCTAACTCTTTCTCACATGGTAAATAATAACTAGAATAACAGAACTCTGACATTTTTCTATGACATTATACTGCTTTTTATGGTGCGTTAAAGTAGATTTTCCACGAGGGTGCTCTTCAAATAAAGGACTTGGGTCCCTTAACTTCTTTAAAAAGTCCTTGATACTAACTACTGGCTTTTAACTGTTTTCTTTTTTTCTTTATTGGTGTTCTTACGAATGCAGCATTCCATTGTTGATTTTGTTTGCGGCCATTCTACTGTTGTTTTTTTTTCAGAGGACAAGAACCAGATTGTCAAGCGTTATGTGTATTCTGGCACCTCAGGAGCTGCTTCATTACAGCAGTTTGTTGAACATAACATTTACCATCGGCAAGGTGAGATGACCTCTCGTAACTTATGTAACTTATTCAAATCTTTACTTGCACACTAACTTGAGATTACATTAAATTATTATTGGAAAGAAAACTTAGCAAAAAGCTTCCCATCACTTAATTTAACATCTTGAGCATTATTTGTCAGTGTTAAGCCCTGGTCAAATGGAGCATGATAGTCCATGATAGTCCATGATAAATGAAAGTTTGACCACCAACTATCATGCACTTTCATCAACTATCATTCACTTTGAACCTGTTCAAATTCTCCATGATAGTCGATGATAATATTTCCCGTCTGACCACGCGGCGCATGATAGTTCACGATAGTTGATGATAGTTAGCAAGGGGAGAAATTGAGTTCTTAAACTATCATCGACTATCATGCGCCGTTTGACCAGGGCTTTAGAGTTATAGATAGATATGATTGAAAAGTGTTACAGGGACATAATTCTGTAATGTATACCTAGTATTCCAGGCCACAATTGTGTAACACTTGTGTTTGCTTTAGGTTTCGTTTATGGAGCAAAGAAAGGAAAAATACTCAACATGTTTATAGACGATCTCAGTCTGCCCCAGCCAGATCAGTTTGGAACACAGGAAATCAATGAGGTATGTAAACAATACGTTGTTTTCTTCATATTTTCGTCAGTCTTTGTCTCCATATTGCATATATTAACAAATATACTTGTATGTTTTTATTAGCTTCTGCGACAAGTCCTGGATGAAAAAGTCCTGTTCAACACCAAGAAGCCATTTGATCGTCGTGTCTTAGAGGGTGTCGTTGTAACTGCAGCTATGAACATGCAGTCAGAACCAGTGACCAGCGGCAGCCATCAACAAATTCCTGAGAGACTTAAGGTTCGCATGTGCATCCAAATAACTACTATGTGTTATGTGTAGACCTAGACATAAAATGTTATCCACAAACTTTAGAATAAATTCCTAGCAGGTTGAGGGCCTATAACTAAAATAAACAAATATAGAACGGTTTATCAAATTCTAGTAATATTTGTACATTAAACTTTGTATTAACTTGGTTTGTATCTTGCAGCGCCATTTTGCTGTGTTCCGTTTGCCTGCTCCAACTGACGAGTCACTCTTCACTGTTGTTACTTCGATACTGGAAGTGAGTATAATCAGCTGTGTATACTGGTCTTGTTAGCTACCTTAATCCCTGTTCTTTTCAGGTTTCTTGGTTGTTGTGCTCTTATGTTTTTGTTTCTTGTTCAACTCCTTTTGTCCTTCATTTTTGTTGTAATATTTGTTCTGTTCCTATCAAAGAGCGGTTTTCATTTGAGTGTTGCAAAACCAAACCAAAACCATGATTGGTTTTGGTTTAGCATCAGATTGGTTGAGTAGGTGGCGCGAGTTGTTTAAACCAATCACAGAACGTAGTAAAGCAAAACCAATTTCGGTTACTTTCGATACTCAATTGAAAATCGCTCTATTTCAGATCGTTACTTAACCAATTGTGTGATCATAGTTAATACAGGGAAATGGTTATGAACCCCGGCAAACGTCAAAGAAGCAAACAAAGATGCCAAGATTTATGTTGGAAGGTCCATGACTGTGCACATCTTTTGTTTTGCACTCACACTTTATGGTTGAATTAAGTAGCCGACACGTTTCTATTGGTTAGTTACCCGGGAAGAACTCAAAACGTATTGTGTTTTGTGCACGGTCAAGGCCAAAAAAAGCGAACAAAAACATGGAAACAAAAAACTTTGTTGGGCTTCATAACCATTTCTCTTTATCAACGTTGGTGTGATGTATAGTGGATTTTGTACATGTGCTTCATTCTCTTCTTTCATTCCTTTGATGCGTTACTACTTCTGCCTGAATACCTTTTTATTGTTTTTATCAACACAGGCCAACATGGCACAGAATCAAGGCATGGGTTTGCCTCAAGAGTTCCACGAGCAGATTGTGATGGCGTCTTGCGTGCTGCTGACCAGTATGCAGGATGTACTGAGACCTTCACCTACTCCAGGGAGGTGTCATTATCAGTTTAACCTCAGAGACATTACAAGAGTCTTCCAGGTAACGGAACAGCTTTTCGTGTTCAGTTGTTGTAAGGAAGTTGCTGACTAAAGCGTGATATTAAGCTGGAACCTTGGTTACATAGGCAGCTGATCGGACTCACTGTTGGTGAAAACGTCTAGCATCTGTGGCCCATTTCACTGCAGATTGCAAAAGTCTTAAAACATTTAGCATAACTTTTTTAAGTTTGTCAGGGGTCAGAGTTATCACAAAGAAAAGTCTTGAAGAGTTGATTCTTCAAATGGATATATTTTTGTTTCCTGTCTTCATTTCTATATTTCTTCTCAATACAATAGTCTTACCTAAAATTCTTTCAAAACAATAACAGATGCTGATTGATTTTCCTCTTATTTTGAACACCGTGCAGTTTAAGTTCGAAGATTTATATTTGTTTAATCTCTGCTGTGTCATCATTTGCTTTTTATATTTTAGGGACTGAAAAACTGTTCGGAGGAAATGCGAGCTGATGAGGAATACATGGTATCCCTGTGGGCAACATGAAGTGACAAGAGTGGTCAAGGACCGTGTATGCCGATCAGTTGATATCAAATGGTTCGAGAAGACCTTGAAGACAATAATTAAAGAGGTCATCAAGTTAAAACAATCATAATCATAACCGTGACGGTGGTTTGGGTATCTGATCTTAATTTAACATAGATTTTTCCGATTTTATTTTTCCGTTTACTCCTTAGTTTTTAATTTAGATTGAGAAGATATATCAAACACTCAAGACAGTGTTTCATCACATTTCCAAACACCTCGAATTTCGACAAAAATACTCCGCTGCGCGCCGTATTTTCAATTCTCTTCTTGGTGTTTGGCAATGCGATGAAACACTGTCTCTCATGTTTGATATATGACAAGAAAAGATGTACATACATGTACATGTATGCTGAATCAACTTTGCTTTAATTTACTTTCAGAACTTTCCAGAGCTGCCCGCCAACTCTCCATCTTCTCTATTTATCACATTTCCTTTGGATGCGGGACTGTTTTCTCAGCGTCCTGTGACTCAGGGACGTGCAGCTCCTAAGGTATGTCGTAGTACTCATAATATACATGAAAGAAGTGCTATGAATGAGCGTTAGCCTTAATTCCTACTGGGAATCAAAGCTACTAAGGAAATGAAATCACACAAGGAAAACAAAAAATATTTGACCTGGGTGGGATTTGAACCCACAACCACAACCGCATCTTGAAAACGTTTTTTCAAGATGCGCCAATTGTGACATAGTCTCCCACGCAGCCGTTATTTGTGTCGTCACGCAACGCTTCTCCCCACTAACGGCTGCTCAAAACCTGGACCACATTCCTTTCCTTTGTTTTGACTGCAGTAACTTTGACACCTATCGGCAAAAACGTGACTGTTACCGTTTGCCGAAAACCTGCTAGATCGATCCAATTCTTGAACTAGGATGTCTGTTGTAATTATAATGAAGTTATTTCGACATTATTCTTTCATATCATACATTTTTCTTCAGTAAAACCGTGTTTTATTTTGATGTCTGGTGTGCGTCAATTCAAAAGGCGGCATACTTGCGTGCGTTTGACGTTTCCGACGCTAAGGTCATGATCAGACACAATCTATGATTGGTGTATTTTGGCGCCAACAAGTTCCGAAAATGGCACTGCAACTGTGATTGGCTTAAATCTGCAAAGGAATGTGGTCCAGGTTTTGAGCAGCCGTTAGTGGGGAGAAGCGTTGCGTGACGACACAAATAACGGCTGCGTGGGAGACCAATTGTGACGTAGCTCCTTTAAATGTACCGTGTCTTGTTTTGTTTGTGATTGCAGATCCTTCTCCAAGCCATAAATAGCATTGAGGAGGTTTCACCTTGCTTGCAAAACTATCTGAAGCGATACAATGACGAGTTCAGTGGAGAGGGACTGGATTTGATGATCTCATCTCATGTTATGTTTCATGTTGTTCGCCTTCACAGAATCTTAAGTTACAAAAACAGGTAAACAGACGTCACAATACAAAAATACTTTCTTGCAATCCTGTGAAACTGGGCATATGTGTCAATCTGGGTCAATGATGTCCTACAGTATAAGCTTTTTACGAAAGGAGAACAACAGCATATTTAAGGAATTATCACACATAGTATTTTTGATCGTTTCTCTGCACCATAAATCGATAGGTAATAGAGTTTTTGAACCATTCTATTCCATAGGGGATGGTCAATGGTCACTCCTTCATCTACCTTCATCTACTATGTTTCCTAAATGGTCCTTAACTATAGGGTTTCTCCCTTGTGTTCTGAAGATAGCCTGCTGGTTTGGCTTATTGTTGACACTAAATTTTAATCGACGGAGCTCTAAATATCGCAAAATGTCTGAGACCGTGAGACGTGACTTTACATTTGTCTGATGTCTGCCACTTTTTATAAATTCCTCAAATTGTTCGTAAATTTCTGTCCAAGTGTGGCTCTGATCCTGTTGTTTTATTTTCTCCAACAGAGGCAATGCATTGTTAATTGGCTCAATTGGGGCACATCTGAACTCATTAGCAGCATTAGCACTCTACATGCTGGAATATCCTATTCATCCTGTTGATTGTACTTATCCCAACACCTTCCTTGATGGACTCAGATCTGCTGTACGTCAAGCTGGCTGCGATGGAAAGACCACCACTGTCTTGTTTACTGTAAGTATGCATCCGGATTGTCCTGTTTTGGGACTTGATTTCCACAAGCCAATGGGGCTTGAATATGAAAAATATCTTGCTAATTATGACCGTCTATCTTTTATACTCAGATTCAGATTCAAAAATTGTTTTTATCTCTTTCATTCTTTCCCTTACAGTGAAGAGCGCTCTACCGTTGCCACTTGACAAAGTTTTTGCTTACTTTTTGACATATTTTTTGACAACTTTCTGATGGCTTTCGTTTCAACTGGCCAATCAAAAATGCAAGAACTATGAGAGGCAGAGTTGTCAAGCTCCATGTTCGCGTTTTGACAATTGACATCTCTGCCTCCACAGTTCTTGCATTAGTTTAAATGGAAGCCAGCAGCAAGTTTTCAAAAAGATGTCAAAAATTAATCAAAAACTTTGTTGAGTGGCCACATGCTCTTCACTGTAATAGTGTTTATTTTAAGAGTGTTAACTTTTGGCATATGTTTTCATCCAGGCACCAGATCTTCGAGATGACATGTATCTTGATGCTTTGAACAGTTTGCTTATCAGTGGAGAGTACCCACCTTTGTTCTCTGTAGATGAACTCGACAGTTTACTACAGGTAATCTACCAATGCTACAACAGCATTTGGAATGTTCTTTTCATTGGTTTTAAAAATTTGTTCCCTTCTTAGTCCTTTTTTTGTACTGAATGACTAAAATGATTCTGGTAAATTTTTATGTCAACGTTTTAGTAAAAGCACTTTTGTGCTCTGTCAGTGGGACAGTGGCAATAATTTTATTGAAGTTGATAAAAAGTCAACCTAACTAGCCATTGCCGAAACCCATGCTTACCCGAACAGGCCAAAACAGCTGTCTGTAGCTGCTAAACAATCATGCTTTAATTTTACTTTTTGGTTTGTTGCATTCGATACCCTTCTACCACAGAGGTCATAAGTGCCCTTTTATTAGGCTATAACTCACCTTGCGCACTTCGTTATGTGATGCTCTTTTACTGCTGTTCTTTTTAGCCATTGCCAAATATATTACATCTCTAATTGTTTTCTAGTTGTTGTTTTAACTTCATTTACCACGTTTGTCAATAAAAATGTGCTTTTACTTGCTGAATAACAAAGCAAACCAGTTTCTCCTAAAACGTTTTTTTCTATGTTTCTGACAGGCTTTGATTGCCAGCCATCAAGAAGAAATTTTCCAACTTTTTGGCGGATCCTATGAAGTTTTTTCATCACACGAGTGAAGGCTAATCTTCACATCATCCTCTGTCTTCCACCCACTCATAGGTTACTCAGAATCGGCCCACGGTTAAGACGATTCCTCCCTGGTGCCACTGACCCGTTTACCAGGAAATAACTGTTAACTTTTGTATCGATTTTTGTCTTTTGTGGCAGTTTTTATATATTAACTTGCGATTTTACTATAGGAGGAGGGAACTAGATATCATTATGATACAATGTAGTCCAGCTTGCAATTGCCGCTGTGCTGAGTCTTGCAATCTTGTTTACGTTGCAAAACTAATCTAAATGAGTTACTTCACAGATGGCGCATCTTGAAAAATTTTAAAAGTTGGTCATTTGCAATCCGTCTCAATCTTCCCCAATCTTAACCATCCTTGTTCCTTTTTGGTTTATTATTACCTCTTTGGTGTTTTGCTACCTTAGTAAGCTGTTTCTGCCATCTTAATTACTGAATTGAGTTTGACATCCACAGCAGTAGCACATCTGAACCGGGCTTAATTTTTTTTGTTTTTGTTTTGTAGTTGTTACCCTGGTATCCTGTATGGCTGTCAAATGGACTTTGTAAAGGACTGGCCTCAGTATGCACTGGAAGGAGAAGCTAGCCATTATGTCGAGAGGCACAAAGTGCTCGCTGAGATCTCTGAACAAACAAGGTATATGCTCCATTTATTTGACCTTAGTGGTTTTGGTCTAAGGTCTAACTCTCAAAAGGTCAGCTGATGAGAAAGAAAGTGTTCTCCTTTCTCCAGTGACGTTTTTACAAGAGTAGGTATTGTATTTTTACGCTTAAATTGTTGATTTAACGGTGTAAACCATGTGTAAATATAAACCTTCTTTAGTAACTAAGGGAAATGTAGTTTTAATATTGGCGATTTACTAATCAATGTATTGTCAATATTGGCATTTACTGCTCACCTTCTTTGGGAACTGGGTAGGTACACACTGCTTTCTCCCAGTGATCCATAAAAAAGCAATGCATTTTAAGCTCAGTGAGGCGTGATAAGTCTGCAGATTGAATAACTCAGTAGCTTGCATTGGTCTTGCAATATGCAAAGAAGCCTTCCAAAACGATCTGTAGAATGTAGTGCTAGTGCCGTTAGACCATTTCATAGTGATTTTATTCAATCAGATGAGTCAATTCAAACATTTTCAAATAACCTTTTCAGAGATAAAGTAGTGGCGTCACTGTCCACAATACATGGTCACGTGTTAAGAGAGTGTCACCAGATTCCCTGGGCTGGAGATGACCATCTGTTGACTAGAGCCGAGTCCCCGCCTGTAGATCCAGGTTCAAGTGAGCCGCGTTCACTGTCAATTCTCCTGGAGAAGATCAACTTGAAGCATCAACGCAATGGTGGAACCAATTTAACTGGAGACGTGTTTGTGGGCCCTACAACGTACATACAGTTTCATGCATTGCTTTAGACACATCTTTAGGGACAAAAGAAAGGAAGCAAACGAGAGGGTTGATAGACTCACGTAAGTTGATTTGGTGACAATCTGAGAGCTGTAATGGATTGTTCTCGCATAAGACGAGAGAGATGTCCGTTTTTAATCTTCCCCAATCTTAACCATTCATGCGTGTTTTATGAGTGATTATTATTCCCCTTCTACATTCCTAAGCTATTATTATTTTTACCAAATTCTTGGTACGTGAATTTGTTGCTTTAGAGTCTACATTTTGCTCATTATTGTTGATTCTCGTTCTGTTTATCAAATGGTAAAAAAGTTAAATTTCCACATGAAATTACAGTCAATCTTTTTGCAAAGCATAATAGCACAGATTTTTCAGAAATGTGTCCTTGAAAAATTGGATTTTGGTCCTTGAAAGTCCTTGGAAAAAACCTCCTTGTATTCTTGCTTCAAAAAAGGATACGAACCATTATCACGAAGACTTTACAGGGTTCGGAACCCTGTAATTTACCCTTGATGAGGCTTACACTTACGTTCTCTTTTATACCTCTGTTAGCCGAGCACTGGCGACCCTGGAACAGACACGCGAGGACGCCGTGGTGATCAAAGATGTGATTTCACAAACCAAACAGCAGCTGTCTGTAGCTACAGTCAAGTCAGCTGAGTTACTGAAAGCTCTAACAGCTAAAGCTACGGCGCTGGAGAAACTCAAGGCTAAGCTGGGATCGGGAGTGACACTTTAAGTGCATTTGTTGCCCTTATTGATAGTGAAATTGAAGAAGATGACACAACCTTATTGCAGGTTAATATTTGCATGTAGATCTTGTGATCTTTTTGTTGTTGTCGTTTTTTCTTCTTCGTTTTTTTTTTGGGGGGGGGAGGGGGGGGGAAGCTCGAAGCTCGAAATAGCTCGAGCATTTCTCGGGGATTGAATGGGGAAAGGGGCAATTCAAGGACATGCCCCCTCCCCCTATTAACTGCCCGAGCAGATAGCCTCCTCCGCAAATGCTCTTTGGGTTCGTCACGCAACCTTTCCTTCAAAACGAACGTTCATTTGGGAGGAAAGATTGCGTGATGAGCTCAAAGAGCGTCTGCGTAGGAGGCTACTGAGCAAAGAGCCTGCTCTCCCATTTATTCCCAGAGCAGAGGGCTACATGATGATAATTTATATAGCTGTTTCGAGAATGGTTGTCGGAAAAAGCGCATGCGACAATCCCGAAAGGTATTGTGGGTAGTTTTAAGTTCACGGTTCCTTGTCTTCAGCATTTCAGGGAAATCTGAGAAAATGTCACGAGACGCCATGCTACAGTGTCAGGAAACGTACCTTGCTGATCATATCCCAGATTACCTTTCGGGATTGTCGCGTGCGCTTTTTCCGACAACCTTTCTCGAAACAGCTGTATATGAAAGAAATCGTCTACGAACTGCGAATAACAACTCAATTTAACGCCATAATGAGAAGTTGTGATAGCAACTGAAGCAGAAAACACATTGTCCGCTTTGTTCATATGTTTGATTCGTTTCGTCGGTCGGTCGGTCGCTCGTTCGTTCGTTCGTTCGTTCGTTCGTTCGTTCGTTCGTTCGTTCGTTCGTTCGTTCGTTCGTTCGTTCGTTCGTTCGTTCGTTCGTTCGTTCGTTCGTTCGTTCGTTCGTTCGTTCGTTCGTTCGTTCGTTCGTTCGTTCGTTCGTTCGTTCGTTCGTTCGTTCGTTCGTTCGTTCGTTCGTTCGTTCGTTCGTTCGTTCGTTCGTTCGTTCGTTCGTTCGTTCGTTCGTTCGTCGTTCGTTCGCTCGCTTGCTCGTTCGTTCGCTTGCTCGTTCATTTGCTCGTGCGTTCGTTCAATCGTTCGCTCGCTCGCTCGTTGTTTCCTCGCTCGTTCGTTCTCTCGTTCCTTCCTTCCAATAGTTGCCTTACAACACCTCTGCACTTAACTTCCTTCTTTCCCATTCTGTATGACAGGATGATGAGTCAGATGAGCTGGATGAAGAGTTTGAGAAGCTGAAGAACTCCAACATAAAGAGTCGCCGGTTGAAGGTGTTGGAGGAGATTGCTTTAGCAGAGGGAGCTTTACAAGACTCTAAAGTAGCTCTGAAGAAATCAGAAGAACAGGTTGGTAGCACACCAGTAAAGGCCCGATCAAACGGTCACAACATTCTCACAACATTTGTTGTGACATGTTGTGACCATGCCTGGTCAAACAGCCACAACAACCTCTCAACATTTCAAGAACAAAAGAAATGTTGTCACAACATTGTTGTGAGGGGTGGTCAAACGGTCTCAACATCGGCTCACAACTAATGTTGTGACAAATGTTGTGACCATTTGGTCGGGCGGGGCTTTCGATAGTACCCCTCCACCAATAATAATAATAATAATAATACAGTCAACTCTCTCTAAGGCAGACATCCTCAGGACCAGCTCTAGCTGTCCGCCTTGTAGAGAGTTTCGTTACAGAAACTAAGAGAAACTTGATTCGGTCGGGACCAGCCAACCATGTCCGCCTTAGAGAGGTGTCCGCCTTACAGTGGTGTCCGCTTTGTGAGAGTTGACTGTACCCCTTCTACACTCCTTGAAAATATACCCACTACTGACTAGAAAACCTTCTGAACAGGAATAAGCTGGTTGCTAATGTATTGATCGTTTTTCTGGTGTATTACTTAAAGGTTACCCACTGGATGCACAGAGTAGACCGATCCCTGTGCGAGCGCCTCAGAGCCTTCCAGAGTCCCCCTCCTATGGCTGGTATGGTCATGGTTATGGTCATGGTGTTACTCGGAAGACATGAGTTTGCTGCTGGCATCGGAGGAGCAGGAACTATGCACCCTCCCCCTACCAGACATGAACGGAAAGCAGATCAGAGCTCCTCTCTGGGGACTGGGTCTGATGAGGCATCCCGTACGAGCTCTGCGACACACAAGAAACGGGGCACCAAGGAGTATTCCCAAAAAGGAGCCCAGACCCCACTGCTGGGTACATAATAGAGAGCTTTTAAACACAGTCGTTTTTTTGAGCCACGAACTGCAACCGGAAGGCGAATGTCCTTGTTTTTGGCACGCTTTTACTCCCACCAATCACAATCAATTACAACTTGACGTTATGGACGAAAAGTCGATAACACGCGTCAAAGAAGAGAGCATTCCACTTCCACGGTTGCCGTCCGTGGCACAAAAACGTCCAAGCTCTTTACTAACTGAATATGTTTTTCTTTTCTTTTTTTAATGTACTGTATATATTGTTCAATATTTTTAAAAGCGTATATCTTAAATTAGATGATAACTAAGGTGAGCAGACTTTTCGGCGTTGTTATTTATTGTACAATTTGGATACAATTATCGCTGTTGAATTTTCGCCTGCAAGTAATAATCAATAGGCCTTATGCATTATTGTCAGTTGCTCAAAATTCACCGGCTACACGAAATTCTTCTCAAACTTCTGGTACCTTCATACTGTTTTCACGTGGGTAATATTTTTTTAATTTAATTTTTTCACATGGGTATTATTTTTATCTTTGCAGCTTTGGGAATTCGTTCATGATAAAATTTACAAGTGTGCACTTCGAAACGAAGCTTGGGGGTAAAATAATCTAGTCTGACGTAAACATGCATAAAGCCTATTAGCGGCACTACGGAATTTTTCGAGTTGTATCTCAGACGCCTCTCTCGCAGGGGATGAATTGATCGCGCCAAGGACGTCTGTTTATGCTTACCGTAAAAGCTCTATTAAGCCCCCGGGGGGCTTATTTAATTTCAGGCCCAAATGGGGGGGGGGGGGGGCTTATTAGAGAGGGGGCTAAATAGAGCTTTTACAGTATGTTGATATTTGATATTTATGTTTATGCGTTGTTTTCTCTCACATCCTCAGGAGTGAACGCAGAAGGTAAAGTTGACCGTCCAACATGGAAAGCTATTCAGCAAGTTATGAACGACTCACAGAAGTTTGTCGAATCATTACATCACATCTCCTGGAAAGAAGGGCTGTTCGAAGATATCCTCAAAGGTGTCCAGTCCTTTTTAGCCGCATCTAACGGTGGAGATGTCAATGACAGTGACCTGGGTACTGCTGCTCCGGAGCAAGTGCAAGTACTTACCAGTCTTCTCCCGGTCGAACATCCATGACTTCAGGTACAGATTCCTTGTTTTGTGTTGTTTGTGAGAAGACCATTTCTCCGAAACTTTCTCAAGCGTAAAAGGGGGAAGGAACCATAGCTACGGAGTCATTACTGAGGAAAATTCTCAAATTGATATTTGCGCTATATAAATCAATAAATTATTTATTATTATTATCCTAGAGCGGTTTTCATAGCCCTTTTCACGGTTAACTGCGATATTTGCATAACCAATACACTTGAACATAGAAGCGAGGCAATTTCGGGCACAAGCTGCAAAACATCGTGTTTTTCTTGAGCTCCTTGAACTCGTTTAGTATAAAAACAGTTTCAAATGTAGAAGAACATCAATTATTTTAGTTTACGATGTTTTTAGAAAAAAATGTAAAACGACTTTCTCTATTAATAAAGAGTAGACTCGCATAAGCAACAGGGACATCGGATTACGATCTTTACGGCAAACTTTAGCTAAAATAGTTGCATTTTAGTTATTCTCCGTTTTAAAACTATTTTTATGCTAACATAGTTTAAGGAGCTCAAGAAATCACGATGTTTTACAGCTTGTGCCTGAAATTGCCTCGTTTCTATGTTTAGCTGTATTGTTATGCAAATATTTCAGGGTAACCGTGAAAAGGGCTATTGAGTGTCGAAAGTAATACGCGTTTACTTTGGTTTTGCTATACTACGCTTACTGATTGGTTCGAAAAACTCGCGCCATTTTCTTAACCAATCAGATGCCAAAGAAAAACCAATCGTGACTTGGTCGCACGCATTTTCCCGCGCTCGGCACTGGTTACATGTATTTGCTTCGAGTTCTTTTCTCTGTTGTGATTGGCCAGACTGATAACTTTGGTTTTGGTTTTACTGCACTCAATTGAAAACCGCTCTATATAATTTGAAAGACGTTTGCGATCGGTGGTTCTGTCGTGCGTTGTGGATCTTGACCGTTAGCATGACGGGAAATAAACTGAAATACAACTTTGAACGCGTGACAATGCCGAATTAACATTGTACGTGCGTTTCCAGTGCCAGTACCAAACCGCGCATTGAATTAAAAATCGTTCAACTAGGAGGACAATAGATAACGATCACAGAGGGCTAGAGGGGATTAATATTTAGACGAACAATCAGAAAACAAGCGTGAACATGAAATATTGTAAGTAGGAATATTGTAAGTAAGAGTATTGAAAGTAAGAGTAATATAAGTACGTAGTTTATAGTTTATAATTTTTAATATCTTTGTGTAAGTAGCGTTGTGAGATGTCAATAAAATAAACTTTGCACAAAAAAAATGAAAAAATGAAATGATCAACATTTTGAGGAATAGAAAAGACATTCCAGGAATTGTTAGAATTTTTCATTAAAAATAATACTGATAAAAAAAAAAAAAAAAAAATCCCTAGGAGTGAAAGAAGGGAGGCGGGAGTGACTTTTCTGTTGTGAATTTCTCAAGGAGCCCACACTTCAGCAAATCTGCACGACGCATTGTGTACAAAGAGGTTCTTTGTTTAACTGTATTGTTTTACAAGTTAACATGAAAAGGACTATTGCTATTGTATTCAAACAGAGCGCAAACCTCAAGGAATCACAATCGCAGCCGCCAAATACTCGTCAGAGGATGCAGCGGTCCTTGTGGAGTACGCTGTGGCGTTGGTAGAGTACACGAGACTGTACAAACCTTACAGAAAGGCGTGTGACTACTTAGAAGAGCTGTTAAAGGAACAGGATGATAACGAGAAACAAGCTGAGATAGAGAAAAATGCACAGGAGCATCACATGGAAAAAGTAAGGTCCAGTTGAGACGCCGTACTTCACATGAGCCGAATCGAATTCGAATTTAGGCCGACCTAAATTCAATTTAGACCGGCTGAATTGATTCAGACGCCGAGCTAAATTCAGCCGAACTTAATTTAATAGGGGAAAATTGCTGTTATATTGAAAAATACATTATAATAATTCATGCATTTGTTTCGGCTCATGTGAAGTTCGGCGTCTGAATCAAAGCCGGTCCACAGCCGTTATTCCCGGCTGAGCCAGGTGGGAAGAACGGCTGAGCCGATCTGAATTCAATCAGCCGTTCCGAATTGATTCAGACGCCGTACTTCACAAGAGCTTAATTCATCGAATTTCGATTCGGCTCATGTGAAGTACGTCGTCTGAACTGGGCCTAAGGAACTGTGGCTAAATAAATAATTAACAATTATTGAACGAGGTTGAGCAAAATATCGTAATTTGTCAGTGGCGAGCTGATCAATAATTGATCTGCGAGACACTGACAAATCTGATATTTTGCGATAACCGAGTTCAATAACAACCTCGTCCCCAGGGCCATCTCCGCTTTCAAGATGGCGGTGCGGGGCGCGAAGAAGACCCTGTTGAAGAGCAGGTCACGTGTTTCCAAAAATATTGGAGATTTTGATTGTTTCAAAATTGGCGGCGGGCTCGCGATTGGCTAATTTTTGTGGTCACGTGACCTGCTCTTCGCCAGGGTCTTCTTCGCGCCCACCGCCATCTTGAAAGCGGAGATGGCCCTGGGGACGAGGTTGGTTGCAATAATTGTTTTACCATTCGATCACTGAGTTTGTTTTTCGAAATTATTTTCGGGAAGCGGGAAGGTCGCACTGTTTGCTGAAGTAATCGCAGAAGTCAGTATTCGCAGAAGTCAGTATTCACAGACCGAGTGGACACAGCTACGCATGATTAGAATATTATTTGCAGCAAAATCACTGTCAGACGGTGATGCGCATGAGCAGACCACTATTTGTAGGCAGTTATCTTCTCCAGCTAACGTTTCTACTGATTGATGTGTCTTCATCAATGGGTTCGTTCATTTTGTTATTGGCAGATTCCCACACCAGAGCCAGAAGTTGAATTGACCGAAGCTGATTTACCAGACCTCCAGGAATCTGTGACCAGGCTTATAAAAGAGTATGATGATGCAGTGGTGGTGAAACATAACCTGGAGAATGACGTCAGGTCTTGTAGCGAAAGGCTTAAAGCTGCCACGGGATTACTGCACAGGTATGTTATTCTCGTACCCAGATCTTCTCGCTCTACGGGAGAGAAGATCTGGGCACGAGATTACAGGTATATATGTTCGGGAAACAGTTGCTATAAGTGCGTCTCTTGTTCGACAACAATCGAGCTTCTTCACCAAGGCTGCAGTGCAGACGCTTCTTGTCTTAAATTCGTTGGTGTATTTGAGAGGCAAAGAGAGAGGCTACGTGCTTCAATCATTTAGTGTATAATCATCTCCTGCGTTACGAAGTCATAGGAAATGGAGCCGAGAATTCTTATAGTAAAGTCTTCAAAGCCTAGTAACCCACAACACCTGAGCTTGTCCCAGTTTCCTTAGCATGAAGCGACTAGGAGTATTGTTACTCCCCCTAGATGGGATGCTAGTCTATCGCAGGTTACCCCACCTCGCCCCCCGCCCCCGCCCTCTCCAGTATTTTGTTAGGTTACTGTAACAGTTCTATGGTATACCCATTTTAGAGACACACTGCGATAGTGGAGTGTCTTGCTCAAGAGACACAACACGAGGAACCCGGCCAGCGCTCGAACCTGGACCGTTCGTTTTGGCGTCCAACGCACTAATCATCAGGTCACCATGTCTCCAGAATTCTTATAGCGTGGACCAAATTGTGTCTCCCAGCTGTATAAACTAACCCTTACCGTTCCAAATTTTACGCTACTCGGCCCTAATTGTCATCCGTAGACTAGAACAAGACAATACGCAATACTTGTACTTAGGTTTAAACTTATTTGGAGTTATTATTTTTTAATGCAGCTTGAAATACATGGAGCGAGAATGGAAAGGGTATGTGGACGAGTACACCTCATCTGAGATACTGCTGTCCAACTGTATCGCTGGAGCGGCATTTTTAACTTACTGTGGAGCAATGGGAGTCGACAGAAGGTTCGTGAAATCAGATTTCTGATTTGTCTTTGTCTTGAAATCGTTTCTTTCTGTGTTAAAGTAAAGCCGCGTACAGTAGTCTCCTTCGTAGCTGTTGTTTGGGTCGCCACGCAACGTTGGGGGAAGCGTTGCGTGACGACCCAAAACGGCTGCGAAGGGCTGGTATCATCCAAGGTTTTGCCGATTAATTTTTGACATATTTTTGTTGGTTTTTCTTATCGGTTTGGCCAATCAAAAACCAGGTTATAGTCTGAGAGGCGGAGAAGGCAAAGTCGATACCTCTCTCTGTTTTGAAAGGAAAGGGTTTCTGATCAGGATAAGGACATAAGGAATATGCTGCTACACAGATTGATCGTTAACCAACATGTTTCGTTTACCTTTTGTTTTCTTCAGGAAACGGATGGGCAAATTTTTTATGCAAGTGTGTAGAGATAATGGTTTGAAAGTCCAGTATCAACATCTCTTTGATCGTCTAACGCTTCCGGAATTTCTCAAAGGAAAGGTTTGTTATACCCATTGACTTGTTTTAAATCAGTGGAAATGTACTACTTTTTAAGTTTAAGTTAGAACCACCTTGTACAGCATAATAAACAGTAACACATGAAAGTACTGCTCAGTAGCTTTCATTTGAATGGTCACGCACTAGGGTTTCAGGTCTGTGGATGAAACCTAGTACAGCATAATAAACAATTCATATGAAATATTGAGCAGTAGCTTTTAAAGTGGTCACTCTAGGGTTTCATCCACAACTCAAAGGTAGAAAATGGTATTTGTGTTATGTTATGACTCAACAGATTGTATTGAAGACGTGGGAGAATCTCCAGTTGCCCACAGATCCCATATCTATGGACACCGTATGTATCTTCTCCCAAGAGGTGTGTTCAGATTCCTGGGCTTTGCTGTGTGATCCTCAAAGAATCGCCATCACGTGGGTCCTGACCATGTTGGGTCAAAGCACACTCCTCAAATACAAGGTAAAACAATGTGATTAAGAGACGTTTAGACAATGTAATGCTCTGGGGCTTATTCACTTTTCAAGGCCTTTCGAAGGTGGCTTAGTTGAAATCATAATTATTCAAATCATGACGTAATGCACGTGTAGGTGGTTACTATTTGTAGCGGCTATTTAATCTTTTGCACGATTTTCTGCTTTCAGAGATTTCGGCGATCTTTGATGAAACTTCTCAGCTATTTTTAAATTTATCGAATACTAAAAATTAGCGATTTGACATGAAGTCGCTAATTAAGTATAGTCGCTGAAAAATAACTCGCCTTTAAAATAATAGCTTTCAGAGATATTATTCAGTCAGTGACACAAGCTACTCTGATTGTGTTTCTACTCTACTCCACAATAGTTTTCTGTTCAGACATTTTTCTTGGTTTACCTTCTTCGGAGAGTGGGGTGGCGGGGGGGGGGTGGGGAGGTGGGCTTAATAGATAAACAAAGGGGCTTCTTTGGAAAAAACGTTAAGTGTTAGAGAGGAGGACTAAGAGAGGTGGGGGAGTTTAGTTAATAAACCTGTAGAAATGCAATCGAACCTCAACTAACGGCCACCTCTCTACAACAGCCAGGATTTTTCGTCCCGACCATATTTCAATCCATACACTTATTGAAACCTCCCTACAACGGCCACCTCTCTACAACGGCCAGATAATTCTGCACCAGGGTGGCCGTTGTGGAGAGGTTCAACTGGAACTCGTTTTTTTATTGTATTTACCCCTGCAGGAGCTGCGCGGCCATCTGGAGACTTGTTTGATGGAGGGCACCACTCTGGTAGTGACAGATGTAGATGTGAACGAGTTGGAGTATGACAGCAGGTTCTATTTCATACTGAGAAGTCGCTACAGGTTCCTTACATCAAGTACTCCTTTCAAACTCATGGTAAGATCTCAATAGAGCATGTACTTAGTTTCTACAGTTTTAATAAGGAGCCAAAACCGTCCCATTGTAACATAACGTAAAGCAAACCCAAAATTCCATATAACAATTTGGCAGGCCTCGGAATTTTTTTCATACAATAGCTGTTATTACAGTTGAGCCCGCGGTCAAATATTCTTTTGTTTTTAAAAAGTATGCAAACGAGTTAGGTCGATTTCCGCCACTCTCTCGAGTCCGGTCTTCGTTCTGGCTCATTTTCCGAACAGCGGCTGGTAATCGAGCCTACAAATGAGGCTAATGGGCCAATACAATACCAGATTGACCCTTTCGCCTCGTTTGCATGTCAAACTGCGACCGTCTGTAATAACTGCTATTATTTCCAAATTGGACAGCATGTAGTCCTATTTGAAATACTAATTGACCACAGTATACTTACTCGTACTGCATATTGTGACATGTTTTACTACATTTAATACATTTGTCGTCATTCCTAATTTCTTTTTAGGTTGGTGAACATGAAATTGAGTGTCAACCTGGATTTAGGTGAGCTCTACTTAAATATTTTTCAAGGTTGAAGAGGTGCGGAAGTTTTTGCCAATCAACAACGATTATAACTTAGAAATGTTATCCCGTTCAACTGTGGAATCTGTGTTTAAAACAACAGGTTCGTTCCTCTTCAGCAACGAGTATGCATAGTGTGTATTTTATGTTGGTTATCTGGGAGTAGACACGCCTGGTATGACAGTTCACATTGAACAACATAAAATGGCCAGGTGAAAGGTAATTATCCAGGCAAGCTGGCGCGAGAGTGCTGACATCTGCTGGGCTTCTTTGATCTCGTACCCAGATCTTCTCAACCTTCGTAGAGCGAGAAGATCTGGATACGACATTAGGGCTTCTTGAGCGAGGTTAACTAAAAGCGACACTTGTCCTAAACACATCTCACCTCTGCCGTTAGGTTGGTATTGGCTACGACTTTTCCAGCCGGGCTGTCCCATCAAGCATTGCGGCGTATGTTAACGTTGTTGAATTCAGTCAGTCACGTGACGGTCTTGAGGAGATGTTCCTTGATCGGTTCCTGAGACTTGAGAAACCCCGGATGCAGGACACAAGGACGCAAGTGGTGGATGTAAGTACAATAACAACCATGAGTTTATAATGCAATAATGCTGGGAGGCGCGGTGGTCAAATCAGTGTTAGCACGGTCCGTGTTCGAGCACTAGCCGGGGTCATTGTGTTGTGTTTTGGGCAAGACACTTTACTCTTACGATGCCTCACTCCATCCAGGAGTATAAATGGTTACCGGCGAATTGTTAGAGAAACCTGACAAAATGCTAAGGAGGGGGGGGGGGGGGGGGGGGGGGGTAGACTGTGATGGACGATGGACTAGCATCCTGTCCAGGTGGGTTAGCAATACCCCTAGTCACTTCATGCCACGGAAACTGGGATAACGTTGTTTTTTTACTGTTTGATGTAGTATGTTCTAGTGTGGTTATAAATTATTGTTTTCTGTATCAGGAAATGGTGACCCTGATGGAAGGTCTGCGTGAAGCGGAGGAGAACATCTTAGAGTGTTTAGGAAGTGGCCACCGTCTACTGTACAACTTGGCAGCCACCAAGAAACTTGCACACGTTAAAAAAACAACACGAGGAGATTGTTGAAGGGTTGGTATTTATACGATAGTACGTGTTAGCTGAAGAAACAGCGTTAACCGTTGACTTGACCAGGCCAAAGCGAAAGAACATTTTATGCTCAGTATTTGCAGAATCATATGAAGTAAAGAAGACAAGCTCTTTGAGCGTTTTCCTAATAACTATAGTAATACTAAAACAAAAAATAATCACAGCCAATTGAAAATAGCGAAATAAACATGCATGCTGTGAAAAACGCGGCAAAAGTCACGTGGGCCAATTGTACAAAGGTCATCTGGAAACCGATTTAATAGCACGTCTAGTGATGTTACAGAAAAGGCGATACAATACAATTTCTCTGTTTCTTTGCCAGAAATTTTATGCAAGGTTTTCTTCAATGTCACTTTTCTTGTCACGTGTTCGTCCATTTTACTAATCTGCAAGTTTTTTTCTTTTCCTGCAGCCAAACACGTGCTCGTGGCATTGAAAACTCCATTCTTCAGTCACGTGAGGGTTATCGACCAATCGCACGTCGAGCTGCAGTCATGTTTGACGTAGCAAGGATCATGGCCGAGATAAACACTGCTTACCAGACCTCTCTCGCCCAGTTTCTGATGGTGTTTGACGCTGCTATAAAAACACTCGGAGAGGTAAACTGGTTCGTTTTCATTCTATTGCACCGTTGTAGTGCCATCAAGATTTATCTGTTCATTGGTTAATTTGAAAACCAGGACGAAACTTTAACCCTGCAGCTCACTTCTTATCCGTTTCCAGTACGTAAGGCGAGTTCATGACACTCAGGTCTGATGTATAAATCAGTACCGGGAAATTAATTGTAGACGTGCTGCATTACATGTAGAAGCTGTTCCTCGAACAGTTTCTGTTTGCTTCATGTTAGAGCAACCTTACGAATAGGCACGATTTCGGCCGCTCTCTCGAGTCCGGTCTTCGTTTCCCCCCGAGAAGGGCTCATTTTCCCGAACAGCGACTGGTAATCGGGCCTACCTGACGAAATGCCGGGGGGGGACCTGCGATAGTCTAACATTTACTCTTATTTCACGACCACTGCAAATGAGTGTCTGAGTTTTACCTTCTTGTCTTTTCATTCAGGACTGCTGTGAAGGCGGTGGTGGAAAGATTGACTCAAAGCGCATTCTACACGTCAGCTCGAGCCTTGTTTGAACGAGACAGATCTCTGTTTTCCTTGCTGTGTGCTCTAGAGGTAACCATTATAAGTAATGCTGTAGTCATGCGGTTGCAATATATACTGTTGTGGCACCGCAGATCTTTAATCGATCTTCGCCTTTCCCTGTTTACTTTGGTATCAGGGCCAAGAAGAAGAAGAACTATTATAATAGTATTATTTTGAGTTGCGTCACGTTGATCTGAACGGTTCTATCGCTGTGTTTGTTTGTAGGTTGAGGACTCCAGTGGCCGCGTGGGGCCTGGTGACCGTGAGTTCTTGATCCACCCGTCATTCGGTGCGGCCGTGAAGACAGCTCTTCAGCCCAGTGCGGTGTCAGAAGCTGCGTCACGCACTCTCGCTAAGAAGCCATTTGATTGGCTGTTGGACGAGCAGTACTCCAATTTACAGGTCAGTATCTCTTCAGTTCTTTAGAATTTATTGTAGTCAATGACGTTTTCAGTTATTCTGAGAATAAAGATAGATACATGTATGTGGACTATGCACGCCATAAACATTAAACATTATAAAATAGAGAAGGCGCTCATTGTAGACTAGTGCCAGTCCTTACTTTTCTTCATAGATCGCCGAGCGAGAAACGAAAAAAGCGCGGGAAAATGGCCGTGCGAAAAATTAGGCGGGAAAATATTTCCCGCGCTTTAAAGATTTTCCTCCCGCGCGCTTTTTTCTCTTCTTGCTCGACGATCTATGAGGAAAAGTAAGGACTGTTGGTAATGTGTGCCTATGGGAACGAGGCGTTTGACGTTTGACGCGAATAAACACGCTCTTTGCAACCTACTTTGATAAAGTTCAACATGTATTTCTGCCAAATACGTGCTATGAAAGTTATCATAGCACAGACGTAAAGGAACTAAGGTTTTAAGCGTGTAATTGTTCTTTTGAGTTAAACTGCACTGTTAAATTGTTGTTTTTTGTTTTGTTCCAGCTTTTGTCATCTCATTTCGAGTGGTTTCAAGACGCATTTGATAAAATGACTAAAGACGGACGTGAAACACAATGGCGACAAATCACTGAACACGATAAACCTGAGTTGGTTGCTCTTCCAGACGGATTGGATGAAAAGTACGTTGAATACAAGTTAATCCTCCTATACCTGTATTGTTTTTATCGTTTTGTATTCTTGTTTGATTTATGTTCTGTTTGTGAATGGTTTTCAGATTCACGCTGGTTCAGCGATTCATGGTGATCCGGTCCATTCGAGGAGACCGCTTGATGCCGGCTGCCACTTGTTTTGTTACATCTGTCTTGGGAAAGAAGTATGTGCAGCTCAGTTTATTCGTTTGTACTTTCTTCTATTATTTTATTTCCTCTGTGTTGTGTTTATGAACCTTGACGGACAATTGCCTTCGCTCTGGAGAGACTAAACTTCATATGATACAGATACTCTTGTCAGTCGCTTCTGCGTCAGTCTTGACAAGGTTTGTTGATTTTTATATCGTCATTTTCCATGCTGCGTTCCCTACAGGTACACTTCTGAAATGCCACTTGATCTGCCGTTTGCATACCGTCAGAGCGAGAGCCGTACACCGATTGTGCTGCTGTACACTCAAGAAGCTAATATGGTGGAAAAACTGGTTATTGAAGGAGCTCAAAAGAAACAGGTTTGCAAATTATCTAGCAATGAAACTGTTTTGATACAACCTGATCAAGACCTGTTTTTCTTCTTTTTATCTTGTCAGAACAGCGAAACGTTTTGATCGCCTCAATGCGAGGCTATAGTTTTCTTACTTTTCGCGTTATTTTTTTTTGTCTTGTCAGGTGGAGTTGCACGTCCTTGCTCTAGCAAATGTTGGCATTAGTGAAGAGCGTGTAGCGAGAAAGATGATTCACAAGGCCATGGTACAGGTACGTAAACTGAACCTGTTCGGTCGACCAATCACTCATTCACTATAGTCTGGAAAGCGGAGAAATGAAAATAGCCATTGTGGTTGTTGGCTTTTTGATTGGTTGAGACGTTTGGTGAACCAATGTAAATAATTACAGTGCGGGCCAGTTTGAAGAAAACTTTCTAGGTTTCCCGAGAGGTCCGCACTTTCTTTGTGTCAAATTTTGTTGTAGAACTATGCTTCAACGCGATTGGTCAGTTTACGAAAAAGGTCGCCATCATTTGTTCTCAATTAAGGTTTTGATTGGTTACTTTTCTTCAAACTGACCCGCTTCGAGTGGCTTCGCTAGTAAGTGGCAGTAATATGATACCTTTTACCGCATAACCCTCTATATAAAATTGTTGAATTTGTTGCGTTTTATTTAACGTATTTTAAAATAGACTGTTCTCCTTGTTTAGGGTCACTGGGTTCTCCTTCATAACGCGCACAACTCGCCTCGTCTCCTGGCGGCACTGGACTCCTTCATGCATGAGACAAAGACAGTAGATACTGAGTTTAGATTGTGGGTGTCTGTCCAGCCACACCCAGACATACCCTCGTCCCTTCTGCAGTCTGCTGTTAAAATTATAGCTGATTCACCAAAGGTACGTACCTGAATAGGCCATTTCCGAATTGTCTCTTGCCTCGGTTTCCAAACGAGTCATCGTGCGAAACCATTCAAATGAAAATTAGTTTGATGTGCATGAAATGAACATGCGAGTAAAACTCATTTTCATATGAATGGTTTCGTACGAAGACTCGTTTTGGCCCATAGAGGTCTTGGAAATGGCTCGATATTATTGTATTTGAGATAAGCTTACGTTTTTTGCGCCGTCGACGGATCGTACTGCGCAATCTCCGTGTCGCTATTGTTGTTTGTATTTGTAATATGTTTTAATTGCAGAAGACTTGACAACCTCGTTCCCAGAGTCTCTCATCTTCCCGTCCCCTGGAGGGGGCGGGAAGATGAGAGACCCTGGAACGAGGTTGAAGACTTGATAGACTGTGCTTACAAACTCTCTATAACAGCCGGGGTTTTTTAAAGCCGGAGTGTGACGTCACAAATTTTCAAATTATTTTTTATCAAGCTCCAAAAATCCCATCATTAGATAAAGATTGCTGCTGTATGATCAGCCACAAAATTTTAACTTGTTAGCACGAATAGAACAGAAGATACTAATTTTGCATCTGAAGGAACAGACGCAAAATTAGAAGGGTTTGTATGGAGAAAGTAAAACCTGAAGTGCCCATATCTCGACCGCAAATTGCAATGGAGAGCTAATTTTTGGCAAGTGGACGTTTTTTGGCATGCTTCTTCCTAATAGCTGATCAAATGTCATAATTTCGCAAATTAAATTGTTGTGACGTCATAACTTTAGTACTCTACACTTTACTGTTATTGAAACCTCTTTACAACGGCCAGTTAATACTGCCCCAGGGTGGACATAACCTTTATGGCTGCCTTTGTACTGATATTTAGAGTAGAAATTCGATGGTGATCACTGTTGTTGTTGTTGTCCTTTCGTAGAACACAAAAGACAGCTTGCAGCGTTCTCTTCAGTGGGTTGATAGTGATCTGATACGAGTCAGCATCCGTCAGGAGTGGCCCGCGCTGCTTCACAATCTGTGCATGTTACACAGTCTGGTCAGGCTACGTACCAGGTATGGACTGACAGGCTGGAACAAGGCTCTGGACCTCAGGAATGTGGGGACGGCAGAACTTTGGGTACGTATTCTATACCGTAAAATTCGGTAAATCTCTTCAAACGATATGAAACGCAAAACAAGTTGTTCGTTCGTCATATGAACATTTAAAGTGTCTGGGCGTACTGTAACCTCATAAAATACAAAACAAGCTCTACATGGGCTTATATTTGGGAAGGGGGTGCTTATTTTCGGAAAGATTCTTGCGTCTGATATTTGAAGGTAGGGCTTATTTATCCTCCTTGCCAAATTTCGGTTCTGAGTTCTGTCTAAGATTAAAATCACCAGTTTAACATCCTTGATTTATTTATTTATTTCAGCAAGCGTTGGACCTGGCTGTGCGCGAGTTTCAAGACAGCACAGACTTGGCGGCCCAGACTGGAGGCTCAACAAGAAGTATCCAATGGAACGGATTACGATACATGTTAGCAGAGGTACGCTACCACATAAAAATATCAAATAATGCAAATTAATCATTTCTGGTCAATTTTCTAAGTGTGTTTCTATCCAATTTTGATGTTTTTCAAGCAACCTAATCGGTCCACAAATAGACAGATAAATTGAAGTGCTAATGATCAAACGTTTTTGGGGCGTTAATCGTAATAAAGAAATGAAACCACAAAAAAAAAATCACGTTGATCTCAGTCCGAGTGGAATTTTTCAGTCCATGAACCTCTCACCTAATTGTAGTCTTCAAATCCTGCTTTAAATTGAGAATACTGTGCGCCGGTAGCGGTCATGTTTTTTTCTGTTTGTTTTGTTATCGTTGTCGTTTGTTTGTTTGTCTGTTGTGTTTTTTAACTGATATTGAGTCAGCGGTTTTGTGTATAAATACAGGTGGTATACGGCAGAAGCATGAGTGACGAGTTTGACCGCCAGGGCCTGAGTGCTATGATCGATTATTGGATCAGTCCAGCAGCAGTCAAACGGGAATTTGAAGCTACAAAGAGTAAGTATTAGGTTAAATTTTTTCCCGCACTTAGAACCGTTACTGAACCGGTTACATGATTTCCCGTGCTTCGCACCGGTGTTTTCCCGCGCTTGGCACCGGTGACGTGTTTTCCCGCGCTTGGCACAGGTGACGTGTTTTCCCGCGCTTGGCACCGGTAACATGTTTCCCGCGCTTGGCACTCGCTGCATGTTTTTGCTTGAGTTCTGATTGGTTCATTACAGTATTTACCATAGTAGTGTTTGCTCTGTAATGACTTAAGCTTTAGTGTTACGACTGAACTTTGGAAGCTTCAAAGTACTTTTTTCTTAACACGAAGAGTTAGCCAGAGGTTTGAAATTGAAATAAGTCCTGGAAACACGTATGTAGTCCCGTAAAGTACACAGTTTGGAAGTTTAGTTCTTCCTTCGAGTTCTTTTAGGCTTTTTTTTTCTTTGCTTTTACTGCTAAGATCTCTTTCCCTTTAATTCACGGGACGAAGCTTGTGTTAAAAATGCCTTCTTTTTGTCTTTCTTCACAGTCAAGTATAAACTGCCGTCAGCGCTGTTCAGTAGTCACGTGAAATTGAACAACCTTTGGTCAGCTCTTGAAGGGGTTCCTGGTGAAGGGCTAGAAGTTCCTGAAGCGTGCGGTCTCCACCCCTCCCCCGAGGTGAGTAAAATCAACAGCAAACAGGGCATAGCATGTAAAACAAAAGAGACTTCTTCCTTTACCGTCATTATAGCGTATAATACAGGCTGAGGAATTTCTGAACGCTGATTGGTCAAAACGAGCTGAATTTATCTCAAATACCAATCTTGACTTGCCATATTGGAAGAGAGTATCAAGTCTTGAAATACCACTCTCTTCCAAATATGGCAAGTGTGACAATTGACTCTAAGAAAAAAAAAACAGATGGCGGACATTTCTATTGTTTAGCGTGTGGACTAAGTGGGCATTTCAACGAGATTTTCTGTCAGTGTCCAAAAACCTACGAATATTGAAAGCAAAACACTTTTGTGAAGTATTACATGTAGATGACGATATGTTTGGTTTGTTCTTGTTTAGACTCAGCTGGGAGACGAACAGTACGTATTCACTCGTCTAAACTACCTGCTGGACCGTATGGCCTCGTCCGACACACTCACACACTCTGTCGTGGAACCCTCCACGCTCATGCCATCCTCGGGAGTTATACAGCAGAGTTCAGCGGTGCACACCACTGGAGCAGGCTCAATCAATGTGGCTGAAATGGGAGTCTTCGCTAGTGCCAGTCTTGTCTCGTTCCGTAATCGGAAGGAGGTCGAACTCAACGAGATTTGCACGACAATGCTGGTGAAGATTCCAAAAGTTTGGACCAAGGTTAGTTGCATTCTGCCAAATGTATTTGTTCAAAATGACTCGTGTTCCTCTTAATACTTGTGCTCTTTTTCGCGTTAATTTGCTACCCCATCGTATTCTTCCTGTCGTCTTCCTTCGATCCTTTTGAAGTGCTATTCCCTAGTTTAATCCTTTCACTCCCAGAGTCAAACCTTGAGTCAATAAATGTGGTTCTACCTTTTAAGTCTGTGGATGAAACCCTAGTGTGTGACCATTCAAATGAAAGCTATTGAGCAGTACTTTCATGTGGTACTGTTTATTATGTTGTACAAGGTGGTTCTAACTTTCAAGTCGGTGGATGAAACCCTAGTGTGTGACCATTCATATGAAAGCTATTGAGCAGTACTTTCATGTGGTACTGTTTATTATGTTGTACAAGGTGGTTCTAACTTTTAAGTCTGTGGATGAAACCCTAGTGAGTGACCATTCAAATGAAAGCTATTGAGCAGTACTTTCAAGTGGTGCTGTTTGTTTTTGACAGTTTTGCAAAATAAAATTAATGATTTCCCCCTCAGTTTTGAACTTAGCACTCTTTTGTCGCTGCCAGTTTTGTGTTTGTCGATCACAAGAGTTCTTTTCGTTTCTACTTTGCAGGAAAGTGTGTACGAACGTATGAAGAAGACAGGAGGTCCAAATCCCTTTAATCTCTTCGTGATCGCTGAAATGGAGTGTATGCATAAATTATTGGCGACTGTTCGTGAAACTCTATTGGTAAATGAATTTTATTTTATATAATCTCTTTGCTCCATACTGATGACGTAGCTCTACAGAGATCCATGTAGTCTCTCTGATTGGTTGTTATTGCGCGCGACAAAAACGAGCAACAACCAATCACAGACACTACAAGGATCTCTGTAGAGCTACGTCATCAGTATGGAATTTTTTGGGTCTCAGACGTCTTGAATTGATCGCGCAAAGAGAAACGCCTGTTACATGACTCAGGCTAAGTTAATTTTGTATTCATTGCAGTCAATCAAGGCGGCCACAGAAGACAGTCTGTGTGGTGACCGTGTCAGCGAGGAGTTGCTGGACGCCGCAGACGACCTGTATCATTTGCGAATTCCCAGCAAATGGAGTCAGTTGGGAGGCGATTCCTCCCCTCCCCCCACGTGGAGTTTAGCAGCATGGTTTACCGACCTTGGTAACCGCTTCACGCATATTGACCGGATTATCGTACAGGTAAACAAGTACCCAGATACTCTGAAAATAAAAATAACTGTAAACTCGCTAGTTTGTGCTTTCATTTATTTCGGCAATGTACTAAAGTGCAACCTCTTGCTTTTTTAGGGTCGTGAAAAAGTTCCAGCTTATTGGCTCGGCGCTTTCTTCAACCCGCGGCGGTTTCTTTCCATCATTAAACAGGTAACCACTCCACTCCACTCCACTCCACTCTACTCTACTCTACTCTACTCTACTCTACTCTTATTTATTTTACATTGCTTTATTTATTTATTTTTTTATTTTTTTTTGCAGGAGGCCGTTAGAAACTATGAAGGAAAATCTTCCGCAACAGAACCGTTTGTTTTCCAAACAGAAATTACTGGAAGAGACAAGGATCACGTGAGAAAATGTTCTTGTTTTGTGTCGGGAAAGATAATTTGCCTGTTAAATTAGGGCTACCCCCCTGACATCAGCTGAAGTGATTTATAGGAGCGTAGACACCACTGTCTCTCTGCTCCCTCTGCGCCAAGTACTGCTAATTGTTTTGAAGAAAGAATAGAGAGTTAGTTATAACCCACAACGTTACAGTCTTTCAACGCAGCCTTTGTTACTGAATACAGCAATTTTCCTTTTAGTTTCCCATTGTTACTTTAATGAACACACGAATAACACTCTCCTTTAATTGCCTCTTCACTAGTTGAGAGAACCACCGCTGGACGGAATGTTCGTGTACGGTATTTACCTGTGGGGCTGTGCATGGGAGAAAACAACCGGGGACCTGCTGGATGCACCTCCGAAATCAGGCCCGACCCCTCTCCCTGTGGTGCATATTGTGGCTCTTCCTCAGACTGAAAAAGCTTCCTTGAATGACCCTGTGCGTGCTGCTATATCATACTCGTGCCCATGCTACTCGTCCAGGATTTGTCAGCGGGAGCCTGTGATGCTGTTAGACGTGGATAACAAAGATGTGCCTTCCACGCGCTGGCCCCTCAGGGGACTTTCTAGCACATTAAGGCCCTTTTAATGTATTGTCTGTCAGCACCAGGCATTTATGTGCCTGCCGGTTTTATTTATGATTGGAATTCAATTAGCACACTTTGTTCATTCAATTACCCATTTGTAGTTTTAATGTGGATGTTTTTTTTATTTGAGAGTATGTATGTAAGTAAGCCAGAGAGGTATCCGTTAACACTTAGAGTCCAGAAACTGAAGAGCCAGGAGCTGGGCTCGATTTCCAGTCGTTTTGTGAGCCCGCGTTCTTTGCCGTTGGGCAGACTCCCAAAACGACTGCAAATAGAGCCTATGGAATTGCTGGATGCAAACTATTTAAGACAAAATTGTAGAAATTCATTAAAACTACGCAACAAGAAGCAGTGAAGATCTAGACGAAAATCTAACTGCAGAGCCTGCAGCGTGAGATACATTTCATTATACTTTTCTCCAGCCGACTTATGTCGTGGAGCATTCGTTCTCTGAATGCAATTTTTTGAAGAAGAAAAAACGCACCTTGTAACATTTTAGCCCTTGAGAAAATAATTTATCAGTTTGTACGTTACAAAATTCCCAGCAGGTTTGAGTGAATGTAATTCATTTCTTGAGGTTTCTCCTTGCCTGGCTACGTTTGTACAGAAAATAAAATATATTATTTTGTTAAGACGTTGTGTTGCTATAATGCAAAGAGATACAGTTGAACATGTGGCATGACGCGACTCATGTTGATGCATAGGCTCGATTTCCAGCGCTCTCTCGAGTCCGGAGGAGCGTGGGCTCATTTTCCCGAAACAGCGGCTGGTGATCGAGCCTAAGAGAGGCATTGGCCGTTTTCACACTAAAGACGATCCTAGAGACGGGAAAACTCTTCTTGACGGAAAACTCATCTGACGGGTTTCTCGTCCTAGTGTGAATTCGAGACGAGTCTAAACTACTCAATTTCACTTGTTGAAGCTGAGGCGCGGTTACCTTTCCTTATTTCTAAGACGAGTTATCCGTCACAGACGGGAAACTCGTCTTAGAAATCCGTCTAAAGCGACGGAAAAGTAGACGGGTAAAATCAGACGAGTTTATACCCGTCTAAAATTATAACCGTCCCGTTTTCATGCTAGGACGGGAAACTCGTCTGAGACGGATAACCCTAGACTTTCTAAAAGCCCTTTCCAATATTATTTTTCCCTTTCGTTGGTTTTGGTAAGAAGACGACTTGTGGCAAGTCTAGGATAACCCGTCTCAGACGAGTTGCCCGTCTCTAGTGTGAAAACGGCCATTGTGAGGATTGTGAGTGTAAAGTGTCTAACGAAGAATAAGGAACCCGCTAACCATTTGGCCAACTCGCCTCCCTCGAAAATCATGAACGCTTTTCTCTAAAATTATACAAATAGGTCGTCGTCCGTCACGCAACGCTCCTGTGATATACCCCAAATAACGGCTGTGAAGGAGAGTATCTCTTGGCGACGGAGGTTTTTTTAGCCTTCGTGGGCAAGGGATCAAAAGTTCCAGTGCGCCGCCGGCCAATATTTCTTCCTGACAGATAGCAAATATTGACCCCTCCCCGCTTGGGCTAGCCTGCGTGCAGACGTCTCCTGTTTCCTTGCTTGACGCGGAAAGTGAAATATAGGAGAAGTCTGCACGCAGGCTACGCTTGGGCCGGAACGGTGAGGCGTTTTAATTGATAAATCGTTCTTATTTCTAGCACTTTTAATATACTACTTGCATTCCCAAACAAACCCTTATGTTTTGACTATCACAGCGTGAGCTTAGGTTCCCTTGCAGTGACTCCCCGGGAGCCAAAACGGAACGAACAAGCCAAAAAAAACCATACCGTTTTGCCCCGAATTATTATATTTTGATGAACTCTTGAACCGTCTTGAAATAACAAATGGACGTCCCAGGTATGTAGTCCATGGAAATATTTTCTGTAGGTATTCGGTTAAAATTTTCGGACCGACAATTTAAACGTCCGAACAAATGATGCATGCCAAACAGTTTATGTTTTTTAAAAACATAAAACATCACAGTACATTGGTAAAACAAGCTACATCATCATATCCGAATTTCGACCTACGGTCGTGTACGGAAATTACGGAAATTACGTCTGCTCTCGATCTCGCAGGCTAGTACGCTCCCAGAAGCGATAAAAACACCGGAAAAGACAACAGGTGAGGGTTTTAAAACACTTTAAAATTCACATTATTTACAACTTTTCGAAAGAAAAGTGAAAATTATTTTCGATCGAATTTCAGCTCCAAACAAACTCTTATACAGCGCTTTGGTTACCTGTGAAGGAAATACTCATATTATAAACTGCTTCAAGCCCGATCGATAGAATGAATGACTTTATTAAAGAATGCTTCAATCGCACGGTTCATGATTTGTTAACTACCGCATGCAGTTGGTTACTTCATTTGAAGTAATTTTAGTGATCACCGAATGTGCTGGAAAAAAACGTCGAAAATTTTGTGACGGAAGTTTTATGACCTTTTATGTCTGAAAGAAAACGTTCGGTCCGAAAATTTTCGAAGTTAAAGTGTGTATATAACCATAGCAACGGTATTTATTTTATGTTTAAGTTATTTTACACTGTTTATAAAAAAAGGGGAATATTCATGAGGGCAATTAGGATGCGGAATAATGGTATAATATATTGTTACATGTAGATAATGGAGGAGTCAAGCCCAAAACAATTTTAATATTTCACACTGTCAATCTTTACTAAGTGAAAGTACTATTACTAACTTTTTCTGATTATTCTTCCTTGATTCTACTTGATCAACGTAAAACACGGTTGAACTTGTTTTGTGCAAAAGCAATTAAACACCATTATCATTGTAACCTTCTATGTGTAAAGTTTCATCTGTCTTTATATTTGTTGTCACCTGTCTCCCAGTTATACGACAAATTATGTTATTTCGGCGGAATTTTGATGAACACTAATGGACCCTACCACCCTAATAATGGTAAAGAATTTTTATACTTTTCATCGCTTGTAAAATAATTCTTACTGTGCGAATCAGAAAAGAATGAGCACTTTGATATAACGCTTGGATTTTCCTTTGCCAAACTTGGTCGATTCTTTTTTCTTGTGTTTATTTTAAATCAGTTCGCAATGATTTTTGAAAATTTACGAAGTGTAAATTTGAGTTTAAATCAAGTGTTCACGCTTTTTTGATTCGCACAGTAATTACTTTGGGAAATTACTGAAACGGCCTGAAACGTTTTACAAAATTAACCGTAAATATACGGCATGACGTCCTCGTTACATCAATATTCACGAATGTCAAATGACGATGAAGTTTTTATGCAGATACTCATGACACAGAAACATAGAATTAAAGTTGTAATCATGCAAAGGGAAGGGAAAGGTGAGTTTTTAACGTTGGGATTTTTTTAGCGCGAGAAGACCGAGAAGAGAACTAGCCTGTTCCAGGCGTTCGGATAGCGGGGGAGCGAAAAGACACGCGAAGCGCGAAGAGTGGCGAGTGTATAATAGGCGTGGGGATTGCGCCCTCTCCTCGCGCTTCGTGCGTCTTTTCGCATCTCTCCTCCACTATCCGAACGCCTGGAACAGGCTAGAAGAGAGCTAGACTGCGTGTAGACGTCTCCTATTTCCGCATTCGTGAAAACACGCGAACCGCCTCCAGGATGGTTTTCCTGTGGTGTCAGCGCTAAAAGTAACAGTGACCCATAATCCTTTGCTGGTATTTTTGCTTGACAACCTTCGAATATGAGTCACAGCGAGAGTGAGTAGAGGGCAAAATTAGTGTTGTGTTACGTTCAAATTCTGCAACTGATTTGCTAATATTGTACTCACATTCATCCTAGTTCGTCTCGTCGTCGAAGGTTGTGAATCCCTTTGTTTTCTTGGCTTGACACTATGTCGTACAATTTTTGGAGATGCGGGAAGTGTGTACGATCGAACAACACCAATAGAAATGACACAAGTGAACCCAGAGCCCGCCAAACCCGCAGTCGACTTACAAGTCCCCGAGATCGATGATTTCTCGCACATAACGCTTCATCAGGTAAGGTTTTATTCAGGCCCTTAAGCCATGATTGTTTTTAAACAAGCTCTCTGTAAAAACACGTCGCATCGGACGGGTTTTCCTAATTTTTTGATTACGCGCAGTAAGCTTACTTAGCTTGATCAAGCGTAAAAAGCTTCTTTGTCGACCACTGATTAGTCAAGTAATGGAACGTTTTTTGTCATTTTTTTTCCCAGTTAAGATTTATTATTATGATTCTGTTCAAGATAAAACTAGAAAATCAAATTCGTGGTCCTTGGTAAGCTGAGCTTTTTAGCTTACAAACATGATAATAAGTTGTTTACTATACCAGGCACGATTTACGACTAGAGTTTTGGACTGTTCCAAGTTTTGACAGTTTTGTGTTTCCATCTTGCAGTATGGAGATATTTTCTGAGGCAGGTGATCTATAAACGGTCGATATCATTTATATTAATAATTCTCTGCTGGATGGGAGAACGATAAGCAATTATTCATTTCCAGAATAACTTCAAAACATTTCTTATAATGTACGTACTTCATTCATTGAAAGACTGAAAGACATTCATATTAGCCCATTAAGCCCATGTTCGTTGTCACGTATTTTGTTTTATATGGGCCTGTTTGTTCCGGGAGCTTCTTCGGTCTTCTTCTAACCGCTTTCGTGGTTTAACAGTCGATAACTGACCTCTGGAGCCAGGGTGGTTTGTTCCATTCTAGGAATACAATAAGCCGTAGTAATCAAAACAGCTATTTTATGCCTCGTGCGACGATGAAATTGTTTTGAATTTGTAATTGGTCTCACAAATATATCTCACAATTTTATTTCTATTAGCGAAGTGTAAAGCAAAATGTCACCGTTTTTGCCGTAAATACACTAAAGTTAAAAGTGTTATTTGTTCATACATTACATTTACATAATTTTTTTCTCAATTACTTGCTATGCAAATATCCCGGCAAATATTTAACACATTTTGCATAATAATATTAATTAACATGGTTGCCTTGACAACTCAAACATGGCCAATTTTAATTTATCTTCTGATTCATTTGAGAATATTATAGTGAAGAACACCCTACTGACTAACCGTTGCCATTCGATAAAGGTTTTGATTAACTTTTGACAACTTTTAGACATCTTTTTGACAACTTTCTGATGGCTTTCGTTTTAACTGGCCAATCAAAATGCAAGAACTATAAGAGGTGGAGTTGTCAAGCTCCATGTTCGTGTTCTGACAATATTGACATCTCCGCCTTCCACAGCTCTTGCGATCTGATTTGCTAGTTTAAATGGAAGCCATCAGAAAGTTTTCAAAAAGATGTCAAAAAGTTGTCAAAAATTAATAAAAATACTTTCTCTAGTGGCAACGGTAGATTAAGGGTGCTCTTCACTGTATCAGAATTTATTTTAAACCACACAAGCTACATTTATTTCATTTTGTTACATGTGTAATATTAAAACTTTGAGTTTTGAATGTCATATTTAAAGGGACACTGTCCCGGCGTATTTGCTCAAACTGTTATAAATGCATGAAATGGTCCCTAAATCTATGAAATAAGAATTTAATAAACTCTAACTAAATGATAAAAAGCAATTTCTTCAAGAAATTCCATACTGCAACAAAACTTTTGCAAAATTTCAAAGATTTCCGAGCCAAATTTGAAACTTTGAAAAACTGACATCCTGACGTTTTTTCAAAAATCCATATTGCAATCCATTTCCATCCTCGCTGTCGTTTGTCATCCTCACTTCCTAATGGGTTCCTGTCATTTGTAGAGTGTTATTCTACAGAATCAAACCATTATTGATCAACTTCCTATGATCTAGATATGTTTCTGAGATTCCCAAAATCATGCTAAAATCAGGACAGTGTCCCTTTAAGGTATCAGCCACCCTTCAGGACCGTCCGTGCGCGGATCACTGTAGCGTTAGTTGTTTTTATAAAAACCCTATAAACCATATATTTTTTGAAAGCTTAATAATTCCAGATTATGGCTTTTTACTAAAAAAAAACGATTAACTTAAATGTGTTTTGAAAATGGGAAGCTTTGTGCATGTAAAAGTACATGTCTTTATAAATCATGTTCCACTCCCTCCGGAAATAAACAGAAGAAAACAATTAACACCGCATTCGCTTCTCAACACGTTCGGCTAAAAACTCGTGTCTCAGATTTTTGACAAGTACGTTTGTTTTTCTTTTATTGGCAAATGAAGTTGGGGTGACAATTAGTTAGCACTCCTGTGGAAAAAAGCTCTAGCTTTAAAGTTAAAAGGAGTATTAAAATTCGCAGACATGGTTTTGTAGAAGAGATGCATGTCATCATTCTGGCCAAATTTCAGCCAAATTGGTTTGAATGGCTGCCGACTTAGGAGATCAAAACGTACGCGTTGCTCGGCAAAATTTTCTTTCCGAGATAAAAAGGAAAGTACATTTTTTTGCGGCATCTTACCTGCAATGAGATTATGACACCTAAACGTCTATTCTGATCGATACCATAGAGGGATCAACTTTCTCTAACAATAGGACTTTGACAGGTAACATGTAACAGGAACAAACTTTCGCGTAAACACTCACACTACTCATGATAGCCAGGCGATAGCAAACAGGGCGGACGGCGCCTCAAATCAGATGAAACCGACGAGATCACAAAACGACTGTGCTGTAAGAAATGAGATAAGCTGGGTAAGAAGTTCTTCTATCTTCCACAGTTATTTTTACAGGCACAGTATGCGAATATTCGAGTAAATTAATGCACACAGGTCACACGCTAGCAACTTGTGCGCTGTTTTGTGTCGCCGAATCAATTCAACCTAACTTTAGGTAGTATTTGTGCAGGGCGACTTCATTTTTGCTTTGTATTTGATGGAAGTCACTTTGCCTTGACTCTGGAAGTGGTAGGAGAAACCTTTGTCGCTCGCTATGAAATCGCTATGAAATCGGCCGTGCAGCGCAGACAATTGTATGTAATTGGATAATTGAAGTTAAATATGACTGAAATGTCAACAGCTAATTACAGAAAAATAATGAAGGAAATCTTTCATGTTCAATAACTTTCCACAGAAATAACATTTGAGGTAGAATTTTTTTGGAAATAAAAGCTCTTTGCGAGATCTACCATAAATAATAAAATTGAAAATTTCACGAAATGGTAATTTTTTGGGGTGGCTGATACCTTAACCCTGGCTGAATGTGACGAAGGTACTCAAATTTTTTGAGTTGTTTGACATAATTTCAGCAAAACTCAACCTTTCATCTGACTTTTTGCTCAGAGGAGTATGGGTGGATAATATAGTAACAGCCGAATGGTTGATTTTACGTCTAGTAAGATTAATAATTATTATTAGTAATAATTAATTATACAGTATTTCCTCAATTTATTAGTGCCTGGGGCAGTAATTTTATATTCAGGTTTTCGCTTCTCAATCTCCATTATTGAACCAGCTGTATTTTTGTTAAAATAAACAATTTTATTTGGGGCAAGAAACCTGAAGTAATTCTGCCTTCTCTTACTTCACCCATTCATTTGACTGCTTTTAAAGGAGAGGGGTAGGTTTAAATATTTTGATTCTATGGGGGTGCTTACCTATTCAAGGAGGGATGCATATGCTTAATCGAGGGTAAGAAACTTGATCAAGAAAATACGGTATTATTTTACAATCTATTAACACACTCCCATTGGGACTAACTAATGGACCATGTGTTTTTTTCATCATTTTAGTGCAAGCATATTGAAAAGCATTTTCATGACAATGCTATATACATGTACAGTTTCTATCAATTTAATGTTCTGGTTAATTTGTAGGCTGCAAGAGATGGTAAAATTGATGTCATTCGACAAAGACTTCACAAATTTGGAAAACACTCTACAAGACGTCTAAAAGCAATTAACAAAGGTGATGAAGATAATATCACACCTTTGCATTACGCTGTCCGTTATGGTCAAGTGGAGGTCGTCAAACTTCTGGTAGAGTGTGGAGCAGGTTTGTTACATAAAATATAAAAATCGAAATTTTTCTCTCTTAATTTCCGTGTATTTCACTAACACGCAAACTCTGAAGTCAAAACCCAACTAATGATTGCGTTTTTCGCTGCTATCAATCTCATAATATTATTATTATTACAATGACAACCAACAGACCTAGTTGCGACAGGTCAGGCAATGGTCAGGAAAAAAAATCTTTGAGGTCAGGGAAAAGTCAGAAAATTTTATTTTGAGTCAGGGAAAATTGACATTTTGAAGAAAAGTCAGGGAAAATTGAAATTATAACACCACTGATAGGTTGAACTGTTGTTAACCATGGGCGGTGTAAATGCTGAAGTTGCAGTGTGAAGGAATTCATCCATTTCCCTTTTCTTGTCTTCATTGTTTTGTTATAGCTTAACGCCATCATGCAAATGCCCTTTTGTGATTCGTTGAAAACATGTCAGTGTTAAATAAATGGGTGGAAAGGACGGCTGCGAGGGGAGGCTGAAGGCCGCTATTATATCTGACATTTTGCATTTATCTGGTCAGGGAAATTTTACTCTTATCAGGGATATGTCAGGGAATTTTGAAAACTTATGTCTGTGGCAACCAGATGAAACTAAAAACAAACAAAATAGATTGAAATCTACCAATCGCAGCCCACGCCCATGACCTTTTGAACCTGTTGAAGTGAACTTCTGTTTCCTGAGATCTATGTCACTAAGATAATTGACGGTAGTGAAAAAAATGCAACCATTGATTGATCGAGCAGAGTGCGTATTTTATTGAAAAGCGCAGTAGAGCAATCTTTACATTTCACATTTAGAAAGTGACACCCACTTCAAAAGACAGATATCACAACTAGGAAGAACATATTACACAATTTAGTTATTGTTGTAACTTTGAAATCCTAGCCAGGTTAAATCCTAGCGTGCGAATGCAGACGTATTTCCGGCTCAAGTTTCCGGTTTCCAAAAATTATTTTGGGTGAAAACGAGAGCCCGAGAAAACTGACTGCTCTCGCAAGCAGGCTAGTTTCCTGCTTCAAACAATGCATGTCACCAGTCTCTCGCTCTTCCATTCTCAGTTGTTGACATCCGTGGGGAAGATGGAGCTTCACCACTGCATTATGCAGCAAGGTTTCGAGCAAACTTGACACGACAAGCATCACAAGTTGTTTCTGATGGTGAGGTTGAGGTAGTAGATGCTCTGGTTGCACCCCTGACGGAGGCTTTGAGTGCTGGTAGTCTACTTGGAGAGGAAGTCAATCATGTGCAGGTCTGAAGAGTAATAAAATTTCTCATTGCAGAAGGCTACAGTAAAAACCATTGCGCCATTGCCACTTAGTGGACTTTTTGATCAACTTCTGACAACTTAATTTTTGATGTATTTTGTTTGTATTCAAAACATTTAATTGATCCAACAAAATAGCCTACAATTGAACATGCAATTTACAGGTTAAAGTCTGTTATAATTCTTGGGATTGGGGAGCCAGATGCCTCATCAGTGCTCACACGTTGTTACAGTCAACTCTCTCTAAGATGGACACCATTGGGACTGGCACCAACTGTCCATCTTAGAGAGGTGTCCGGCTTATAGAGAGTTTATATACAGTAAAATGACTGAAAAATGACGTGCAGGGACCAACACCAGGTGTCCGTTTTATAGAGGTGTCCGTCTTATAGAGGTGTCCGTTAAGAGAGAGTTGACTGTAGTACATTGCACTACAGCCAGAGATCTGGGTTCAAGCTCAGGTGGGGGTCGTTGTGTTGTTTTCCTGGGCAAGACACATGCACAGTGCCTCTCTCCACCCAGGAGTATAATTAGGAACTGGCAATGCAAATTGTTACGGCAACCTGACAAAAATTGTGCAATATGGACTGTTATCTCATCCAAGGGGGTTAGCAACACTCTAGAGTCCAATAGAGGAGAGAGAAAGGTGGGAGAAACGTCCGAAAAAGTAGGGAGGGAGGAGGGAGAAATGGCCAAAAATAACTAGGGAGGAGGAAAAAAATGAGTTTTAAAATAGGGAGATGGGATATAAATCAAGCCTTCGACCAATACGATACGAATCAAGCCCTTCGATGTCATACGCACATCAAACCTTCGATGGTCTTCGATGCGATACACTTATCTTCAGTCATTGACACAATGCATTACTGTGTACTTACAGTTTTCTGACGGCCTCTCGCGAGAAACGAGACTCGCCTCGCATGAAACGAGACTCGCCTCGCAGGAAACGAGACGCGTCTCGCGCGTAGGTGGTAACTTACTTTTGAGCGGCACTGTATATCCCCTCCTAATAGTACAAGTCATGTACAGTGTGTGTGTTGGGTTTTTCCTACATGTAACTACATTGTAACAGTTACTGGTAAGAGTGCTCAACACCTTATCTCAGTTCAGATGATCGCGTCATTGGGCGGTGACGTTAAGCCGTTGCCCTTGACTCCTACATCTCTTCATACCAAATTAGTAGGGGACATTAAAGAACCCACATCACTGCTCGAAAAGAGTAGGGGACGTAGTCTCCGGTGTTGTGGTCTGGCCTGTTCCCATGTATTCATGGGTTGGGTGGGTGGGGTGAGATCATGAATGGACTGATAGTGGCTGCCATAGGCGCCTTTACAAGCTGACGTCCGATCTCACCCCGAGTTGAATTGAAGGGCTGAGGGCATTACCAACCTATATTGATTTTTAGGACCTTTTTTTTTTTCCATAAGATTTGCCACGTTTTTGGAATGTGACCTAAAAATTAGTTACCAAACATTTCCCCGTTATTTTTTTCGCTAGTTTCTCCTTCGTTTTCGAGAAATAACGTGTTGACAAACATTCATTTTTACGGCGGTTACGCTTTGTAAAGAAACCCGCGTCTTTGTCATTTGAATCTCTCGGGATTGGTTGCAAACCAGCAATAACAGAAATATACGTCATTTTTGCATATTTTGATCACATGTGATGTGCAAACGTTAAAGTTACGTCTTGGGTTATGATTTAGGGTTGGGATTAGGTAAGGCTTAGGGTTGGGTACTTAGGGTTAGGGTGAGCTTTGGTTAGGGTTAGTTCCGGTGAGGGCTAGCTTTGGTTAGGGTTAGTTCTGGTTAGGGTTAGCTTTGGTTAGGGTTAATTAGCTTTGGTTAGGGCTAGCTTTTGGTTAGGGTTAGGTTTAAAGATGTTCTTCAATAACAAACACGAAAATATGTTCATTTCATTAATCTAACAGGCAAAGTTGTTCGTTCTACGTACAAAACATAGCAACTGAAGATGTCCATTTCATGCTCATTTAAAAATGCAGCCAACCCAGTGTGTTTGTTTCTTTTTCGTTTAACCCATTGGCGCCTGACGACTTTACGCGCGCGACTACCCCTAAGTTTTTCCTCGGCTATTTTCAACTCAGAGTTTCGAAGTTCAGGATTTTTCTGCGCGCAAGTTTATCTCTTTGAAGAGTCTTTCTAAGGTCGCCAGTTCGCATTGTTTATGATTATTATCCATATAAAGGAGACAGTTTAATAGCTAGAGTAATTGAAGGAATCATTTCTTCCTCGAATATGCTGCGTTCTCGGCTTCATTTCTTCTTCTGTACAGCCCACAACAGCTCTTATTAAACGTCAGATACATATTGCAATGCATTCTGGGTAACTGCCAAGCAAACTGAAACGGAATATGGCTCCCGGCAAGTCAAAAGATTTTATAAGTCTAAAAGCAGGTCCAAACTTCCACATTTCTGTAGGCCCGGTGCCTTGCGCCCGACTATTAACTCCCAAAAATACAATTTTGTGCCCCAGAACTGACCTGCTTTTAGACTAGCTCTGCTTTGGATCGACACAATCTCGGCGACCAAGTTTCGAACGTGTACCGCTGAACAGCACTCTTGGAGGCGCGAGATGCCGCTTACATTCACTTCTTCGAATGTAGCATGTCAAGTTACCGATCTCCAGACTTAATGATGTCCTTTGATCACCAAAACAGAGCTTTTGAGTTTGAATTCTGCCACAGGTTACGTTTGCGATACGTTTCTCGATACGATACGTGGCAGAATCAATCGATAATTTGATAACGAGGTTACTGAATCATGTGACTATTTCCCAGGCCTTACTCGCTCTTTCGTACGAAAAGGATAATATTATTCTTATTTAGTTTCTATCTCCATTGCCGCTGCAACAACCTAAATATTTTGATAACTCACAACGCTGAAAGGGGCAGTGATTTCATTAGTAAATCATTGTAACAACGGCCATTTTACCGTTTCACTGATCTTCATTGTTCAAAGAAACAAAGGTTTTTTTAACAAAGCGTTACCGCCATTAAAACGAATGTTTGTCAACACGTTATTTCTCGAAAACGAAGGAGAAACTAGCGAAAAAAATAACGGGGAAATGTTTGGTAACTAATTTTTAGGTCACATTCCAAAAACGCGGCAAATCTTATGGGAAAAAAAAAAGATCCTAAAAATCAATATAGGTTGGTAATGCCCTCAGCCCTTCAATTGTAAAGTGCATTTGGATATGCTATATAGAAAATGCGCTATACATTAAATACCATTACCATGTACAATCTCTTCAATTATAGGTCGGCCCTTCAGAAGATGAATCCCTAATAGCCTTCCTTGTAAATAGCAGTACAGATGTCAATGTCAGGGACGATTATGGAATGACCCCACTTCATTATGCAGCATCAAAGAGCAATTTAACTGCCATAAAAGAACTTTTGCAGTGTGAAGATATCAAAGTTGATGTGAGTAATTAATGCTCAGCATGTGTGTTTCATTTCTTGCCTACATTATGACAGACACGGAATACTGATGCTTTATGTAGCTTGACATAAAGACTTGAATTTGGTAGAAGTCAAATAAGAGTTCTACTTAATGTTCACACAATCTTCTGAGTTTTCCAAAACTCACTCTGACTCAAACTGAGGCTACATCTACATTGTATGAAAACATTACTTTTATTAAGTTAAACATAATAGTCATTAGCAAAGGGTTAATGGGAGATCGATATCTTCTATAAGTGCCCCCTCCCCGCCCCGCCTAAAAAGCGCTCCATCAGATAAGGACCTTGCCTGGTGTGGGCTTAATGGTTAGCACGGTGGACTCCAGATCGAGTGGTCTGAGGTCAAGCGCTGGGCAGAGACATTGTGTTGTGTTCTTGGGCAAGAGTATAAATGGGTATCAGTGAATTGCCAGCCAGGGAGGGCAACCTGGCAAAAATGCTGGGGGTTACCTGCCAGGTTCCTACTTAAATTGAAGGCACGAAGGGCTGGAAAATTTTTTGGGTTCCTCCTTATAAACAGGTCTGGATCTGCCATTGGTAACATTACTTCTAGTTGCTGAAGTAATGCTATGGAAACCAGAGTTAACTTCTGGCCTGATAACTATCTACATGTAATGTACACTTGTAAAAAGACTTATAACTAACCTAACCATAATTACATGTAATTTAGAGATGTCTTCTCAAGGGAACGTAATATGTAATTACAGTGAACAAAGCATATAGGAAATTTAATATGCTTCACTATTGGATCTCACTGATTTTGTCATGGGCAGGCAATAGATGCAAGTGGGAGTACAGCTCTTCATTGCGCGGCTACTGAAGGTGATGTTGACGTAGTTGAAGCTTTACTTAATGCTGGTGCTGATCTGCGGGCAAAGGACAACGTAAAGATGACGCCAATTCACTTTGCATGCACAGATGGAAATGTAGACACTGTGAAACAGTTCTTTGAACATGCAGACAAAACAGAAGAGCTTGATCTATATAGCATGCTGGAGGAGCGAAACAGGGAAGGCGAGACTGCGCTTCATGCTGCCGTCGAGGGTGGCTATTTAGATATAGTCAAGCTGTGTTTGGAGAAAGGAGCAAAAGTGAGATCACGAAGAGCCAATCTTGCTCATCCGCTGCACATTGCTGCCATCAATGGGTCTGTTGAGATTGCCAAACTTTTAGTTCAGCACAATGCCAAGATCGAGGCAAGAAATGCTAACCATGAGACACCTCTACACAAAGCTGCAGCCTTCAACAAAACTTTGATGGTGGAATTCCTTCTAGAAAAGTAAGGCTAGAAAAATCATATTTCTAAAGCCTAGATCTATAAAAATCATACTTTGTTTAACAAGGGTATCAGTAAAAAACAGTCTTGCGACTGACAAACCTGTGGTCCTCGGATCCCAGGTCGAAGTGTTGAATTTTGATCATGAGGAGGGAGGAAAACCAGAGTACCCGGAGAAAAACCCTCGGAGCAAGGACGAGAACCGACAACAAACTCAACCCACCTATCATGATATGACACTGGGTCTGGGATTCGAACCCAGGCCACATTGGTGGGAGGCGCCCGCTCTCATCACTGCATGCACCATCCTTGCTCCCCACATAAGGGTTGTAACAATACATGCACTGTACACCAAATCACAGTGTAGCTGAAATTCAGTATGACTCAGACTGACAAAATTCAACTGTAATTTTTGTTACAGAAATGCTGATATTGATTGTCTCGACAAGGACAACTACACTCCCTTATTGGTTGCGACATCCGAAGGACACATAGGTGTTGTGACGCTACTTTTAAACAAAGGCGCAAACTTAAAAGCAACAAACATCCATGATAAAACTGCGATCTATTTGGCTGCTGAAGAAAACAGAGTTGATACCTTAAAAGTATGTTACATTAAGACAGTGTAGCTTGTTTTTTCATGTAACATTAAATATGAATTAATGTGACAGTCAAACACATACATTTTATCGTAATTGAATAAAATGCTCTGAAATAAGAAATTTTTTTTTTTTTTTGCAGGAAATCCTAGCACACAAAGATGCCACCAAACAACTTATCAACGAGAGTGATCGTTATGAAGACACTCCGCTGCATGTGGCTGCTTTGAATGGTTATGCATCAGTAGTAGAGGTGAGCAATACGGTACGGTCAACTCTCTCAATACGGTACAGTCACTCTCTCAAAGCGGACACCACTGTAAAGCGGACAACTCTCTAAGGTAGCAATACGATACAGTCACATCTCTCAAAGCGGACACCACTGTAAAGCGGACAACTCTCTAAGGTAGCAATACGGTACAGTCACATCTCTCAAAGCGGACACCACTGTAAAGCGGACAACTCTCTAAGGTAGCAATACGGTACAGTCACATCTCTCAAAGCGGTCACCACTGTAAAGCGGACAACTCTGTAAGGTGGACATGGTTGGCTTGTCCCTACCAAATCAGTTTCTCTTATTTTTCTGTAACAAAACTCTCTATAAGGCGGACACAGCCTCTATTACGATGCGGGTGGGGAGGGCTTACTAGAGCAAGGGGGCTATTAAATATTTCCAAGTCCCAATGTCACGCTTTAGTTACTTACTGATTGATATTCATCAAGCTTCCATGCATTATGTGACATAATTATATTGTTTAATAAACAATTTGTGAATCTCATCTTGTTTACTCTTGACAAGGTAATGCCTGCCTTTCTATCATAAGTCATTTGGCATTGTGAGATAACAAATGTGGCTGCCATTACAGACAACATGGGATGCAAAAACTTACAATCTACATTGAACCCTTATCCCACAAAAGGGGGGCTTATTAGATTTTTTTTTTGGGGGGGGGGGGGGGTTGGGGGCTTAATAGAGGGACAGAGATAAGTAGAGGAAATACGGTAATTATTTATTGATCAATGATTTTCTTATCTTCCAGGGGACCAGAGTCAAATGTGTTCTTACAAACACTTTACTTTACAATTTTGGACCTCTAAATACTTGTGGTTATAGGTTACATTTTCATTTCTTTAAAATTGCAATCTTGGTTTTTTAGGCATTGCTAAATCACGGGGCCAGGATAGATGCAAGAAATGAAGATGAGAATACTCCTTTGCATCTGGCTGCAAAACATGGCAAAATCAGGTATTCAAAAGTGGTCAGACATACTAATTTAATAACAAAGTCAGCATATTGACGAGGTTGTAGTAGATCAAGTTTCCACTGTACACAGATTGAGAGGTGTTAGACCAACACAGTTGCAGGTCAGTGAAGTAGGAGTTGCATGTAGTTGCAATTCACAGGCTTGCAACTCTGGAAGATAACTTGCCAAGAACTTGTTTTTATACTAATAAACGGTTTCTATTGTCAGAACGGTCATTGAACTGCTTAAAAGAGATCCTTCCATCATAAATGATGAAGATGAAGCATCAAACACACCTCTTCATCTGGCGGCAATAGAGGGTCATGTGAAGTGCTGCAAGGCTCTGTTAGAACGAGGAGCTGAAGTGGATGCAAGGTGGGTTGAAATGATGCAATTATTAATTATTATTAATTATTAATAATTATTTAATTATTTAATAATTATTATTAATTATTAATTATTAATAATTTAATAATAATTTAATAATTATTAATTATTAATAATTTAATAATGATTAATTATTAATATTAATTATTATTAATTATTAAAAAGAACAATTATTGTTCTTTCCTTTAGCTCAAAAATAAAAAGCTGTTACTTTTTGGAAAGAAAGACCACAACATTTTCCACCCAGTGTCTACAAAAAAGAAAATTCATACTTTTGGGTGAAATTGAGGACATCTACTGATACCTTAAAGCTGGTTTCTCTATATTATAATGTTTTCTCTGCAAACTTGCCATTGCAAAATAATAAGGTAATAACTAAATATTGTTATGCTATTTTCATTTATTGTACTATCACAGGACACCTTTAACTACCTGCCACTAATTTCATTTCATTGACTACCAGTAACTATGTTTACTGCTGCAATTTCATTTAAGAACATACTGGGAAACACGGTGGCCTAATGGTTCGCGCATTGGACTCTGTCTCAAGCGGGCCAGGTCCAAGTGCTGACCAGGGTCATTGTGTTGTGTTCTTGGGCAAGACTCTCAACTCTCACAGTGCCTCTCTCCACACAGCATGCAGTATGTACATGTATAAATGGGTATAGGGATAACCTGTGATGGACTAGCATCCCATCCAGGAGGAGTAGCAATACTCCTAGTTGGCGTCATGCTATATATAGCTATGTAAATCGTGTTAAGCTCAGGCAGTGCAGGCCAGTTGTTCACCCGAGTGCGGCTTTACCTTTACCTAAGAACATATACCGGGTTTAACTTCAGGAACAATACGCTGTGGACTCCCCTGGATTGTGCCGCAGCTAGAGGTCATTCCAAAGTAGCAGTCATTCTCCTGGACTATGACTCACCTATTGATCCAACTGATAAAGCAAAGGTAAACATAATATCATGTAGTCGTTATTGTTGGTCTATTTTTTGTTACAATTTTGAATCAGATCCAGTGCTGTATAATTTCTTAAGTTACATGTAGCACATCCAGACTGTCAGTATAAAGTGAGGGTAACCTGCGATCAGGCCAATTTTTCGTGCCCCTTACATTCTCTTCGCTTCCGGTTCAGGACTTCCAGTGAGTTTGACATCAAAGCGTGCCGTGCTTCCTTCAATGACTTCCGCTTTTCGCATGGTGCGGATGAACTTGGGCGGAGTCGCAGGGGGACCATCATACAGATGTCACGCTAAAATTTTCAGCGCGACCACGTAAAGACGAAGAGTAAAAGAGAGCGCGGAAAAATTCGCCTGATACTCAGGTTAAAGTGGGGGAGGTGTGGTGGCCAAATGGTTAGTGCATTGGACTCCAGATAGAGAGGTTTCGGTTCAAGCCCTGGCCGAGGATATTGCAGTGTTGTGTTCTTGGGCAAACACTTCACTCTCCCAGAGCCTCTCTCCACCCAGGAGTCAATTGCAATGTGTACCGGCAAATTGTCAGGGCAAGCTGACAAAGGTGTTGGGAGGTACCTACAGTACAATGGACTAGCATCTCATCTAGGGGAGTAGCGATACTCCTAGTCGCTTCATGCTATGGAAACTGATTAAGTGCCGGCCTGATAAGCCACTTGGCTTGTAGACAGACATTAACCTTTAACCCAACCATTACCATTAACTGCGCACAAGTAGAGCCACGTTATTGCGATCTCAAGAGCTACTAAATCTGAAAGAACAAATACAAAACCTACCTGCTTTTGGACTTCTGTGATTTAAATAAAACAAGTTCTCATTGTTCCACAGACAACTCCTCTTCACTTGGCCGCAAAGGAGGGCCATCCTGCGATGGTGTCACTACTGCTGTCAAAAGGCGCTGATATAACATTGACAGACCACTCTGGAAGGAACTGTCTTGACTTGGCAGTAGATCATGGCCGCAAGTAAGAACCAATTTTATTATTTTTCTGTTCCATGCATAGGCCAGATGAACTGAATTAAATATTTGCAATTGCACCAAGCCTGATCTACATTATATGTAAGTGATAATTTTGGGAGGACTCAAACATTTGTGTGAACCCAAGCTTAGCTCACTGGAAACAGGTCCAAATAGTCCATTCCAAAGTGTCCCCAGTAACACCCAATCTGTACTCCCCTGGCCCTCCTGGTGCCCAGTGATTTAGAGATATGGGTCTCACCTCTGGAGGCAGGTCTGAGTCATTTATTCCATGTGGCTAGTGACTGTCCCCTGGTACCACCTGATCTGTACTCCCCCCACCCAAGCCCCTGATCGTTGAAGCCTTCACAAATCTGCCACCCAAATTTGGCCAATTATTTGCGTGTCTATTGTCACTGATGTAATCGCTTTGGGCACCAGACACATCCCTGCCTCAAAAGAGGATCGTTAACCCTTTCACTCCCAGAGTCAAACCTTGAGTCAATAAATGTGGTTGTAACTTTTCAGTCTGTGGATGAAACCCTAGTGTGTGACCATTCAAATGAAAGCTATTGAGCAGTACTTTCATGTGGTACTCTTTGTTTTTGACAATTTTACAAAAATGAATGAAGTTTAAAATTTTCTCCTTGGTTTTGAACTTAGCACTCTTGGAAGTGAAAGGGTTAAATGCATAATTATTTTTTTAAAGGGAATCGGCAATGGTCATAATCAATGATGATAACTGGATGTCAGCCATGAAGAACAAAACATGGGAACAGAATCATGTGACCACCCCAATCAGAAAACTAATCACTAAACTTCCTGGTAAGTTGATGCTGCTTTGCTTTGAATTTACTTCCGGCTCCACTTTTACTAGGGACTACACATAAGCTTACATGAAATATCTCATTCACTATCATTTCTTTCCACTCATGTAATTAATTTTGTTAATAACTTATTTACACATTCTAGCCTTAGTCTGCTTAAACACCAATCTCTTTCCCAGAGTCCTTGTTACCCTTATCCAGCGGCAGGAATGGGCAACAAGGACCTCTGGGATAAAGCGTTCTGCCTGACATGCGCAGTAGAACTGGAAGTCCAAGAATCCTGTCATGGTGGAACACTTTATCCCAGAGGTCCTTGTTGCCTGTTCCTGCTGCTAGATAAGGGTAACGAGGACTCTGGGTACGAGATGGGCTAAACACAATAAAATTATTCATGTTTGGTTCTTCTTTGTACTCTCAGAAGTGGCAGAAGTGGTCTTCAACCGTTGCGTCAAAGATAACGGCCTCCATGTTGAAGATGAGAAATACGAAATCACACTTTATTACGAGTTCTTGGAAGATGTGTACGTTGATTGGTCAGATACTGACGGAACAGCTTCGGAGACTTCTAGTCAAGTGAGTTTTTCAATGGAGGACGTTACTGAGGATGAGAACTACCAGAAGATTCGAGGGAAAGCCGCACAGAGTGAAGCTGTGACTCAGCTGGAGAAGAAGATGAATCACCCTCTCATGATTATGGTAACGCAACTCTTTTGGGTCATTACATGTAGCAGAGTTCTGGAAGTCTTAATATGAATGTTGATTTTGTTGGGACAAAACCTTTCATTTAATTTACCACATGAAAGTACTGCTCAATAACTTTCATTTGAATGGTCACACACTAGGGTTTCGTACACAGACTTAAAGTTAGAACTACCTTGTACAGCATAACAAACAGTACCACTTGAAAGTACTGCTCAATAGCTTTCATTTGAATGGTCACACACTAGGGTTTTATCCACAGACTGAAAAGTTAGAACCACCTTGTACAGCATAACAAACAGTACCACTTGAAAGTACTGCTCAATAGCTTTCATTTGAATGGTCACACACTAGAGTTACATCCAAAGACTTAAAAGTTAGAACCACCTTGTACAGCATTAATAAACAGTACCACATGAACGTACTGCTCAATAGCTTTCATTTGAATAGTCACACACTACGGGGGTTAGAATTACATATTGATTAAAGTTTGAATCTGGGAGTGAAAGGTAAACTGTTGGGACAATTTCTGTTTTGGTTGTTGGGGAACATGCATGTACAGCTGATCTTTCATTTTCTGATGAGCTAAACCTCTCTTTTGCAGGTAATGAACAAACAAGAAAAGTTGCTTGGGCATCCTCTTGTCACATTTCTGTTGAACTACAAATGGCAGACATTTGGAAGGTATATTTATTACTTCAAGCTCGCCCTCTATTGTTTATTCCTCTTGTTCCTGACTGGCTACACCGTCTATACAACTGAGAATGCCGCAGTTTGTATCAATGGAACTGCCACACATCCAGACAGTGTGAACACAGGCTCTGCTCCTTACATATTGTGGATAAAGATTGGACGAATTGTGATTCTTGTATTAGCATCGTGGCACATACTTTCTGAGGTAGGATTGTAAAGGATTTATAAAACTAGCCTGCGAGCAAGCTCTCTTAAGGTCATTCCATCGAATTAGAACTTACAATAGATTTTCATTCAAACTTTGCCTATTGGTTGTTTATCTTAAGGGAACTTAAATTTTGAAATAAAAAAGGGGATTCCCGGTATTCGTTTAGGAACAGGAAGACCTTGTATATACCCTTTAATTCCTTACAATATCAGCTTCCAGAAACGTTTTTATTAGCTAAGTTCACATTTCCGGAGATTATTTATTCTTCTGCAATAGAAATTAGTCTATATTTATTTTATAGAAAGAAGGTGATTGCTAGACTCAAAATAAGAGAAAAAATTGATAGCTCACCGTACTCGTTTACGAGAAAACGACGATTCATCTCTCTGGCGAGCTTAGCCGTAAAGGAAAAGCCGCCATTTTCTTAATGTGCGCGCGCTAATTACGTGTGAAATCATGCGCAGTAAGGATGCGCAATGCAATACTAAGGAATAACCTTAAGGTTTTTTTTATTGTGCTTGGTACCATGGGAGACTTGGTGGCCTAATGGTTAGCATGTAAATGGACTCTGGATTGAGCGGTTTGAGTTTGAGTGCTTACCGGGTCGTTGTGTTGTATTCTTGGGCAAGACACATAACTCTTTAAAAATACATTGCCTCTCTCCGCCAAGGCGTAACTGGGTACCAGCCAATTGTTAGGGCAACCTGACAAAAATGCTGGGGGGTTGCCTGCGATGGACTAGCATCCCATCCAGGGGAGTAGCACTGTAGCAATACTCCTTTTCGCTTCATGCTATTGAAACCGAAGTTAAACTCAGTGTCTATTTTGACTTTTCTTGCATAATTCTGCATTTCTTGCTTCTTTGACTGTAATCTCAGATCCCACACCCACCACTGGCATTTTTTTTTTAATCTCACGTTCGTTTCTGTGTTTATTTCAGTTGTTCCAACTGTTTTATCAGTTCAAACAGTATTTCTGTTGGGAGAACCTTTTGGAATGGTCCGTATATGTGCTTGCTATTGTCTATGTAGCTGATGAGTTCCAGTTGCCTTTGGTTAATAGGTATGTTCAAGACAGTTACAGGAATAGAATTAGCACTACCTTATTACATGAAATTTATGCTGTACACTACAAAATATACATTTTTGTTGGAGTTGCCAACATGGCCTCCAAAGAAGGACCTGGATCTATATGAATAAGTGGAGTGGGATTGGGATTGGGAAAAAAATGGTGCACATATCATTTCCATGAAATGTTTGCTCATTTAATTGTTTGACAAATGGAGCTCTGCAGTTGTTATCGACATGAAAACAGAATGTAGAAACGTGATCAGATGCAAGGACCGACGGAGGAATGGACCAACGGACGGACAGACGGAGGGACGGACGGACGGACGGACGGACGGACGGACGGACGGACGGACGGACGGAACGGACGGACGGACGGACGGACGGACGGACGGACGGACGGACGGACGGACGACGGACGGACGGACGACGGACGGATTAATCATTCAAAACACTGTTACATTCAAACTGTTACGTTTAAACTGTCATTCAGCACCATCACCCTTGTATAGGCATATGCTTCATGTAAGCCGGAACATTTTAAAAAGCTGGCCACAGACTAAATAAATGTGTTTAACTTTCAAGTTACAGTGAAACCTGTATTAAACGGACACCATAGTAAGTGGATACCCTTTGTTACGTGGACAGTAGCAAAACTCCCAAAATTTATCAGTTCCCTTATTTACTCTAAAAATACCTCTATTAAGCGGACACTAGAGCATTCCCCAAGGGTGTCCGCTTAATACAGGTTTGACTGTATTTGACTGTATTTTGTTGTTTATTTTGCAGTTGTTCTACAGAGAAGAAAACCATTGGAGCAGTATCAATATTCTTGGCTTGGATGGCCTTGGTATTTTTCATCAGAAAGTTTCCCAAGCTTGGAATCTACGTTGTGATGTTTACGAGTATTCTCTATACATTCTTGAAGTTCTTTATGATCTTTGTGCTGTTCCTTGTTGCCTTTGCGCTTTCTTTTCACACCTTGTTGTATGACCCTAAGGTAAGCTGGATTCATTTCACTGTGTTGTGAATCACTTAGACATGTATTTACAGTGAAGATGATGCTACTGTTGCCACTCGACAAAGTTTTTGATTAATTTTTGACATCTTTTTGACAACTTTTTGACGACTTTCGGATGGGTTCCGTTTGATTTGACCAATCAAAATCCAAGGAGAGTTGGAGGCGGAGTCGTGAAATTTGAATGGTTTTATTTTCTAGTCTAGTTCAAATGTGGCGCCACTGAAACGGAACCCATCAAAGTTGTCAAAAAGATGTCAAAAATTAATCAAAAACTTTGTCGAGTGGCAACTGTAGTTTCATCTTCACTGTAAGATGGCGGCATGGCTGAGTGGTTTAAGGCACTGGCCTTGAAATCTGGACGTCCCTGGTTCAAATCCTCTACCTACCTTAGCCTGCCACTAAATGATTTGTTCTCGGTAGTCCCAAGTTCAACTCCTTGGCCGCGCTTTGTGAAATAGCTAATACAATGCATGTATTTTATTTCACAGTTGATTTACAGTGTCGCCAATTATCACTGAAGTGATAATTACATGGAAACTTGTCACAATAATTATTTTGTGAAGTACAAAATAACTTTCAAATTTTAGGAAACACCAAAGATGTAATGATAAACCAAACAAGACCAAGGATGTTTAGAGGATGGAGAAGATTAAGACGGATTACGAATAGAGAACTTTAGAGAATAGAGAAATTTAGGCTTAAGTTTTCGAGATGCACATACCATCACACAGCCCCTTTAATTAGCAGACACCTCTTGTAAATGTTCACTTCCTATAAGCAGACTCCTGTAAGCAGACATCTCTTGGAAGTAGTGCGACTGTATCTACTTAGAGAGGTGCCCCACTATTGGCCACCTCTCTACAACGACCATGAGTTTTCATCCCGACCATCCATTCACTTAACTCTTATTGACCGCCTCTCTACAATGGCCAGTTAATTCTGCCCCAGTGTAGCCGTTTAAGAGAAGTTCAACCCATAAGAAGATGCCTCGCATAAGCAAAAACCTGGGAACGTATTTACCCCCCCTCCCTTCCCTCGCTAAGCAGACACCTGCTCATAACACACAACTCACACTCTCTTACAGCTTACCGTTCCAGCGTTTGGAGAGCCAAGCCGTGCTATCGTGAAGACAGCAGTGATGATGATTGGAGAGTTCGATTTCGACAGCTTGTTTAACTCACCTGACGTGCAAGTCCCTGGAATCACATGGGTCATCTTTATTGTTTTCTTGATTATCATGACCCTCATCTTGATGAACTTGCTGGTAAGATTTATTGTGATTTTTATTTCTCATATGTTGATAAACTGTGATCAGCAGTCTCTACTGTAGCCTGCGTGCAGACGTCTCCTATTCCCTTGCTTCACTCGGAAGCAAGGAAATAGGAGACGTCTGCACGCAGGCTATCTCTACTGTTCTTCCTGAATCGTCAAGCGAGATAAGAAAAATGCTAGATCAAGAGAAGCCGCACATAAACTGGAGGCGAGGCGGGAAAAAACTCTCCCACTGACTCCCACCTTCACCTTGCCTTGAAACTCCCACCTTACCTCCAGTTTTCGCACGGCCATTGTTTTTCACTTCAAACTGGGTGATTCAGGAGGGAAAGTTTGAATGCTCACTGGTCAGTGAAGCATTGCTCATTCTGTTTGATATTTCTATTTCCTGTAGATTGGTTTGGCGGTAGACGACATCAAAGGTGTCCAGGAGCAGGCAGTTCTTGAACGTCAAGCTATGTTGGTAAGGATGAATAGGCCATTTCCGAGTTTCCTCTGTTTCAAAACGAGTCCTGGTGCACAACCTTTGTTATGGAAATGAGTTTGATTTGCATGACAATAAACGTGCAGGGAAAACTCATTTCCATATGAAAGGTTATGCATCAGGGCCGGGTTGTTCAAAGGACGATTAAGCTAATCCAGGATTAGCACGTATTTTGATTTCAGTTTTGTAACTTTTCAGTGAGGTTTTCTGTTTATATTTTTTGTCCTTTTGCGTTGACTTTGACTAATCTCAAACTTTGCAAAACATTAGCAGAGAAAAACACTTTTATACAAAAGAAATTAAAAGGTTGATTAACTTTTAACCCTGGATTAGCGTTAATCGGCTTTCGAACAACCGGGCCCGACTCTTTTTGAAACAGAGGCAAAAGGCAACTCGGAAATGGACTATTACGTAGTCTGAGTAAACAGCTCTCTCGATAGTCTCTTTCGCAGCCGTTATTTGGTTTGTGACGCAATGCTCTCTTCCCCTACTAGGGCCTAGGGAGAAGAGCGTTGCGTGATGAGCCAAATAATAGTTATTAATGGTGCTAGCAAGAAAAGGCACACTGCTGATAGATGTTCTATTTCTGATTGTAGGTTGATTTAGCAATGGATGTAGAGAAAGCTTTGCCGAGAGGTCTCAGGAAACGGCTTGTGCCAATCAAGGAAGTCATTCGACCAAACCAGTATCATGGAATTAAACGTTTATTGTACAGTCCTCCCATCTCTACACAGGAAATCCAAACGGCGCTCAATCCAAAAAAGGCAAGTTAACCTTACAATAAACCATTAGAATTTGAATGGCACTCAGTTGGGATTAGAAATGCACAGTCTCTTTACAGCTGATTTTAAATTTTCATTATTAATGTTATTACCAGTCCGGATTATCTCCTATCTATTTCTTAAGAACCTTTTAGATGTTTTAACAATTTATTTTTTAGCTCTAGTAATTAGTGTCACCAATTAGTGTGTATAACGCTAGAAAAAACTGACACTTTAACACATTGACTACTAAACCGGCCATAAACGGCCAAGAAGAGACCACAGACTTGTACCACTTGTGACGTCATCACTTTTCACGCCAGAGGATGTCTTTGATAATCAACGGATAGAGTTGGAAAATGTCTAACAAAGCATGCCTCAACGAGCACGAAACGTTAAATTGGACCAGAGATACACACAAAACAACTTGGATTTTTTCCTCCAAAATCACCAAAAACGCGACCTTCACTACCATTGACACTCTTTGTCAAAAAAATTCCCTTTTCCCAACGTTTAGGTTAAAACTTTTTCAACGTGAACAAAGGCGACTGAAAGGCCAACAAAACCACAAAATAAAATAAGAGAAAAAGGAGAGCAAGAACGGCAAAAAAAATAAAAGGAAAAGAAAAGCCTAAAGTCAGGTGTCGAAATTTTGATTTCTGCGCATGCCCAAGGAAAATATTGAATTTGTTGCTTCTACGTAGAAGGGGATGTTAGTTGCCGTGTTTTAAACTAAGTGTTAGACAGTTTGACATTAAACTGTTGAGATAATGGCCAGAAATAGGCATCTGGGATGTTAGATTGCCGTTTTTTGGAAAAGCCCAGTAGTCATTGGGTTAATATAGTTTTACATTACATCCTGTTTTGAGAAATGGGGCAGTGATTTTGCAAAGGAAATATCCCGCTATGTGAAGCCATTGTAAGTGTTCTGACCACAGATAAATCAGTCAATCACTCACTCAATCAATCAGTCAGTCAGTCAATCAATCTCATTAAATCACTCAATCAATCAATCTCTCAGTCAGTCAGTCAGTCAGTCAGTCAGTCAGTCAGTCAGTCAGTCAGTCAGTCAGCAATCAATCATCAATCAATCAATCAATCAATCAATCAATCAATCAATCAATCAATCAATCAATCAATCAATCAATCAATCAATAGATTAGTTTCCCCAATGGTTAGTGCATCAGACTCTAGATCTATTTGAGCGTATCTATTATCTTTGTGTTGTCCTTGGAAACGCACTTTAAAACTCTCCCAATGCCCTCCCCATGAGGAGTATAAATGTAGCCTGCATGCAGATGTCTTCTATTTCCTTCCTGTCAACGCAGAAAGGAAATAGGAGATGTCTGCATGCGCAGGCAACCTGACAAAATGCTGGGGTAGTCCGAGGGGAAGTAGCAATACTCCTTAGTCGCTTCATGCTACGGAAATCTGTTGTATGCCAGCTGCCCTGCGAGAAGACCTGTAACAGTGACCTTTGAATGATTATTGTTTAATTTTTTCGTTGCAGACTTCGCTTGAAAAATTAAACGACCGAACGGAGGAATTGCAGGAGACTGTTGTAGGACTGAAGAATCGCATGAAGACGATGCAGTCTAACCAGGAGGAGATGCACAAGATGCTGCACGGAATCGTCAAAAAACTCGACGCCATTGTTGAAGGAGACGACGATGATGATGACGAGCTGTTTTAATCACGTGACTTTACCGCTGGTCGGTAGCAATAAACAGCAGGCGCACAGCACACCTAACCGCTGACCAGTAGAAGGTGGCTGATTTTTACTGACATTGTGTTCGGTTGCACCAAACAATGAAAATAATATAATGCAAATATATTTATGTGAGATAATTTTCCAAGAAATATTTAATAAGTGTATTAGGCTATGAGCTTGAATTTTCCATGAGCCAGATTATCACTGGTAGAAAACAAGGCTGAGTAGCCAGTGCTGCACACTAGTCTCCTTCGTTGTCGTTATTTGGGTTGTCACGCAACGCTTGTCACGTCACGCAAGACTTGGAAAGGAGCCTTGCGTGACGATCCATCCAAACAGGTGACTAGTCACGCACAGTTGATGATTGTTAGATAGAAGCTATTTTTGAAATTTCCACATTTTTACTAATAAGATATAGCCACATACTGTCAAATGACTAGATTGGCAGTAGTGCAAGATATAACATAGCACACAAGTACAATATGAGAATTACCTTCATCGAAACTGATCAACAGTCACACTTGTGAAGTTAAACTTGCACATTTGTTCACTTTTATATACCGGAAGGTTTCCTCGACCCGAAAATTGGGGAAAAAATAGTTCAAAAAATCAATATGTGGCTTGGTCAGCCATTAATTTGTTAGTATAGTTAGTGTAGATATTTTTACTGAGCAAACGTCGAGGCGTTAATTTCAGGCGTGAGAATCTCTGAGTTCGCGTTGTTTTTACGATTCGCCAATCTCGTACCCAGATCCCGCATTCCCATATGGGCCGCGTGTTCTGAGTACGATTTGCTTTTAGATAATGAAAATGGAGACAACTCGAGGGACTGCAATTTGAATATAAGTGAACACAGATTTCTTAATCGTAAGTATTAAATTGTATGCCCTGGTGCTATTTTTTTTTTCGCAAGGTTTCAATTTTGCGAACAGCCTCTCCTTCATTTGTGTTTCGGCTTACGGGCTGAATTTTCGCGCAATTAATTTTCGCGCGTGTAATTCTCTCGAATAACGCACGCGAAATGAACAGGCATTTGGGTAGGTAGATCTAGGTAGGTAGATTAGTTGATGAATAAGTTGTAACATTTCATAGAAGAGACTGGCTGTGATCTAGCCTCTTTTAAAAATGCCCTCTGGGTGAATATTTAAACGAACATAATAAAGTATAGTAGTGCCTTTCACTCAAGAATCAGGCCTTAGGGTTTAGCACCCGATTCATTCGTATTTTGCACCGTTGGTACTTGAGTTGTCCTTAGTTTGACATCCATTTTTGTGTGTCGAAACAAGTTCGCGAATAACGCAAATATTTGGAAGTTTAATAAACCTTCTCAAGGTCCGTTCCTTGAAGCTCTCGCTGTCAAAAAGTGTGCGCTTCTCGGCACAGCAATCCTTCAGGTTGGATACTAGTCCATTGCAGGTTACCACCTCCACCTCCCTCGACATATTTGCCTTTTTCCCCAGCTCTGAAGACATTAACCCTTGCACTCCCAAGAGTGTCGAAGCTCAAAACGGAGGAAAAGATCTTTTAAAAATTTCATTTTGCAACATTGTCAAAAGCAAACAGCACCACTTGAAAGTACTACTCAATAGCTTTCATTTGAATGGTCACACACTAGGGTTTCATCCACAGACTTAAAAGTTACAACCGCCTTGTACAGCATAATAAACAGTACCATATGAAAGTACTGCTCAATAGCTATCATTTGAATGGTCACACACTGGGGTTTCATCCACACGTGTAAAAGCTAGAAGGACAATAATTAACTTTATGCTTGCTTCTGGGAGTGAAAGGGTTAATGGAACCATTACGCTACATATTCCACTCGTACTAATAAGCAATTTCGTACCATGTTACAATGGAGATTAAACAATTTTTTTTTATTCAATGCGATTATTATATGTAAAGAAAAAGTAAAACCATTTAGTTAACCAATTTGCGTGTTGTCACCTCACCCGTTCATTCAGTTCAGGAGATTGTTTATTGCTCCAACAGGCTAAAGTTTTCCCTCAGAATCACATTCAAACTCAACGCTATCTTTTTCCTCCAGATCCTCTAAAGGCATCACAACACCCGTTCTTGCAGTGTACATCGGGCGTCTAACAGGTCCTCTAGCTAACGTCTTTCTTGGCATAAGCTTGCGCAGTGGCGCAATGCCTCGACTTTCTATAGTGTCCAACCCGGCGTCATCATTCTCCCCGCAACTCATATCAATGAGTAGAATTCTTGGCTTAAGGGGCCTGGGTGCTGCAAACTTTCGTTCACACCGGCAGGGAAGAGTGAAAATAACGTCTGTCTGTGACCTGGGCGCTAGTTCCCAGGACGTTATCTCCTCAGACTCGAAATCAGGTTCGTCGTCCAAGTACTCGCGTATAAACTTTAGTCTAGACACACAGCTAAGGGTCTTCCGTTCATCTCTCTCCCTCATGATTTCTCCTTCAACAGGCATAGGAGTTGAAGCACGCTGTCTGCATTGAATAGAACGACTCTTGTACACACCCTCAGGCATCTCACTGAGCACAGGCTGCGCCCATTTAGAGTTTCCGCCAATCAGAAAGCAGCTAACATCCTCGTCTGGTGCAGTCTTGGATTTCTGAACCACAGTTCGAGCATTTGGACGCGCGGAGGCATTTCTACAGAAGCGTTCCTCTCGTTTGATTCTCTGCACACCGTCTCCGAGTGCGCCTTTTTCGTCTGCATCCTTTGCTTCACTGTTGCTTTCTTTCAGTACTTCTTTAGCCGCTCGCTTGGCTTGGAATCTCTCTGTGGCTTTTCTGACTTCAAACACTCGCTTGCACTTTTCACAGTTTGATGAACTGCCCTCACATTTATGCCTCTGACCAAGCGCTCTCCAGTGGAGAGACTTGAGTGGCCGACCATCGATCTCCCCTTGTGTCAGTGTGTCGTTGGTTTCATCCTGTTCTTCATTTTGCTTCATCTCCTTGACAGAAATGATAGAATGGCGGCTGGTCTTGTACAAGTCATGTGGGCTTGGCTGTTTGGATATTTCAGAGCGTAGTTTCTGTAGATTAGCAAAACAGGATGATCTATGTGGCTCTTGTTTAACTGTAAACGTGGCGGGCATTCCTTCAGGCTCAGGCTCAAGGACGGCATCTATAATTGCTTGTTGAGCTTGAATGAAAGTTTTCGTAAAGTGCATTTTTCTTCTGCGCGAAGACAGCTTACTACCGAAGGAAGTGTTCGCGGAATTTCCGCTGCTCCCGAGAATTCTGCGTAACACTGAAGATTCTCCATTCTCACTTGGTAACGTTTTTGCACCTTTCGAACATTTATCAGCTTCTTCAAGCATAATAGACGAGATGAATTCACACTACAAGGAAACTTAAGTTGAAGATGACAAGTACGTAATCAATTAACACGTCATAATATATAGTGGAACTCGAAGCGCGCGCTCCTAAGACAGCCTTCATCTTTCGTGTGTGCTGCGTCTCGTCTCGTGATTTGTCTTAAGCATCAATTTATACAAAATTTTCAATCAGAGGTACAATTATCAATGGTCAGAGAAGGAAGTAATGAAACACGAGGTGCTATCCTGAAGGAAAATTAATGATTAAAACCAGTTATATGATATAGGAGGCGTTTCTCCGACGTTCAGTCATAGACGGACCATAATTTCGTTTTGGAGGTGGGGTAGGCCAATGCCAAAAATTTCCTGCGAAAATCTGCAAAGCTTTTGCAGAAGAAGAAAAGTCGTGCACATGCTAGAGAAACGAAGTAAAGAAACTGATCTTGCAAGCTAGTGATTTTTACAAAATATAAAATAATGTAAAGCATTTAGGCGCGAAAAAAACAAATCGAATTCGTGCTGGAAAAATTCCCAACCCCTCCTAGCGATCTTCTTTGAAATTCTCCTGAAGAAAACGGCCACCTTAATGGTACAAAAATCCTCCAAAAACGCTTCAAAAATTTAAATTTTTCAGTATGGCCATGGGTGCCATGTGCAAGAAAGCTGTGCGTGATCGTGCGTGATCGTGCGTGACATTTCCTCGTGACACTCGCGTGAAAGACTGGGTCGAGTATGTACGCTGACTGTGTTTTGTGTTCGACACGTATACAGACATGCAAGCCGGTCAGATGGAATCCAAATGAATATTTGTCCGTAATTTATTTGTCCCACACCAAGACTTTCGCTATATTGTTGGAACATGGAAGCAAAATATAATTTACGAAGCCCAGGTAGGTTTTTTCTGCAAGACAGTGCGATGCAAACAGCTGATTAGAGAGATAGAACATCGAAGTACTTCCTTCGTCATATAAATTCACTTATAGCAAGATGGCTTGAATATTGGCTTGTTGTGGTTTGTTTCCTCTATGCTCTAGGCGTTAAACGCTTGATGAGGGAAGCAAAAGAACTCAATCAACCAACAGAGCTGTATTTCGCCCAGCCTTTGGAGGTAAGCATTCGCTGTGAGTCGAAATTTCGTCTGAAACATGAAATGCAACCCAGAAATTTTATGCTTGCACATGCATAAATTTTATGCTTGTACATGCATGTTAATTAATATGCTGCTTCTAGTTAATATATAACCAGGCCAAGCATTAGACATGTGAACTACTTTGAACTAAATAAATATTGTAAAATGCTTATTTCTCAAGAAGTAAAATAATATTGCAAATAGGTATCTAAGAAGACCTAAGAAGGGTGTTTTATCTTGACAGGATAATTTGTTTGAGTGGCACTTCACAGTGCGTGGCCCCCCTGACAGCGACTTTGCCGGTGGGCGATATCATGGCCGAATAACCCTGCCTCCAGAATATCCCATGAAGCCACCCAGTATTATGTTACTAACTGTAAGTATTAATGAGAAGGAAAAATCCACCAAGAATTATTTTGTCGCATCATTGGTCAAAATATACATGTAGGTCATGTGGCACCCATCTACTGGAGAATTGTCGTGCAGTTGAAAGTGATAAATGATAGCCTGCAGTGGTTTTATCTCGTTCAAGTGTTTAGCCGCCATCTTGGACTTGCAAAACGTGGAGAGTTGGGACGAGTGAAAGATGGCGGGGAAGGGGGATAATTCTCCCCCCTCCCCCCTCACTTGCCTTTCTGCCTGACTCCCACTCCCTTGTCCATTGTTTTGTACTCACCCCAATCCTCCAATGTTTTCCTAATCCAAGATGGCAGCTTCTAAACACTCGATGGAATATTCAGTGCCCGCCTGCCCAAAATATGCCTGCACTGCAGGCTAGATAAATGAAAGAGACGCGGTTGTCTAATGGTTAACTCTAATGGTGGAACTCATTTCAGTTGGTTTTGATTTTATTAATTTTAATTGATTATTTTATTTTTATTACCTTCAGCCTAATGGTCGATTTGAAGTAGGGAAGAAGATTTGTCTTAGTATGTCAGCCCACCATCCTGAGACATGGCAACCATCATGGAGCAGTAAGTACCAAGTGCTCAATTGACATGCAGTGCCACAAAATATCCATAATTATATACCCCTGGCGTGAGTTTTTTTAGCCAATTTTAGAGCGTGTTCCTCAGTTTTCACATATTTCCATGCCAAGGAAGGTTATTTTGTTTAGATCCCCACCCCTCTGTAATTTTCATTTCAGGGGGTGTTTTATATGAACTCCCCTACCTTCTGGAAATTTGAACCCTTTTTACACAAAAAAATTGTTGTGGGTTGTAATAATATTTTGAAATTCCCCACTAATTTCTGCCATAAATATCATTGCTCATCATTGTTGCTTGACTTTAATATTTAACCTACAGTTGTTCAAAAACATGATTATTCCATATAGTGCGCACTTCGTGAATTACAAGCTTCAAATTAAAATGAATTGTGAAGCAACTTGTTAATTATTACTGTCAATAGTTCGCACTGTGCTCATGGCTTTGATTGGATTCATGCCGACTCAAGGAGCTGGAGCAATAGGCTCACTGGACTATACTACTCAGGAGAGGAAGGTGCTGGCAAAAAGGTAAGTTAACTGTGTGCTACCTTGCTGTTTTTTCACAGTGTGAAGAGTGTGAAGAGTGTGTTGCATGTGTGAGGTGGTTGTGAGTACATTTTAAAATATTTTAAAATTTGATCATCACTGCCTACACAGTCGGGGGAATTACATTTTATAGTACCAGTTGAGGATAGACTATGAACAGTCCCTCTTTCCCTTTTTTGTCAAGTAAGAAGCAAAATAAAGCTTAGCGAGAGGGGAAAACATTGCCTCAAAAAAATCTGGCAACTTTTCTTCCATCTCACTTTATTTTGCTTCTCACTCAACAGACTAAGGGACTGAGCCCACAGTTTTCATCACCCAAGTTACTAAGCAACGTGGGTCATATCTTGTGCTCGCACTTCTATTTTTTGATTGGACAATAAAAACTGGAAACACTTATAGTGCTTCAACAGAGATTTGCTAAAAACATCAGAGTTTGTTGTTCCCCTGACTGTACATGTATACAGTTGCCTATTGTCATGTCAGTGTCCATGTTTATTCACTGCTTTTCTTCAGAAGGAAGGTGATTTAAAAGTATTTATTTTGGAGTATTTTCTATGAGCTATTTTTTGTTGGTTGTTGTACATGTATTAACATTGATGATGGTTGTACATATTTAGATCACTTGACTGGAAGTGCAATGGTTGTGATGTTTGTATGAAGACAACTCTACCAGAGGCCACTGGTGTGTGAAATATTATGCTATGAAGCAATTTAAAGGGAGTGTTTCACAGTGCACGCGCACCTGTGCCGAACTGTGAAACAATCCCCTTACATGGCCTTTTCATGTAAAGAGCTGATTAAATTACTGACCAAAAATAAATTGTTGTTCCCGTAAGCGACTGCTGATTAGAATTCCATGTTGGTTTTCGTATCTTTCTCCTAACTTGCATTTTTCCGTCTTCTTTTTAAAATTCCCAATCAACATGTTATTTTCAACATGAAATTTCTCCTTGCAATATTAATACATTGTCAAGCAGACAGGTGATGAGAATTTAAGAAAAATATGGTCTTGATAAACCATCTAGACTGTGAACAGTCCCTCTATTTTTTTCGCTGAAATCGTCGCGCTGTCACGATCAATCGTGGAGCCGCCATCTTGGATTATTTGGCGAGCAAAATTGTCCTCTCCCCAGATTTCGCTCGCCAAATAATCCAAGATGGCGGCTCCACGATCGATCGTGACAGCGCGACGATTTCAGCGAAAAAAATAGAGGGACTGTTCACAGTCTATAAACCATCATTCCCAAAACTAAGGTCGTGTTCTATTCGGATCAACCGTTTCAACCGCAACCGGTTTAGGTTGAGACAGTTGAGGTTTCCCAATAGAACGCTTTTCCAACCGTTTTCGGTTGAAACGGTTGCAACCGTTTCAACCTAGTTTGATGCCGCTTGAAAAAGTTGATCAACCAAACCAACCTAAAACGTTTTTTTCCAATAGAACACAAAAAAACCCAACCAACCTAAAATGGTTGCTCCCAATAGAACACAACCTAATGCTAAGTGAAGTGTATGGCAATAATATTGGTAAGGACATATGACTGACAATAATCAAACATTACATTTTAGGTGAATCATCTAAAGAGGCAGAGAAGGAAGCTGCTGAATTAGCTGCACAGATTACATTTAAGGTACGTTATCACAAGTCAGCATATAGGAGGTGCTATCAATAATGGCCTAATGATCAGTGTGTTGGATGCCAGGTCTGAGCCTTGCCAGGGTCATTGCGTTGTGTTCTTGGACAAGACACTCTATTTAATAATTCTCACACAAGCTTTTAGCCAGTTGGTGTCCTATGGATGCCTACTTTTAGGCAAAATGCACTAGGGAAAATGTACCCCAGTTTTCACAATTTTATGGGAGAACACCCCTCCAGGGCGCTCGCTTTTCAATGTCTGGCTAAAAGCCTGCAGTCTCAAAGTGCCTCCCTGAACCCAGGAGTATAAAATAAAATGGGTACCAGCAATAATATATTGTAATAAGGGCAACCCAACAAAATACTGGGTGACTCAGTAATGCAATGGATTAGCATCCCATCCAGGAGGAGTTATTATACTCCTAGTCAGTTAATGCTACAGAAACCAGAGTTGGAACACTAGCATCTATGAGCCTTCTGCCTCCTCCAATGCTTTGGATTGGAGCGGACGTTACCTTTTCAGCAATCTTCAACACCTTTTTTTTTTTTTTTTATACAGTATTTCAGTTACCAACTTTTTTTCTCTTCACTCAACCTTGCAGGGGGAGAATGAAAAGGAGAAACCTTCGGAGGGTACTGCAGCAGCACCAAGCTCTACTGCAACAAGCCAGCCACAGGCCTCTACAACAGAATCTGTTTCTATGGCTAGTTCACAAATGGGAGCCTCTCCAATGGGCGTGCCGCCACAGTACTATGCCTCATATCAGTCGCAGTACCCTTATTATGCAACAGGGTACCCAATGTACAACATGATGAATACAAATCCTCTAGCGGCGCAAGGTTATCAAAATAATGCTGCACCGTCAACTGTGTTGCCAAATCAGACGGAGACTGTTCCTATACCAGCTAATCAGAATGCAGGAGAAGGTGGGGCAGCTAGTAGTGTGCGTCAGAGGACTGCCGCCAATCATTCTACTGCGGGTCAAAGTACACCTCAGCCTGTAGGACATGCATCTCAGACTAATTCTGTTATTCAAACACAACCGCGCATAACACAAAACAGCATGGCCTCGTTAATTGTTTTATGGGTTTTAGCTGTGTCAATAGTGGCGCTGGTTTGTAGAAGGCTCCTTATGATATCATAATGTCATGTCGCCAAATTCTCACCCTTGAACACTGTAATTAGATAATAAGTATGTACAATAAGAGGTGTGATGTACAATTGAGGACTGCTACACACACCTCTAAATATTATAAATAGGGATGCTCATCTTGCTGTTTCGGGATTGGTGTGCTTCAGACAGATGGACCAGATGTATGCCGTGTCTGTGTTTAAAATAGACCTGTGGTCTCATGGCGATCTGTGAAGATGGAAAGATTTCTCAGATGATGCTGAGAAGATTTGTATGAATTGTTCAAATTAGTTATTATTACATGTAAAAATAAAGATATTCGTAACATTCTTACTCCACAATTTTTCCGAACCTTTTTGATCTGCAACCGAAATTTCTGGGGTTTTTTCTTTTATTTAAATCACAACTGCTTAGGGAAACCAGATAGACCAATCACTGCTTTAGTGACCACACTTGATGCTGAATTTTTGCGAAACATATTAATGGTTCTTGCAGACCTGCTGGCGACACCCAAAGTTGTCTCGACTAGTTTCTATATGCTCTACGGTACTTTTCTTCGTCAAAAACCCTCCCAGCCACAATACTCTTGGCTACGAGCCGGAAGGCAAAATAGCAAATTTTGCTTCGTAAAATATTTTTTAAAAGGATGTCTCAACTGCGTGGGGGGTCACCTGTCAAATTATTGAAAAGAAAATTTTCCCTTCTTAAAACCATATATAGTTTCAGGTTCTTCGTTTTGTTGTAAAAGCTATAGCGATGTTTCTCGTTACGTCACCTATTGTTATTAATGTGCCAACCAGAGAACTATTGGCTGTTGAAACAAAGAGTTCTTTTGTTTAATGGTTGCCAAATTTGAATAACAAAACACATTTGACGTAATGTTGATCAACAGTGAACACTCCTATTGGTAACTGGACACCTTGAAAATGCCGGGGGGGAGAAATGTTAAAGAGTTTTAAGAGAACGAAAAGGTCTAAAAATGTTTGCGCAATTATAAGAGATAATCTTGCATGCTTGTTGGATTGAAAGACTGTTCAAAACTGCGATTTGACAGACACAAATTAAGACACCTAATGTGTATTGGCAGGGATTTCGATTCATGATTTCTCCTGAACCAACAACGCTTAAAATTCAATTGTTTCATTTGAAAACCCTGTCACGTTTTATTACAAGTCAACGGCGCGCGGGACTTTTATTTTTTAGGCAAAAATTTAAGCCTGGTTTTCACTAGCGACGCAAGCACAAGCGCAAGCAACATACGCAGTAACGCGTCGATCATCAGTGCCTTTTGTTTAGGACAAATCAACACGTTACTGCGTCTGCGTATGTTGCTTGTGCTTGTGTCGCTAGTGAAACTGACCAGGCTTATAGCGATTGAAGTGCCAGAAGTGCGTGCTTTTCTCGTGGTATTTGTCGAATATTAAAATTGTTCAATGCACGAATAGAAATGTCAACGAAATATTAAAAGAAGTCTCAAAGGACACGCCCAGTATTTTGGTGTTGGTCACCGTTGCTTACATTACTGTGATGAGGCGAACCGAAGCAGCTCTATCTTCTCCGATGTGCTCCCTTCAGTTAAGTTAAGTACACGTTTTCTCTCTTCTCAAAGTTGTAATTCATGTCGTTGTCAGCTTTTTGTTTCGTTTAGCAGTGAGCCTTCAATTTTTAGTCGTTTAACAGTGTATTTGATAGCTATTCTGTTGTGAAAGTTTCCGCGTGCTCATCAGTGACGCCAACAAAAATAGTTGAATATTTATGTTGCTGAAATAACCGAGTTACTAACAGAGTACTTTTTTCGTGAACAATCCGTGATGTTTCTGTTCGTTTGGGCAAGCAAAGAACAGTCGGCCGTAGAATGTTTCATACGCAATACTACTTCAGCCACAACTTAATTCTTCGTTCCTAATTTGCGACTGTTCTGTTCATAGTACTGCTGTGTTCATCAAATTGTCATTGCTCTGAGTTGGAGAGGACACGGAGGTCGTATTCATCTCAACCCCGGGATCTCAACGGTTTTAACTGATATATTGGGGCGGTCCAGGAATTTTTGACAGGGGGGTCCTAGGGTTTTCCCCGAAACTGTGAAGTAGAACGATAATTTTTGGAAGTATACGGCAGTACTGAGTTATTGTTAAAAGGTGCGGAGGGGAGTGTTTGGAGACCTCCACCTGAAAAAATTGAGATTTCAGGCTCTGAAAAGTGCGTTTTGGTGGATCCTAGAGATGGTTTTGCTATGGATAATGGAGAAAGCAAAAAATCCTCAGGTCTGATAGGGGGGTCCGACCCTCCCCTGGATCCGCCACTGTTAATAACACCAGTAATTTCCATGGGCTTTTAGTGGTCGTTTGAAAACTTTATTCCACAGAACGAGACTTGCTCACTCACAGTGAACAAGGTATCACATGTGACAAGTTTCATGTGCCATTGTCAGCAGTATGTGCGATCTTTGACGAAGCAATTAAATAGCTTTAAATCTCTGTCATCTCTGTGAAACCTCAGCGAGACTCATTTGCTTCCTATACATCGCAAACAGATCTATGACCGGCTATTTTATGCATAAAGAAAAGAAGAGAAAAAGAAACAAACAGAGCAAAGTGATCTCATCCACAATTTGCTGAGTATTATTGACTGACAATCTCTTCACTGGAAGGTGAACCGGAAAATAATTCAGTGTTATCTAAAATTAGCAGCTCTGAAATAAGATCTAAAGAAAATAATTATAAAACAATTCCTAATCAAAGAACCAGAAATGTAAACATTTGATTTGCGTTTTTGTTCTGCGAGAATTCCATCACGGAAACTGAACTAGGCCTGTTGCTGTTCACCAACGTTCGCCGAACTCTTTCTTAGTTGTCGTTTCAACTGTAGTATCAGTCAAAATATGTTTTTCTATCATTTCCTTTTTCTGAGAGTGATCCCCTTTTAAGTCTTTTAACCACTTCCGATTGTAGTTAACCAGTGCAATTGGAAAATAAATCCATAAGGAGGATATATACAACTTCAAATTAAGTTTGTTTATTCGACAAATATATCATTTTCAGATACAGTTCAATTTTTCAGTAATGGTTTAACGAGCCGACAAATGATAGCTGTGGGAAAATTTCGCTTCATTATAAAGCATGTAACAAAAAAGCGATACAAATCTGGCTGCTGTCGCAAGTGAAAAGAACATTATTGTAAATAGAGATATCAGTTAACCCAAATAGTAACCGTAGATTGATATCGCATATGCCAAGCCCGGACGCGCACAAAACGGGCAACTGACGAAATGCTGACACAATCAATTGAACGAGTGGAAACTGACAACATGGACCATAGAGCCACAAAAAATAAGCGCGAGAAGCGAAGGGTTGAGCGTTTACGTGGGGAATTTGAATCTTTAAAGGATCTTCTTCCAAATCGTGAAGATATAAAGAACAAGTCACAGATCCTATGGAGCGCTAAAGAATATATTGTCTATTTACAACACAGAATAGATGAGTTGGAGTCAGATCTAACTGTCCCGAAGGAAGAAACCGAACAAGAACGTCCGAGTTGCCGATATTCCAAGGTATGTTCGTCTGTCCTGTAATGCATGGCTAAGTTAGTAGAAAACTGGAATTGCTAAACACTCATTTCGACAACAATTAATAAACTTGACTTCACGCCGGTCTTCAGTTGTCTCAGCCGCACCCATTTATCTGCAGTCATAAAGTTGTCAAGTCATGTCTTCGCGAGAAGTTAATTCTTGCTGATACACGTTCAGACCAAGACGGCAGCTTTAATGTGTGGTTCTATTCACTCGTTTGAGTTCCAAGCTACTGAAAAAATATTTTAAAATCCACCCCTTACAGATTGCTAGACAATGTTAGTTCTCTGTTAATAGTGGATTTTCCTGCCTGCTTGAGAGTCAGTGTATGTAAAACTCATTTGCCCAAGAACAGACAGTACAATCGGAAAGAAAATCGACAAATAAAATATGTACCCACCCCCTTCCCCCCGCTTCCCCGACGTTTCGACTTTCCTTAGCCTCCACTAACTGCCCCTGGGTCTCCGAGATGTATCTTTCAAAGAGTAAACTTACTTTTGCGTCGCGTGTAGGTCGGAATATGCCGATGTAATGCTTTGAATTCAGTTCAGATAAGAACTGACTCCTGCGAAAGATAACCCAGCCCTTTTGGACAGAAAATTTTCGTCTCACTGTTAAAAATGTCAACTGATCAGACGGCGGTATAAATTTGCTGCCTTCAAACACAAGTCAGAAAATGTACAGCTACTGTGTCTGTGGCGATTTCTCACACATTTATACAAAATTCCTCATCATGGTGAAATCCTCGATCCTTTATATGAAAATACGGGAAACATGGCGAGACAGTAGTGTATGGCATAAATATTCACAACTTGTAAACTTTTTAAGATATCTGTCAAAAGCCGTTTTGCTGATCTCGTTTGAGGACTGAACTGTGGACTATGCAGTCACGTTCTATATTTTTTTCCATAGACTGTCTGAAAAATCCTGTCAAGAACTGCGATAAAATTTACAAACAATTGTATGCAAAATCCTTTGCAAGAAATCAAATATTTCTATTTCAGAAATCAAAATTTTCTGTTTCAGTCATTAGATATTTCCAGAAGCTTATCACCGAGGTGATAAGCTTCTGATATTTCGCATAGTATATTTCAAATCGAGCTCTTCGAGGCATGTTTGCTCCACTAATCAAATGGCGAATGTAAAGTTACCGTCGAAAAGGCCTGACGCAACTCAACCATCATTTTCGCAGCAACAAACAATCTTGTCTCCAAATCACGCCCTAAGATTGTTTCAATTCTTCTCCCAGGAGGTCCAACTTTAATTACATGCAAGAGAGGATAATCCTATCTTTTGACCTGCTAATAAGATGAGCTGTCATCGTGAATAGCGGATAACGAAGACCAGAGGCTTTGCCTCGGAAAGAATAAAAAGGCCGTCATTTCGTTTCGTTTGACAGCACAATTGTAAGCCTCGCAACAGAGTATTTTAACACTTCTCGAGAGAAGTACAGAAAATTGAATATTGGTTTCTAAACGTTTCTAATGAGCGAAAAGTATCGGAAAAAGTAAATGATCTTCAACCAGAACTCAAACTATTTTATGTATTGGGAATCGGTCGAAGGAAAGATAAATTAGCTGTGATTTTGTTGTTTTTCAACGAAAAATAACAAACAGAAAATTGCACAAAAATGAAACAGTCAATCAACAGAGGAACCAAATGTATTTAGTGGTTTCACTGATATTTTCACCAATAATTTTCAGTTCGACACTCCATTCAAAGTATCGGCATTTCAAGCGTGCGGTATCTTTGTTTTCATAGGTAAGCTATTTATACACGGCATTGTCTATAGCTTGTGTGTCTAAAGTCACGGAAATATTAATTAAACTCTCGTGCCAAGATATATATAAAAACATAATTTAATATTTCGCTTGACGACGACCATTTACGCAAAAATAGCCGACACTGATTTATTATTAAGAAGGTGGCAACAGACGTCTATCTTCGCGTGCTTTTTTCTCCCGGTCGAAAAACAAAATTGAGCGAAGAGATGGTCTGTTTACTGAGGCATTGAATACTTAGCAGTTGTACGTGTGATCTGTTTCAGCAGGGACAGCAAGAGGCATCTTATTTACGGCAAACGCAAGAGCAGTCATCCTCGCCATCTTCTTCCAATGAAGGTACTGATCCAAAATCTATGTAATCACCATGCCAAAATCATTTGCCTCTTTGCTTTAGTTTACACCCTCTGAGCATGGGTGCATAGGCAACAACCGAGCCTGCCGGCAGGTGTAGGAAAGGGGAGGGGGAGTTCGAGTGCGAGCGCGAGGAGATCCCTCCCCTACGCCTGCCACCGCAGACTAGGCAACAACCAGCTGCTACAACCGTTCCGTTGTGAGACAGGTGGTTTTGCTGTGCACGAGGCACCAGGCACGACACAGGAATCGCGTTGCACGGTTTAGTTTTGGACAAAATAGCAGTCGTGTTTGGCCGCAAGCTAATTCTATAATTCGCGGGCCTCATTGTTCAACTTGAGGGTATTTACCTCTTGTAAGGTTTCACGGTCCCTGTCAAACATCAAGCTCCCTTCAGGCTCACCAAAAGTAGGTTTCAGTTCAAATATTTTATATAAAATTTGGTACCTCTTTGTCAGTCATGCACAGGATTTTGCCTCAAGCTGGACCAATGAAGGTAAATCGCCTGCTCTTTTTTAAATACTGGCGTTTCTTCCTTTTGTAACCACTTTGTCCGTTTTCCAGCATGTCATGAAATGGACAGCGAATGCAGTTTGATGGCATCAACTTGGTTTTTATCCAGTGACAGCCTCACTGACATCGAAGCACAACTGGATGAGTGGATATAACAGCTATACACAGGAAAACAAAACCACTACAACAAGACGAACTTGCTATCAAAAAGGAGAACCCCTGGTGCGCTTGTTATTTAGCTCTGAGCTGTTATACGTACGCTTCAGTGACCAGTATGATGTATGCGTAATGCGTGTCAGATTTATAATGAAACCTTTAAAATGACATGCAATCCTCGCCAAAAGTCCTTGGGACACAACAAAATATCGCCAGAGACAAAATTTCTCCAAGTTTCAATAATAATTTCAATATTTTTTTCCTCCATAGAAAAAAAAATCAACATTGTATAGGGGGTGGGGAGGGGGAGGTGAAGACAAAGACTACTTGAGGGCACAAATGTGAAGTGTCCCAAAACGTTTGACAAGGATTGTAGGTTAGGACACGCTATTCTCGGCGACTTTTGCTGCTCCAAACTGCAAAATTGTAAATTTAAATGAAATATTCATTTAAATATTTCATATCATCTATATAACCAGAAGCTAATAAGCTTCGATAAGTTCGAAGTTCGTTACGAAAACATCAAGAGGCAATCAAGGCTCAACTATAAAGAAGCTATAACACGATGTATAAAGTATTTTTTTTGTGTGCAAAATTACCTTCAAACTATAATAATAATAGGGCAGAAAAACACTAAAGAGGTAATAATAAGGCAAAAAGGAACAAAGATGCCTAAGATTGGGGAAGATTATGAACAAGATATAAAGGAACGAAGAAAAAAAACATAACTTCACTCGCAATAAATAATTTTTACAAACTTATGATATCAGAGATTGTTTTAATACAGGTTTTATCAGACTACAAAACATATTTATTTAACAGCTTGTACGATAACCGATTTCTGTTTCTTTCGAATTTTTTTCACTTTTTCTGTCGCGTCTGCAAAAAACGTCTCTTGTTTGGCTTCCATTTCATTTTGAATAAAACGCAAACCAGCCAAGTTAAATCCAATGGTGTCCTGCCGGAAAGAAAAGAAAAATTTAGAAGAAATAAGATTAAGGTATCTTAGTTCTAGTCTACACAGAAATATCGAGTAGGAAGATGGATATTAAAATGATAATATTCAAAGACAACTTATAACAGAGCGGTTTTCAATTGAGTGTCGTAAAACCAAAACCAAAGCAATTGCAATGGCCAATCACAACAAACGTAGACAACACAATGAACCAATGAGAACTCGAAGCAGATACACCGAACGTAACCTGCACCAAGCGCGGGAAAACACGTGTGATTTGATTTGTTTTGGTTTTGCATTTGATTGGTTGAGTAGGTGGCGCGAATTTTTTTAAACCAATCACAGACCAGTAAAGCAAAACCAAAGCAATTCCGGATTAATTGAAAACCGCTTTTTTAAGAGTGATCAGAATCTATTTTCTCCTCATAGTATCAAGAGAATTTCCCATAAAAACAAAGAAAATTAAAATAGTTCTCTAAGGCTGTCGAAAAATGGTTTGTCGTCTTTTGCGAGAACTATAATTCAGTCTAAAAATAGCCTGCGTAGCAAGCGTTCCTGTACGGACGAAGAGCTTTTTCTGCGTTCTGGCCGCGTGAAAATTGGGGTGAGAGCAAAAAAAGTCGGAGGGGGTGGGAGATTGCTACGCAGGCTAGTCTAAAAATTCCCAAAACTGACAACTAAAATACAGTCGAAGCTCTCTAAGCGGACACTCTCGTAAGCGGACAGCTCCACTTCTCCCGCCTTGACAAAACCCCGTTTGAACTCTAGTTCATACAAACTCTGCATTTACACATTCCCATAAGCGGCCAGCTCCAGTTGCGGACACTTTTTCTGCTCCCCGAGGGTGTCCGCTTGCGGGAGCTTCGACTGTAATGGTTAAAGTATACAGTGTACAACGTGTACTCACCCTCAGACCGTGAACACGAGTTTTAGCGTGCTGTCGCAGAGAATCAATCACTGGCACAAGAACTTGGTTTGATACAATCTGGTTGTGGTGAATCCTAACAGAAAACAAAAACAGGTCATACGAAGAAATATTGACATTGCCTATTTCACACATTACGGTCCTCCTTAGCCTGGTTATAAACCGTCTTCTTTTATTTGTAAAAAGTTTAGATACAGTATTACTCTGGTCAGGGGAACAAGTGCCGGTTTTGGCAAATGTTCGTCGAAGCACTCGAAGAGTTTCCGAATCATTTTACCCAATCAGAAACTAGCGGACTCACGAGTATTCCGAAAGCAATCGCGGCCGGCAGCAAATACGTCATGTTGCTTAGCAACTTCGGGGACGAACACCGCGGGCTCAATCCCGTCTCGGAGATGGGATTTCGTCAGCAAGTGGTACTTGTTCCCCCGAGGAGAGGAGGAGAGTGGGCAATGCTTGTCCATAATTGTCCTGTTGAAAATACTGAACGAGCTACATACGCCTTATACACAAGACTCAAGACATCTTGTTGCGCAACATGTCCCATTAATTTCCCTTGTGAAGGGAACATTGTCGTAAGACCGCAAATGATACTACATCATGGTCACGTGTTTGAAGAGTGTGTTAAGTGCAATCGATCTTGGTTCACAGCAAGATAACACTACAATCACTTACCTCAAAAGGAATGAGAGACATCTACAGGATAGTTCGACTTCCCAGCCACGCTGAATTGAAAAAAAAAAAAAAAAATACAAAACTTGGTTTATAGCTCAAAATAAAACGACGATAGAAAATGGGATAAGGCTATCATAACAAAACTATACTCCAGTCCTTCTCAGTCGTCATGCTCATCCGAACCCATGACCCTTGCGAAAACCCAAATGCTCTAGCACTCTCTAGCACTAAGCTATGAATCCACTGGAAGGGTTGCAGTTCATTTACCTGAAGCCAGTAATTGAGTAATGTCAACATCTCAGTTGCAACACTGAATGGCAGGACAATCAAAGCTTCTTCTAATTCACTAAAATAAATAAATAAACAAACAAACAAACAAATAAATAAATAAACAAACAAACTGAAGAATCGTCATGACGTTTTTTTAAAATTGTACAAGTCAGTTCTTTTTGCAACAGTAGGATTCTCCTGTGTCCTTCAAAATGTACTGCAAATCTTTACAAGTGGCTCAAACTAATCACTTTCAATAGCTGGGGTACTCTAATTCATAGCACATGTGCACAACGCGATTTGTTGTAAAGTGTGTAAACTACGACAAAGATGCTGGGATAAGCGAAGCAAACAAGACTCGCTGAAACCTCAAGTACATGTCGGGAAATTCCATAGTGATGACGTAGAGGTAGCAAGCCAGATCTGTGTAGAGCTTCTGATTGGTTCCGAATCGATTTACAATCAGAAACTGAAACTACCCCGCACTACTGTGTTCTCCGCGTATTATCTGGACTGAGAAAAAGCATGTCTTCTCAGCTTGCTATTGAAGAATGGTACAAAGTAACATGGGCACACATCACAAACCTTGAACGAATCTTCTTTACAACTTCAAGAACATAACGAGCAGGCTGAAGAGAAAATAACAAAATCAGGACAAATGTTTCAGATATCTCTGCCTTATACTGTGTATCTCGAGTAATAGAGCGATTCTCCAATTACACGACAAAAGTAATTCCGTGTTTAACTTCTGTCTAAAACATTAAAAAAACACCTTATGCAGCAAATTCTTACCGTTATATTTCCATAAGCAACCAGGATAGGATGACTCGAAGGCACCTACGAAGAGTGAAAGGTTTGTTCTTAGATGAAAATAGTTAAGAAGTAGCCATGAATACCACAGGACGCCATTATCAATACCTTCCCATGTCCACCGCCTTCTTCTTCCATCTTAGTCGTTTCTTCTTTGTAAAGATCAATAGCTTCCATTAATCTCTCCGCCTACAACAAACAAACCTTAAGTTATTGGCTGTTTTGTTTTTACTTACGGCCGCCTTGACAAAACCCTGTTTGGACTCTAGCTCATACAAACTCTGTATTTACACATTCCCGTAAGCGGCCAGCTCCAGTTGCGGACACTTTTTCTGCTTCCAGGGTGTCCGCTTATGGGAGCTTCGACTGTACTCGTTAAGGCGTATGGTGGTGCTTAGATTGGAAGTGGTTTTGTTTTATTCCGCGATCATGCCTTTGTGTTTCTTTCAGTGTCTTATTTCTTACTTTCTTCACAAATCGAATTTTTGAATAAAATCACCATTTTGAACAACGTGGTCCACATTACCAGAGCTTATCCCAGTTTCCGAAGCATGAAGCCGATTAGAAGTATTGCTACTCCCCCTGGATGGGATGCTAGTCCATCTCAGGTTACCCTCCAGCATTTTATTAGGGTTGCCCTAACAGTTCGCCGGTACCCATTTATACCCCGATTGGAGAGACACTGCGAAAGTAAAGTGTCTTGCCCAAGAACACATGGTGATACTAAAATTTCTCGAAAAGGTAATTCAACCCTTACCGCCTTCACCGTCTCCATCGTCTTTTTACCGGCCTTAACGGCTTCTCCATCTACTTCTCCTGGAATCTAGCAGAGAGAAAAAGTCCTCAGAGAGCGCAAATATTATGATAACAGGGAATAATCACCCAAGTATACACATTATACGACCCCAGCTTTAAATGGACGATTTTTATTGGCTAACGCGTGGGTTATTATTTACTGAGGACTTCTGAGCTGTCTAGGGATCAAATATTTAGCAAGAGTGTATTTACCAGTGAGACCCTCAGAAGAAAGATTTCACTCGTCAAACTCGTTCTAACTTTCGACTTTGTAGTCAGTTGAAACCTTAGTGTGTTACCTTTCAAACGAAATCCGTGAGTAGGAGTTTCATGTGGTGTTTTTGTAGAAAATGACATTTGGAATTTTTTTGTTTAAGTTTGAACTTGATCGCTCTTGGAAGTGAAAGGCTAAACAATGACCACAGTGCTATTCGTGTTGCATACATGACAGGTTTACCACTTGTAACTCACCACTCTCTCTGTGTTCTGTGCAAGACTCTCTTCATATTCTTTCTCCCTTTCCTGCAAATAGAAATCAAGTAAGTCAACTGTGTAAGGATAAAAACTGTAGAAAATGTCAACAATAAATCGAGAACCTGCTCGCGTTCTTCTTCAACAAACAATGGTTCATCTGTTCTCTCCCACAGTCGCAGAGATCTGTCATGAGAACCTGTCGCCTGGAAAATAAAGAGGAGATATTTATGACAAACGCCTGCATATTTCCTCGCACTGTATTTTAATTTTCTATTTTACTGCAAACTGTAGAAGGCAATTACATTCAACTCTCGCCTTGCAGACACCCCGTTATGACGGACACCTGCTATTACGGACAAAATCCAGCCCTTCACCCGGCGAAAGCTATAGAGGTCTGACTGAAAACAACTCCCGCTATTGCGGCGGACTCTCGCTGTTACGGACTCCAAACTACGTGTCCGCTATAACGAGAGTTGACTGTACATAAAATTCCGATAACAACCCGGGGATTCTTTTTGTTCAAAAAATGTGTTTATTTTCGGGGAAAGGGGGGAGGATTTAGCGTTTCAAAAATGACCGGGCACATATTTGGAAGGGACTTTCGCGTGTGAAAATTTTAGGTGACTCTCTAAACATCACGATATTAAACACAAAACAAGCTTGGCCCATGCGCTAATATTCGGAGAGGGGAGGGGAGGGGGTATTTTGGAGGAGGCTTATTATGGAATTTTACAGGATATATTTGCAACTTATTTTAGTTCCGTATTCTATTATTGTATGCTCCACATTAGTTACCCACCAAATAATCTCCATCTGGACTGATAGCCAGGCACCACACTTCCGCATGATGACCCTGTGAAAAATAAAACACAATCACAATGCTTTTAGAGCGCTTTTGCGATTAGTTTTGAAAGTGGGCTCTGTAAACTAACGTGTGGCGTATTCTGACCAATCAGTGGGCTTTGTACAATAACGTGTGACGTATACACTATTCTAACCAATCAGAGCGAAGGTTTTGTCTTTTCACCCAATCAGGTGCAAATCAAAATCTAAACCAATCATCATTAAGCTTACGACTTTCCCCGCTCATTTTTCCCGCGCTCGACGCCGACTACACAGCAATGAAGCAAAACTGTACCTGTAGCGTTGTAATGTGTTCAAACTTATCCGCGTCCCAGTATTTTAAGGTCTTGTCCTTACTGACTGAGAAAAAATAGTGCGTCTTGGGCACAAACTGTGGAAAGGAAAAACATACAAGTAATAAACAAATCAAATTAATTGTCAAAACGTTTCAATGTAAAACAGAAGATCACTCCAGTGACATATAATTGTACAAATCTAATTGATTTACAACAAAGAATGTTCAAAACTGTAAACAAGTCACGTACCTGTACACTCATGATACTGAAATAAAATAAACAAAAAACAAAAGGGTTACAACTTTCTAATTACAGACAATTAATACGTTAAATTATTATTTGTATTCTTATTTATAGCACATGACCCCACAAGCATTGTCATGCTTTAATTATCATTGTGTCAAAATAAAGGTTATTGTATTGAATTGTATTTACTACGCTCTCTTGAAAAACTCGCGCCACTTTCTAATAACCAATCAGATGCCAAACTGAAACCAATCGTGACTTGGTCACACCCGTTTTCCCGCGCTTGGCGCCGGTTACATGTATTTGCTTCGAGTTCTGATTTGTTCTTTGTGTTAATTGTTTCCAACTGCACTAAGCAACATGCCACATACACCAGTCACTAATATTATAACTACTCATGAGCTGAACGATCTTTTACTAACCTGTCATCATGTCCAAATATCGATTTGTGACAGTCACCATAATCCAAACCCCAAATCTTAATGTTTTTGTCAGCTGATCCGGTGATAATCAAACTGCTATCCTGTCAACATGCAACAGTAACATTAATTTGTTCAGTTCACTTTATTGCAATGTTTAGTTGCAATGGAGTGCCTATTGATAATTGGTCAAGCAAATAAAGCTAACTAACTCCATGTATAAGGTGCATGTAATACATATTGACTGTACAAAAACCATGGGGACAACTTGAAACTGGATTTACATTTCAAACTTAGTTAAAACATTACTCGAACCCTAATCTTGACATATTGCCTGTTTGTTTTGCTGATCAACAAACCTTGTCATTTCCAGCTTAAAAATCTATCCTGCAAATATTCTATCTTTGCACTAAACTGACGGTATTGCAGTCTCCTTTTAATTTGTTGACACTGACAATATCTATCAAGTACACTTGTAGGCCTAATGATTAGAGTGTTGGACCCCGGATTGAGCGGTCCGGTTTCGACCTCTGGTCGGGGTCACTGCATGTGTTGTGTTCTAGGGCAAGACACTTTACTTTCACAGTGCCTCTCTCGATCCATGGCCCGGTTGTTCGAAAGCCGATTAACGCTAATCCAGGATTAAAAGTTAATCAAGGTTTTAATTCCTCTTGTATAAAAGTGTTTTTCTCTGCTAATATTTTGTAGAGTTTGACATTACTCAAAGTCAAAACAGAAAGACAACAAATATAAACAGAAATCCTCACTGAAAAGTTACAAAACTGAAATCAAAATTCGCGCTAATCCTGGATTAGCTTAATCGTTCTTTGAACAACCGGCCCAGGAGTATAAATGGATACCAGCGAACTTTCAGGGGAGTAGTGATACTCCTAGTGGATTCATGCTACGGAAACCGGAGTTAAGTGCCGGCCTGTTGACTCCGAAAAGGTACTTGTAAGGCAGCATGCAGTTACTTGTTTGCAGTACGCGTTAGCCAGTATATTCATACTTACTGAGGAGATGTCCAGTGTCATAACTGGAAGCTTGTGTCCATACAGAGACAGAAAAAACTGGAGAGTAAAAGGAAAAGTAATCAAACAAACATGCAGTGGGATACTAAGCTACAGTAAAATCATAAAATTAATATATTCACTTGTGAAAGAAAGCAAACATTATCATGACATACACAGGGTTTGTTTTTCTTGGAGCAAACAAGTCGCTCCATATTCAGTATCAGTATGACTTGTTTGAAAGACTTAATCTTGTATTAATATTTATCTAAAAAAAAAAAAATACAAAATAATAATAATAATATATAATAAACTATTAAACAGCAATTTCTTACACTAACTAGTAAACTAGACTAACCTTGAGGGTGTCGGCAAAGAAAACCTTGACTGTACAGTCAAGAAGACTTAGAGCAAGCAGTCTTTGATTAGGACTAAAACAAGAGGAGAACATCTTTCAGAAATGTCAGATTTAAAATGTTCACTTCCAAGAGAATGGTCACACTTTAGGAGTTCATTCACAGACTCATAATGTAGAATCAAATAGATTAAAGGTTTTATTCTGAGAGTAAAATGGTTTAAAAACGTTATCACATTGTGAAAGACCAGAGATGTCATGTTCACTACATGTCCACTGACGGAAGGCAGCCATTATATTAATTATTGCCTCCATTAGTCTCCTTCGAATGTACTGTAACTAAGGCCACTGTGACAACATGGACCAATAACACAATAAAATGCATTCATACAGACATGTATACCTGTATTTCACACACAACACCTCTTCCTTCAGTTTTAAAGTTTGTACATGAGTGACACCCAGTCTTTTGCTGTTGAAACAATCACAGGAAGCAAAATCTGTTAAATTACTAAAATCTTCAACACCTTAAAGCACATCTTTACCTTCAGCTATTTTAAAAAATAATTTATAATAATCAATTCATAATTTATTAATTTATTAACTAACAACTTTGTGCTACAACTGGCTCCACATGTAAAGCATTGTTAGTTTCTCACCTGACTTGAGAGTGTTGGGCATCTGACACAAGTTCAAACTCCCAAAATTTGACAGTGGAATCTCCACTACCAGACACAAAGCCACGCTGAACAAAACAAACAAAAAACAAGATGCTTGTTCATACAAATCTGAATACACTGTACACAACACTGCACTAGGACACCGGGATGTCTTGAATGTACAAAACTAAATTAATCACTCAGATTCCAGATCAAATTGGAATTTAGACATGTTGGTTTTTGTGGAGGGGGAAAAACTGGAGTACCCGGAGAAAAACCCTTGGAGCAAGGATGAGAACCAACATCAAACTCAACCAACATATGACAAGGAGTCCAGGATTCAAACCTGGGCCACACCCAGGGGGGCGCAGTTGGGAAGAGATAACAACTTGCTTGCACATCTTGGAGAGTAGATGGGCTAGTCTAAGCCAGGATTTGAAAAGTGAGAATCCCAGAGTATGTCCACAACAGAAATTACTAATTTCACACCCATCTTTTGCACCTCTCCATCGCTTATATCCTTGAGTAAACTCCCAACCCCCAGAGCATTCATACAACACCCAGAAGCTCTTCCAAGAAATAGCTTCTCTGGCTAATAGCTTTCTTAACGGGCGGCAGCACTGAACAGACCTTGTCATAGGCCAAGGAAATTGACCAGACTGGACCCTCGTGAGCGTCTACTGACTCCAGTAATTGACCAGATGATATGTCATATATCTCTAGCTTCCCAGCCTGTAAACAAGAAAAAATGATCACTTACAGAAGTTATAGCAAACATCACAGTAAGAAGGTCTTTTTTCTCAGACTGCTGTTTTACATGTAGTTCTACCTTGGTTCCTACAATGACATGCTTATCCCCTGGCACAAACAAGGAGCTGAGCGCATATCCTGTTGTCAGTGTTCTTATTGGTTGATGTGATGATCTGTCAAACAATATATATTCTGATAAGTCAGTGCAATAGAATATAAAATAAAAAAAACAAGATAGTGAAATAATCTGTAATAATTTTATAATACGAATTACAATGCAAAAATGTAAATTCCTATTAATAATATTGTATGATTGTGTTTGATAAAATTGAGGCACAAATTTAAATGTAATTTGTGACATCACAACTCAGTGGTAGAGTCTGTACAACAATGGAACACAAAACAATATTATTTGACCATTAAATATTGCAATGTGGTATGGACTGGATGTAGTACCTGTTCCACACTTTGATTGACTCCTGAGAGCCTGACAATAAGCAGGATCCATCTGAGTTAAAACAGAGAGTTCTAAAAGGAGAAACATACAGTACAGTTAGTTCAAAAATATCTAGTGTTATAGGCATGCAATGCATGCACAAGGCTATGTAGATGTACCCCTTTGCACACAATGCGAGCCTATGATGCGCTAGATGGCTGGAGTGAGCGCAAAGCGTGAATGAACAGAAATGGGCCGAGTGAAAGTGAGCAGAGAAGAAGAGAGAAAGAACCTCTATCTCTCTTCTTCTCTGCTCACTTCCGGTGAGAAGGTAAAAATAATGCGGTCTGTACTATTGGTAGCAGAAAACGGGTACTAACCTGACATCTGATCTGTGACCTGGAAGTGTTACAGACGACACACATGATGATTCCACTGGTTTGAGACTAACTGAGTACAACTGGATGGTATTATTTTGGAGTAATAACAGGACCTGCGGAAAGTACAATGATTATCAGATAATGTAAAGAGGTATAGTGTATTGATTATTTGAGAAAGAAACTGGATTGAAGCTGTCTGAATCTACTACCTGTACATGTCAACTGAATCCTTTCAAATACACAAAAAAGACAGGAAATTACCTTTAAATCATCAGCGAGTTTATCATAATACAAGTCAAACGATCTGCAATGATAAAATCAGTGATAAAATCATATATTCCTGTCCTTTCTGGGTACAAATAAATGGTTGTTGCTGTTGCTGTTCAGTGACAGAAACGGTTAATATGAATATTATAAAGTTAATATTTTTCAAAATAAGAGATAATACTGGAAAGCAACAACTGTTAATAATAATAATAATATCTCACACTTAATGAACAGTAGCTCAATAGAATTTCATAATGCTCCAACTTTCTAAAAATGTGACACCATGTGACTTCTGACAACACACTTACACACAAAAAATACATACTTACAATACCTGTAAGTTCTTAATAGACGGTCATTTCCTTACTTGATTTTTGAGCGCAGTTTAATAGAATGTAATCTTTGCAGTTCATCTTCTACTGTTCTTGTGACTACCACATCTGATTCTAATTCCTATAAATAAACATGAACATATTTGTACATTTAAATATGGTGGACAACTGACAAGGTGAGAAATTGTGAAATATATTTTGTATTGCCATTTTTACACTGTTTTTACTGAAATGTTTTAGTGTGTCGAGAGAGTAACCTAGATGCCGATGTCAAACTCTTCATATTTACATTTTTTCTGGTCTCAGCAACCGAAATTGCTACAAATGGTTTGATCAAAGTACTTTGCAATAGGTTACCTTGTCACTGTTTTCTTTCCTCGCTTTTTTCCTGTTTAATAAAAAAAGAAATTAAAATTAACAAATCACGAGTAATAGGTTAGTGTTTCCATTAATCTTTTTTATCAAAACTATTTTAACCAACCTTTGCCTTTTCAGTTTCTTTTGCATGTGTTTCTCCATTTCCTCATCATTTAAAATTTTGAACAATTCCAGTTGTGAATTGTTGCCCTGCAATGATGGAAAGAGGACAATTTTCACAGACTGAAATTAACTACAGCTACAATATTAAAATGATGAATTTTGTCAGCCTTCACTCCTACATACCAGACATCCCAAGAAGGTTTGCGATGAATCAGCCATTACTGCTACCACTCTTTCATGGCTGTGACGAAATATTGAGCCAATAAGTGTACAAGACAGCTGACCACCCTGAAAGATAGAAATAATTCTCATCTCTCAGTCATAAGTGGATCAAAACCTGAATCTATTTGCAAGTAAAACAGTGTAAATTGTTATCTACTACAGTCAAAGATTTCTGAGCACTGACACTGTCATAAGCGGATAGCTCAACTTACGGCCACCTTGACAAAGTCCTTTTTTAACTCTAGCTCATACGGAAGCTTTGATTGCACATGACATAGCCCTTCCTTCATAAATGGTACATGTAACCTGGGGTAATAGCAATGCAGCTCCTTGCTAGTGACTCTGTGTAATGGAAACCAGGGTTACACACTGTCTTTCCTTACACCCAAACTGTCCTTGTACATGCAGAAACCTAGCTAAACCTAAATCCAGAAGGATCATCATGTCTCCCTGTAGAACGTTTGCTCAACGTAACATGATAACTGTAATATCTTGCTTACCTCAGCCGTTTTCTCTTCTGATTCTTCATTTAATCCAGCTTCCTTAGCACTTCGCTTGCTGCCTGGCTTCTCACTGCTTTTTCCAGATTCTTCCGTATCACTCTCAATGCCACTACTTATCTTCCAAACTCTTAACTCACTGTCTGAACATCCAGTGATCAATCTTGTTTCATCGCAGGCAACTGTGAAGCCCCAAACCTAAACAAAATAAAACAACATACACAGGCAGATTTTTAGCACATATTTTTGGATACAAATGAGACTTTCCACCTCCACATAGTATAATTTTCCAAAATCATGAATCATTTGCATTTGTCAGATTCAATGTACCGAGTGTTAATTGGTGGAATTTTCAAATGGGCTGTAAATAACAGTAGCCATGCATGGTGCATGATGGAAATGTCAGTGAGGTAGGGTAGAGACTTCTTACGATTCTGCAACAGCAGGTACAAAATGCAGGTCACTGTCACAGGTCACCCCAAGGTTAACTCTAACCCTCACCCTAAGCCTAACATTAGGATTAAGGGTTATAGGGTTAGCATTAGGCTGAGGGTTAGAGTTAGAATTAGGGTGACCTGTGACCTGCATTTAGATTTGAACCCTTAACGACTAGAACAAACACTTGTTGCCACTTGAACAAACTTCCAGTCATTTTCCAGATAATAAATTCATTTAGAATACATGTATTTCAGAATATAATGCTGATTACTAACCTCACTTCTGTGACCAACAAGAGTAAGAAAACAGTGCTGTGTGTCAAGATCCCAGAACTTTACAAAACTGTCTTTAGAACTGACAACCATAAACCAAAAATATACAAATTATCAATCATGATGCTCACAACATCAAGCAAAGCTAGGGGTAGGCGTCAATTTTTCCTTTGAGATTTGAGATTTGGAACAGCAGAGATACATGCATTAGTGTCTGGGGGGGAGGTTAGGAGTGTTATAGAATAGTCCAGAACCAGGGTTTTTGCTGAATTTTTGTGTGGAAAACTAACATTTAGGAGGTTCAGTAGCTAATTAATTTACAGTGCATTGGTCAAACCTGCCCTGTCGATCCATTGTCCTTACATGTCATATTCTTGGCAAGACACAAATACTATTATGGCACGTCTGTACAACTTATTGAACAACCTGACAAAATTCTGGGGAATAATGTGCAACACACTAGCATATTATCCAGGGGGGGGGGGGGGAGGGGAGTGCATGTACTTAGCAACACTCCTACATTTATGTAATTATACAGTCAGTAGCTACTTCAGGCTTGCCGATGATTCACTATGCTCTAGCATAGTGAGCAGAGTTTAGCACACTAACGTTCTTTGTTGCGATATTTAATTATGTCATCACCCACCTTGTTATCAGGATATTCTGGCTTTTCATGAAATAGCATTGTGTTATTAGCCCTTTGTGGCCTTTAAAACTGTTAATTGCAAGAAAAAAACAAATTAAATCGAGATTATTGTTGATAATATTAACAATGTCCAGTTAGAACTTAAAACTTGGCTTGGTTTTTCTGATCAGCAGTTGCACTTAGCATAATCCAGTGGCTGACTGTCTGGCAAATTCAAAGTCTGATTGGCTACGCAGATAAGGGCCTTTTATCAAACAATAGAAGGACCTAAGAGCACATACATGGTTTTTCATGTATTATTGCAAACAACAAATCCCTTTTATATCAATATTTCTGTGTTTAATAGATCAGCCACTGGATTACACCAACACAAACAGTTGTGGTTGGTTTCTACTGATAGTTTCATTGTTTCAAGATCCTTACCGGTAAAGACCTGCTTCATTAACAGTATCCCAAACAATGACGTCAGTATCCTGAATAAACAGAAAACAGGAATTACAGACATACATTGTACAGCTAATAGAGATCCATGTTGTCAAAAAAAAAAAAGTTCATAATAATCAATTATAATAAATAGCATCACAATGGTGAAGTTGATAGTAGGTTGGGTTTTACTTGGCCAATCTTGCCTGTTCCTAGCCTACGTAGCAGCACTGGAGTAAAATACAGAGCACAAGTTGGAGGGGCACATAGCAGGAAAGAGACATGTTTCTCGCCTCGTGCCACGCGTTTCCTTCCTCGTGTGCGCCCTCTAACTCACGCTCTATTTTACTTCAGCGCCTGCTATGCAGGAAAGCCTTTCCAGGCTCTCGGTTAGTGGTGTGAGCGCGTGAAGTAGCGCATTTAACTTCCAGCATGTGTTAATTTTTGCGTTCGCTCGCTCTCACCCCTCATGCTTTGCACACTCGCCCCCACGCTTGCACTGCCCCACTAACAGAGAGCCTGGAACAGGTTATGGCCAATCAAAGTCTAACAACTGTCGGGGTGGAGTTGACGGCAACATGACGGCAGCAGGAAATCAACGAACACTTGCCATATCAACTCCACCCCATACTTCTTAGATTATGACTGGTAAAATCAAATGAGAGCCAAAAACTTTTCAATTCTATATTTAAAGAAAATACCCTTGATCCAGAGACAAGCCTTCCACCAGAATCATCAAACTTTAGAACAGACACTGCTGACTTATGGCCACTATAATAAAATCAGTGTTAAAAAAAAGAACAGTCAAACAGGAAAATCTAAAAGATCTCTTTTCACCACAGTTCACATGACCTATTATTTAATTCATATGATTTTAATTCATATCACATACTCACGGCTGCTATGGGTTTGAATCTTGTCCTATTGAAGTCTGATTTTTTGCAGCAACTTTTAAGTTGCAGCTGTAAAACTGTGACAATCTCTTTCTCTTTAAATCTTTCACCCACAGTTCACATGAAATCACTTATTTCATACATTTTCTGATCAAATAATAATTATTTTAAGGAAATTCTATTATAGCTGAAGTGTATATTGTGTTGTCATTGTTGTGTAATTATTCCTACTACACTGACTGATTTACCTGAAGGTTATTTGACAACTTTTGTGTTCTAGACTCCACAGCTTGATTGTTCCATCTTCATAACTAAAAATACATGACAAAAATTTATGAAGATTACAGTTTGGAAGTAACATTTACATTCAAGCAATGGTGGATCTAGGGGAGGGACATGGGGGCTTGGGTCTCCTCTTGTGGACGAAAATACTTATTATAAGTAAAAATTATTTTTGGACCTCCACCCTAATAATAATTTATTATTGAAGGGCTCCAGGCAAAAATGTCCTCTTGGTTTTTTGGAAACAAAAGAAACAAAGGAACCGATTAACCAAAGGTTTTTTTTCTTGCCTGGAACCCTTCAATTTAAGACCCAAATATGCTGGAAATTTTCGGGCCCCACACTGTTCTGCTGGGGCTTGGGAATTGTTGATGAGTACAAATTATGTGAAAATATATGAGATGAACAGGTATTTTTGTTGCAGTGACAGCTTGGTGTGTTAGACTTGTTAGCAGTTTTCCATGTTAAATACTGTGCAATGCATGGTCTAAATGATTATTTTTATTTTCATTTCAGCCACCTCTTACCCAACAGCCAAAACCTGTTGATCAGGACTGACTTGAAGAGCCGTCACTTCATGTTTGTCTCCCTTCAGCACAGAAACCTGTTTTTGTACAGTTTATAATGCTGTCAGTCAAGGCCCAGTTGTTCAAAGTGTGGATAACTCTATCCACCGGATAAATCACTATCCAGTGGGTAAGTGTTAACAAAACTAACTATGCTATCCACCGGTTAGTGATTTATCCATTGGATAGCGTTATCCATCCTTTCAACTATCAGGCCCAGATTTAATAAATGCATGCGATACTGTTCATGACATGTCAGACATCTTAAAGCAATAAGCCATGACTCACTGTCGAGGACGACCTCAAAAAGTCAATCATCTAAATATAACTACATTTCCCTTTTTTGAAAATTTAATAGTTGATAACTTTTCCTGTGATAACACAAGTAGAAGTGAAGTCTAGGAAAATAATTATTAATAAATGCTGTTATAGCTCATGAACAGTTGTTTCCACAGCTGTTTTCAGTTGTAACCCACTGAAAAATTTCTTAATTAGTTTCTAGAGTTTCTTACTTTGCCACTAAATTATTTTTTATATATACTCTGCTGGATAAATTCTACAGATTGTATCAAGCATTGAGCACTAACTCTGAATGGATAACACTGATCATATGAAAATAATAGCAACTGCACGATTGAAGGAAACATTCTTATAAAATCAAATGAGGCTGATGTTTGCTACCTTTTCTCCTCGCCTCACATCCCAAATAACAACACTCTCCAACGCCGGACAAACTGCATACAGAGTGACATGTTTGCTTGCGTTGTTAGATCTTCTCCTGACGAACACAATGTTCGCCTTTAAGCTACTAACAACGCCAAAACAGGCTGATTGCACGTATCTAAGATATGCTTTAGTGAGAACCATGTTGTTTTTCAGTCTACTACACGTGAAGTGAAGGCAAAGACTTCATGTAAGACCTCGCATAATGTCGTATCGCTTTGTAACCACCCATCGAAAAAACAACATGTGAGCGAGGTTGCGGAATTTTTACCAAAATTTTTTTAAAACACTGACAGCAAGCAAAACACCGTGGAATCAAGGTAATTTTATTGAGATTTTAACCGTATTCCTACCTCTTAGATATTTTAGCCCGGTAATTTAGACCCTAGCCGTTACTGCTGACGCAATTAATATGGCATTATACATAACATGTCATAAGGTAGCGGACAGCTTAGGGTGCACGGTGGTATTCGAAATATAAATTAGAAATATGTCTCGCAGAACCCGCGCAAGTAAGAAATAAAGTATGATCGTGAACTCTACGCGTTCTTCACTAAACGTCATCCTGAGCAAAATCACAAACGTAGCTCGCGCGATGGGCCTTGTCGTTAGGTGTCTTCCAAATCCAGAAGGGGAACATATGCCTAACTTGCGATCAGGCCCTCCTCTAACCTTACCGCTTCCCCGACTTTCGCTCGGAAAAAAGAGCGCCTGATCGCAGGTTAACATGTGCCGTTTTTGGCAAATCTTTGTTGAGACACTCGAAGAGTTTCCGATTGTTATTATCCAATCAAGAAACAGCACGAGCACTCACGAGTACTACGAAAATTGTCACGCCAGCTCATCAACTTCGGGACAAAACCGCGGGCTCAGTCCCTTCTCGGAGACGGGACTGCAGTGCAGAGTAGCCTGCAGAAAGGGGAGGGATGACGGGAGCGCGAGTGCGAAGTACGATCGACGGGGTCCTAGTCCAGTCCCTGAACTCTCTCTTACCCCCGCCCATGGGGACTGGAACCCAGCGGGAAAAGGACTAAGTGGTTCCTGGTCATCATATAGGTAGCCTGTGCACATCCGCCTCCTCCCCTAAAAAAAATCGGGGAAATGACCCAGACAACACAAGCTTTAATCAATGGTTGTTTTATTGGCCAGTATTTACAATTGTATCCAAGCAGTGTAGAGATGCCGCTCAGCACACTTGCCATCACACGGTGCTCATTAGGGTTAGTGGAGAATTTTAAAAAGTAGATTTCACCCAAGTTACAAGTTAATTGCGGTGTATTGCCGATCCAAACATTATTCGAAATAATCCTACACGAACGGTGCCATTCGAACGTGGGAAGCCAAGCGTGTGTGTGTTTTTTTAATCACTCTGGTTTTAAATTCACTCTAACTGACATTTACAACAAGAAACGTTCATTCCCAGCTATGCAATGTATATAAACTTATAGCACTTCATAATGTTAAAACATTTGATTTTCCTGTTTAAAAAAAGAGAGAAGAGAAACGAAAAGAAACAAGACAGAAGTAATTCTAAATAATAAGAACAAGAGCTGAAATGAATGACCAGCCACTTCGCCTTCTATTCAGCGGATGCGCGTTCAATATTCTTTTCATAACTCGCATCTATACAATTATACAAATAATATCACGACAATAAATAATTTTCACATATTTCCTGAAGGTTAAGGCGAAGCGTCTTGGTAGTTTTTTTGTTTCCTGTTTATAGGCTTAGTTCTGAAGTCTAAATTGGTCAAGAAATTTGTCAGATAGGTAGAAAGAGCTCTTAAACTATGAGTCTTGAGCCAGGGATGTACCGAGATTCGCTCCACACGTTCGATTCACCGCAGTTCTGTGGTCGCCGGCCACACTGTTTACATCGGTGGTATTTATCACACTGTTCGTGTATCAACATGCCTGGACTCTGGGCATTTCGCCGTTCTTCCAGCTCCACATCCTTTTTACGGCAAGCATTAGCGGCCCAGTTGTCTTCAAGGGAACGACGAGCGTCTAAACGCTCTTGATGGCGAAGGGCGCGGTCCAAAATGATACTGCAGACACAAGAGGACATTAAAATGTTAATAAAAAGAACGTTGACTTAACGGTGCCCACCTTCGGAAGGTTCGACCCGGGGATACTATCATATAAAAGCGACGACGGTGATCGTCGGAAATTTTAAAAAGAACCTTTAAATGTATGTACCAGAATCTCGTTGTGTGGGAATCCAGATCATTTTCACTCCTAATAAGAGGTACATGTACATGTATCAATTCATTTTCAGTTCCTGGCATATTTTTCCGGTTAATACCCTAAAATATACCGGGGAAGCTCTAACGGTAGTCATTTTAGATTTAAACACGCCAAGCGATCCTAACCCTACCCCTGTCACTTTTATATATATGGGAGTCCCCCCAGGGGGTTCGACTGTAACGACCAATAATCATAGTTTCACGCGTACAGGTTTAAAGGAGCTATGTCACGATTCGCCAAGTCATTTTTGCGATGTACCAAATTCCCTTCAGATCTAAGGAAACCACAAAATAATACGTAACTGAAGTAGAAAAACACCAGAGAGGTAATAATAAACCAAACAGGAACAAGGATGGTTTAAGATTGGGGAAGATTGAGACGGATTGCGAAAGACTAAACTTTTCAAGATGCATCATTGGTGAACTTACTCTCTGCGTGTTCTTTCAAGCATATCTGACTCCTCTTTCTGATTCCGTAGATCCTTGAGAATAGAATCCCTCTTCCGCTGTGAGACCATTTCCAGCTGCTCTTGATACAGCTGATGTGCTCGTGACTTTCTCTCGATCAATTTCTCATCTGTCGCATCAAGAACACCGAATATAGGCGCCTTGGAGTCTGGCTCCAGCGCAGGAATAGGAAGGGGCTTGAAGCGCACCTGCAAACACAAATCATAAGGGAAAGTTGATTTAAACCTGTTACTCTTGTTCTAACTTTTGAGTCTGTGTACGAAACCCTAGTGTGTGACAACTTTTAAGGCTGTGGATGAAACCCTAGTGTGTGACCATTCAAATGACAGCTATCGAGCAGTACTTTCATGTGGTACTGTTTATTATGCTGTACATGGTGGTTCTATCTTTTAAGTCTGTGGATGAAACCCTAGTGTGTGACCATTCAAATGAAAGCTATTGAGCAGTACGTACTTTCATGTAGTGATGTTTTTATTTGACTTTTTCAACTAAAAATTTGGGATGTTTTTGGCAATTTTGATCTTAAACACTCTTGGGAGTCAAAGGGGTTATATGAAAAGGAAGGGGCATGAAGATGCAGCATCATTGACCTGAAAAAATCCTATCATTGACTTAGAAAAACCCCACCCTTCCACCTCTTCACGCTGAAATTTGAGCTACACCTGGTAATCTAACTGCTAACACTAACAGCCTAACTGTACTCTAACTACTGGTAATCTAACTTCTAACACTACTATCAGCCTACAACAGCCTAACTGTACTCTACCATTCTTCCTCCTGGAATTCCCTGGAAACGCAGTTCTGCCGTGTGCGAGAACGGCACAATAATCTGCGGTTTGGGAAGACGTAGCAACAAAGGTGAAGGACGCAGCGCGCAACTCACGGTCTTCCTGATATCAATCTGAACAAAAACAACACTCGGTTATCAGTTTTATTCTTTCACATTGTCCCCGTTACGTATTTATTTTTGGTCATCTAGTTTGGCGTGGCCGTTATAGACCTTTCTCCAAAATGGCCGCCGCAAATTCAAAATGATTAAAATTAAACTGAGCGGAAATTCAATACCAGCACCTGAAAGACCACCTCTTGTTTGGTAATCTTACGAAGTTTCGTTAGGTTAGGTTCTACCTGAGTCGAGAAAATGGAAGTTGAAAACTGGACGATTTAGAGACGTTTGTATGACTGGGGGTATGGCGAACTGATAGTTCCAGTTAAGTTTTCAAACTTCACAGTTCTGTCTAACTGTCTGTCTGTCTGTCTGTCTGTCTACCAGTCTATCTGTCTGACAGTCTACCTGTCTGTCTGTCAGTCTGCCTGTCTAACTGGCATTTTATTCAGTCTCTTCATCTTGCTGTTTTCATTACGTTGTTACTAACTGCAAACTAATGAAGCAAGAACTTTCAATTGAAGATTTCACCTGTACATCCAGCGCCTTACGATAAGCGTCACTGCCCATTTTCTTATCTCTCAAGTACTGTTCCCGCTGCAAACCCAAACTAAAATGGCAAAATATTAAAGTCAGTTCCCTTAGCTTCAGATTAAATCTATGCACGCACACAGAGTTTGACATAGAATAGTTCGGGGAACAAGTGCCGTTTTTGGCAAATCCTCGTTGACTGGCACTCGTAGCCTGCTCGCCGCTCGCGCATGGACCCCATACATGAGCCTGCTCGTAGGCTAAATCTGATTATTAGAGCGGTTTTCAATCGACTGTCGAAAGTTATCGCTGAATTGCTTTGGTTTTGCTTTACTACGCTCTGTGATTGGTTAAAAAAAACTCGCGCCACCTATACTCAACCAATCAGATGCAAAAGCCAAAAACCAATCGCGACTTGGTCACACGCGTTTTCCCGCGCTTAGCGCCGGTTACGTGTATTTGCTTCGAGCTCTCATTGGTTCATTGTGTTTGTTGTGATTGGCCATTGTAATTGCTTTGGTTTTGGCTTTACGACACTCAGTTGAAAACCGCTCTATTATCCAATCAAAAAGTAGCGCGAGCACTCATGAGTACTCCTAAAATTGTAACGCCAGCATAGCGCAACGAGGATACGTCATGTGTGTGGTTCTAACTTTTGGATATTGAGCAGTACTTTTCTGTGGTGGGTCGCTTTTCAACCTTTCCCAAAACTTGTCAAATTTGAACCTTAGTTTTCTTAAACTGGTTGGTAGGAGTGATAAGAGTAACTGGACAATCCTATTAACTTACTCTTCTGCCAGCTGCACCTGCTCCAATCTTTCAAGAAATTCCTGTTCTTTCTTCAGTTTAGAAAGCTTATCATATTTTGAAAGAACCTGGAAAGAAATCACATATCTCATGGTCAGCTAAATGGAAGTGCCAAGCACACTTTTTTAACCTCTTCGGCCTAGTAATTTAATTTAGTATATGTAATCTGGCTCCCTGGCATTTTTAGTTTTATAGTTATTTCAGGGAGCCAATATCCATAAATATTTCAATTTGTTTTTCTTTAAATTCTTTTATGTAATTAATGGGTAAATAAAGTTGTTGTACAAGCGGTTCTGCAATCACTTTATACCATTACTTTGACCAGAAGCAATACTTCTGCTCTGACTCACAGCTCGGCTAGTCGAACCTCCCGTAAGCGGACACCCTTGGGACCAGAAATTATGTATGTGGCTGAGCACATGACTAAATGTCCGCTTAGGAGAGGTGTCTGCCTACGGGAGGTGTCCATTTCAAACTGTAAAGCAAATTTGTATGGCACAGATAATAACTCACCTGACCACCCAAATCTTTGGAGTACTCATCCTGTTTTATATACCGGGGTGGGGTCAGGGGCCTGTTCTGGAATAAATATGACCTCTGCAAAAGAAGGAGACAGTTTCAAGCCATTATAGATGTAAAATATAACTTTAATATAACTCATACAGAATTTTATAAACAGAATTTTGTGGTAAGATACATAAATAACCAAATATACTCACACAAAATTCTGTTGGTCTTGTGCTAAGTTTTTCCTGAAATGCAACAAGTATGGCTTGTGTAAATAATACTCTGTCCACATAGTAAAATGCACATGATGAAGATGAAAGGCAATAACTTCATGTCGCAAAAAATAATGTTCTGTGAATGCAAACATTAATTTTAACTTAATAATACCTTAACTGCTTCAGATACTCCAAGATTAAAGGCAGCCACCTTCTGGTTGTAACGACGATTGTCAAAGTTCTTAGACTGTAATAAACAAGCAAAAAGTTAATTTAGACACCAAGAGAAATACATGTATGTAAAGTCTAGTAAAAGAGCAACAGAAAATGCCAGCAGAGGACAACCAGAAGACTGAACTGGTGCAAGGTGCGGGCAAGAGTCCAGAACAAGGAAGTATGCAATGGCTGCAGTACAACCATGTCACTTCCCTTTGCAGCAATACAGAGATGTAACAGGCCTGTGTATGGATCTCCTTATTGAAAAAGGGAACACCCTACAAGCCGATTTTGGATCTGGAATTAATGTACATGTAACTTGGAAATCTGCAGACTGGACAAGTGAGCTCAATATCTACATGTGCATGTACATAATTATGTAACTACAGTCCTTTGATTTGTAAAACAAAATCGTTGGAGACAAATGGTAGTAACCAACTTGTGAGCAGTAACTGTATTTTTTAACACCTACAAATAATTATCTCGGCCAAAGCCAAATACCAGACAAAGTTAGTCTGCACACCTGTTCCGTAAAAATTGCCTCTGTGTCCTTCTGCTGTTGGTACTGCTGTAGGAGGCGGTCCTGCTCAAGTTCCCGCTGACGACGCTCTTCAGAAAAGTAAATAGGTACATTCTTCTGAGACCGCTGGTGGCACAGGTAACACAATTCTTGGCCTGCCTTGTCACTATGACTACACCTATGATCCAAAAATTCACAAGATCAATAAAAAGTGAACAAATTATTGCAGCTGGAATATGTTCATATAAACATTCAACTTCTTATAGACCAACTGGGTTTTAATTCTCTCCCTGGAATAACTGTTCTATATATTCTCTCCAATACTGTTTTTCAGTTCATCTCTACTTCAGTAATCGGGAAGAGGAGCTCACATTAGATTGGCTTATACCACAAAATTATGGTAGTGAAAATAATGATTAACTGAATTAGCAAAAGGTTGGTAAAATATTTTCTAGTTACATGATTGTATATGGCCTAAGCTTCTACGAGTCTCCTTTAGATCAGTGGTAGAGTGTCCGACTGGTGTCCGTAAGCTAAAGCGGAAAAGGTCATACATAATTTGTAGGTTTGATTCCATGTTGGGAGAACTCGGAATTATCTTTCAGAGTAGCTTAAAATTACCATCATTTTCTTTCCAGAATACTTTCTAGTGTTTTTTTACTAACCACAACTTCTACATGCACTGTACTGTACCTTAGTCTAGATGGAGAGACAGGAGATTGAAGACAGTCTCTAGACTGATGTTCACCAAGGGATTGCTCACGTCTGGTTCCATCTTGTGTAGGACTTCTGCCATTCTTACACACTGTAGATCCTCGGATACCTCTGGGCGGACTCGCCTTGAATGGGCTCCTGGGAGGGGGTGGAGGCGGTGTCAGGGAAGGTTCTGGGATGCTATAACTCACACCAATGGCTTTGGCAGGTTGAAGAGTTGTACGAGAACCAACGGCAGGTGAAACTAGCCTTGATGGACTCTTTGGAAGAGCTGCAAATTTGGTGAGAAAAAAGGTTAATACTGAAATTTTAGCATAATCTAAATGGAATACAAAATAAATATTGTGAGTTGGATGGTGGCTGTCAGGCAGATCAATTTGTTTTATCAGGTGGTAAACTAAAGAAATGGCATGAAGAGGTACGGCGAGGTGTTCCATGGAACACAAGGTATTAAAATTTTTATGTGTGGACCAAAATAGCTCTTAGGACATGTAGTTTCCAAGTAACTATGTAACTGCATACCAGTTTGATAAATTTATGATGTACAAATGTACCAAGTTTGATTTAAATGCAAACAAAGTAGACTGTAGATTTAGTCCAGAAAGAAGAAATTTAAGCTTACATGTACTATTATTAGTAGCCAAACTGTAATATTTATTTATTCCTCCCCCAAATGATTAACCTGCAAACTACTGTAGCTAAGAGTATCTTTCATAATGTAAAATTAAGTATTTACTATCCAAAATATCCATCTACAAAATAATGTGGAGAGAATATAATTATTTATATAAACTTTGACTGTTTTTCTGGTTCTTGAAGAAGAAAAAAAAGGTACTAAATAATATTACAGTTTACAAGTGTAAAACAAAATACATGTGGCAATTAAATATGGCAGGTCTAATAATAATTATTGTTGTGTTGGTAAAACCAAACACATACTACATGTATTTCAAAGAAAGTTCTAAAAAGATCTTACTTATCACGTAGCGATACTTTAGTGGCGATGAAGTTCCCTGGTGCTTGCCATTCAAAAATCTAACTTGCTTCAAATTCTTCGTAAACTGTGGAAATGATTTAATTCCTATAACCAGAGCTTGCTTTTCAGGCAAAGCGGGAAATGAAGTTTGATGATTAAAGCAGACAGCAGCCATGATAAACCTGCATCCTTCAAGATCTAGTTATAATACATCTGATGTGAATTTAATCTTGAGAAAGTTGATCAAACTTAAACATTCTGTTGCTATGCAATGCTGGCACATCATGTGACTTTCCCGATACGTATCGTTAAGTGAATACTAATTGCCGAACTGATAGCCATGTATTATTAAGGATAGAATTAAGATATGACCAGCTTCAATACAAGGCGAGTGTATTCATCAATAATTTATGAAACATGTCTTCTCTAAATGCATTGAAAGCTGAGAGCATAAATAGAAAACATTATTATAATCTTGATTAAAGTTTTAGTTCTTAGAAGACTCAGATTTTAAAATGATGACAAGAAAATTGCAAAAACATCTTCCTGTATTTTTGAGACAACTACAATATTGAGATTAAAAAAAATTAAAAAATATCATTTTGCAGTTCCTTAAACAAAACAGATAATATTGCAGTATATAGAGGATTTACTGGCACCTTCAGTACTTTATTTATTATTAATCATTTAAGTACACGAAAATAGGCTTCATGAATAAATCATTACTTTCAATGATTTCAAATATTACTTTAGAACTACATGTAGCTGAGGGTAAATCATTACATGGAAAACATGGACTATATATAACCAGGTTGGTTCTAAAATCATTATCTTGAAGTTCACACACACACAAAAAATTTATTTGCAAATTAAGACAGTTATCTTAGACCAAACTCAAACTTTGTGTAACTTTGTACAACATGAATATAATATTGCTGTATTCTAAAATGCAAAAGCAATGTTTTTATTTCTTATCATCAATTACACGTAATGCTAACCCAAGGCAGTAACAGAAAATTATTTTTGGATAATTCTATGTTTAGACTTAATTACATGTAACTTGACAAGTTAAAGTATAGAATGACAAACATCTTCCTCAACGTTATAAAAGATGTGGTTATTGTTCATCGTGGTTCATTAAATAGATGTAGATGAACGTTTAATCATTTGTCTCACGATGGAGTCACTTTGAGATGTTGATCGCGACGTTTCGACTGCTTTACTGCTAGTCTTCATCAGGCGATGAGGTCAATTGTTTATGTGTCGCTATATGTAGCACCTTGGTTCGTTGCTATTGGTGCATTTAGATCCTCATTATTATTCCGACTAGAGGCTGTTCCCTCAGTGGGCTGACTAGTTGTTCCCTCAGTGGGCTGACTAGATGTTGTTCGGCAGTTGTGTTTCTTGATCGTAGGCATCCATACTTGAGGAATTTCGATTCCACCATCCCTGTTGATGTTGTTTGGATGAAGTCTTATATGTATGGCCTCTTTAACCTTTCGAGTGTACCAATGAGGGTCTCTGTCAATAAATTTAACTTCGCTCCAAATAGGAAAGTGCCCAGTCTCGTTGGCATGTTCCGAAACTGCGGAGTTCTGAGTACGAGCAAGCCGTATGTCTCTGTCATGTTCCTTCATTCTTTCACGCATCGATCTCCCTGTTTCACCGATATATACTTTGCCGCATTCACATGGAATCTTCCTCAACGTACTAATGAAATTCACAGTAACTTTCAACTTGAGATCGTGCTGAACTTGTAGATTATAACCAATATCATTGTGAATTATTATAATGCTAACCTGAGGCAGTAGCAGAAAATTATTTTTGCACTTTTAGACTGACATGTTAAAGTACAGAATGACAAATAACATCCTGAAAGTTCTAAATAAATGAAATTTGTAGTAATTATAACTTTTAACTTGAGATCGTGCAGAAATACCAATATCATTGTGAATTATTACAAACATCACAAAATTAGGACAATCAGTATGGAGAATTTAAAATTTCAACCTTAGATGTGAAAGCTTGCAATTGGCAAACACAAACTGTTCCAAATTAAAGCAATAACACCATGCATGCAGTCACAAAAGAAACAACCGTCATTGATTATTTTTGTTTCACTGATAGCTTCCAAACAACCATCAAAATTCAAACAACCAAAGAGCAATAAAAGTTCAAGTAAAACTTTTTTAAATCACTCTGTTTAGTCTGGTATTCAGTTTCTTTGCCAAAATTTAAATGTAAAATTATGAAGATAAAAATAAAATAAAATAAAAAATTTTCTTTTGCCAACAAATTAATTAAATTTAGTTTCAAGGATTTTTTTATCCCAATGAGGGCAGAAAATTGAATAATCCAAAATTAGCAGAAAATTTTTCTTCTCTTTGTTCGTAAATTTGTCAAGTAATGTGCGGTTCCAGAAAATATCCATACCCACCCCATGTGGAAGGTTGTTGGAAATTCCGAGGGAGAGGGGGGTCTCAAAAACTAAGTTAACATTTTTTAAAGAAAAGTATGAAGCTAAACTGGAAATTCTAGGCAAACCAAAAAACTTTCCGTGGGGGAGGTATTGGATATTTTTATGAACCACACAATTTACAACTGTATAGCAACCATTGACTCTAATTTGTGAAGCAACATGTAATTTATAAAATTGGAGACATTGATAAATGTGAGACTGAATTTGAATAAGTTTGGCTTTCAACATTTAATTAATTGAATAAGAAACACAATGATATTGAGTAAGATGTTAATCAATCAGTGACACAAGCTACTCCGAAAAAAATTGTTAATCACTCAGTGATATTAAGCTACTCCAAAAAAAAAATTCTAAGCAACTTGTGTCATACATCGTTCTCATATATTTCTACCATGAAGCTTAAAATGTACCATCATTTATTTCCACAAATGCTATCATTTTCGTGCAGAACTTTTAAGTTGTGTATATAATAAAATAACTTGGTGTACACAAAATTTAACTACGGTAGGAAAATCCAACACAATGTTAATGGAGCGCATCTTGAAATTTTCAAGTTCGTCGTTCGCAAATCGGTCTTACATGTAATCTTCTCCATCCTCAACTATCCTTGTTCCTGTATGGCTTCTTATTCCTCTTTGGTGTTTTTCTACCTTAGTACACTATTATTTTGAGGCTTTCTTCAGTTTGAAGGTGATTTTGCACTTAGCAAAAAAATGACTTAAAATATTGTGACATAGCTCCTAAAAGTACTATTTAAGATCTCGGCCATCATCATATTTAAATGGTGCAGTATTTAACTAAGATACTGGTAGAAACACAATACCACCAGCGCTTGCCATTCACTTGACGTACATGTACTAACCTGTGCTAGAGTCTTCATCATTGTGCTTATTGTCACCCAGAGCTTCACGATTGGTACTTGTTACAAAAATATTGTACCTACTGTACTTGCTTGTATAATTATCTTTGGAGGGATGCTCCAACAAGTTATAAATTCTTGAAAATGTACTCATTGCACCGTTGTAAGCATCGGGTCTGGGCTTTTTTGAGTAGGCTATCATGATGACAGTTAATCAGTTACTGACTTAACTCAGTTCTTAAACTGTAATACAGTGCACACATAAAACACATGCATGTAGCAGCAGTGTGGTTACCATGTACACTAAAAGGTCCGAGTTTAACTTACTGCTTGGTTGCCATGAGAGCTAAATTCAATTAAATATTGATAGCTTTACTGACTTCCAAGGTTATAGTAATTAGCCAAAGCTGTAAAAATGTCACCTGAGAGTAACACGAATCAGCTGGAGATTGGACAAACATTCAATCCTCATCAATTAGAAGCTCCTTCATTGATCTCATGCTGAGAATACTACTTGTATAATGAGATTCTACACATTGCCTTTATAACCGTGCACCAACAGGATGTGATAGCCATTGTTGTGCTAAATAAATTATTACATAGATTTTGACAGCCTGATATTGGATAGCTGGGTACATATTACTTTTAAATATTTTTGAAGAAACATTTTAACTTATCTTATGTAATTCCTTCCTTTACATGTAAATCTTTCTTTCTATATTTTTGATCTTAATTGTAAAGCACCATGGGCAATTAGTGGATGTGGCACTATTTATATTATTATATATATGACTGGGAAAGACCCAATGCAGTTTACTTAAAATATTTTTCAATTATTATAATATTTATTGCGACTTACTCAGTCACAATATGCAGGTCAGAAAAACAAACAACAAAACATGGAAGATATTAAATAAACATATATAATTAATTTACCCATGGAGATTCAGGCTTCTGGTCAATTAAAAACAGTTATTATTCACAAAATTATCACGATGCCCATGTATGGTCAAGAAGCCCTTGTTATTTGTCACCCGTACATGACCGATATCCTGCATTGTATGTAATGTACAGTAGTTTCCCATATTTGGAAGTGTACAAAAAAATATTGGAAATCACTGCAGAGTTTGAGAGAACCTTTAGGACATTTTGATGCTTTTATCTTATTATCCTGCTCAATCTTGCGGAATATTGTCTGACTTTAGCCAACTCAGCCTATGGCCTTGTCGGCTAAGTATCAGACAATATTCCTTGCAATTTCGCAGGATTTTTAATAATTATTCTCCAAACGTTTAACCATCCAAGACTGGTGAAAATCTGACAGAGATTGATATTAAATTTGCAACTTGTAATCTCCAAGAGATCTAGATACATGTACTGTAAGCTAACGAATTTGATCAACAATAAATTTATTAGCCAAAAGTCGCCAAACTTTAAAAAAAGTCTTGGCCTCACAAGTTAAAAAGTCAAAAGTCTTGATCAGGCTTGCAGAGAAAAAGGTTAGTCTTGCCGTCTCACAGTGTCTTGAATTTACCATTCACCACCCCAGCTCAGTTAATAAATTTAAATGAACTCACCATCCTCCTCCATGGGTAGGTCCTGCTCTCCTAACAGTGGTTCTACAACAGGTATTAACCCAGCTTCCACTTGTTCTTGCTGTGTTCGAATATTATCAGGAGTTGTAACCTCTCCTCTTGCTAACTCAGCCTCGTTAAAATCCTCGTCCTGCTCTGTGATGGTGGGCATTCCTTCCTTGCCGAGGCTTTTGTTTGGGTTTCCACCTTCTCCTGGAGTAATTCTAAAGGACAGTAATGGAAACGTCACCTTGCTCTCTTTGCATGAACAAAAATACTTGGTAGTTTAAAAGTATCACAACTGGTTTGAAATTTTACAAACCAGTTTGTTATGTCATATTTAACAAATAAAGAAGCCAAAACCATGTATTATACTGTCATAAAACACGACGGGAATTTGAGAACACGAGAGAAATTTAGAAAACACGAGCCGCAGGCGAGTGTTTTCTAAATTTCTTGAGTTTTCTCAAATTCCCGTCGTGTTTTATGACAGTATAATACATGGTTTTAGCTTCTTTATGTGCTTTAAAATATAGATTTACGCGCGCAAAACGATAAAACACGCTTTTCTATGTTATATACTCTGATAAAACATGGTTTTTAACCAATCAGAGCGCGCAAAGTTTTCAGTTTATATTTTAATGATCAATAATAATTGAAAGCCTGTATGTACTACATGCAAATATTAGATATTGTCTTCAATAATAGGGGTACATGTACACATTATGATGGGCAACTTGTAAAATATAGGAATACTTACCTTGGTAACACTAGAGTGTTACTAGTATGCGGCCGTGGACTAATAGGTTCTGACAAAACAGAGTCCGCAGTTCCAGGTCGCTGCAAGTTTAGAACAGTTAAATAATTCATTAACTATTATAACTAATTAATCTGAAAATATTAACCATTACATCACTGTGCCTGACATATAATATTGCCTCTTCTTGGAGTGCATACTTAACAATACCTTTGGCGAATAATTATTATTCACCAAAGGTAAAGTGAATATTGGGGAATATTCACCAATATTCACGAGCCTGAGGCGAATAATTGTTTTATAATATACAAATTGCAGAGAAAATGTTGAATTTCTCCAAAGAAACTGGAAAAATACGAAAATATTCCGTCATTTTTTCCCCGAGACAAAAACATTTGAACTTCGCGGCATTTCCAAATAAGGTAGAGAGGGTATAATGCCTCTGAGACCATGAGTAGGGAACCAATCAAATTGCTTGAAAATGCATTATCCCATGGTTAGTATATTATAAAATATAATAATTAATTGTATGCTCCCCAAGAAGAGGCACAAGGCACAGTGACATAATGGTTAATTATAATGCATCAGAGGTTCAGATTTGAGTCTGGCCAGGGTCCTTAGCTGTGTGTCACTATAATACTCTCAGAGTGCTTCTCTTGATCCAGAGGTGTTTATAAAGGAGGTGGAATGGGTGTGTGTGGGGGGGGGGGGGGGGGAGGGGCGATGTGATGATACATTGTAGGCCTTATCTTGCATGAATAAGGAGGTCTTGAGGGGGCGGGGGAAATTTTGGGCCTTTGGGCCTTACAATTTTCAACAATGTGAGGCTAGGGGTCTCTCCCTAAATCTGTCACTGCATTTGAAGGAATGCAGGAATGCAAATTACTCCTGATTGGTTCCATGCTTTGAAACAATAGACTTACATTGGACAATGCATGAACTAAGCTACCAGAGCCATCCATACTCCTTAGAAACTCTTTATAGAACTTCATTTTCACTTTGGACTCCCTTATTGACAACCGTCCGATCCCAGCAAAGTGGAACTCAACATTTCTTTTTGCTTGTACAGATCTACTCAGAGCCTGGAGGACTTCTTTCACGCAACTTTCGACAGTGTCTCTATTGAATGGTGTCTCATTTGAAAGGGCAGCAAAATTCAGCTGTACCACTGGAATTTGACCTATAAAGATAAATAATTACAAAGTAAAAATTAAGTAATTATTGTGAGCCTAAAAGTCATAAGCTTTTGGGGTTATATTTTTATGGCAGTCTTGCATACTCCATGGATATTATCTAATCTTTTTGTATCTATTTCATTCGTAAACTACACGTCCAAGGGGGGTACTCCAGATTAAAGTGACAGGGAGGTGTAAATGGGGACATTTATTAAAACCTAAAAAAATCACTAGGGCTTGAAATTCAACATTTCACGATTTTTCCTTCGCACCTTCCCGTCACTTTAAATTCGGAGTACCCCCTGGGACTACATACAATAGGAAATTAAAGGCCCAATCAAACGGTCACAACAAATGGTCACAACATTTGTTGTGACCATGCCCAGTCAAACAGCCACAACAACCTCTCAACATTTCAAGTTGTTGTGAGGGGTGGTCAAACGTACGGTGTTCGAGGAGTATCACTAGAAAATTTATCACTTTTGATTTATTTTTTGTCATTTTTGATTTATTAAGTGTGATTTTTGATTTCTCGAGTGATATTTTGATTTCCAAAATTTTGTGGTTTGATTTATTTTGTGCGATTTTTGATTTCTCGCGTTATATTTTGATTTCCAAAATTTTGCGCTTTGATTTATTTTGTGCGAATTTTGATTTATTTTGTGTGACTTTTGATTTCTCGAGTGATGTTTTGATTTCCAAACTTTTGCGGTTTGATTTATTTTGTGTGACTTTTTGATTTCTTGAATGAGTGTTTGATTTCCACAATGAGACTTTTGATTTCTAAAATGAGACTTTTGATTTCCAAAATGAGATTTTTGATTTCTCAAATAGAGTTTTCAGTCCACGTGACCTCCCGTTCTAGATTTGAGTCTTGTAAGAAGTTTATGTTTCAGGAGGGTAACTTCAATTTACATGTTTGCATGGCTATAGCATATTCATGCTTGACCTTTATAAATTACACCGCGGTTATTTAGAACTAGAACTTGAAGCGGCGCTTTCTAGTTCTACTAAACTGATAACCGTGGTTGTCTACAACGGCCCGGCTATATATATCGGTACTGCGAGTTGTGCTTTGCGAGTTATCCTTAACTTTTGCAGCATCTTTCAAATGATCAAACTTTGGAGTATAGTTTATGTTTGACCTTCAGTGGCATTTAATATCACCTTCAATTATTTTTCTCGCAACACACAACTCGCAGTATATCAGTATCCGTTGTAGACAACCGCAGTTATTTAGAGCTAGTAAGCGCCGCTACGTACACCGCGGTTACTGCATTTATGTAGAACTGTAAAGTTCTAAATGCGCCGCTTTCTAGTTCTAAATAACCGCGGTGTAATTTCATTTAAGCACAAACATAGATTCTTAGTCATTTTATACGGTGTTTGATCAGCAGAAGGGAATAGCGTGACACTATAAAGGTCAAGCATGAATATGCTAGCCATGCAAACATTTGCAAACACTGGATGTAAATCGCAGATACCCTCCTGAAACATAGACTTCTTACAAGACCCAAATCTATGCGTAGGGTGATTGATGCAATATCCTCGCCAAACTCCTTCTCTGTCCGCCATCTTCCCGACCACGCGAGGCTAGTACGGGAGGTCACGTGGACATAAAACCCATTTGAGAAATCAAAAGTCTCATTTTGGAAATCAAAAGTCTCATTTTGGAAATCAAAAATCGCACAAAATAAATCAAAGTGAAAATTTTTCGAAATCTAAGTATAAAACTTGAAATCAAAATCTGTGTTTCAGCAACAATTGAAACAAGAAAAGGATCAAACTGAGTGACAAATTTTATAATGATACTCCTCGAACGCGACGGTCGTTCGAGGAGTATCATTATCAAATTTATCACTCAGTTCGATTCTTTTCTTGTTTCAATTGTTGCTGAAACACAGATTTTGATTTCAAGTTTTATACTTTGATTTCGAAAAATTTTCACTTTGATTTATTTTGTGCGATTTTTGATTTCCAAAATGAGACTTTTGATTTCCAAAATGAGTCTTTTGATTTCTCAAATGGGTTTTATGTCCACGTGTTGTAAACGGAAATACGTCATATCACATGACAGGCATGTGATCGGATCCTCGTGGCAGGAGTAGTTTTACGGAGTTCTTGATCTGATCGGAGAAGACTCTCTCGAATTATTCTTGGATTTATTACCTAATTTCTCGGAATTTAGATCTTGTAAACAAGAATGAGTGTAATTATTGGAATTAGGATCTTGTTTTATCATCGGAATAGAATCTACATGTGAATCACGTGACCTCCCGTACTCGCCTCGCGTGGTCGGGAAGATGGCGGACAGAGAAGGAGGATATTGCATCAATCACCCTCCGCATAGATTTGGGTCTTGTAAGAAGTCTATGTTTCAGGAGGGTATCTGCGATTTACACCCAGTGTTTGCATGGCTAGCATCTTCATGCTTGACCTTTATAGTATCACGCTATTCCCTTTCCGAGTTCATCTGCTGATCAAACACAGATAATTTGTTCTTTATGGTGATAAAATGAGAATCTATGTTTGTGGTTAAATGAAATTACACCGCGGTTATTTAGAACTAAAAAGCGGCGCATTTAGAACTTTATAGTTCTATATAAATGCAGTCACGGTAACCGTGATGTACGTAGCGGCGCTTTCTGTAGCTCTAAATAACTGCGGTTGTCTACAACGGCCCGCCATACTGATATGCTGCGAGTTGTGTGTTGCGAGAAAAATAATTGAAGGTGATATCAAATGCCACTGAAGGTCAAACATAAAGTTTGATCATTTGAAAGATGCTGCAAAAGTTAAGGATAACTCGCAAAGCACAACTCGCAGTACCGATATATATAGCCGGGCCGTTGTAGACAACCACGGTTATCAGTTTAGTAGAACTAGAAAGCGCCGCTTCAAGTTCTAGTTCTAAATAACCGCGGTGTAATTTATAAAGGTCAAGCATGAATATGCTATAGCCATGCAAACATGTAAATTGAAGTTACCCTCCTGAAACATAAACTTCTTACAAGACTCAAATCTAGAACGGGAGGTCACGTGGACTGAAAACTCTATTTGAGAAATCAAAAATCTCATTTTGGAAATCAAAAGTCTCATTTTAGAAATCAAAAGTCTCATTGTGGAAATCAAACACTCATTCAAGAAATCAAAAAGTCACACAAAATAAATCAAACCGCAAAAGTTTGGAAATCAAAACATCACTCGAGAAATCAAAAGTCACACAAAATAAATCAAAATTCGCACAAAATAAATCAAAGCGCAAAATTTTGGAAATCAAAATATAACGCGAGAAATCAAAAATCGCACAAAATAAATCAAACCGCAAAATTTTGGAAATCAAAATATAACGCGAGAAATCAAAAATGACACAAAATAAATCAAAAGTGATAAATTTTCTAGTGATACTCCTCGAACACCGTACAAACGGTCTCAACATCGGCTCTCAACAAATGTTGTGAGAATGTTGTGACAAATGTTGTGACCATTTGATCGGGCCTTAACTCTCCCTGAAATTGATGCGACATTAATACATGTATTTGCATTAATTTAGGTTGTGTAAATTTCATGGAGTATTACTTTCAGCATGCAAGAAGCAGCTTAATTCCTGTACTAATATAAAGTCAGTTAAAAAACGACTGCAGCTTTCTGTGTTAGATATTTTACAAGATTTCAAGTTCCCCTTTGTTCTCTTCCTGCTTGCTTATATGCTGGCTAATATAATCAGCAGGAAGTACATGCAGTACCTTATGCATTAAACATACAAGTCAGAAAAAGTTGTCTGTCTTCATTCTGTACCCTGCGAGCAGAGTCCGCTTCGATCTTCCTAGAAAAGTCGGGAAGAGGATGATCAAAGGGGACTCTGCTCGCAGGGTACTCATTCCATAGTGTGTCATTCAAATTGCTTAACCTACTGACAGCACATTGTATTTATTGTAAATCTGTAGAATATATAATAATATTATGATATGGCGTGTGATCTCTTTTTATTCTTAAGGCTAACAAGGTCATTCAAAAGTTTACAAATATATCAGTTTCTTTCGCACAATGAACTTCCCTGACGAAGTTATAACGACCTTCTAACTGAAGCACAGCAGAATATTAACTACCTCGGTAACACCTGTATTCCACAAAGAATAGAATACTGGCTATTGTTATAATTAGTTTACCTGTAGTGTGATGTTTGGTGTAATTAAGAGCATGAGTCATCGCAAACTTCTCCGACAGTATAAAAACCGGCCTCTGGATCTGAATATATTTATTATTTCCAACGTCCAGCTTTTTCTGCGAGTAGGTAAAGATACCAAGCCCTGGAACACAAACCCCCTGCAGGAAAATCCAAGACACTCGCTGAGTGTTTATACGTACTCATTGGAAGGCAACATTAAACAATGAGATATTGGAATTTCAAACTACAAACAAGTCACCGGGGATCGCAAGCTTAAGATGCATGATCCTCGATAGTTTTTTGATTTAAAGAGATCTGTAGTATTGATTTGTAAAACTTTCTCGAGACAATAATAGACGCGCGAAGCTCGCGGAACAAGAAACATTCCATTGCACGTGCGAGAAGACCAACTTTCGAACACCACTGAATTCACTAACCTTTTGAAGGGCCATTTGTTTTTCGATGAATTTCGATACGTTGTCCCACACATTCACGATATCTGGAAAATTAAGGCATGTTAAAGATACTTAAAACGAAACTTGACAAAACAATATTAGCGGGAAAAGGCAACAGACAAGTTGACTCAATTATCTCAGTCCTTACCTTCTTCCGTCAGCTTCGGTATCGCTGAAAATCGATTTCGCCTTGCTTCCGAGACCAGTCCATACATTACCTCAGCCATTTCGGCTAAAATTGCCGAGTTTATTACTAAGGGTGATAAGTTTTTATCTCAAAACATCTGCTTGCCGTGAACAAACGCCACTTCGATAAGTGACTTCGGTTGCGGTACATAATCGTTGCTATGACGACAGCGCACCGCAAAATGGCCAGCGGAAATAAATTTACAGCTAGTCCCAGGTCTCCTCGGCAACACTCGTTCTTTAGAATCCGAGTGATCCCGAGGGAAATTGTGGACAAAACCTCGAGGAATCCAGTTGAAATTCATAAAAGCCGGATAAACACAAAATGATATAAACAAAACTTTATTCATTCTTTCTTTCTTACATTGATAATTGAAAAACATTCAAAATATTTTAAAATTGCACAATTCTTATTTCAGTTTTCTCTGATTCTCTTTGCCGCGAGATTTTGCAGCTGAACTCCCACGCAGCCAAGTCAGGAACAGGGCCGTTTGTTACTCCTCGTGTAGAAATACTCCGAAGGAAGTTGAATGACCATCTTTGAAAGCTGAGCAGAAGCGTTGGATTCTACCGTGAATTTCTTGCATCCTGCTGTCATTCTGGCAAAAAGCAAAAAAAAGTTACTGAACGTCTATGTATGTTAGCCTGCGTCGCAGACAGACAGACTCAACCGCCGGCGGTTGAGACCGTCTGCGACTCAGGCTAATGTATGTATGTCTTTATCTCCATTTTACCTTTGAAAGAACCAACGTAAGTACTGGCTACTAGGGGTTAAATAGCTACCACCCTGGATGGAACACCAGTTCATCGCAGGTAACACCCAGCTTGATACCTTAACAGTTCGCCGTACCCCTCCGGGTGGAGAGAGGCACTGTGATAAATTGTACAATATCTTGCCCAAGAACACCACAAAATGACCCGGCCAAATATAACCATTAGGGGTCCATTAGACCACCGCGCCTCCCACACGTTAGTACTGTCAGCTGTACTGTCGCCAGGAACAAATCGCGATCACAAAAGCGCATACATCTCGCCGCAGGCTGAAAAAAAGTTCCACCAATAACTCATTCATCCTTTAATTTTTGACATCGAAGAGTCGATCAAGCACTGAACGCGATTAATATTACTGAAGTATGGATTGCTTGAAGATAATGGAAGATAAGAAATCGAGAGTGTACAGTAACTGACCTTTGGACCAAAAAATTCAGAGGCATCTACACCAGGAGATGGAGGGTCCACCGGACCAAGGCCCGAATACCCTGTTGGCAGGCAAAAATACTTCGTCTTAGCGTCGTTTCCTTTCCGAGGGCGAGGAGGCGAGGGCATGGAGCGCGAAAAGGAGCCCCTCCCAATTTTTTTTTCTCTTTTCGCGCTCCATGCCTTCATCACGCGCCACCCGTGCTCTCGGAAAGGAAACGACTGCTAGGCAGGCTAACTCGTCTATGTAAGAAAATCATCAGGAAAGAAAGGCTTATCCTCGAAAAAGAGATTGTAACTTTAAAACGATGAAAGGTAACAAATTAATTCGACAGTCCAACTCCTGGTTCCAACACAGAGAAAAAATACCTTCAAATCGATAGAAACCTCAAAATAGTTCATTTACACAGAATCTTGACACCAAAGGTTTGAAAATGTTAGCCTAAATTATTCAAGTTGCCGCGCCATCCGTGTATTTCAATCAGTGGAGAGAGGACCAGGGCCTTAGTATTACCCGGTAAAGAAATGTTCCTAAATGGCTCTCCCATCTCCTCAACAGTTACACAAAATTGAATCATCAAAAAGAACAAGAGAGGATGATCTAAGAGAAGCATTCCCACGATCTATTTTTAATTTTCAGTCCATAGCTGAGTTATTTTAAGAGCGCTACCTGATTGGTCAGATCGAGTAACGTGATGTCGGAGCCTCCGGTCAGAAGGAAATAAAAATAACTTTCACAGCATGGTGCGAAACTATTAATAGATTTCAAATTATGATGGGGCACGGGGAATCCTTCTCTTAGATCATCCTCCCTTGTCAAGAATAACTCAATTTAATCTAAAAAAAAGGTATATTTATTATGAAACTAGAACTCCCAACAATGTAACTGGAACATAACAAATCAATGCATGTCACTGTGTATGAAGATATAATGCTGCCTTTTTAATTAATCTTATGTTTTCGTCTATACTGTTTGGAGGGGTGGGGGGTTATAACCGCGATATTTTTTGTTACCGGACGGATGGCTTATAACCGGGGTGGGAGCTTCTAACCGGCATTTTATGGCATTACCGTATTTCCATTTTACTGAGTCCTCGTATAGTACAATAGCTACAACAGCATCTTCTTCCAAAACCTTTAAATAAAAATAAAAATAAAACAGTTTTTCAATGCTAAAAATTCAGGATTTTTGCACAAAGACCTACCACAGCTTGGAGATCATTATAAGTCTACCAGAAGTCGAAGCACCGCCGTTTTAGAATATAACGTAAGCAATTATATCGTAACATCGTAGCTTTATTGTTATTTGTATTTCACAAAATAATAAAAATACACTCCATTTCTAACGAACAGAAAAACTATTTAGGAAAGGAAAAAAAAGTACTAACTGCTCTAAAATACTGATTGATAACATTTTAGAGTGTTCGCATTTTTGCAGTTCATAAGTCATTTTGAAAATTCGCGCTCAAACATCATCAATCCAAAATCGCGGAAAAATTCCACCGGTTTTAAACCGATTGTTTCTTCCAGAAGCTTCTTGCCCCACTTGGTATGGCGCTCCTTGTGAAACGTAGAGAAGATGAAATCGCCTTCAACTTTCTCACATGCGCTCCTCAGCTGCTCCACAACGTGCACTTGGAACATGACTGGGTCTTCTGTGTAAATGGATGCCACCCAGTGCATGTGTTGTACTCGGGGCGAACGCCGACCATGAGCGAATGACTTCGGCAGCTGACCACGAGAGCAGTCGTTTGCATCTCGGTCCGAGAACACACAGTCGCCGTCTTCAAAAATGCAATCGATATTGGATCGGAGAGCTTCGAATGGTTCCCAGTCAACGACGATCGTACGGCCCGGAAACATGTTTGCCACTGAATCGTCCAGAATGCAATTGTAAAGAAACATTCTGGTACAGGCTTTGACCTTTAAATCAAATTTCCTGCCACCTCTTCTAGCTGCTGTGGTTTTAAAGTTTCCCTGTTCACGTAAAAGGCCAAAATATCTCGGTCAAACAAGGCGGTGTCCCCGTATTTCTTCTGGATAGCAAGTCGTTCGATGTTGTCGGATTTAGTAGTGAAGCGTTCTCGGCAGACGTCGGGATATTCAAGTCGTATGAACTCATGAATGGCGTCGATTAACCGAGTGCTCAACCCCAATCCTCGGAATCTTGGGTGAATTCGCAAGCCTTGACTTATAAACGTTTTGCCTTCGTCTACGATGTGAATAGCCCTCAGCCCCACGAGCTTGTCTCCATACTGAGCAACAAAAATGGTGCGATTCGGTTTGGCCAGCCACTGGTGAAAACAACAAGGGAAGTAATCGTGCCCGCTATAAATCCCTTCTGACATCTCCAGTATGGCTGCAAAGTCGGTCGAAACCGCTCTTCGAATAGTTATTTCCTTCATGATTTGTCTCCTCCAGAGATACACAGGCGATTTGAGTTGGTCGTTTGTAAAAATGCCAGGAATCTTATTCCGAACCATATTTAAATTCAAACTCGTGTGAAAAAGTAACTATTATTGGGTTAAAAGACAGGTGACTTTTACCCAAAACGTTACTTTCAACAAAGGTAATTTTATATTTAGCAGTTTTCAACAATCGCTTACTGATCATTTTGTAATTCCAAATTATTCGACTCTAATCCCCAAAAGTATGAACAGCATCACTTAAAAATCAAACCCTTGAATTTTATTGTAGAAAAAACCCAATGTTTGCATCTTTGTCGGACCTTAAACAATTTCACTTTTGTTAATTTTTAACACTTCACATAACGAAGAACAGAAATTTTTACCGACATTAAAATCAGGAAAAATCATTATGCATGCCGCTTAATATATATCTGGAGTACAATGGTTATGTTTATGAATGGTAATGAAAATGCTTTGTTGTGATTCGCACTCCTACGTTAAAACAGACGGGTTTTTCTCACGAGATGATCGCTTCTTAGTAAAACTACGGCGATTTGTGATCGTTTTGGAACCGATTACGTATATATGTTTGAAATAAACTGAATAATAAAATGAATCGACGTTGTTTAACGAGGGTTAACACTTGACAGTCTGTGGTCCTCAGATTCCCTCAGATTGGAATTTAGAAATGTTGGTTTTTGGGAAGGAAAACCTGAGAACAAGGAAAAGAACTCTCGCGGAGCAAGGATGGCAACCAACAACAAAATCATTACAACCCACATATCCTGACTCCCGACCGGAAAATACACCCGGGTTACAATAGTGGGAGGCGAATGCTCTCACGTACCACTGCGCCATCTCTGCCCCGCCATGTTTGAATTTGGCAACTCCCACTCTATAGATTAAATGCATGGTGAACGAATTATTCCAGTTTGTTAAAATTAGTTACCTTTCTTGTTTTCCAGATTTAGCGGCGTTACAAGCTCTTGACTATATTAAGCCCATTTATTGCTACTGAGGACTATCAATTCAATGGGCTGTCTTTTTGATTGAGTGAATACAGCCTCATTCTCACCAAACCTTAAGGACTGCATGTGTTTTAGTTGAGCCGATTCCAGCCAAATAACTTTCCACGTACAGTTTCATTCAGTATGAATCGCTTTGCATTATTAATAGTCAATAAAAGCTGATGTGTTGATGTGCAAATTGATTTTAAACCCTGTTCAACTAAATGCTTAAAAGCTTTTGTGCGAATTCAGCATGACAGATGTGTGATGTACAGCGTCAACTTTCGTCATGGCGTCCTGCGCAATTCAACACTGTATTTTCATGTTACTTGCTGAATGCAAAAGTTCGTAATCAGTATAAACAAATCGGTTTTTAAATAATAATCCGTCGCAGAATACTGAGAAACAGCAAATCCCAGGATGACTTAAATTACAAATTCTATAAAATATAAAAGCTATACCACTCACAAACCGAAAAAAAAATCATGGTAGTCCTAACACTGTTCACCTCTTGGACTTGGTCGACGTAAAAACAATCCACTGAGCTTTTATTGAGCGTGGTTCATTTAGGGTTCATATATATTGTAAGTTTTATAGATAGTAAGTTTTATAGATGTAATTTTAATTTGTAGTTCTGTTATGCGCAGGTGAGCATTTAGGTATGGAACCTGCGCATTACAAATATTAAATTATTATGTCGTTCAAAGCTTGACTCGGGGAATTAACGGCTGTAGGAGTTTCATAGCTATTGACATTTTTTGCCTCAAAACTCTTATTTCTGTCATCACTGACGTATATGTTGATGCAGTTTATAGATCCCACTCTTCACTCGACTTAACTTACAGGAACACGATTCTGAGTACATATTCGTTAATTTCTATTTATAATTCATTGAATAATAAACATTATTCAATGAATTGAATAATAATAAAAAATCCTAATCAAACTGAACAAAATTCGCTCCTTTTTAGGGAGTTTGCGGCATTCACGAGGAAAACAAATCGCTTTCGGTATTACGTGATCATTCTCCTGTGTATTAACGGACGCATTTTGGATAACTCCATGCATTTAAATAATCAGTTTTTATTTTTTGTTTTGTCAGCGTTTTTTTGAAGTATTAAAATGGCTGCAAATTAGCCCCCTCCGCAGGCAAATATAGACTCAATAGGAGTCTGGGAACCAATTTTGTCCGAGTGTCTCAGTAGAGTTGTTGAGGCCTTGTGCGTCACATGGCGCGACAAGGACCGATGCAACCTCGACCTAAAGGTAGGAAAAGGAATGGGATCGAGGTTGGAAGTGATGATGATAGAGTTGCTTGAACCTTTATGGACAAGTCTACTGAATATCAAAAGAACGTCAACACCTCCCACTTACCTCTGAACGAAGAGCTAGCTTGGCATGAGCGATAGCCAGACTGGTCCTAAGAAGTAATGTATAGTTATTGTACAACTATTTGTTATTCATGAAACGCACAGAATAGAAAACCACTTGCAAACATAAGAATTTGTAGACTGGAGGAACTGCATCAGTAAGCCGAATCAACCCCAAAACACACGGCAGAGAGATGAGAGAGGCCAGTTATGTATGCTATTAAACCGAAAGCGCCTATTGTGTGCAGATGACTGAGTGTTGGGGTTTTCGGTTGATTGGTGAAATAACAAAGAAATTAATTAGCTCCTTAGAAACTGAATAAAATGGTTTCCCAGTTTGGTGCCATTTATGAGGTCGGCGTACATGATAGGTCTGAGTCATAATAGTCTGGAATTTAAAACTCTAAGCTGCAGGTAGTTTAAGCAGTTTTGGATCAAATCTTATTGAATCTTTATCCTCAAAGCACATACTGAGTTTATTACCACTATATTGTAGTCTATAACTGGGTTACTGGAATGAACTTACAGAGTTTGTAGTGCAGAGGCAGGAAAGTCTGTGCCACCAGTTGACTGAGAGTTTCTGGTTCGTCTGCTGGCCAGATAATAACCTTGAATAAGATCTTGTGCTGCCACTGTCAGGCTAACATGTTGATGTCCAGCATAGTGAAGAAACTAAACAAACAAATTAAATAGACAGGTTACACAGCTGTTTAGGTATAATGCAGTACCACAGCAACTACAGCGATGTACAGTGGAACCCCGATACAGTAAAAACCCGCAAGTAAGAACCTAGTTTTTAAGAACCTGTTAGGCTAAAATTTGCCAGTTAGACCCCCTCTATACAAGAACCTGTTTAGCCTAAAATTTGAAACAGGTTCTTATTTTCTAAAATCTATATAAAAAAATGTGTACACTTGGGAAAATAAGATAGGTCAACATTTTGGATCCTCTTTGGAGACACAGGTGCCTTATCACTTACTTGGTATGCAGAATTTATATAAGGAATAGGCTGAAAACCACTAATTCTATTAGCTACAATGTAATTGTTTTCTTCAGAAAATAAGAACCTATTTAAGAACCTAAATAGCCTAAATTTGTGCTAATTACCATTTATGTAAGAACCTGTTTATGCTAACTTGGGAAAATGCAGGTTCTTACTTGCGGGTTTTTACTGTATAACGAAGTGTCAAGGGACTGGGAAAATGTGTTCGTTATAACGGGGTTTCGTTGTATCGGGGTTCTGTTTCATATATTGTACTGTAACTTTGGCCGGGCGAGCTGAAGAATATACGGTTCGTTAATTAACTCTATACCTGGCTCATTTCCTCGTCACTAATGTATAACGATGCTTCGTCTTGTGGGCACTCCATCGCTTTCCTTAACACCTCCTCACTCACTGACTCATCAGAGTTGTCAACATGCTCAGCTGATCCACTCAAGTTAAACACTAGTGAAAACTGGCTATGGGTACGAAACGGTAAGAGGAAAATACAAAATACATCAAAACAAGGTAAGGTAAAAACTGGTTCAATCCTAGCTAGGAATTAGAAGAGCGCTCACTAAACTGTTGAAATCTCGACAAACTAATTGAATGAGCTCCCCGAAAAAAGGATGGAAAATGACGTTATTCGTCAATCTACTTCGCCATATGCGTACCAGCTATCTTTACAAGACAAGGGGCAGCACTTACTCTATAAAGGCTCTTGGCAATGTTGGACAGTCCTGCAAAGAAACACACCTTTAAAAACGTTGGTAAATGAAATTATCAAAAGAGACGGAATCGCTTATATGCTGACTGAAGAATACAAAGAGCTCATTTAACTACGAATTAGCCTTGTTGCAACCCACGAAGAAAATAAACTTTCCCTGATTTGAACAAGAAATTTTGAACTTCCCTGACGTCCAGATACTAAATTCCCTGACTTTTCTGTCTCGTGAGGAATATACCTATACGGCAAAGAATAAGTAAACGAACTCAGTAATTCCCTTTTTTCTGAGACTAAGATAACTAAAGAATTGGTAACATGATGATTTCCAGATAAATCAGCGTGACTTTGACAAAAAATGTATAATTTCCCTGATCAGATATTCAATCCTCAGAGTTTTGCCTGACCTTGAAAAAAATGTTCTTCCTGACTTTTCAATGACCTGTGACAATAAAATTTTATTATGATTAGGTTAACATACCTTTATCGTGTTACTTAGGTTTACCATAGGATCAAGCACTGCTTGGTGACTGGTTTTCTGTACTGGTTCAGAACACGCCCACAGACTACAGGTCAGTGGTAGGGACAGCTGGTGCCCTTGGTAAGCCCAATACTTCTCTGGAACCTTCATCGTTATGGACCCATTCTCTAAAGCTTGCAAGAGGGAGGAAAAACGATCACTAATTACTAATGGGCCTTTAGTCGCACTACCTACTCATCGTAAAACTAACAGCTCAAGCTATATAGTTGAATGTAGTAAAACCAAACCCAAAGTAATCACTCTGGCCAATCACAGCAGAAGAGAACAAAACAAGGGACTAACTACTCGAAGCAAATACATGTAACCGGCGCCAAGCGCGGGAAAACGCGTACGACTAGGCCGGTTTTAGTTTGGTATCTGATTGGTTAAGAAAGTGACGCGAGTTTTTTTTAACCAATCAGAGAGCGTAATAAAGCAAAACCAAAGAAAACGCGTACTACTTTTGCTATGCCAATTGGCAGGCCAGTTATACGGTATGGCAGTTTGAACATTCAACAGAAATAGAAAGATTTGACTATTTCCACTAGGGACCTTACGCAAATCACGAAACTCAAACGGCAAATTTTCACAAGTTTCTGTTTAGAATTGAGTGCGATCTTTACATATTCAGCTGAGGATAGCTCTGGTACCGATAGACAAACTGAATGAATCTCAATTTTCGCGATATTCTTAAATAAAGTCTAAATTCAGTTTTTAATCGGCGTTTTCCTCGGCGTCGTGGTTACGTAAGGTCCCTAATGGAGTGATGGAAGACGGCTAGCGCTCTATTTGAAGGCTATTTCAGAACAATCCCCTTGACACAACACTTTACTATATGCAACAGTAGCAGTTGAAATGGCGACCAAGTAGATAAGGCTTCATGCAAGTAATATAATCAATACCATTTTGAAGTTTGTCCTTTTGGTCCTTCTTTAAGACAGTCGCATTGGGAATCACACAAATACCATCGGTTGCCAACGAAATGCATCCAGCTGCAGCAAATATAACATAACAGCAAAAAAATATATTATAAATTTTTTTTTTCAAGCTGACATATATCGAAAAAACTTAGTAATAACCTGTGGGAGACGCGGTGGCCTAATGGTTAGCGCGTTGGACTCTGGATCAAGCAGTCTGGGTTCGAACCCTGTCCGGGGTTATTGTGTAGTGTTCTTGGGAAAGCCGACACTTTACTCTTACATTGCCTCTCTCCACCCAGGAGTAAATGGGTACCAGCGAATTGTCAGGGCAACCTGACAAAAATGCTCAGGGGTTACCTGCGATGGATTAGAATCCCATCCAGGGGAGTATCGATACTCCTCGACTCGCTTCATGCTCTGGAAACCGGAGTTAAGGCTTGTAGACATACTTTAACCTCTTTTAACCTTAATAAGCTCACCACTGACCATGCAAGTACCAGAGCCAAACGGATCCCGAGAACAAGATGGAAACAGTTCACTGATAGGCGAGTAAACAAGCATTCTCTTTGCAAACGAAGCTCCATACAACAAGAGTCGTTGAATCCTGAGAAGGTCATCGGCAATAACAAGCAAGTGAAGATTCTTGGAATGAATTTGTTTAGCATCTTCAGAGGAATCAGACGAATGAAGCAGCAGCAAGCACATCAGCATGAACATTTTCAGTTGAAAGAATGTGCCAGGAGGTGTCACACAGCCTGTACATAAAGTGAAAGTGATTATAATATATCAGACATGTATTTCTTTTGAGGCTAGAGGTAGTGCACATGAGCGTATTAAATGATCAGTACTGTTAAAGAAATTTGAGATATAACCACAGGCACCCCAAGCTCACGTTGTGAGTTAGCTACGGTATATGATATGCCGTAGTGCGTCAGCAGTAATGGCTAAAAATATAACGGTTTGTATGGGGATTTTACAAATAGATTCTAAGACATAGGGATACGGTAAAGTTCTCAATAAAATTGCCTTGCCGGCTTTACTACGTTTACTTCCACTTTGTTTTACTTGCTGTCTGTGTTGTTGTTTTGCTGTGGTTCTTTTAGCCTTACCCGCAGCCAGAATCTTAGAATCTAAAATTGTAAAATACCCATGCAATACGGCATATCAAAAAGCTGACTCACAACGTGAGCTTGGGATGCCTGTGATATAACGAAAGAACCGAAGAGAAAGTGATACTGAGCTTGTATATGAGATCGTTACAATACCTCCGAAGCAGTAAGCTAGACTGGCAACAAAACTCCAAGGTGAATCCTCCCTGTCTGAATGGTAATAAAAATATTCTGAATTAAGTTCAGATTGATCATTTAAAACTTGAAAAAAAAATGCAGAGCTTAATTAGACTAATTGCTTCCCTCATATCATTGGACAGGTAAATAAGGGAAGTAACCTTAATCATAAAGCCGGATCAGAAACGGGCTGTGAAGCAGATTGATTGTCTTGCCCTTGGCTCAGTAATCAGTGGCAGATCTAGGGGAGCCCCCCCCCCCCCCCCCTTATTGGCGAAAATCCTAAAGGACCACATTCATTATAACAAGACTTAAATTCTGAAGTGAAATTAGATTCAGAATTAACTCAGTTTGACAGGTCTTCTTTACTTTTCCGCTACATTACCTTTATGTAGCATCTCTATTCTCTCTGGTATATTGGCTGGTAGTAGACTTAAAAATGGACTAGGACTAATCTGCAAGGTAAAAGGACATTTGAAACACTCATATATATATATATATATATATATAGCACTCAATTTGCGAACCTATTTATTTCTTTTCAAGTTATTGCAAAAAAGCAAAACTAACAACATTTCCACTGCATTAAAACAATAATCAACTGGTCAGCGAAAAGAACTGATCTGATGTTACAAAAAGGACCTATAAGCACTTCAGTTCAATATGTCCAACAAACCTCTAACATTATCAGTACTAGAAAAATATCCATTTGTTGTTTGTATGACTTGTTTATAATTAGTAGTCTTACCTTCTCTATGTTATTTGCCTGTAAAGACATAATTGACATTTAATTAGTTGCTAAATTAACAGTGATCTCAAACAGAAACTAATCACGTGATAAGCTTCTGTCTCAAAGAAGTAGATTAAAATATACGTACAAAATGAAATACTTGGCAAAACATGATGTTTCTAAAACTGGAAACAGTAATCAGTCCAGTTTTTAAAGACTAGATGCCTTACTTCACAACCAAATTATTCAATCACACAAAAACTGAGAAACTTTTTAAGTTCAAACTTATCAAAGCTCACGATATGCATGTCGAGATATAGTGTCCCATATTTTCCAAAAAATTAATTAGCCAAAAAATCATACTGGCAATAAAAATGCAACACAGAATTTTCAACATCGTACCTCAAACACTGGAGTACATTGAAAATGCAAAGAAGAATCGTGAATTTCACAGGAAGGTAAAACAACAAATGAAAAGTAACAGCCAATCTGAACTTCCTTGATGAGCTCATCTGTTACAGGAAAACAAAAAATAAAATGATTATGCTGACAAATATATCAGCAAACAAAACACAAAAAAACAGTCAATGCCTACACACAAATAAAGCAGTGATGAGGTTTATCTAATTATTCTACACTCATTATTGACTAATTAAATATTATTCGCTCCACGAATTTCTTCTTTTTTACCTCGGACATAGATAGGAATAGCTTGGAAGAATTTCCCATTATCAGTAGTGTTCATCCATAACTTCTTGTCTACTGTCAATGGAGATATTACTTGAACGATACACTTATCTGAAACAAATAGACCATCAGTATATGTTAATTAACATATAATGTGATCAGTCGTATTTCTGGCATCATTTTGAGATGCACAGTCGCAAGATAAAATGAAATAGAAGTCAAACAGCTTGTTAAGAGAGTAAAAATATCAGTTTGGGTGATGAGAATCAAGAGACGCCAAATCCTCAACCCCACTCTATCTCTACCTAGCCCTACTCCTTCCAAACGGCTATAATATAGCCGTGAAGAAGACTAGTACTGCTAGTTGAAATTTAGGCCAATATATAATCCTGCCCTTTTGCCGTAGTGCCATCTTTGCAATCAGTTTGATTTAGTTACATTTCAAGTGAGTGGACGTCTGGCACGTGCATTTCTCAAACAGGAGATCCTCCAAAAATAAATAGCCAAGTGATTTATTTCTACGTTGTGTGGTTCTCTGCATTCAAATGTTTTACATTTGCCTTCTCCTTCACTCCCCTTCCTTCCTTCCTACCTCCCTCACTACACCCAACCCTCCTCCGTCATCCCTCCCACCTCCCTCACTCCACCTAGCCCTTCTCCCTCACCCCTCCCACCTCCCTCACTCAAACTAAGTGATGATGCCTTCAAAATGTACAGACTATTTACTGGGATATTAGGCTACAATAACAGACAGCACATGGACATTTTTATGATTTGATACTTACCTGCTAAAGTACGGCAAGTGACATCTTCAATTAGAGGGCGTCCACAATATCTACACACAAAGTCACTTCTGACAAATGCAAGAATAAACAATTCTAAGATGACTGAGAGAGTTACTGTATGATTCAGTGTTTGCACCTCTCAAATCAATATTTCTCCACATGGCTCTTTCGTCTTTCACCAGATTTAGCACCTCTTGACTAATTTTAAAGTTATAATTTATAGTTTAATAACTTTAAATATTTTAACATTTAATTTCAATTTGTTTTAAATGTCAATCATAGCCTCTAGAAGGACTGTAAGTATACACGTCTTATATCACTCATAAAGGGTCCAGAAAGGCTGTCATAAATATTTCACTTTCATATTCTAGTGTTTCCCGTTGTAGAATATTTATTGTTATAAAAAATTAATCAGGCTATTTGTTTTTATTTTATTTTACTAGCAGCCAAAAAGGAAGCTAGATTAAAATATCTGTGGCTCAGTGGTCAGATGCAAGGATTAAATAATCTCTGCTTTCTAGAATCGCATACATGCAACGCACCTTACAGTAACATCCTCCGTTTTACCAGCCAAATGAACTCTGATATAACAATATTTAGCAGAACCAAAGCACTGGGATTGAGGACAATAGAATCTTGCACTTTGTCTATAAAGACAACAAGACAAAGATTTAGTCAAAATTACTATATTTGGACTAAATAATAGAAAACGTTTTCCGTGTTTCCATAGAGTTATGGTAACACTGACGAGTGTAGTTTGGGAGAACGAGAAATGCTGTGGAAACACGAGCCGCAGGCGAGTATTTCCACAGCACTTCTCGTTCTCCCAAACTTTCACCAGGATCCCCCATTGGAAAGACAAAACAAAATCTTGCTACGGTTCACATTGTTAATACTCACGTGTATTGAGTGACAGCTGTGATTCCACTTACGATGCCAACAATCTTTACAAGATTTGGCTGACCATGTCCAGATAGGTTCTTACTGCTTACACACCTGTCATTTGAAAATGTCAAAACTAGTTATAAGCTATAGTGCTTGTACGTCCAATAATTGCTTAAATAAGAAAGAATCTAATGCATGCCTGGCGAAACTAGGAAACATTGTTGCGGAAACATTGTTGCTCATAATGTTTCTTGGCTGAGCAAAACGAGCGGGAAGCAAAACAAATATTTCATTTCCTTGCTGCGCAAACCAAGAAAAATGTCAGAAACATTTGTTGCGGAGGCAAGATCAAAAATATTTTTTGCATCTCGGACGCAAATATACCCTGGGTACCAGAGGTTAATTTCTCACGTCGCGAAACCGCGCAAGAAAAGCCTCTGGCACCCAGGGTAACGCAAATATTACATCCGCAAAAAATGTTGCGTGCGTGGGCAAACAGGGAAACATTTTAGGAAACATTGAAATTCACAAATGTTTCCGCAACAATGTTTCCTTGTTTGCCATGGCTTTCAGTAATACACGTGTTAGGTATATACTTAGAAACGTATCAAGTGATAAGCTTCTGATATACTAGATTATCATTTTACTAGTAAACCTACTCTTGATGTGGTGAAACAGAAGAAAACCTGACAACAGCAAGAACTTGTGATGGGAACAACAAATCTGGAATCCATGACAGGGTGTGAATGATAACATAACAGACCTGCAATGGATAACGGAAAATAAAAACAGTTTTATTGGTGGTGTCTTATCATAGTCTTGGTCGCATGCATTTTCCAGTGCTTGGCAGCTGTGATATGTACCGTGTAAAAAGCTCTATTTAGCCCCAACGGCCCGGGGGCCTTATTTATTTTCAGGCCTTGAGAGGAGGGGAGAAGGGGAGGGGGGTGTGCTAGAGAGCGGGAGGCTTATTCAAAAACTATAATATTCAAAAATCTGACGTCTGAAGGGGGCTTATTAGAGAGGGGGACTTGATAGAGAGAGATGTACATGTGCTTATTCAGTTTCTGGCGCTCATTTTGTTTTTATACTGAAACCCGTCTGACTGAAACCTTCGGAACTATGAACGTGGTCACGGGAGATTAGGGTTCTGCAACTAAATTTTACTGATTGCTGGTCTACAAAAGTATAAAGTAAAACAGCCTTCTAACCTCTTGTATCACGTTAATGGCATTCAAAGGCTCAGTTATGACCAAATTTCCGAGTGTAGCTACAAGATAAATATAGGTAGATGTAAAGCATTAGAAGTACTCATTTCAAGTACTCATTTAGAAAGTGAAAGTGAAGGAGTTAAAACATATCCTCTCTTGAACATGATTATTAATATAAACTCTAATCAGTATTATTAACCATACCATTAAAATCAAGCAAATGCATCAGGTCCATTTCAAGAACAAATCTGTAAACAGTCTTTTCCTGAATATGAGCAGGAAAATGTGAGGTTGTAATAGAAAGAATAAGCTTTGTTGTAGTGCATCCATCGCAGCAAAGAGCTTTTCATGCCCCAAAAGGAGACTCCGCCACTGTGCACGGCATATTTAGGCATAGGTTCCAAATAGCAAACCTCGATTGCCATTATACATCATCAATCTAGTAATCGTAGTTAAAAAAAACCTACCGCAAGATCCGTTGTGTAACATTCACATTGCTTTCTGAGCTGGTCAAATGCCCCACATTCACACAGCCATTCAAATGCAACTTCTAAGATACTCTTTTCATCCATTTCAGTTCCTCAATAAAAAAGTACTTGCGTGTAAAGCATGTACATGCAGCATATGCCCAAGAAAAAGCAGAGAAACAAATAAACTACGTGTTTTTAATTTGTAAAAATTACGATTTTGAAAGATTATTTACAGCAGTGGTATGCGTGACATTTGGCAGCCGGTGTAACTTTCCCGCCTTTTTTCGACCAATGGCGCCGGGCGCAGAAAATGCGCGCCAATATGACCAGTCCTTTTTATAGTGTACTTGATTTCTCGCATTGATGGCCGCATTTTAATAAAATCTTATTTACAATTGCTTTTTTTCTCCCCATGACTGTCCAGACTATCCAATTTGTTTCAACATTCTTCGAGATAAAAAGCGTCGAAAAAGCGGCTCGCTTGCAAATTTTGCAAATCCTCACATATTCGGTCCCAGTCTCCCAGCTTGTTTGGAAAACCGCTGACCAACTCATGTATTTCTTTCTTCTCGAAAACCAATATGGCCGGAGCACAATTCGAGTACGATGAAAAAGGCACCACTTTCTACTATTTCCTTATATCTTTCTTTGGTATAGTACTTGTGCCCTTAACCTATTATGTCTTGAAGATCACAAAATTACCAGGTAAGTTAAAAACTTCTCGCTAGCTGTCGTACAAGGCGACTGTAAAATTCGGTTTCATCCGGCACAAACTCAGCTGTTTACCAACGATCTCTTATTTCCGAATTTTTGACGAGAATTTTTCAATATTCACTTTTCAGATGATCAGAAAAGAACCGTTAAGATCTGTAGATGTCCACCTTGTGTAGAAAAGCGAGCGCTGTTACGAAAAAAAGAGCCGAAATCGAAGGGGATTCGCTATATAAGGTAATTTACCACAGTTAATTGTGTCGTCCTGTTAGAATGACGTGTATCTTATATCAGATATTATTACTTTTAGGTTTTTAAAGAAATGATATACTAATTTTTATGTTTTTACTGTGAAACCATGTAATCAATGTCGTTTTGTTATCATTACATTATTTTATTTTGAATACAATATATGAACACCACAAAATTCGAGGAGATTCAGTTTGTACACCTCCAATTTTTTCCAATTTATTCACGTTTTAGTTATCATTTAATATTGACGTCTATACTTAATTGTTCTTCTTATTTATATAGGCCAGGGTAATTAATATAGGTTGTATCTTGGAAAGACCTTCTTTACACCAGCAAAAATATTTACTTGACACAGCTACATGAGGTGTTCTGTTTATATATAAGCTTTAAATTATAGTTACTTTTAGTGGGAGTGTTCAGTCACTGTATTGGGAGAAAAATGTTTAAAATACTACGGGGGTGACAACTCTAATAAATGCTGTTTTGTTGCAACAGCGAATTTTTGCCAGGAATCTAAATAAATTTTCCAATTTTTATTTGAAACATTGCATGTTATTTTTGTAAATATATGTAATAATTATTTAAAAAATTATTGGGAGAGTGTTCCGAATTTTTGGACGAGTTTCATCACTGTACAGTACTGCTCAGATAGCATTTATAAGAGTTATCACACTTCATATAAAGTTCTAAGTGGAAGGGAAATGGTAACTTTTTATGTGATAATTTTCATATCTATTGTAATGCTGTTACCAAATATTTTATTATTAATTTAATGACAGAGTATGCCTGTAATTTGTAAAATTAATGTTGACTTGTACCTGTTATTTTTAGTCTTGCAGTTTTAGCAGTGCTTTGGGTTTTGTTTTTCATTGGAGCATATAAAACTTCTCAGTTTGAGAAAGACTTCGCTGAATATGATCCTTATGCTCTATTAGAGATAGACAGGGTAAGTGACTGCAAACTTGTTGAATAAAGATGTTTGACTACACTTACATTGTATATATGAAAGGGAATGAGATCTAATTCTCTTTCATTCTCTCCACCGCAGTTCACATCCTATGATCTACAGTGGAATCCCGATTTCTCGAACCCTCAATTTGTCATTTCCCCCTAATATTTCGAACTCCTGATTTCTCGAACCAATTTCCGTTTCCCTTGGAGGTTCGAGAAATCGGGATATATGTTGAGAATTCCAGACCAGAGTGCACAAAACATACCCTATTTCAGACCAAAATGGTCAAACTCTATACCCTATTTCAGACCAAAATGCTCAAAAACCATACCCTTTGGGCGGCACATACCTATATAGCTTATATAAGGGAGTACACCCCCCCCCCCCCCCTATCTCTTACATCAGTCACCTCTGGTACACCTTTGTTATCATGCACAAAGGTATATTGCAGCTATGAAATATAAAATAATGTGTTAGCCAACACTAAAAACTGATTCTTTTAGGGTGCAACTATAGCTGATATACGACGGCAGTATCGCCGACTTAGCATGCAGTACCATCCTGATAAGGACACAGGCGACTCGCAGAAGTTCATGAGAATAGCAAAAGCTTATGAAGCGTGAGTTAATTAATTTGCCATTCACAGTCCCCATTATTTGATGTTATCCAGATTTGAAAATAGGATATAGGAGACCATGACACTATTGACAAGGTCCAAGGCATATGATGTCAGACAATAATGTAAAGAAGTCATCATCTCACCAATAATGATAGAAGAAGTTAATAGAGAACCCGCGTGTCATTTGTATCTCTTTTTATGTCGGCAAGACACTTTACTCTCACAGTGCCTCTCTCCACCCAGGGGTATATAAGTGGGTACTGGTAAGAAAATGCTGGGGGGTAACCTGCGATGAACTAGCCAGCATCCCATCCAGGGGGAATAGCAATACTCCTAGTTGGCTTCATGTTACAGAAACCGGCATAAGCTCTGGCAGTTGTGGGCCACTAGGCTCATGAAGATTTTACCTATACGTGTGTCACGTGTATGAGACCTGACCAACCATTCAAATCAATAGAAAATGTCTGTAATATGGCATTGGTGTATCTCATGCATAATCCTTTTGTTTGCTGCATCTGACCTCTGTAGTGCCAATACAAAAACTTATTCTTTTGCTACTACATGTAAAGTCTCTAAGTAAAACTAAAACGTTTGTTTGAATTTGTTTTCTCACACACCACTGGTAGCCATGTCAAGCCGACCGCCGCAAGCCTGACCTTTATTGTAAAATCAAAAAAACTATACACATATCACGCTAAAACTGGGAAGCCTCCAAAATTACAAGCTTTGTACATTAGTTACATTGCATAACGCCGAAATTAAAAAATACAACAAAATACTACTGAAATTCTTTGGGTGGGTGGTGGGTGGGAAGGTCAGTAATGGCGGACGCAACAAAAACAACTGCCCGCCCTCACCGGTCACATGACCTATACCCAGGCTCCAGCGGTGTGTGAGAAAAACATTTTCCACTTTTTTCGTTTCACTCAGCCAGTGGAAAATTACCCTTAATTTTCTTTTCCAGGCTTACAAATGAAGAATCAAGAAAAAATTGGGAAGAGCATGGTAATCCTGATGGACCAGGAGGTACGTGGAACAGATTATTTTTCAATGTTAAATAATGGAGTTACTAACCATCCTGACACACACAGCTACCATCATGCTACTAAGGTGTACTGTTCTCCAACACCGAGACAAATTTTCAAATTGTAACTTCTTTGTTTGATCTTTCTGCAGCAACAAGCTTTGGAATAGCTTTACCCTCCTGGCTTGTAAGCAAGGAAAACTCCATGTGGGTTAGTTGAACCAAAACACCATGATTTCATTTTGATCAGACTTGTTATAAAATAATGTTCATGCCTTAATTTTTGCTTGACTGGTCTTAACACTAGGTATTGGGAGCTTATGGACTTGCTTTTATGGTGATTCTTCCAATTGCAGTGGTAAGCAAATTTACATTTCATGAATTACTAACGGCCAACCTCCATCAATGGCCACTTCTCTACAACAGCCAGTATTTTCTGTAAGGACTGTGCACCAATTCATACACTTCAGTCATTGAAACCTCCCTCAACAACGACACCTCTTCACTGAAGAGAGGTTGAACAGTTCACCCCAGGATGGCCATTGTAGAGGGAATTGACTGTATAATTTTGAATATGTAAAATTAATACAAGGGTGCCTGCTTACTGAAGACTAAAGAGTTTATTTTTATATTTTTTTTTATCAGGGAACCTGGTGGTACAAGTCAATTCAGTACAGCTGTGAGCAGATTCTACTGGATACTACTCAACTCTACTACTACTTCTTTCACAAGACACCATCTATGCAGACTAAACGTAAGTAGTGAACAATGTTTATAGGTCCACCAGCCTGCAGAATATTCCTCCCAGTTGGAGAAGTGCACTCTCCTTGATGTATACCCTCCTATCTCTCTGGATATACAGCCCACTCTCTTCCTTGGATGTAGACCTGGATGTGGAGTGAAATAATAATTTTATTCATACCCTCTAGAAACTGACCATGGTTAACATTGCAGTGTGCTACATGACATCCATGCATGAACAAGCCAAGAGTGGATATCATATACAAACTAACTGTATCTGTTTTAATATACTTTGTTTTTTCTTCTTCGTAGGTGTGTTGATGATTTTGGCTGGGTCCCTGGAATTTGAAAAGGGTCACAATAACGAAGTTCAGGAGAGACCGAGTGATAATGTAGAACTACCAGAGGTAATTAATAAATTAATGACTGTACTTGTTGTAAAGTCACCGGTGATTTACCCAAATAAAGACCATGTGTTGAGTAACATTTTGTCGCTCATAGAAGAAGGCTGAAGCTAGAAGGACACATTTTAAAACACATTTGAACCTGCCTAAGTAGTGCTTTGGGATGGATAACAAATGGGGGCTGCACATTGATTCAAAGAAGATTTGCAGGAAATGGGGATTGAAATGCAGTGGAGAGGTCGAGAGCAGACTAAGTGCTGTCACTTAGAGAAATCTCATTTGCCCAATGTTCCACTGTGACAGGAAATGAGTCTAAGTCCAATAATGTTGCCTGTTTCTGTGTACTTAATTGATACTTTTGTTGTGTTTAGTTAATGCGAGACTTGGCCAACCTCGGTGATAAGAACAAAGAGCCGCCGCTGTGCTACCCTTACAGTATCAAGGCAAGAGCTCTGATTCATGCTCACTTGTCACGATTAGAGCTTCCCAGATTCACACTCAAATCAGGTAAGGCTGCAATGGTTTCACAGGGTGGCTGGTGCATAATAGCATTTTGTTTATTTTGAAGTAGATAATAATACCTACCTTTTAGGTAAGTTGACAGTACGTTTGGGTTTTTGCAGTCATAATTATCACATTTTGCATTTGCTGTACATTTTAGACCTTGATCTAGTGCTTCAGAAGAGTCCATTCCTTATCCAAGAAATGGTTAGTTGTGTAGGGCAGCTTATTGCTATGGCCAAAGCAGGGCGAAGTAAGTCAAAAGTTTTGCTGTTTTTTTAGTTTTTATTGAAACTGTAATTATAGTTTCATTTATATTATAACCATGCCTACCTCACACCAAGGTGTTTGTTTTCATGGCTAGCCACAAACCAGCCACGACTTGAGACAATCGAGAACTGTATGCGTACCAGTCAGATGATGGTACAGGGACTGTGGGACAACAAGTCTCCCTTGTTACAGCTGCCACATCTTAATCAGGACAATTTACGACACTTCACCACCAAAAAGGTACTGTACAGTATTCATTATTTTATCAATAATTATTATAGAATGAAAAAATACAACTCGCGTTTCTATTTCATTACTGAAAAATCACGGTGTTTGAATAACATCTGGATGACGTACTAAGTTAACCTATCAAGGCCCTACACTCCTCAAGGAGCATACTGCTCTCCATCATACCCGATTCTGAGCTATCTTTTCCAGTGAGTTCCATGTATGGCCTGTTGGGTTTCCCTTATGTCTACCTCCAGGTCTCATCTCCAAGTGTCATCATATCTGGATTACTATCCCCCTCTCTCCTCAATAGAGCATACTAGGGTATCTACAGTCCTCCTCTACTCATCCTGATCCTGGACTTGGCAGTCCATGTCATGCTGGACTTGACAGTCCATGTCACTCCAGCGTGACCTTATCTTTAACACAGTTTTTGTTCAGCTGACTTCCTCCAGTTATTTTTAGGTCTTCTTTGCTTGATCTTACTACATTGTCGCACAGTTTCCTTAGAGTGTGACCAATCCATTTCCATTTTTTCCCTTCTGATTCACTGGATTACCGCAACAGAAAAGTGGTTACATACATGTATAATATGTTTTTGTCATTCTTTGCCCACAGCGGAGTGTTCGTTCCATTAGACAGCTAGCATCCATGAAGGATGAGGACAGGAGGTTAGTGTTTACAAAACTTTACTGTAACTTGCATCACAAGCGAGATGCTTGTAACTCATTCATGTACATTATATTCATGCATCATGGATAATACTTGAAAATTTTAGCTTAAAATTTTTAAGTTTGTTGTTGCTTGTTTGTTTCCTACCTTAGTAAACTATTATTTTTAGGTTTCATTCGATTTGAAGGCATTGAGTGTCATGATATCCTAGAACAGAATACAGCAAAGTATAAATATAATTTATCATCTTGATAAAGTCCGGCTCCTCTATTAATGTCTTTGCTTTCTCTTCTTCTTGGCATTTTATGCTTTTACAATGTAAGTGACTCTTGTTGGATCATGTGCAATATTTCAGGGCCCTTTTACGGAACCTGACTGGCGAGCAGTATGAAGATGTGATCAACGTTTGCTCAATGTTTCCTGTTATCGATATGGTAGTTAAACCACATGGTTAGTCTATTAGCCTCAAAATTCTAGAATAGAATACAGCAATGTGCACAGAAAACAGAATTAAGTGCTGTCACAGATTATCCTTCAGGCTGCTCTGCTCTGCCCCTGAATTGGAACAGACTTCATGCTGTACAGTATATCTACATGTACATGCAGATGATCTTCTGACTACAAGCAGTCCCTACTTCAAAGATTGTCCAACGAGAAGTGAAAAAAGCAAGCGGGAAAAATGACTGCATGAAAATTGGACCAATTTTGTGTGGCCATTTTTCCTGCTTTCTTTCTTGCTCCCCACTTTACAGTAGTCATGGTCTAGATGATCTTTAGAGGGTTACAAAATGTGGTAACAAATAACTATTATTCGGGAATAGAACAGTGAAATATATTTTTGTAGTCATAATGAAGTTACAGTAAACTATACAGTGTACTGTACGTGTATGCTGTGTTCTCAGTACTACCCGAGCTTAAGTCAAAGCTTTAAATCAATATTGGGGCAGTTATTTTTTTCAGTATTTTCAATAGTTATTATATTAAGTACTGTAAGTCTTGCTGGTGTACACAGTTCAAGTTAGAGATGTTTTGTTTGACAGTTCTAGATGATGAAGACAATGCAGGTCTAATCACAACTGGCTCAATAGTGACTGTGTCTGTTACAGTAAAACGACGAAACCTTGGGGTGAGTTGCTTTTGGTTTACAACAGTAGTAAACACCATGGTACAGCGTGACGGCTGTATATGCCTTATTAAGGTTAAGGTTAATACCACGGTACATTAGTGTGCTGTACACTGGCTAATGTTTTTGTTGGGAGACAAGGGTTTTTTTGGAGGGACTTGAAGATTTTCAGCAGGTAACATTTAAAAAATATATATGATTTATTTTGTAGGAGTTCTTTGAGGAAGAGCATGTAGATGAAATAGGTAACTTACCACCCCTTGAAAGTGTTCATCCAAATGACACAGTGGAACCCAAGGTACATTGCTACTATTTACAATTATAATCCTTTATTAACTGAATTTATTAATTTGTCATGTATCATTACATGGGAGGCCAGGAAGGGGGGTTGGGGGGGGGGGGGGGGGAGGGTGGTAATTGCAATGGAAGATTAAATGTGCAATGGAGACATAAAATTGCCTTAATTTTTATTTAAACAAAACAATGTCAATAGTGAAATGTGCAAAGTGTGTCTCATACAAAATGCTACGTGCAAAGTGTTATTTAGCTGGGAAAATTAAGGTAGCAATTATTCATTAGTTTTTAACCCATTGTGTGTTTGTCTACAGGGGTCGCCCCAACCAGGTGGTCAGAAGGTTTGGCAGAAAAATAAAAAGAAGGGAAAAAAGGCCAAGCCACAAAAACAGCAGCCCAAGAAAAAACCTGTGAAACAACAACCCAAGAAGAAGACTTCACTGGAGGAGAAAGAGGTGAGAATCTTTCTTGAGAATCGTCAAGAGTTTTCTCTCATTGCGGCTCTGCTTGATGAAGATTGAAAAAAAGTCTTGTGTAACTGTCATCCTTCTCGGTGACCCTCGTTCTCGTTTGAGTGATTTTGTCCGTTCTTGTCACATCATCTTTTCAGAAAACCAACGAAGAAAAGGAAGAGCCAAGTGGCAAGAAGAGCAAATCAAAAGCGATCAAGGGTAAAGTGGATGATGACGATGATGATGATGAAGACAGAGAGGAAGAGGATGATGAAGAAGACAAGGTAGAAGCAGACGACGCTGAAGAGGAGGAAGAGGAAGCTGAAGAAGAAGACGAAGAATCAAATGACAAGATCGAAGAAATCAAGAAACCCAAAAGGAAACACGATGACCAGGAATCTGATCTGGATAGTAGCAGGTATTAATTTTATGGAATTTATACAGTGTTTGGATCAGTCGCCGAGTCCTAAGCAAGAAGAGCTGGGGCCTAGCCCCCACTCCCTTGGCTCGCCCCATTTCTCGTCATTCCTCTATGATTGGTGCACCTTGCGTCAAAAAATAATGCATTGCGTCAATGCAATACCGTAAAAGCTCTATTACGTCCCGGGGGGGCTTATTTAATTTCAGATTTCAGGCCCCAAGAAGTGGGCTTATTAGGGGGGGGGGGGGGGGCTGTGCTAAATAGAGCTTTTACGGTATGTGATAATACCGTATTTTCTCGATGATTGTGACCCTGTTTCACAAGTACAAATGTAATATTACACTTGCAGAAACACTTGCTTCCAAAACCTATCCTCCCTGAATGTTAAACATTTAGTATTTCAACAGTTTCCTTTATAACCAACTTTGGATTGTTCTTGTTCTTTAGCCTCGGTGAAGATGAAGACAGCGACGCTGCACAGGAAGACGCCAGCGCTCGGGATTCCGAAGATGAAGCTGAGTGGGACCGACTGCAAGCCGACGTCAAGGGTCGTGATCCTATCCTGGATCCGAAGTCAAAAGAAAGTCATATTGTCCATGCACCGTATTTCCCAGAGGTACGAACTGAATTGAATCTTGTTTTTCTGTGGCAGCTACACGTTGCAACCTTTGTTACGGGTTTCTGGTTTATCTTCATCGTTTTTATTGCTATCTCTTCAGGACAAACAAGAGTGGTGGTGGATATATGTCACGGATCGCAGAAAAACAGAGCTCATAACACCGCCTCAACAGATATTCAACCTAAAAGATGAAGAAAAGGTAGAGTGGGGCTTGTCATGCAATATTTCCTCAGATTCGACTTTAAAGGCTACGTAGAGTGGCTAATTTCACGTTTCATCATTTAAATCAATACGTACTGACCCGTTCATCAGTAGAGGAGGGGAGGGTGGTTGGGGGGGGGGGGGGGTGTAGAAATCTGGGCCAAAAAAGAAGAGGTAGAAATGAGAGATGCTTCTCCCCCCCCCCCCCACCTCTTCCCAGTCCCTCTTCTTTTTTTCCTCCCGATTTGCAACCCCCTCCCCCCTACTACGCAGGCTACATCTTGCAGAGCTTTGTGAATTTTCCTGAGAGTCACGCAGCACACTCTAACCCAACAGGACAGTTTGTTTCCATGTACACGAAGTATGTTATTTGCACTGTCTTATAGTATTGTTTGCTGTTTGTCTCATTCCAGTTGGACCTGAGGTTTCAAGCTCCTTATAAAGCCAAAACGTATCATTACACTGTCACTTTACGGTCAGACTCTTACTTGGACTTCGACGTTCATCAGAACTTCAATGTGAGTAACCTTTTCACTTCTCCTTGTGATAATTATGTGAGAGGTGTGATATCGAGAGAGGTCTGGGTTCACGTTGTGTTTTTCTCGTGGAAGTACTTCTCAATAGCTTTCATTTGAATGGTCACACACTAGGGTTTCATCCATAGACTCAAAGTTAGAACCACCTTGTACAGCATAATAAACAGTACCATATGAAAGTACTGCTCAACAGCTTTCATTTGAATGGTCACGCACTAGGGTTTCATCCATAGACTCAAAGTTAGAACCACCTTGTACAGCATAATAAACAGTACCACATGAAAGCACTGCTCAATAGCCTTCATTTCAATGGTTACACACTAGGGTTTCATCCACAGACTCAAAAGGTACAACCATATTGACTCAAGGTTTGACTTTGGGAGCGAACTAACGTCACTCTACTAACGGTTTCAGGTCGACGTAGAAGAAGCAAAAGAAGTCGAGACTAAACAATGGGACTTTGATTCAGATGAAGAGGATAAAGACGATTTAGAGGAGAGTGGAGAGAGTGAAGAGGAAGAATATAGCGACTAAAAATCATTTTCCCGCTTCCTAATGGAATTGTGCAAGCCCGGGAGGGAGTACTTCCGGACGTTTGGGTGGGGGTGTGGAGAGGGGTGTGTACCGCATGAATTACAAAACCTGACCCTGTTACCGACCGAATTATATGGATTTACAGAGCATTTTCAGAGCTGATCTTTTGTATGACGTTCAGTACCGCTGATCAATAAATCCACATATGTGGTCTCGGACGATTCTGTCAAAATCATATCTAATTCCAGACTAAAAACGCCAAATGTACAACCATGTATTAGACTGAAACAGCTCTAAAACTCTACACCTTTCAGCGGCACATACCCCTCTAGCCCATCACCACCCAATGCTCTGGGAATTTTAAGCCTGCAGATCCAGGGCGCCACATTTACAGCGAAAAAGGCCCAAAGAACCGAAAAAAACCATCCAGTTAGGTTCTTTTTCAATCTTGGCCTCCACCCTTTTACCCAGGCCCCTACCTTGAATGCAAGCTGAGGCTGGATCCACCACTGTATTTGTTATTCAAGTGAAGTGATCAGGCGTTAAAGTAGTATTTATTCTCAAGAGAGTATCAATTTTGAAAGAAAGTGAATATTTTATCATATTTTATTCCATTGATAAATCTCTTAATACGTGTACGTAGTGTGTATTAGAAGTAAAACAGCTAGTGCGCAGGTCCATTGAATCATCCAAATCTAGTTTATAATAACTTGAAGAAATATGTCAACGTCTATTGAATAAGAACATTTCATTCCCATTGGTCAAATACAGTGGAACTTCGATTTCTCGAACCTCCACGGGAAACGGAAATCGGTTCGAGAAATCGGGAACTTCGAAATATCGGGAGTAAAATTACAGCGAAAACAAGTCCAAGGGAAACAACTTTTGGTTCGAGAAATCGGGGGTTTTGAGAAATCGAGGGTTCGAGAAATCGAAGTTCCACTGTAGCTCATTTTCAAGTTACCTCTTACCTCTGTTTCAAAATGAAGCCCGATGCAAAACCGGGCTTTTCTGCGTTTTACTCACATGTTCATGTTCAGGCACATTTTCACCAGTTTTGCATCAGGTCCTTTTGAAACAGGCGAGGTATTGAATATAACTCCTCTTGGAAAATTTCGATGAATACAGCACCGTTTTGTCTTACGATTCTTACTGTAACTATGAGAAGCGGAATAACCGTTATACCATTATACTTACCGCACAAAATGGCGCCGTAAATCATGATGAGGTTTATGACCAAGTAGCCTTATGAAAAATCAAATTACAAACGATAAATGTGTCTCAACTTGAGATTACTCTTATGTAGTTTTTGTTGGTTGGGTTTGCTAAATTAATTAACTAACCGTAACTTCATAACTTGATGCAGAAGTTTATATATTTTTTTCGCCATCTTTAGGGTATTAAAAGACCAAACCTTTTCTTCAAACACGATATGCGTCACGTGATACATATGACTTTTTACGCCAAAAGTTAATCACGTGATACAGACAAACAAGCCATCCTGATTTCCATGTGAACGCTGACGATCGCTGCAGTTCCTATTAACTTGTAGTCTCCTACGCAGCCGTTATTTGTGTCGTCACGCAACGCTTCTCCCCAGAAGCGTGCGTGACGACACAAATAACGGCTGCGTACCCCAGAAGCGTTGCGTGACGACACAAATAACGGCTGCGTAGGAGACTATTAATTTAGTTGAGAAAACACACCGAATCTCTCGTTGTTTTGAAAGCGAATGCAAGTGCCAAATAATATTCAGTTTTAAATTTCCTCAATTCTCGCGATCATATGGAGACCAGACTTGAAGATGGCCAAAAAAATCGAGTTTGTGACTGGAAGAGCCCTTCGCAGCCGTCATTTGGGTGAGAAGCGTTGCTTGGCGACCCAGATAACGGCTGCGAAGTATTCTTGTAGGATTAGAAAAGTTTTACTTCGTAATAAAGGCCTGTGAGTAATGCTGTTAACGGGTTTATTTTTGGAAAATGGATTTAGGCGCGAACTCAATAGTTGAAATTATTAAATTATGTCCACTATTAAAAACGTACGTTATCCAATATCACGGAGTGTGTTACTGTACGAGAGATACCCTTCCCAACAGCTGACCCTGTAACTCCAAAACACGACTGACAATATGAAACGGCTTTTATTTACTGAATCCGCGGTACACCTGTATTCCATGTTAACGGAGTCAGATCCCCAATCGCCTATCTTGATAGCGGTGAGTTGAGTGGTAGAAAGCGATAATATATATTCTTAGAAAATAGCCTTGAGAAAGCACGCGCTCTGAAAAGCCGTGTTTCTATATAGAGGTTTCTATGAGTTATTTATAAAGGAAAATGAAAACATTTTGCCCGTACGTGACGCTGCTGAAAGTTTTTGAGAATTCGAAACAGCTTCTGCAAACACGGACTAAGGCTCCGTCCATCCACAGCGTTTCTGGTTCTCCCAAACGTTAACGCCCACTCGCATACCCTGGCTGAAGGAGACCCGTGGGCCTCTTAGAGCGGGTCATAATAGCCGGACTTGACATACCTAGGGTAATACCACTCGTGTTTTAATAACAATACGGGAGACGTTTTATTTCTCTTCAAACTTACGTTGTAATCAATCTGGGCGTGTCACATCTCGCAGTCGCTTGTGGGACCGTTACCGAGCGCGTCGTCAAGCTGGCCGCCATTTTGTCCCTAGTAACGGTCCCACAAGCGACTGCGAGATGCGACTTGCCCCAGATGGCGAATGGCATTTTCCTTTCTATTTCTGTGATTTTTAGTTTTTATTTTATTTTGCACTAATAATGTCTAGAATTCAACGAAAAGTTGTAGCAAAAATAATTTTCAAATCGAGGCAGATCAGCTCGCTCAAGTCAGATTCTTTGTCATTGAACAGGTGAGCGTATTCCTTCCTTCAGCATTATAGTGAAATAATTCAACAGTAGTTCCCAGGCTGCGGCTAGTTCAGGAACCCACTCGGTCGGGATGGTCTCTTGGAAAGTGGATATCAACGCTCTGGAAAGTAGGTGTAGCTGTTAAAGATAGAGACAGAAAAAATAACATGTTATACTTGAATCAGCTATAGCAAGTCGAGTGAAATCAGATACAGCAGCACGTTGGAACCGGCAGTACAATTGTAGAGTCTGCGAGATTTGATCTGCCTGTAGCTAAAATGTCAGCAGTCTTCTCGCGGACTGAGGGACAAGGAGACGGCTGACGGTTTTTGGTTTTTTCGCTCGTTGGTTTTCGCTGATTCACCGTTTACCCCTAACCTCAACCTCGATCCCAGGAGAGAGTGCCTGGGATCAAGTTTGCCCGAACCCAACCTCGTCCCCAGGACCATCTCCTCTTTCATCTTAAAAGCGGAAGGTTGGCCCTAACCACGCACCCATTACTTGTGACGTCACAGAACTTACGTTTCCAACGGAAGGTTTTGCTGCTCGATACACGTGCCTCCTTCCCAGTTCCGTCAGGTAAGCTCTGAGGGAGTCTGGGTCGTCCATGGCTTTAACGCTATTCTCCACAGCCCGCATGACTCGTTCAGTGTGTCCGTGTAGCTTTCGGGTTTGCACTAATTCCGCTATTTTCACCTCTTTAAACTCTGAGAACATGTTTTGTAACCCTGGATCTTTTTCAAAAAGCCTAAGAAAATAAATTATGCTGCAAGTTAATTTGTGGAAGTGAACACAACAAATAAGCCATTTCCGAGTTGCCTGTTGTCTCTGTTTTAAAACGAGTCCTGGTGCAAAACCATTGAATTAAAAATAAGTTTGATTTCCATTAAAGTCATTTTAATGAACATGTGAGTACATTGAACTCATTTCCATAACAAGGTTGTGCACCAGGACTCGTTTTGAAACAGAGGCAAAAGGCAACTCGGAAATGGCCTATTGTTTCCCTACACACATCGATACATGAATTGGTAGCATTAACATGAGTCTCCTATAAGTTTCCCATTAGAACCAAATAAAGAAGAGAGATTATCACAATGTATACTGAGCGAGGCCTATCTCAGTATCAAAAGCAAAACTAAAGAATATTGGAATGATACGGGTTTTTAGTCGGCCTCCTTGCATGCGAAAGATATTCGTCTTATTCTATAAAATACGAAATCACGGTGTAAATTGGACTTCATCGATTCGAAATCTCAACAGCAAGGCTTTTGCAGACTAGTTTTGGAATATTGAAAACTGAAGAAACCAGCACTGAAATTTCAAAACGCGCAGTGAGTCGCCGCAACGTAATTCCGAACCCGAGTCCGGAAACATTTCGGCAGCCCGTAGCTGCACGAGAAGCTGTTTTGTCGTATATGGAATTACGTTGTCATTAATTTTGGAATCAAAAAATGCGAAAAATAATCTGTTTTCGCTGAAATAACTTGCACCTGTAAACTGCTTTTCACTCGCATGAGAGAGAATCGAGCTCTGAATCACTTGCGAATTGTACGAACGTGAAAAAAACTGCACGAGTTACAACTGGTTATAGCGCTGTATCATGTTAATTCCCCGCAAAAAAAAAAATGTTAATTCCCCGCGGTTTTATTATAACACTAAAGTGTAAATAATTTGGACTCTACCGGCGCTGCGTATAGAAAATGAGAAATGTTTACTTTTGCCCGAGGCAGGGTTGACTCTAATTCATTATCGGTCACGACAAGCTGACCACTCCAGTTATCATTGAAAGCCGTTTTCTGTCAAGTTAAATTTATCGACCTGATTTATTTGATCTTCAATGACACTTGACTTGCATGAGTGAGTAAATAAACGACTTGGAGATGATCCCCTCGGCTGCCAGTGATTTAAATATCAGCGCCCAAAGCACTTCTTTATCGCGGCAATGTATGGATGATTAAAGGAACTTTAATTCGAGAAAATGTTGCGAAACAATAATTAGTGCCTATCGTATTAATTTTATAGAACGATTGAAGGATTTATAGACCAAAAAGCTTTTAAAAGTGTTTTCGTGATAAACTGAAATTTGTTTTTATAATCACGGTATTGCAATCATTGACTGCCGGCGCTTTTATATAAACTACTTTTATAATAAGTAGTTTTGTTAAGCGCTGTTGGTTTTTTAGTAGAAACGGCGCTATATAAATAAAGATTATTATTATTATTATTTATTATTATTATTATTATTATTATTATTACAAGTGGAACCGGATAAGAGCAATATATGGTAAAATTATTACATAACGGATTTTGATCTTTATCGAAGTGAAGAGGATTCATTGATCTACATGTATACCGGTATATTATATACAGTGAAACCTGCATTGAGGAGACACCCTCAGGACAAGGAGGAGTGTTCCCTTAATAGAGGTGTCCCTTTAATAGAGGTAATAGATTACAAAGATTAATTAGCATTAATTTTGCTGGGACAAAAGTTTGTGTTCCCTTAAAGGAGGTGTCCTTAAGTAGAGGTTCTGTCCACTGATGTCATACCTGTTACCTCTATAATAAGGACACCACTCTTACTAATACATGCACTTAATTGGTCTGTCCCTTCTGTGTCTGTATACGAGAGGGCAGATAATACATGTACATACACTTTGATCTGTCCCTTCAGTGTCTGTATTAGAGAGGGCAGATAAATCAGACCATGATAATTGTATATCTTGTGACTTAATTTGTTCTCAAATTAATTTGTATTACCCACACTGCCGCAGTTTATTCCAGTTTACATAGCATGTAGCCGACTAGGAGAATTGCTACTCCCTATAGATGGGATGCTAGTACAACACCAGGTTACCCCCAGTATTTTGCTAGGTTGTCCTACAGTTTGCCGGTACCTATTTATACTCCTGGCCATCCTGGGTGGGTACTCGAGGCACTGTGAGAGTAAAGTGTTTTGCCCAAGAACACAACACCGATACCCTGGCCACTGGATATAAAGGATAGGTTATCACAAAATCAAACCACAACTTTTAAATGACTTGAATGGTCATGCAGAATCAAATTAAGTGATGAACTACATCTGGATGGAACTAACTAACATAAAGGATAAGACTGGTGAAAATCAGGAAGTGGAAGTGAATTCAGTTTCAAAATTTGGGTACCAAGTGAATATGATTACAGTCAACCCTTTCACCACTCGTGGCCTAAAGTTAGACTGATTGGGATCAATGAGTTCTTAACATATTTTTAGTAGACAAACCAAGGAAGCCGTCACATTTCCACACAGTTCTCCAAATATTTATTTAGCTTTTTTTTCCTGGGAATACATGCACATGTAGCTCTGAAATACAGGGTTAATTTCTAACCCAAAAGCATTACATATTTTATTATAATGAATTGCATGATTTTCCTGGTATACCATGTTGTCTTGTATCACACTGTAATCAGGGTGATAAAATAAAAACCTGAAGAGGAAACAAAGCAGATGACTGTATCAATACAATAAAACCATCATTGCTGATGCATCAGCAAAAATTTAAAAACTACTGATAACATTAATAAAAGAAACATATGAAAACAACTATGGTAAATTAAGATTTTGGCTTCAGTGAAAAGACCTACATTGCATTTAGCTTGGTTTGTTTGTTGCCCCATTTAAGACCATGTGACGTCACCCTACAGAATTGTTTATAGACCTTATTCATAAATGGCAGCCGATTAATTATTCTTTTATATTCATGCTAATCAGGCCCCCTAGCCTTGTTAGTATGTGCAAAATTCAAAAGAAATTGTAATCTAAAATGAGGCTAGGCAGGCTGATTAGCAATTATAAAATAATAATTAATCCACCGCCATTTATGAATAAGGTCTATATATGAACGCATAATTTTTAGATCTAGACAAAGGAACAATTCTCTAGAGAACATCACATGGTCTGAAATGGGCATTTAAATTTGAAGCTAAATACTGTAATGATTCGATTTAGTTCCCAGGGCGCTTATTTACTTTTGGTACCTCAAGGGAGGGCACTTGTTTGAGACAGGGCGCTTATTCGGGACAGGGCGCTTATTTCTTTTTTGAGAAACAACCGAATGTTCAAAACAAAACAATCGCCACAAAATTTGAAGAAGAGATCATTAATAAGGAATAATTATTGTGCACTCACATGGACATAATAGTTGAGAAACTCAGATGAAAACCACTGTTTTTGTAATGCGGCATTACGTATGTGAGCAATTAAAGGAATATGAACCTCGGTTGATCTCAGTGTACTCTGACAGCGCTGTAATATTAGAATAGGGGCGCTTATTAACAAAAAACACATTTGAAGGGGGGGCGCTTATTCGAAAGGGGGCGCTTATTGGAAGGAGAGCGCTTAAATCGAATCATTACGGTAGGTCTATTTATTCATAATACTGACGTATCTGCTCTATTTTCGCCCCTTCCCTCTCTCTGTGGGAGATGCGGTGGCCTAATAAATTTGCTCGCTTGACGCTTGCTCAGTTGTTGTAGCACCCAGGAAGTGATAATTGATGTATTTATATTTAAAGTGTACACAATTCAATTGAGCCATTTTCATAATGTAATGATCTGTAATGACTCCAGGGATCAGAGATAAAATTATTCCCTGACCGTGGGAAAATAATCATTGCTGAATGTACATGTAAACATGTACATGCGAACATGACATTTGATATTGTACAGTCTCGCCAGGACTTTCGCTTTCACAGAAAACTAAACTCATTTTTCTTTCGAGATGAGAAACACGAGACAAGAAACACGCATAGGTGTGTTTTAATCGCCTAGGCGATAAGGTGTGAAGAAACTGTCAACTTACTTTTGACCAGACTGGTGGTACTGTACAATACTGAATAGGTAAACTTATGTGGGGACAATGTTTTCAAACTTACCAAACTTAGCTGAGGTCCAATCATCCTTTCCACATCCACTGCTTGGCTTTTATAACCGGAATGAAATAAGAGCTCTTAAAAAGTGACCACTGGTACCCTATCAAACAAAAAGGTAATGATTAATATGAAGCAGGAAAGGTCTACATACCTACATATTTTAGCTAACACATGCAGTTTCCATACAAAAATGTAGCATGAAGCAATGCAAGTTGGAGTATTGCTACTCCCCGTGGATAGGATGCTATTCCATCACAGGTTACCCCTAACATTTTGTCAGGTTACTTTAACAGTTTGCTGGTACTCATTAATATTTTGTACCCCTTGGCGGAAGAGGGCAATATGAGAGTAAAGTGTCTTGCCCAAGGACACAACACAATGACCCCAGCCAGGGCTTGAACATGGACAGCTCGATCCAGAGTCCAGTACACTAAATATTAGGCAACAACAGGTTTTTAGTCAGAGGAATACCATCCCTTTAATAATTCAGATGAGAAATACCAGACCTTCAATTGTTCAGATGAGAAGGAGAAGGTACTTCCCTAATCTGTGATAACTGTTAGTATTATCCTAGTGTAGGCGTACATTTAATACTATATTCGCTTTTCGCTTTCGCTGTTCGCTTTTCGCTAAAATATTTATTCACAGTGATTCGGACGCTTATACACATGCGCCCATAATTCAATTCTTTTATCTTGATCCTAAAATGAATTTTGAAATATTTATTCTTAATCAACGCGAGGCGAAAGGTAAAGGGGCTGCCGCTACGAGATAAGAATCGTAACATTGATTATTTCCTTTGCAAATAAGTGTGGAAAATAATAAACCAAACAACCAATTTACGGGCGGCCCTCCTTTTACTTTCGTCTCTGCAAATTCATATCGATCTGCTATAAAGCCGCTTCTAGAAGCTTTGCCAAATATTTATTCGCTTTCCATGCATAAAGACTGACAAGAAGAACAAGACGATCAATCTAAAATTAAGGTTGTCCAGTTTTCTGACAAACAAAAGACGTTTTCCCATGTTTATTTTGATCACACTAGATCAACATTTGATAGAGTACACACGGACTACAGTCGTAAACAAACAGCCTAATTCGGTCTCATTTGACTTATTTTGATCGCGTCTTCTCTTCGGTTTTTTTCCCTACGCTATAAGGTAGGATACTATATATATTCACAAATTATATTGGATGAACACAGATATATGTAGATATATACATATACGTGTTTTAGGTCGGCTTCGCAAGATTTCTTGAAATAAGTTTTTAACACTCAGAGCTAGTATTTACTCATTCGCGGAAATAAGATAGATTTGTATATACTGCTGAGCTAAGTGAGAACCGCACGGCGATAACAAGATATTTCCAAAGTAATTCCGACAGCTGATCGTTACACTTTTAGATCAACGAACTAAAAGGAAAGCTAGCTCTTTACTTATCAAAGAAATCCTTGCACCGACCTCTTTTGTCTTTCAACTCAAAAATTATAAAGGTTACGCAGTGCTTATCTCAGAAACTTTGAAGCTGATTTGTAAGGAAACATTTAGAGTTAAGATAAAAATATTTATTTGATCTCATAAACATACTCCTTTATTGGAAAACTTATTGCTTCCTTAGAAGGTGTTTCCAGCTGTGAGATCGGAAAAGAAGTAATCCTCCTTAACGCGAACATTTACTTAGAGCGCATGTTCGCTCACACGTTTCAGCCAAAACTTGCATAATAATGAATTTCACGAACCTAATTAAAAGATAGGTTCGCCCAAGCAAGTTGGCACCTCAAAGATTATTTACTTTCAGTTGAGTTACACTCAGCAAGATCTTACTAAGTTCTTCGACAGAAAACTAAGATATTTTCCAACAGAAACTTAGGTTAAGTTACTAGCTCACGATCTAGCGAGTTGTTTTCTGGTTTCGGAGTACAACTCTTAAAGAAATTTGCAGTTTTGCAAATTTTTGCACGATCAAACAAACTTTATTTCATTTCGATTTTCTTTGTTCCTAGATATTTGCACATCTTGAAACACCTAAATTCTGCATAAGTATACTATTAATTTACAAGAAAAAGTAATTAAGTTGTTGAACTAATATAAATAGGACTACTCTGTAACTAAGAGACTCACTCTCAACTACGCCTTCGAGCACACTTGTAAAGCTAGACGAAAACTTCCAAGAATAAACCACTTGCCAACCACAAGCCTTGGTTCCAATTCATTCCCAAATCTGTCCCGTAACACTAGCATCAATAAAAATCGATAGAAAATTCAATGTGAATATGAAACATTAATAATGACTAATTTCTATCGATTTTATCAAAGAGTATCATATTAGTATATGTAATAGGAAGTACGTATTGTCCAATTTGGGAAATAATTGGATGATAAAAATTCTGAGGGCTGCTTAGTCAGAGGAATTTTTTTTAATCCAATTATTTCCCAAATTGGACAATACGTAGTCGTATTATGTATTAATTATATTGAGCAGCTAGGGGAACTTGTACTGTCCAATTTGGGAAATAATTGGATAGTTGTTTGAATAGGATTTTACCGTAGCAATATAATTATGAAATAAATGTGCAAAATTAGAGTTGCCCTTACACAGACATGCAAAGTACAGTGAAATTATCTTGACAAGCTAAATAAATTATTGTCCAGTTTGAATCTTTCATGTCAACACATGCCAGTAGTCTGTGTATCAAAAGTTGCAATAATAATTTAAAAAATCCTGTAGCAGCTTGGAACCTTCTCATAAATCACCTATAATTTATATACAGATTACAAACAGTCTCAAATAGCCATGCAATTAATAACATGAAACAATGAAATAAAAACATAAGTATCGGAAATCTTCGAAAATTAAGGGTGCTACATGCGTACATGTATAAACATTCGGTTAAAAACGAGGTATGAACATTTTGGCACACTGACTATGTACAAACAGGTTGTCTCGAGCGACAGAAATTATTTATTTTGTGATGGCCGCTTCCAGCAATAACTCAAACTACTCCGTTTGTGTTTCGAAAATCAGAAAGGCTTACTATAAAAAAATCAGCTTAAAAAGTTTGAATATGTAAACAAAAGCAAAACTGCTCAACAAAACAGTATAACGCTCGGAGAAAGTGTACATGTACAACGGTTTAAATAATTATTTTCGCTACCATATTTTCAACTTACCAAACTTTAGCTGAGGCCCGAACTGAAGTGTAATCGTCCTTTCTGCTTTCGTCGTGGGCCGGAAATGAAATACGAGCTCTTGAAGGTACAGATATATCAAACAGAAAGCTAATGATTAATACCGAGCAAGGAAAGCTCTAAAAGCTTTCTAGCAAACACAAGAAATAAGCTCAATTACGTTAATTTTTAGGTCGATATGACCTGACTCGACTATAAAGCTTGTAGAAGCAAATTATAAAATGTAGCACTTAGCTGCGCTTCATTTGACTCCACTTGCGGAGAAAAGTACAAATGTAGTCTTGTCGACTGTCCAATAAAATTTTAGCCACTCTTGATCGAATACGAAAGCATGAAGAAAATATTTTGCAAGCCAATTTTCTCCTTTTCTCCTCCGCGATCCGCAAAACAACGATTCAGCTGAGGAATCCGCTGTACAGCTGCGAAAGAAGGCGCAAAAATACAGAGCCTCGCCTTGGTGTAGGGACTCGCACCAGGCTTTCTTCGACAACTTCGCTCGTGTCCAGTCTCTCACATGTCACGTTTTGGTGAAAATTACATCTATCTACGCTATGAAGAAGAGGAAATGGCGGAAACTGTCGACAGAAGTAGAAGAAGCATATATCCAAACCTCTCATCGAAGTTTGCTTTTAGTTTAAATTGAAAATTCGGCTGAACAGGAGGCAATCCAAATGTTAATGTATTCATCACCTGTTTATTATTTTACAGAAAAAATTAAAGCGGTCTTTTTAATAATTGTACTTAAATATCTATAATTTAGTTAAAATAAATCAGAGTATAATAACGTTTTAAAGCAATTTAAAATATTAAAAACGATCTGGTCACGTGACCTATGACGTCACAAAAACGACGTTGCCAAAACGTAAACTTCGCATGAACATCTATCCACATGTAAATTTTTGTTGCCATGCACCTTACACTTGATGAGATATTGGCTAGAACCTAGGATCTCTCTTTTTTCATCTCGTGTATAGCCCCCTTAAATTTAAAATGTCAGAAGTCTAATGGCCATTTCAAAATGCCCCATATCAATGTCTTGCTGACTACATTGATTGCTTTTCAATTGATAGAGGCATCTTCTCAACAGTAAACAAAAACGCATTTTCGGGCGTGGTCCACGTGACTAATGACGTCATCACACTAAGTTTGATATGAGAGTTATTTTATAGTAAGTGTTATTATCTTATGGTGTAATATCGTTCTGGTCTTCAAATTTGACAAAGTTATCTGGTATTGAAATATTTTCAGTTGCAAAGGATTCAATAAATTATTTTATAGAATGATAGTTTATCGATGATTTCAAAAGGCGAGTGCGGCATAATTCAATTATTTGAAGTTACTTCTAATAGCTTTTCAAATATTTCAAAAGTACGTCGTGTAAACATGGTAAAGTTCATAGAAAAATGGGACTAATCTAATCAATTTGTGAAAACACATAGTAAAAAAGAATCGAGAAAAAAAAAACGGTGAAAACATGTTTGTATTCATTCCAAATTTTGTAAATAATCAATATTAAAAAATAATAGGAACTGAATTGCCAATGAAAGTTAGCAGGGAGTGATAACTTGTGTTTGCAAACTGTCTCAAGTACTAAATAAACGCCGGATATATTTTATCATTTAACTATTCCAAGTATAAATTGTGTTCGGATGAATATGAGATTAATTCGAGCCCTCGTCAATTATGGAAAACGTATTACAAATTGAAGTTTCGGCCCGGGTCAGTATTTCTCATGCAAGATAAAATTAAGGCTTTGCCGATGATCTTCACAAATGCTTACATGTAAAACAAACGAATACAAATGGTCATAAAATGTCACTTTTTGCTAAAAATCAAACACCACACTTACGTAAGGAAAACTTTCACTCCAACTTCAGTTCGTCTTTTTTGAAGCAATTTCCACGAATGGCGAATAAGTTCTTTCTGCTTTGTTGTTAGTAAAAATGTAGGTCCGTACGGAGTGTCATATGGAGATTTAGTGTGAGTAACCGACGAAGCACACCCCATTGTGGACGGACCGAATTTATATAAGAACGGGAATATTTGCTTCTTGTGAAATTGGCTGCGCGTTGTGCTGGCGTAGTGCGCAATTTAAGTTTTCATGAGAGCAGCATGATTTCCCTATTGGCTGATTCTTTTTCAGTGTAAATTTTTTAGCCGACAGCACAATCAACCAATAAATGGCAGGAAGGAGGTAACGGAAGTATTCTTTAATGTTTCCGTCCAGGGCGACCGAGAAGGCCCTGGTACTGTATGTAAAAGCCACCGCGACTGATCTGACAACTCTCTAGTACCCGCACTGACAGATAATAATAACATGAACTGTGTAAACTGACAAGCGTTTTCTCCATTGACCGATGGTAAAATGGGAATTTTATAGCGTTTTTTTTGTTCGAATTTGAGGAACACATCTTTATATTTTGAAACTTCTTCCGACTTTACAGAGGTTGCAGGGCTGGCTCACTTGATAAGGCGTTTGCTTGGCGCGCGCGACATGTCGTTGGTTCAATTCCCAGCGGAATCCTTTTTTTTCCTTCCTTTTCCTTTCCTTTTTTGGGGGGCAAACAAAGTAAGAAAAAAGAAAGCGAAAAAGCTGCTCCCTCCAAAGAGAGAGAGAGAGAGAGGGAAAAAAGGATAAAAACCAAGAGGCAAGCAAAGCGAAAGTCCCACTCTATCGATCGTTTTGTCTTAGAAACCTGGGGACTATTACTCAGGTAATATATAATATAATAATAATTTTTTATAATAACGCGATTGCCATTGAATCGAGTAGCATGAACTGAAAGTCAGGGCTGGCTCACTTGATAAGGCGCTTGGCAAAAAGAAAAGGGAATACTTGAATCAGAAGAAGGAAAAGAAAAGCCTGAACTGTGATGTGTATTTTTCTCGTTCAAAAACTGTCAAAATTTTGATTTGTGCGCATGCCCAAAGAAAATATTGAACTACTCAGTGGCCTCCAAGTAGAAGGAAATTTAGTTGCTATGTTGCAAAGTAAGTTTTAGACAGTTAGGCTGTAATTCCTGTAAACGTTCGACATAAACGGACAAAAATAGGCATCTGTGGTGTTAGATCGCACTAAAAACATAATTCCATAAATGAATAGGGCAATTTTCAGTTGAGAATGTTTGGGGTTAGAAAATGGTTGGAATTCTGTTGTGAAGGAACGGTTTTATGATTTATTCGTAGTAAACCGGTATTTATTGTTATGGGGAACGTTATTGCCTTAAAAATAAGTGTTTCGGGCAGCTAGCGGTTTGATTGTGTTTTTCTAGGGATCAGGCTAATGTGGGTTTGAATCAACTCAATACTTTGACAGGAAGCCCATCCAACTATTAAATATGGCAGACGATTTCAAATTGGTTCATTCGTAGCACTATTGCAGCCAATTATTGCAACACAGTCCAGAATACTGACTACAACAACTTTTTCCTGCTAGCATAGTCTCCTTTAACGGAAAAGGAGACTATGCTAGCAGGGAACAACACCAGTTTAAAACGGCTTTTATTTTCGCGAGGTTTGGTGGAGAATTCGCGAAAAGCTTCCAAAGTTGACCGGTTAAAATTTCGCGGGAAAAAATATCGGGATACGTGATGAATCACAATGGATATTTTACCTTTTCTTTCTATAAAGGATAGATTTAAGTCTAATTAAATTAACCCTCACGAAAATAAAAGGTTAATGTGCCTTTGTTTAATATACCCTGGTCACAGGGGATTTCTTTCTCAGGCTCTTGCACGAGCAAGATTTTTACTCCCATACCCAGTCTCCCACGCAGTTTCCCGCTGGGACGAATTTTCAAAATGGCGGACGAACTGAAGGTTGGATTTATTGGTGGAGGTAACATGGCAAGGGCGATAGCAAAAGGCTTTATAACGTCTAACACCGTCAAAGCAGGGAACATCATTGCAAGTGCTACCACAGAAAAACGCTAGCGGTCTGGAAGGTAAAATAAGTTAATAATAAAGTTGTTGTCAGCTTTTGTGCTCCTCGTACACGTGGCGAGCAGTACTTATGACTCAGTTTGTGTAGGACGTGTTCTTTTAATAACACAGACTTGCTTGTTCATGTGTTATTTTAATAGGATCTGGGCTGTCAAACAACATTGGTCAACAAGGAAGTTGTTGAGTATTCAGATGTTGTCTTTTTAGCTGTAAAACCTCACTTAATAGTTCCAGTTGCCAAAGAGATTACGTCATCTATTGACTCTTCAAACACCTTGTTGTTTCTGTAGCAACTGCCATCACTACAGCATCATTGAAGGGGTAAGTGATACTATGCCTGGATAAATTAGGTGTCTGACATTTTCAGATTGCAGGACTGCAGACTCTGGGGTTGGGGAATGGGGTACTCCCTGAAAGTTTTGGTGGGGGGGGGGGGGGGGTGCGGCCTGCTTCTTGAAACCATTACCCTATATTGTAGACCAAAATATGTGATTTTCCATACCCTTTTTCAGACCTGACCCAAAAACTGATACCCTATTTCAGACCTATAAAATTAGTACACGTGTCTAATACACGACTTCAGCTACTCAGGAATGAGTTAAGTTTGCATAAAAATTTGAGAAGGGCTTCAAATTCCCCGATGTTAATCGCAAAAAATAGTTTTGTCTAAAAGCCAAACCAAATTCCAGGCCAGAGGGCACAAAACATACCCTCGATCAGACCAAAATTGTAAAACTAACCCTAAAGCTATGCAGTTTGCAGTCTCCAGTCTGCAAAATGTCACCGGGATAAACTGGCAAATCTTGAAAAAACGTTCAGAAAGGATAGACAGTCGAAATCTCTGACAGCAGACACCTCCCGTAGGCAGACACCTTCCATAAGCATCGTAAGCCGACACCATCTCGAAAGCGGACACTTGATCATGGTCCCTCAGCCACATACAAACACTACACTTTAAACCTCCCAGTAGCGGACACCTCTTCTACATAATTATGTAAATACTAATTTGTTCTGGAAACACTCTAACCTGCGATCAGGCCAATTTTTCGCACTCCTTATTCTCTTTACGGAGGTCACGCGAAAATATGAAGAGTAAACGAGAGTGCGAAAACATTTGCCTGATCGCAGCTGGTTAGGAACACACTGTCAAGACCCTTGACCTGCAACACTTTTCAATTCTAAAAGAAGTGCCAGAACAAATTTGACTGTCTAATTTATGAAATGTTCTTCATTCAAAAACTAAAACCGGAACTCAACACTCAATCCGACTCTATTTGTGTGAAACTTTTCACCCAAGACAATAAAAAAATACCTCCATTTAGTAATATTCATATTACCATCGCAAGTATTTTCAACTTCATCGCACACATTTGCATTTGAAGTTGACAGTGCTGTCATGAAGACAGTGAAATGTTGTTCCTTACTTTTATCGTTAATTTTAAAATTATTCATTGATTTGCCTCCTATTTGTTAGCATTTACCGCCCAGCACTCGTGTAATTCGAGTGCAACCAAACCTGGCGTGTTTCCCTGCAGTGCGGTGTGGCTGCTTTCTGTAAAGGAACTTGTGTATTGGCAAAAGATGTGCAGTTGGTGAATAAACTTCTTCAAACAAGTGGTAGGCAAATTAATCAGTTGGTTTTTAAAATTGACTACGTATTGATATTATAATTTACCACTCTTGGGGCCTTGTAGGTTTATGGTAAAACAGGGGGAGGGTCGGGGGTCTGGACCCCCTATCAGACCTGGTTTTTTTTTGCTTTCATCATTATCCATAGCAAAACCATCTCCAGGATCCACCAAATGCACTTTTCAGAACCCGAAATCTCTATTTTTTCCTGGGGGAGGCCCCCCAAACACCCCAAATGGAGGGGAGCGCCTCCCATTTGCCCCCTCCCCCTCCCATTCCTACCCTGAGCACAGCTACACACCGTGTGAAAGGTTTTAGTAATAACTATTGCCGTCTACTTACAAAAATTCTCCTTCTACTTCACATTTTCGGGAAAACCCTGGGACCACACCTATCAAAAATTCCTGGATCCGTCCCTGTAAAAGGGAAAGTGTACACTCAGGCCAAAGTGATCCACATTGCTGGAGCTTATCTTGGTTTCTGTAAAATGAAATAACTAGGTATGGAGTATTGCTACTCCTCCTGGATGGGATACTAAGTCATCGCAGGTTGATCAAACAGCTGAATAGATTTAATTTGGCCCTGGCAATATATCGGTTAGACAAAACTAACCTTCATCAGGGGCTGGGAAAGCTAAGTGTATACTCCTGGTTGGAGAGAGGCACAGTGGAAGTAACATGCCTTGCCCAAGAATACAACTACATGACCCTAGCCGCCAGTGCTCAAACCTAGACCTCTCTTTGTTTCACTATACTGAGGCATTATACTGCAGGGGAAACTCCCCCAAGGGGGACTTCAATATAAGTGACAGGAGTGATTGTCGTACCTTTTAGGGGTAATTTGTGTTTGGTACCGCTTAGGGGTGTTAAAATCTAAAATGACTACCGTTAGAGTAACTTATTCCGGTACCTTTTAGGGTATTAAGTAGCTTGCGTGCAGACGTCTCGTATTTCCTTGCTGCACGCGGAAAAATGGAGCAAGGAAATACGAGATGTCTGCACGCAGGTTAGGTATTAAGCCGGAAAAAAAATATGGCAAGAACTCATTTTGTCTTAGAATTGGTACCTCTCACGTTTGATTTAATGAATTTGAGCCACGCCCACAAAATGAGATTCTGTTACCTTTTAGGGGCTCTTTTCCAAAATTCCAACGATCACCTCCATCACTCTTATATGCCCCCTCCGAGGGAACTCCCATCTAAAAGTGACCAGGCTGATGGTTATTGAGTTTTTTTGGCTTACATGAGTCAATGGCACTTGCCGGACTCAACATAATTATCACTCTTAACTTGTTGCTCTTTGTTAAGGCGGGACTTAACCTAAATTCCAATGAAATTTTAAGAGGTTTAAAGAAGGGTTAGAAGAAAGAAAATAATTTTTGGAACACCAACAGACAGTTGATACCCACGCGGGTGCTCTTGCGTGGTTATCAACTGTCGTCAATTGTCAATCTACTAATTTTTAACTTCAAATTCTAATTTTAAAACTACATCAAATCTTCAATATTTCTCATTTCCCTAAATTTTACAACTCCTTTGAGAAAAACTATTTCCTCCCAAATATACCCAAAAATCACCCAAAAATTTACAAAACACTCCATAACATAGATTCATGGGATGAGCATAGAGTTTTTGGATTGCTTGAAACGTGAACGAGATATTTCCATTTAACCCATGTTAAGTCGCGGAAAAATGGCATTTAGGTTAAGTCTCTTTGTTAACTTATTGAAAGGTATGTGTGTGGAGGTGAAAGAGTCTTACATGAATGCGATCAGCTCTATGAGTGGATGTGCCCTGGCCTATTTTTTTCTCGCCATTGAAGCAATGAGTGATGGCGGTGTCAAGGTTGGATTGCCGAGGGCATTATCAATTGACTTGGCTACCCAGACCCTTATAGGTGCAGCTCGACTGGTACAGGAAACAGGAAAACATCCAGGCCAGGTTAGACAGAATACAGTATATATTTACACCTTATTAAACTGCATTTTTACGTGCTATAGACTGCAAGCAGTCCTTCTTTCGGTTAGTTGGAGCAAGCATGAAGCGCGAGTGAGTGAAAATGGGGACAAGCAGCTTTGGCTCCATTCTCGCTTGCCTGCGCTTTGCACTCGCTCCAACTAACCAAAATAGGAACTTCTTGCAGTCTATATGCTACACAGTCAACACAGACCAGGCATTATGAGGAAATACAAAAAGTTCACGCAGAAATTCAGCCAACAAGATTGCTGGATAAAGCATATTAAAGCAAAAATGCTGGTTGTGCGGTTCACCATAAAATAAAAATATTAGTGACTTTTAGAATGTCTACTGGTGACTTCAAACATCCTCTGCAGGGTCCTCAACTCAAAAGAGGAGAGAGCACTGGGGAGAGGAGCAGAAAGCTTGAGGGGCCTGGGGAGAGAAGTCTCTTCGGCCCCAGGCCCCTCCCAAGCTTTATGCTCTTTTCATGCTTATCACAAAACAATTTTTTTTGTCTGAAATATTTCAGTTAAAAGACGAGGTTTGTTCTCCGGGTGGCACAACAATCGCTGGAATACAGACACTTGAGAGAGCTGGTTTTAGAAGTTCACTGATTGATGCTGTGGATACGTCAACAAAACGAGCTACGGAGATAGCTGAACTGCTAAAATCGAAAGGCAAATAATTGTTTATTTATAAGAATCCCAAATGAAAGACAGTTAATAAAGAAAAGCATTGCTTACAAATCTTGTGAAGTGGACTGAGTTTCTGGGCGGATATTATTCTCCCTCGCGCACGCGGTTTATGCTTCAAGGTAATGGAGAGATTTAGCATGTTCCAGGCGTTCCGGATAGTGAGAGAGCGACGCGAAAAGAAGCGCCCTTTTTTCTCGCCACTCGTGGCGCTTCGCGCTTCTTTTCGCGACAGTAGAGAGATATAAAAGCACCACGTTCTACGGCTCACGGCAAACGTCAGCTTGCACTCGATTTTTAGTACTTTTTCTCCAATCGTTAAATAAATACATCAGAAAAATTGAAAATACATTCACACGTTCGCGATAAACGCGAAACTACTCACTTTGACGAAGAAACGCCAGACGGCAAAAGTGGGATTTTTGCCGTTTGCGGGAAAAACAAACGTGATGCTTTAATTAGGCTGTGCTGGCGTGACAATTTTCGGAGTACTATAATAACAATCGGAAACTCTTCCAGTGCTTCCACGAAGATTTGCCAAAAATGGCACATTTTCCCCCGATTGGCTTCCCGCTCGACTGTCCGGCATGCACCACAAAAAGAGGAGCTACTCGCAAGGTCAGGTGACTGACTCGTCCCCAGTCGTCTCTCTTGTCTCCTTTGTTGGGAGTCGCAAGACGTGGGGGATGCTGAGAAGGAAGAAAGCTCCCCTCGGCCGCGCTTCTTTAGACTGCGAGCAGTCCCTCTTTCTTTCTGATATCGAGCGCGAAGCGCGAGTGAGCGGAAATCGAGCGCGAAGCGCGAGCGAGCGGGAGATGGGCCGAGCGGAAGTGAGTCTTTCGCTCTTCTCACTTCGTGACTCACTTCCGCTCGGCCCATCTCCCGCTCGCTCGCGCTTCGCGCTCGATATCAGAAAGAAAGAGGGACTGCTCGCAGTCTAGCGCTTCTTAGGAGACAAGAGAGACGACTGGGGACGAGTCAGGATGGGAATCGTTTATTATCGGTGGAATTCGTCGGAATCACCTCGTCTCCGAGGACTCATTGAGCCCACGGTTTTCGTAAGAGAGGTTATGACGACAAGCCGACGTGCACTGTTCGGCATGCTTTCGCAGTTTTGGTTGGTTAGTAAGAATCGGAAACTCTTCGGGTTAGTTTGAGTATTTATTACGAAGATTTGCGAAAAAAAAAAAATTCCCCGATCCCCCTCCCCTTCAGTTGGTGCTTGTCAAAACATTTTGGCCACATAATGAGTTTTGGCAAGGTTCCGTGCTGCTAACAAGCTTATGAAAACAAGCTAAACGTTTTTCGTATACGCTAATTTGTTACAATAACAGCAGGTAGTCTTCACTTGAAATAAAGCCACCAGAAAAACTGCCAACACGTACAGTCGCGTATGCGACGTAAAATAATTATCACTTTCAAGATTGACAGAGAAACGGCTTCGTTTTACAAGTACAGTTCAGTTCATGCGAAGAAAAGGTGCGTAGTAGTCTGTTTAAAGTCGAATATGCCTCAAATAAGGCAATTTTCAGTTCATTTACTCCGGCTGTACTGAGTTGCCAGTTTTGAACAAGCAAACTAAAATCGGCAGCGCACAAAAAAAAAGTATTTTATTTTGCAAACTTCCATCCGATCAGCTTTACACCGAACAAATGTTTTGTCAGCACTGTGAATAATACAGAGTATATATTTACTTGTGTAGTGCATTCTTAGCCAATTATCGCAAAAACGAAAATGGCCTTATAGACTTGCCTTATCGATAAAGAATCTCGCTGGATAAAAAAACTGCCGCGTATTGCAATAAATCGGCGACGAATCGATAGCGATTTTCGCTATAGAACAATATTTGTTTAAAATTCATTACACGGTGCTAACGGCAGCAACTCTCTGTTCCTTCAAAATGCGTTTTTCGTTCGAGCCGCTTAATATTTTATAGGACCGCCTACGTCTTAAAAGTCAAAATAACCTTTAATTGACGCTAATATGAGTTTTGGTTATCGCTAGAAATTGAAGTTACAGCGAAACTGAAAAAAACACAAACATTTTTTCTGCCCTGATTATCAACGTCGGGGCAAGCCGTTTCAAAAGCAATTCCTGCGTGCGGAGATAGAACCGCGAACAAAAAAATAAACGAGAGGGAAAACATTATTTTCAGCTGCTGCTGGAAAGGAAATTATATTTGAATACGATATTCAAGGTGGCTATTCCCTAACACCTCGAACGCTTCATTGTTAGGTTCGTTTCACCCAATGCCTTAGTTTCTCAATTCCTGTTTTCCAATGTTTTTGTTTTTTTATTTAATTGCGTTAGTTCCGTTTGTACAGGGTTTGTGTGTATTTATATGTGTATAAAAGTAGCATTAGACTATGTAAATGTAGGTATTATAATATTGCATGTTTTTGCTGGGTTGGTTCATCACTGCGAAGATTGCCTTCATTTGTTTGATATTGTCAATGGAGTAGGTGGGTGAGGGGGGGGGGGGGGGGGGGAGGGACCCCGAAGTAAAGGGGGCGAGAAGTCTACACGAAAACCCGGATCGCTACAATTTCCCCCGTCAGGAAACTTTCTTTTATCTAATTTATGAATGTCCCATAGAACAAGCGTTTTGGCACTAAATAGTTATTGCGTAGTGGAATGAAAAACGATTAGAAAAATTCATCAAACGCACTTTGAACCATTTCCTTATTTGCCAAGTATCATATTTGTCTGTCCTGGTTAAACAATGATTTACCTCGCCTCGAAATTTTCCTCCTGCTCACCGTGATTAATGGCAAGATCCTTTGTGAATACATTGACAAAATTCAGATCAAATTGATGATGATGATCTCAAGCACATTGATGTTTTGAGGATAATTTTAAAAATATATTAGTTACTGAACCTTGAGCGGGAACCGGAACGTGAATGGTTTTAAATAGGGATTAATCATAAAAAATGAAATACTTTTGAGTTTGTCTGCACGAGGAAACACACATTGTTTTCGCTCGAGAGATTAAAAGCAACTTAATTTCTTTGCAAATTGGTCAACGGAAATAAATTTTCACGAGCTCTTGTATGCAAATTTTCATAATTGTCACCACGCATTTAGATGTACTGCTGTTATTGTTGTGCAAATTTATCGATGTGGGTAAAAAATCCCGAGCGGGGATGGGAGATCAGCCGGCGGATTAACTGAGCGAAAATTAACCATTTTGATAGTTCGTACGCGTTAAAAAGTTTCACGAAAGATTCATGTCTGTGTTTATAGTTTAAAACTGAGCTGCAACTGGTTTTCGTGCGTGGGTTGGTCGGAGAGAGTTTTCTGCCAGGTGAACGCTGGTGCTGTTTCCGTGTTGCGATACAAAAAAATGTGAGAATTTGTATTGAGAAAGGCGGATACGATTTGAAGGATTAGCGAAATAACTGAGTTATTGGGAAGTCCCATTTGCCTTTGAATGCGTCTATTTTCGCTGGCTCGTTTGTTTGACGTGTGTGCGATCCTGTATGATTCGCTGAATCAGACCACCAGCTGGTCGGCTATTCTCCGAATGAATTTAAAAACTTTAATTTTTCCCATTGCCTTTAAAGTTTTCGAGAACCCCCTTAGAGTACTGTCCGTTGGAAATCAAAGCCTTGCAAGAGAAGGTCCTTGAGGATTTCACTCTTGTCTTAATGACAGTTTCTATTGCAAATATCCAGCGGCGACACGAACGTATGTTTCAAATCGGTTGAAAAGCGAAACCTTGACGAAGGAACATATTAACGGAAAAACTAATTGCAATTTGTTCTCGAACTGAGCAAACAAATTAAAAAGGTAAGCTTACAGAATACTAAAATATTATCTTATCTATTTTGCCTTTATAAACAGTGTTATTTTTTATTGTGTAAACATTTCGTTCGTTATAACGGCTCGGTAAGGTTGACAACACGCTGAACATGCACGGTGTATCCGTAGGCAAGACGAGAAATTTTATACGGCAAGAATTAATTTAATTTATCAGTTCTTTTTCGGTGAATCATGCATGATCCCATGACAAAATCACCTCGGATGATCGAGTCGCGCTTGTGAATTGCTTAATCCGCCAAATCGTAGAAGTTAGGCCGGTTATGTCGAGTCTCTTTATCTGTACTGAGAACTTCTCGAGTTGAAAACAAGCGATCGATCACGTAACGTTTCGTGTTGCGGCAGAGTATCTTCCAAAATCCAGCGACAGAAGAACTGCCAGTTTCAGTAACGTTCGCGGCCATACAAAAGAGGTGTTCCGCCCGTTTTGATCACATTTAATTTGCTCATGAGGCTGATCAGTTCAAGCGATTGGTAAAATCCAGTAGGTATTTCTTTTTTCCGCTCCGATTAGTTTAAAAAAAAATTAATATAAGGAGTACACACTTGCAACAATTGCAATCAAGATTTGAAAACCGTAAACCGCAAATTTATATTTCGTGCAGCGGGAGACAGTTTCGGTAACGATTTCGCGCGTGTATACCATTTAATTACCTTAATTTTATCAGATGGAATACTAAAACGTGATAACTGGAAAGGCAAAATGTATGTTAATAAACCAATATTCGTCGTTTAGACACACATAGCCTAGTGCAATGAAAAAGAACGTCTTCGATCGAGTTCGCCGTGCGCCATATTAAACACATCAGAAGGCAAGATAGTTGCTCTCAAGTCGTATTGATAAGGTAAACGTATAAACAAAAGATCATTTCTTACACCCCGCTAAGGAAGTGATCGGAAAAAAGCGATTATGTGAGAATAAGCACGTGTTTTCAGATTTGGCGTCGGAGGTGATTTTGTCCGGTTCATTTTTCCGGCTCGCGGGACAACGTTTTTATATTCAGTGTGATTACGCGAGGACAGTTTTTTTTCATTAGCGACTTGCATCATTGTGAACAGATTTGATTGTGCACCCGGTAACACATTGATTTCACCAGTCCTTCCATGATTTACTGAGACTTTAGTATAGCTTTTGCAAATTGCATTTCTATCAACAAAAGCCCATTTTGTTGTACCCATCTGTCAGTTCAGTTTGGTAAAATGATCAAAACCCAAGTACTTAGTTAAAAGAAAAATTGAACAAATATTGAAATCATTTTACAACAATGGAAATCCGTTAACTAACAGCTAATGGATAATTTTAAGGAAGTTGACTCGACAGTAGCGCCGGTTAATATTCACTTTTTATTTACAACGGTGAAGATCTTAAGCTTTCAACATATATAATGCATTATTTTGGGACAATTTGCGCTGGAAGTCGGCACGCCTTTTGGGTTATTTTGATTTGGCTCTCATCGCGTCGATGAAACAAAAAAATACAGATTGAAGAGACATTGGCCATTTTCCAGTAACAGCTTCTAAACTCCGACCAAGGAAATAGTCCAAAGTTCCCGAGAACCCTGCATTCGAGGCAAGTTTTAACGTTCTGCATTTCGCCTTAAAAGTAACGCTTTCTATAGTTGCTAATCTCAGTGTGTTTTTACATGTAAATGCCTTCTTTTGGGACCGTAACTGACTTTCAGTTTTCTTGTTTAGGGTTTAACTGATCCTCCCCAGAAAACGTCCTGCCTTCCCCGCGTAGTTTTCTTGGCATAGCAAATGAAAATTGTTCTTGCCAAAACCACTAATTAAGGAAAACGTATCTGAAGTTGTTGTCTTCTTCAATTTTTCTCGGCGGCAATCTGACAGTCCTGTTAGGCAGGTGTTTTTTATTTAATTCACACGGTTGATTAAGAAAACTGTATTAAGTCGTTTGGTTTCGTTTCCTTAAGTTGTATTTTTGTTTAGAACTGATCAAACAGAGGCGGCCGCTCACTGAAGTTTTTGAGAGAATTATTGATTCGTTTAGTCTTTTTAATCCTGATTGTTACACCCAACATGAAGTCTGTCCGGGGAATTATTGAGTGGTTTTCGCCGGATTGACTCAGGTCGAATGCAATTACGTGCCTTTGTTTTGTTTTTCGCTCGCTGAGCTCTCTGATTGGTTAAAAATGCCGTGCAACACGCTTCAGCCAATCAGAACAAACACGTTGTTTTTTTAGCCAATCAGGAGCAATGAATTGCCTTACGTGCATTTTCCCGCGCTTTGCACCGGTCTGATTTGCTTCGAGTTCTGATTGGTTCATTCGGCTATTTGCGTTTGCTGTAATTGGGCAGATGTTGATAAAGGTAAATTGGAAAAGCTTTTCCAAATTCGCTACGGTGGTTAATTTACGTGTAATCAATTTGTTCATGTATTAGAAAACCACTCTATCTTAATTTATTTATGTAAATAGGACTACGAACTGTCCAAGGACTGCCGATTTGCTATTCAGAATAATTTTTTTAATCCAATTATTTCCCAAATTGGACAGTTTGTGCACGGAATCATCTGCTGTCCTGAATTTCGCGCGTGATTCTCGCGGGACGCTCGCGCATAGACCCCAAACGTGTCCTGTTCGCAGGCTAGGAAATAGTTGGATAGTTGCTTGAATATAGGATTCTACACTTGCAATATAATCTGCTAATCAATGAGGCTACAAATTATTTTGCAACTGACTGTTCCCTCCCCCCGGGGGGGGGGGGGGATACTTGTCGTAATTTGTGGTCGGGTGTGTCGCCCGGTTCTCGAAACGGCTTACTTTATGTCGGAACAAAATATATGATTTCCCATATCTTATTTTAGTACCGAAAACTATAGGTACATGTGTGTGCCGCCCCAAAGGTTATGGTTTTCGAGCCGTTTTGGTATGAAATCGAGTTTTATTTTTATCTATCAGACCGATATAGTTAAGCAACATGTTCTACGGCAAACGGAAAACGTCAGCTTGCATTTGATTCTCCTTACTTTTCCTTGAATCGTTAAATAAATCCATCAGAAAAATCGAAAAAAAATTCACACGTTCACCGCGAACGCGAAATTACTCACTTTTACGAAGACGTAGACGTAGACAGCAAAAGTGGGATTTTGCCGTTTGCGGGAAAAAGAAACGTGATGCTTAAATCTCTCGTACAAGAAAAGTAACGAAGAAAAGTCATTGAATTTCATAAAATGTGATCGAAATTTGACTGCATCAGCCCCCCTCGCCCGGCAACTGCGTCGGTCTCTCAATAATTTCTGTACCACTAATCTTTTTGAACCATTGTTTCGTGTTAGATTTCTTATTTATTGCTTTTTTTAATAATGCAATTCGTCCTTTTGTATTTTGTATTTTTCTCGTTCCATTGGAACATGTGATTAGCACATAGTGGTGATCCGGTTTTAAAGGAGCTATGTCCCGATATTTTAAGTCATTTTTGCGAAGTGTAAAATCACCTTTAAATTGAAGAAAGCCTCAACAAAATAATAGTTTACTGAGGTAGAAAAACATCAAAGAGGTAATAATAAACCAAACAGGCACAAGGATGGCTGAGGATGGAGAAGATTGAGACGGATTGTGAGACCTTGTGAAGGGCGAACTTGAAAAAATTGGCCAATTTTTATCAAGATGCACCATCCGTGACGTAGCTCCTTTAAAATACCAAATGAAAAAAGGCTATTGCTGTTACCTTATACTTTGAAACGTCCCGAGGAAAATCGTTTTTTTTTTAATTTTTGCAAATGCAAACACGACGACATTTACAAAGTAAAAGAAAACAAAACTAAGCAACAGTAAACTACTATTACTACAATACAATTAGTACATCAACGATTAAAAAATGGTGCACCATTTCCATAGCACTGATTTGTGTCACCCAATGAGCTACGCTATTACGTTTTTCGAGACTATATTCTAACATGATTTTACTTATTAAATCTGGAATAAGTAATGATCCTAATGTTTATATATCGACACCATTATGTGTTGTCCTTAGGGAAATCAATTTATCCTAGACTAATTAGTATTCGAATCGAGTGGAACCTTGAACCTTGAACCACTCGTATCGTGTCTAACAAGTATCAAAGCTTCGGATACTGACATATACAGTAACTCTCGGACTGGTAACTGAGCTCGTCTACCGTTTTTTAGCGTTTGTGGCATTTACAGGAGTGGGGTGAGTAACACTTTGCTTGTTCTGCGCTATCGAGCAAAAGACTACACTTGTTTTTCTCCAGTAGTCACTTTGGTCCAAGATGTTTTCTTTTCACTCAACTGCGATTCGTCTTCGCTTCTTCGCAGCTCAATTTCGCTTGAGTTTTATAGAAGAAAGAAGAAAGAAACCTGTGAGTCCAGGGTATTATTGCCGTATTTATTAATAAACGGAACACAAATTCTAGTATGTTTTTTTCGGTGAAAGTGGCTTGGCAGTTATGAAGCAACTTGGAACTGAGTTACAAGCAAACTGAGCTATGATGCCACTCAGTGAAACAACTTCAAAAATACTGAGTTTCAAGCACTGGGATAAAAGTGAGCTTGGCTTCGCTTGAACGGGGCTCTGCCAATTGAGTTAATGAAGCCTCTATGAAAAGCATTGTGTGTTGTTGTTCTACTCTTTGTAAAACTACTTTGTTTTATTAGATGTTATTTTAATATTGCATGACTTTCTGTGCAATAACTTTACACACGACCGACCCCACAATCTATAAGCTTTTTAAAATACTCATCGTGTTTACAAACCCGGGGATTGATTGAGGGAACGCTAATGTACTTCGACATAGCCAATTTGTACAGAGTTGACAGTTAGCAGCACAGTGCTAAAAACATCGCAAAGAAAAATAATTGACTGATTTTTTTGTAGTTATAATATATAGTGAAACCCAGATGTAAGGGACATGAATGCTACAATCTCGGACAAAACTAGTTAGCGAAAATCTCGCGCATATTTCACACTTTTTCGAATATGTCGAAAATATTTTTATTGGACGAATCAGTAATCAAATTTGTGAAAATTTAGATCCTTTATTCTCACTTATTTTCGCGAGTATTATTTATAGTTTCGCGGTTTTCGCGATGTAGCGAAAAACGGGAAAATAAAGAGATATTTTCACAACATTTTAAAGCCTTTAAGCCCTTTTTTTATCCGAAATCGCGAAAATAAAGCCTTGCGAAATACGGATCTGTCGATTTCGCAAGTGAGAATAAGGTAGGTGTCTCAAACAGTTTTGTACGATGTATTTCATTCGCCATACTGTGGTGTTTGTTACAAAACGTAACTTGTGGAGAGCGACTAATTTCACTCTACATATTGTGTCAGAGTTTTTCCCTGTACTCGGCTTTTCCAAAAATATAATATTTTTCCATTCAGAACAATTTTTAAAATCACTATTTGTTGAATCACTACTCGCTTTCGGCTCGTGAAAAATAAACTGATTCCCATGTGGCTTATTGAGATGACAAAGCATAGAAATACGCGGTCTATTACTTAATTAAATTTTCCTGGATACAAATAATGATCATTTAAATTATGTATACTACCTGCGTAATATAGGGCGCGAATTTCGGCGACGCCCGCGCATTTCTGGCGCGAAAAGAGAATGTTACCGCTCCACATGTACATCATGTAACACGTGTTCTTCTAATGTCCAAAGCTGTAATTTTTTTAATTACACCGTCAAGCCATAGTTAAGCCGTGGTCTATTGCTTTATGACGACTACATACATTACTAATACAATAGTCAATAGCTTATTGAACAGTCGGCCTCCGGGTCGGCCTCCGCATTGTATAAATTAAATTATTAGGTTGTGACAAAGCCTCGTTTATGCCTGGGAGGTACGGGAATTTATCAGTTATACACTTGATTGTTGTCCATATAGTCAACATTCTTTAGAAATAATACACGCTACCTTGCTTGCTCATAAAACGCGTTAATGTTATTTTCTGTAGCACAACTAACACATATACTTTCCATTTCCAGCAATGAAGAAACTCAATTCATCATTTTCGCTGAACTCTTCAACAGCACCTCCGAATTTATCACATTGGGCCCATAATGAGCAGGAGATAACAACAGGGGTCATTATTCAGTCTGTGTTCCTAGCCCTTGTAATCTTCGTAGGCGTGATCGCTAACTCCCTGGTGTGCCTTGTCATCTACAAGAAAAGGAGCCTTCATACAGTCCTCTACAGCTTCTTGGTGAGTCTGTCCATATCTGATCTGCTTCATGCCGCTCTCAAGATGCCTACTACCTTGCTATCCACTCTTCATATCGTCTGGTATCCTCATCCCTCCTTCTGTTACATTACCACGCCCTTCGGTGTCCTGTTTGGAGCCGCGACCGTCTTCAACCTATGCGCAGTCGCACTGAACCAATTTTTCATCATTGTGAAGCCACTGCACTACCCCATGGTCATGACCGCTACCCATGCTCGTTACGTCATCGCGGGCCTGTGGGCCGGAAGCGTGGTGATATCACTTCCGCCAATATTTTGGCGCTCACCGGACACCATTTGCAAGAGCGGGGCTGTATCCAGCGACAACTACCTTTCTGAAGTGCTATATTTATCCGCCCTGTGGACATTTGTTGTCATCATCCCATCCGTTGTCATGGGAACTAGCTACACCAAGATTTTCTTGGTGGCGCGTCGTCAAATTTTAAGATGAGAGAGGACAACGGGAACGGCGAGTTACGAGCATCGCGCACGCGCAAAAGGGAATTTCGTGCCGCAGGCCTGCTCGCGTTGGTCGGTGGGATTTTTATTTTCTGCTGGCTTCCTTTCTTTATTGTTCAAACTTTACACAAATTCTCCGAGGCTAACATCGCACCGTTTTATTTTCGCCTTTTTCTCTGCGTTATGTACTCAAAATCGGCCATAAACCCGTTGCTGTACACTGCACTCAACAAAGAACTGAGGAAATCGTTATTGCAGTTTTTAGGGCTTCAAAAGAACTCTTCTCGCAAAGACAGCGCTCGTATACTAAACAACTGCCAAAACAGTTCAACACAACGCGAAAGCTTACTGTAAATATGTAATAAATATCAATTTATAATAATGTAACTGTATTATCAAAATAAAAACTGTATTTGTTTTTATGAATTCTGCACATTTATAAATTCCTGTGCCGTCTTTGGCAAATCTTCGGAAGCACTCGAAGAGTTTCCGACTCTTATCATCCAATCAAAAACTAGCACGAGCACTCACGTCAGTAATACGTATACGTGCATGTTGCTTAGCAACTTCCGCGACGAAAGCGTGTCGCGATTGGTTTTGGCTTTGCATCTGATTGGTTGAGTAGGTGGCGCGAGTTTTTTAAACCAATCACAGAGCGAAGCAAAGCAAGCAAAAGCTTTCGACACTCAATTGAAAACCGCTCTAAATTTAAACTTCGTTGTTGTATAACCAGAGCATCACATAAGAGAAGACAGTGAGAAGATTAACTTCGAATTTTCCGAACTTTTCTTATCAAGCGATTTATTTTTTCCCTGCTTTTGATTGGTTCAGAGAACTCTGCTCGATCAACGTTTTGTTTTTCGCTGCTGTCAATCATCTTTGCGGACGTATTAGGAAACATAAGTTTACTTTAACGGGTTCAAAAGGTCACATCCGTGAGTTGCGATTGGTAGATTTCAATCCACTTTGTTTGGTTCTTTTTTACATTGACCGCAGAGAAAAACGCAATCGTTAGTTGGGTCTTGAACTTCAGAGTTCGCGTGTTATTGAAAAGTGTTGTAATGCAACGAATAAGCAAGTTATTGACAAAATATCGTGAGTCTTCAGTACCTCTCCTAAACCGGCTGCTCTCGCAGGCTATACCTCTCAGGAGCTTCCGTTTTTTATTGGTCCGTTAAAAACCTTACCTCTATTTTTTGGGGGCTAGGGGCATTGTTGTGTGTTTTAACAGCCAATGGCATTCCTCGTTCAGAAAGGTATTGGATGGCCTACTTTTTTGGCTCTGCCTCTCAACCCTCGTCCAATAATTACTTATTATTTGCATAACAATGCAATCGAACAGAGAAGCAAGGCAATTTCTGGCAAAAGTTGTAATATTTAATTTCGAGATTCTGGGAACTGACATAAATAATTATTGCAACCCTTATAGTTTATTATTGTCTCTAGTGGGAACCTATTTTTAAATTAGAATTAGGATCGCAACATTACGCTGCTTATGCCCGAAACAAAAGGCATCGCTGATGAGGGCTATTCTATCTTAGGTACCTAACAGGGAGTAAACTCTTAGCCAGCCAATAAATAGCTACAGGTTAATAACTATCAGAAGATAATTTTTAAGCACCTGTCAACGTACAAATTCTCAACACTTGTCCATCTTTCCCTTAGGCCATTGCTTCTCGCTCGATGGACTAAGGAAATGAGGAACGGCTTGTAGTCTATGATTTTCATGACCTTTGATTATGTATTGATAATTAAGAGGGCAAAAGAAGGGGTTAACACACCCATTCAGCTGTTCCTAAAAGTTATTTCTTCAGCAGAGGAAGATAAAAAAGCGATCATGAAATAGCACAGCTGACAGACTTAACTACAGTGGACACAATAAAAGAGTGAAATGAGAAACAACAAGACAGAATCCATGTTTTAAGTATAAACCATCCACCGTCGTAAAAGTCATGTACAGTACACATACCTAGTGTTGGTTATGGGAAGTTTTATACCGTAAATCCGCTATAGAGGTGGGGGGGGGGGCTTATTACTTTCAGCACGTGGATAAACGTCCATAACTGTACTTTGATCAATGAAGTGTTATATTCATGATAATTACGATTCTTTTTTAGTACAAAAACGGTAATATCTCCCCCAAAGCTCGCAAGTACTGTATGTGAATTTGTGCCCGGATTGTATGGTAAAAATGCACCGGTAATACAGTCTTTGGATGTGAAGGAAAGGGGGGGGGGGGCTTAAAAGAGAGAGGGGGGTGGGCTAATAAATTTCTTGCTCCAAAAAGGAGGGCCTTATTAGAGAGGGGGGCTTATTATAGAGGGGGGCTTATTTGAGAGGGGGGGGGGGGGCTTAACAGAGAATTTACGGTAACTGTATGTTGATCAGATTATGTCATTTTTTTGCTTCTTTGGACTTTGACGGGTGTTCAAGTTTAAAACTCTTCTCCACTGAACTTCGAAAATCTGTAAATCCTTTACTTCCTTTGTTGAATGAGTTGGGTCCCGCTGATGTGGGTGTGTCTCTGTTTAAGGAAAAACAAGTAAAAATCTAGTTTAGTGAACAGTCATTTAATTTGTGAAGGTGCTAGCCTGCGAATGCAGACATATTTCGGGCTGTTGTTTTTCAGTGGTGTAACACAACAGCCGTAAATATATCTGAATTTGTGGGCTAGGGAGGTGCCAGTTGGGCATTATTGTTTTAGTGTTTTTTTTTGGGGGGGGGGGGGGGGGGGGGGGGCGTGGGGGGGAGAAAGCCAAAAAAAAAATTTCAACTAAAAGCTCTGAACAAATTTTTAACATTTTTATCATGTTGCAAAACACTTTAGATGCTTTGGCTTATGTTTGTATCTGAAAAGTAGGTGATATTATTTATTTACAGTAAAAATGACAATAATATTGTTACAGCTAACCCTGCAGTCTCCCTACAACCAACCCTGCAGAACTTGCAAATATGAATCAATGTCTGGGTTTACCTTCCCAAATTTCTCATCCTCATTTTGGCTTCCGCTGGCATCTCTTCTTCCTCGTCACTCTAAAATAGAAAATACAAATCCAGGTAATTTTTTGGAATAACATGTTGCAAGCATCTGACATCAGCCATCAAACAAACGCTTCTGAGTTCTCCCAAACCCAAATGTACTGTGTTTGCATAAGGCTATGTCCCCTCCTTAGGATCCACCAGACTGTGAGACAATTAGTAGTCCACTTGGCTTTAAGAGCGACCATCTATAAATATCGTCTAAAGCTTCTCTTTGAGAAAAAAATCAAAAATCCTCAAATGTTCGTTGGGGAGGAGAGATTACGTGACGAGCCAAAAGAATGTCTGCGTAGCTATTGGTAGGAGGGTATCATCGAAGCCGTTCGCCTAAAAGAAAAATCTGATTGACCTTAGATAATTTCTAGCAATAGTTTTGCTAGACCTACCTTCTGGCCAAGTTTGAGGATTTTCTATTTTTTTCTCAATGACAAGCTTTAGGCGATATTTACAGACAACTGCTCTTAAATCTGTCCAGCTCACTAATCAAAAGGCCAATACACCTCCCAATAAGTGAACATGTACCTCCTCATTAAATGCAGAAGCAACTGCTCCTTTCCTTTGCACTAACACTGGTTCTTTCTTCTGCTTCTTTGCATCAGATGCCTGACGACAAAAAATATTGACAATAAAGTTGCATATTAACTTGAATGAATTGGGATTTTGCGATTTAGATTTGATTATACTACACAATAATAAGTCAAAGAACAAAGTCAGGTGGAACCAGAGGCATGAACCTCTCTACAATGGCTACCCTGGGGCAGAATTAACTGGCTGTCATAGAGAGGTGGTCATTGTAGAGAGGCGGCAGTTAGTGAAGGTTCAACAATATTTAAAATACCATAAATTTGAACATCTTGTACATGATAATTTAAATAACATTTGAGGTCAACTTGTAATGTTGTAATGTTTTGAACACAAAATCCGACTCCAAGTTTAAGTCTAAAAAAAGAACATGGGCCCTGTCCACACTAAATTTTGCATTTTCGCTTGTAAACGCATACTTTTCAATGCATTTTTGCCTATCGTTCACACTACAACGATTGAAAATGCTGAGCATTTTCATCGAAAACGCATACATTTTAAAACCCTGTCCAGAGTGGAGAATTTGAAAACGAAGCCCTATCCTATTAGTGTGGACGGCGAAAATGGAGACTTTCGAAAACGTTGATATCATTCATATCACCGCCTGCATATGCAGATGACTGTTGAAGCGTTTTCAAGCGTTTTAGTGTGGACGGGGAAAACGCTATGAAAACGATAGTGTAGACACGAACCTTTTGATGTGTTTTCGATGAACATGGAGTGTTTAGTGTTTCGAAAACGCATTAGTGTGGACAGCGCATTAGAGCAGTAAAGCGTGACGTCCCAAAGACCCTCTTTTGTTCGCACTATGTTTTCATTGAACAAAGAACTGTATGCACAATAAAGTATGGGGTTATACGGAAATCCTGCCATATGAGCTTATGTTTCACTCTAAAACCCTGATTTCTTAATTTGAGAACGAGTTTTAATTGTTTTCCGGTAGTAAGCGCCCGTTTCTTATTTTAAGTACTCAACTTTAAAATAAGAAACGAAACAAGAAACTGGCGCTTCTTATTTTAAAGTTGAATACTTAAAATAAGAAACGGGCGCTTTAATACTACCGGAAAAAAATTAAAACTCGTTCTCAAATTAAGAAATCAGGGTTTTAGAGTGTTTAATTATTTCCGCATGCTTCTAATAATTGCGAAAATGACTTACCAGTTTTAAACTAACTCCAATTGTCTTCTTCTGTTGAGATCCGGACAGGTTCATCGAGATTTTGGGTTTCTCGGCGAGTTTAGGAGATAGAGAGATCTCTGGAAGTTTTCTTTCTCCCCAGCGGACGTGACCTTTTGGACGGTTTTGCCTGTACATTAGACATAGATACTGCACATGTTCAGTATAACAGAATACGTTATGCATTTTTCCAACACTTGGAAAACCAAAGTAGGGACTGAGACCTTCGTTTTCACCCTTTTCTTCCGATAGCTTTGTTGGACTGTCCTCCGCGACCTTCTGTTCCGCCATCTTGCTTAGTAGCCTCGCAAATCGATTTACCCGCAAATCTGAGGCCAGGCTACAAAGGCATCGGAAGTGATACAAAGTTGTTTTCACAGCGACGCAAAGGCTGACACAGATTTCAATGTCGCCTTTTAAACGATTACTGTGGTCTTCCGTTTCGTCACGTAAAACCCGCAGGTTAACCAATTTGTATTATTCGCAATGCACAGAACTTTTAACCGTGGTAGGAGATGAGTAGCTCCGTGGAAGATTGGCTTCGGTCGCTTGGCTTCATTCACTACACCCAGGCTTTCCTCGACAATGGATACGATGAACTCGAAATCTGCAAAGAGATTGGAAAGGAAGATTTGGATGCTATCGGTGTTAGGAACTTCAAGGATAGGACAGATATCCTGAATGCTGTTGACCGCTTAAAACAGGCCGGTACAGCTGTTTATTTTGTCCTTGAAGCAGAAGGCAACAGCGAGCCACTGCAAGCTCAACCCGAGCGGGATACCTACCCCCCCGTTTCCCTGAAATTGATGTTGTATGATAAACTTGAAGAAGACAAGATCGATCTATCTTGTGCTCCGTACTCTCATCCGGTAAGCATTTACAAGTTTAGCTTTGAATCCCACAAAACTTTGTATCTTTTTCAATCTATTTGAGGAATGCTTTCGTCCATGTTTAGTCATCGAAAAAAATAATGGTGTTGAAGCGGTTGTGACACCCACGTTCGATCTTTCGGTTTGTATTGGCCAATGTTCCACGTGAAATGTCGAACAAATTCTCACGTACTCGATTTTGTTAAGTCAGAAATAAACGTTAACATTTCTTAAGCTAACAAAGTTTTGAGTTACTCTGTTTGATGATGTGCGAAGTTACGCGAACACGATATTTGTGGGAATTTTAAAATTGCTAACTTGCGTGTGTTGGATTCGATACTTTTGGAGGGTTTTTGATCCTCATTTCTCCAGGAAACCACAGTTATGTATCGATAAATGTTCATCCTTGGTGAAAAGTAGTTTTCATTATTTGAAAAGTGCTTAAATTATTAGTGAGATTTTTAATGTACTTGCAAAGGTTTTATGATTGCTATTTCATTGACATGCATGTGGAAATATGGCTTCAAATATATTAAAAGGTGTCTGTTTGCTCGTACGTGTAGCTGTCAACACGTGCACATCATTACAACCTCTGGTCACTTTAATTTTAAACACAAACAATTACTTCCTATGTGACAAATTAGACCTAACTTAACTTTTGATGTCTGAACTTAACCTAGCTAATTGGTAACCATAAAACAACAATTAATAATTATTGTTGTGGAATTCCTGTTGTTATTAAATTTCCACTTGTTAAGTTTATCATCGTGAATGTTTCCAGAGGGCTTCTTTCCACAAAAATTGCACTTTCCTCACAAGCCTCATAACTTTTCATTATTTAATTATGCAGGTCTGATATTGTTGAATATTTATCATGTTATATGTATGATTTTGGACACTATTTCTGAAATATTAGAAACCTTTCATAGATCAGAGTACAATACAACAGTGAGTACAATATCTGACCACAAGTTTTCAGCCAAATATTATGGAAATATACCATAAAATTCCAATAATAAGCTGTGTTTATATTTGACATCCAAATGGAATTATTTCAGGGGGGGGGGGGGGGGGCCTTATCATTGGAAGGATTTTGCATTTCAAAAAATTTGGGCTTACCGGTATATGTGGAAGGGACTTCGGTCTGAAAAATTGCAGTTACAGTCAAACCTCGATTAAGCGGCTACCCTCAGGGAAATGGCAAGTGGCTGCTTAATCGGGGTTGGCCGCTTGAACGGGGTTTCGTCAGAAATTAGCATAAGGTGTGGTATAAATGTCACTTTATTTGAATACAACGCGCTTGGAGGCTTATATAATAGGAAAGCCCTCATCAGGACGGCCAAAAGGTGGCCGCGGCCATTTAATAGGGGTGGCCGCTTGATAAGGGTTTTATTTACCATATTATACTGACAATAATATCGGGACTTTGATAACTGGCCGCTTAACAAGGGGTGGCCGCTTAAAAGGTGGCCGCTTAATCAGGGTTCAACTGTATGTACAAGGATAATTAAAGCATAGTTAAAACCTCTAAACATACATGTACACTGTAACAAAATGGGCTTATTGTCAGAATTTTTTATCAACAAAAAAAATTAACATGCTTCATGAGTTGCTTGTCACAATTTGCCGGTACCTGGCCAGCTATATCAGTGACATATTTTCTTGGCATGATAACTAAATTTTGCTTGTTCTTTCTAGTTACCTATGATACATGTATCTATTTGAGATGTAAATAATTTGCCATCAGCAAAGATAGAAAAAATAGATGTTAAGACGGATTCCGCTCAACGTTCGAGCAATAAGTGCAACAATTTATTACTAAAAAACTACTCATAGCACGGTAACATTTTGAATACTATTTGAAATATATCGCTTTAATTCACTTCTCCAAGTGACCCCGCAATTAAATTCTCAAGCATTCTCGAGAAAATTAATGTCAAACCTAGTAAAAAAAATGATAAAAACGCACGCCATTTTGTTTTGAACTGACATGAAGCGTCTTTTTAATTAAAATATGTAATGACTTCTCTCGCGGGGTCAGCTTGGGAGCTAATTTATCGATAATTTCTTCTTAACTGTATTCAAAATGTTACCGTGCTATGAGTATTTTTTGGTAACTTAATTTTTTGCACTTTTTGCTCGAACGTCCAGCAGAAATCGTCTTAATAGTTGCTCTTGGGAATTGATGAAAAATAATTTTATAAATTAAAATATCCTTGTATTTGATTCAAGTATTCCCTGGAGTTCTGTCATGATTTTAGGTTGTTTTGATGGATATTTCTTTTATCCTAGGATGGCTCTGAGGGCTCTCTAGAGACATTAGTGACCATATATGCTGATAAGTTTTATACCTATGAGGAAGATGTGCTGACAGCATTGAGAACATTACGGCTGCGCCAAGCAGAAAAGGAAGGAACATTTGATGATTCCACATCTCAGGTATGCAACAATTTGACGAGTTCAATACATGTATATTTTTTCTTAACATTTTTACACAAGCACTGAATAATCATTTTTAAGAAACAAAGCAATAAAATAAGTTATTATACAACATTATAGCAACAAGTGCAAATAATTTATGAGACTGTATTACACTCGTCTTAGTCCCCCTGACTGCGCACTATGGAATTAAACACTGTTGAAAGCCTAATTATATATTTTAGGAAATAATTATGTTGTATATTAAACAATTTATTCAGCAGAAATTTTTGTAATATGGCTGGGTATTTTTAAACAACTTTCCGCTGAATAACCTCCTTATCAATTACAGTAGCCAAATAAAATGGTCACACACTAGGGTTTCAGCCACAGACTCCAAAAGTGCAACCACATTTATTGACTCAAGGTTTGACTCTGGGAGTGAAAGGGTTAATGTGTCGTTCCAGAAAATATCCATACCCCCACCACGGAGGGTTATTTTGTTTGGACCCCCCACCCCTTTGGAATTTCCATTCCAGCGGGTGTTTGGTGAACCCCCCTACCTCCGGAATTTCCATGAGTTTTAATCTGAAAATCCCCTACCCCTGGAAATTAAAAACCCTTTTTATACTTGAAAAATAGCGACAAAAGCTTACCAGTTAGCGCAACATTTATTTCGGTCACTTTCATCAACGCACACGGCTAACACAGCTTACAGAAAGAACAAACAATGAACGTGAATCGCAAATTTAATCCAAAAAAAGAAGAATATCTTTCTTTCCAATCAAAAATTTAACTTACTTGTCTTGAAGTCTGATTATGTTTTTGTTTTCAAGAGATTTTGTCACATTGCTAGCGCTTGCACGACGAAGGAATCGTTCGCGTTCGTAACAAAGCTGAGCAACCTGGCTTTTCCAAGAAACAACGGTCAGGGGACTGGAAGGAGTTTTGGTCGGCCATTTTGATACGGTTCAGTTCGGTTTGGAGATTCGTACTTGCAACTTCAAGAGACATTTTTTGAGAGGCGGTAAACTAAGAAAATAAAAGATGCATGAAAGAACAAGATGTTTTGGGGTTATTTCAATGGTCAGAACGTTTCATTTGGCTTGGTTTCATTCTCCGATAATAGAGACAAAGTACGTAAGTATTTCTTACGAATTTTGATGTGCTTGTTCAGAAAGGAAACCCTCTGGAAAGAAAACTCTTTTTGTACCCCCCTCCCCTTCGGAAATTTATCACTTTTAGACCCCCCTACCCCTCGGAATTTCCGTGACCCTCCGTGGGGGGGTATGGATATTTTCTGGAATGACACAATGTAGATTAAAATCACTCTTTGTAACCCAGCTATTGGTTTTATTAGATTCTACCAGCTCCTTCTGTCCCAGGAAGAGCTGGTTCAACGAGGCACTCTTCAAAATACAAGTCTTGTAGCTCGGAGGATAGAGACGAAGAGGGACGTGAAACTGTCTCAGATGAAGAATTTCAACATAAATCTGTTTCTTCAGAAGACCAAACTAGCCCAACTGGGACTGTAAGTACCTTGCAAATAATCATTGACAGTTCATCACAGGCACCTCTGTAATGTACAGTCCAACCCTGCCTTATGGATTGTACCTTCTTAATACAGACACCTTATTATTTTTATGGACACTGATTTTGCCAAGTGACCTTCCATGCTGAAAGCTCATATTTGTTGCAAAGCAATATTCAGTTTAAAATTAAATTGTTGTGAAGTGAAACACTTAGTTGATTATCAAGTTGAAGTTGATCAAGGTAAATTAACTGCCGTAGAAAATTTGGAAAGCTGACATTTCGTTCGGGCATTAGCCTAATTCTCGGAGCAAAGGGCTAACACTTGAAACATCAGCTTCTCCAAATTCATCATGACAGTTCATTTACCTTTATCAACTTCAAGTCGATAATCAACTAAGTGTTCCATATACATGTATTTTGCACCTGCTTGATAATAATAATATTATTATTTGGCTCCTACAGTGTCCAATAAATTAATGGTTTGACTGTCAACCAAAATTCATTTAGAAAATCACCATACTTGATCCAATAGATACCAATTTGTCATTTCACTGTTGTGTTGTAGGGTATAAACCCCGCTGACTACTTGGATGTAGACAGTCCAGCCCAGCGTGGTAAAAAATCTAAGAAACGAAGGAAAGTAGAACGAAACACCAATCTTTCCAGGAGTTTAGATTCACTGAAAGAGTTACATGGTAAGAAAAATAAATATTTTATTATTAGGCCACCAGCGTATGTACATGTAGCCAGCCCTCCATATAACAGAACCTATAGTTTAGGATGAAATCCGCTGGGGACTTGGGTAGTTCCCGGACAAAAATCCCATAATGCATTGCGCTTGAGCCTTGGAACAAAACGTAAGCGAAACGTCAATCGAAAAAATGGTACAATCTTACAGTAGAAAGACCACCGATGATGATATTATGACGTTCAGTCTGTTCAACTATATGTCATGCCGATGCAGCTTGAATTTTGTGAGCTTCAGATTCAGACGAGCTGAGTTTTAGCTGCTTTTATTACTACCATGTTTCGCGAAGAGACAACATGGCTACCACCTCTCATGACTCAACCCATTCATGGGAGGAAACTCAAGGCAGAAAGCAATATTATTTAAGGATTGTAAAGTTATATTATTTGGTGAATACTGTTAAGGTATGATATGGCTCATGAATGTCTAGTTTAAGCGTGAAAGCTTATGGCATTGTAGAACGGGATTTTTGTCCACTAGCCATGAATATTTCTCGATTTTCAAATGGATTTTGTCTTAAATTTTACATTACAAGAGAGACAGGGAAGAAGTTGTGATTTAACACCCTCAGGGCCAATTTAGACAGTACAACTTTTTCGCATACGATCCATACTTACGACAAGCCTATGACAGAAAATTGTTTCATGTAAATCAAACCTAGGTGTACAACGTGCTTACGATTATCGTGCACAACACTAAAAATGCGGTAGGATTTTGAAACATGTTTTAAAACCCTATGCCAAATCGTAGCCACAGACAATGTTAAATGATGGGAGTTGTATACTATTTTTGCATGACGCGAGCAGCACGAGCTATGAAAGTCATATGCGACAAAGTTGTACTGTCTAAATCGACCCTAAGAGATGCCTGGTTATGGCTGCCGCAATAAAACATCTGCAGTGAATGAGGTTTGGTGTTTTCTTTTCCTCCTAGTCAATGTAGCTGAACCAAAGCCACGGGATAGAGAGCCATCCTCAATGAAATCCAGACCGTTTAAATTCAAGTGGTTGTATGGCAGCAAGAAGAAGAACCAAAGTTATGAGATAAAGAAGCAGCCCCTGGAGAAGAAGCTATCGAATCCGAGCAATAAGCAGGATTACGACATGCTGGCGTCGGCTATTAAAATGGGCGAAGAAGATCGCATGGCACTCATGATCATGGTCAAACAAGGGGAACTTACTGTGGAAGAAGCTGTTGAACAGTTAAAGAGGTTGGTGTTAATTGTATTATTTTATTAAGGGTGGCATGGCATTCCTATTCAGTTTTAATAATTACTGTTTAGCATCCATTGGATGTGACATTGGGCGAAGAATCTGAGTCCAGGGCTGTCATTAATGGCCGTAACCCGTAACACCTGTTACGGCTGAGTATGCTTGATGGGACCTTGATGTTACGGGTGAACTTGCCTGTTGTTGGTATAATTCAGTTACAAAGCAACAAGTTTGTTACGGGTGTGAAGATCAAAGCAACAGGTGACTCAAAACTTAATGACAGCCCTGCAGTGACGAGATAATATGTACAATGAAATAATTTTCTACATCGTCATTGATATAAAGATCTTGAACAGTATTTTACTAAAATTATGTGACTTTCTATCAGATAAACTGACTGGTTTTGTTCTTTGATAAACAAAACTTAATGTACATGTCCATGTACTATGTAATTTACAGATACGAAGAGGACTGCAGTCTAAAAGGCGAATATTTAAAACCCAAGGTTTGTGCTGAATTGTTTGCATTTAGGCATGCTGAGAAATAAATCTAGAGTTAACCTGGTGTATATATACAATGTACTTTGCTTTTGAATTGAAAGATACATCATTATTGTACATAATGCATACATGTAAACTGTTGTTGGTTGACAGTATTGAACTTTGGTATCAGGAGAGTATAATGAATGTAGATAAACAGATCATTGTAACATGTGAGGTCTGCATGACAAATAAGCCGTAGGATTTACGTGTGTACATACATGAAACTCTGTATGGGTATTTCCGACGAAATTGAAGTCGCGAAGATTTCCACTATAAAACGACGATCTCGGAGATTGAAGAAAATATCAAATGCGTCAAATGTTACCGAAAATTTCCGATACAAAAACAATGATTTTGTTTAAAAAAAATTGATGATTTGTTAAAAATGTGCGACAAAATCGAAGTCTGCAGACCCTGTACCCATAGAGAGGCTCATACATGTATTGTAGTAGTAATGGCTATCTTTGTACAGTTGCAAGCCAGTGTCTTAAGTCTCATTAATATCAGTTTATCATTACTGGTATTTAGTACTAATTTTTGAACATTTTTGTTCCTGTAGGGCGACTTTTCCAATGATGATGAAAAGATCGGAAATAAACCAAAATTAAAGCGTGGTATTTTTGGAAAGAGCACAAAGAGAAAGTCTTCCAGTCGACCATCATCTGAGTTTATTGCATGCGAAATGACAACCATGAGTGAAGACGATCGAATCAACTTGATGAGAGGTGTTAAGAGTGGAGACATGTCTGTTGATCAAGCACTCAAACGGTTTATCAGGTGAATTTCATTATTTTATTATTTATTTTCACATTATTCATAAACCCATTCATTCTTGCTAATGCACAAGTTGAAAACTGAAAAAAGTAAATCCTTTTCCATAAACTACTGTTCCATAGCTTTCATACGAATGGTTGGTTGCCCACTAGGGTTTCATCCCACAGATTTCCATTAAAAGTTACTAACCCCTGCCTGACCTTGTGCAGCATAGTAAACAGTACCACATGAAAGTACTGCTCAATAGCTTTCATTTGAATGGTCACACACTAGGTTTCATAATAGTTGGAACCACCTTCGTCCTTGTACAGCATAATAATAAACTAAAACCAACCATGACTAGGTTGGTTTTACTACACTCAATTGAAAACCACTCTAAAATAGAACTCATGATTTTGTTGTTTCTTTATTTAGCTATGAAGAAAAACATAAAAAGTCAGACTCAGATGACGTGGTAAGACTTGAATAATTAAATAGTACGCAGTGAGCAAGTAAGTCAAGTTTAGCCGCAGTGGCCTAATGATTAACACGTTGGACTCCGGATCGAGCGGTCCAGGGTTTGAGCTCTGGCCGGGGCCATTGTGTTGTTTACTTGGGCAAAATATATATGTACTTAACTCTCACATTGCCTACCTCCACCCAGGAGTACCAGTGAATTGTCAGGACAAAAATGCTGGGGGTTTTACCTGCGATGGACTCGCATCCCATCCAGGAGAGTAATAATACTCCTTGTCGCTTCATGCTTAGTATCGAAACCAGAGTTAAGTGCCGGCCTGATAATTAGGTCACTAGGCTTGTATACAGACTTAAGAATGAACATGAACATGTTGAAACATTTCAAATGAAATGCATGCTTCAACATACAACAACAAACTTTATTTTACCCCACAGGCTACTAAAAGTATTTACAACAATTGAACAGAAAATAATAATAGGGGTACTGGCTGTAACTAGACATCTAATTGGAGTGTGAATCATGATGCAATAAAGGAACTGTTTATCTCATTACTGTATCATATTTTTGTATCTTTTACACAATCAGCCTGTAAGAGAATCACCCAGATTGCCAAAGAGTGCTGGATTTTCACGGATAAGCATCAAGCGAGTGTCTGGTGTTATTTCCTCATCCTTTAAACTGCCCAGTAATGTTACAAATGAACCAAATGCTGTGTTTTATACTGGTAGGTCAGATAAGTGTTTTATTGACTAACAGAATGATTGTTGTTTAGCTTGAGTAAACTGATGTCTCTGCACATCTGAGGTTTGACCCCAAAGATCCACACTGATGACTTACATGTAGCTCTACAGAATCCATGTAGTGTCTTAACATGAGAGCAGGGCTAAAAATTAACGGTCGCCAGGTTGCCAGTGGCGATTTAAAACTGACCAGGGCGACTAAAAGTTGAGGTTTGATCGCCCGAAGGGCGACTACGATATAAGCTTAGAAAAGTTGCAAAGTACAAAATTAAAATTAAAATAAAATATGTACCGGTAGTTAAATTGGACTACCTTTCCTTTCTTTTCCTCAACTCTAAGTTCATTGACTTTAGTGGATTTTTAGTTCTTAACGAGCCGATTTAACAGTTTCACGAGTATTTAGATCGATCCGCAAATATATCTGGACGCCATTTTGATTTGTTATTGCCACGTGACTCCAGTCTTACCCAGAGTTCTATGCGGCACGTTTTCGAGTCTCGCATGTTTATCGTCAACATACTTCTCGCCAGGTTTTGGCATAGAAATTCTGATGTAAAACCCACAGAATGTGGAGATTTCTCCAAGGATGTGAGCCGCTGCCATCAAAAAAACCTAAAACCAAGGAAGATGCCGTAGAAAGTAGCAAAAACTACGAAAAGACGAAAAGGAAACAGGAATTTCAGAAAAGCTGGACTCAGAGGAGGCCGTGGTTTGTTGTCCGAGATAACGAGTTTTGCTCCCTTTGTAAAGAGGCGGCAGTATTAAACCGTTTATTCAAGTAAATATGTTTTTTTAAATCAACTTGAGGAAAATAAGGGCCACTTTAATTTGGCCTGGGCCACTAAGAATTCAAGGAAACTGGCCCGACTGGCCACCAAGCACTGGAGTTAATTTTTAGCCCTGTGAGAGTCTTGTTGAGAGAATCAGACAAGACTGTCAACTTACTTTTGACAGTTACTGTATAAAGCCTTCAATGTGGAAACTAACTAGACATCTAATTGGAGTGTGAATCATTTTTATAAAAGAAAGATAATTATTGTAACCCTACACATAAGTTTCCAGTAGGCCTCCCCTCTAGCCTGCGAGAGCATTCAGGGGTTTTTTCTTGGCGGGTGAAACAAGTAAAAGAAAAGATGCTGTTGCATGCTACCTCCCCTCAGTAAAATGTGTGTTCAGTCAACTTTCTTCCTGAACACTTCCTTTATATTCTCTGCCATGAGCCAATAGAAGCCAACAAGTTTTTATTTATTTTTGTTAACAGGAGAGGATGGTGCAAGTGCTGATGGCAGTGTGAGTTCAGGAGATGAGGTCCTGGTAACTAATGACTCTTCCCCAGTCCCTTCTCCCAAGAGACTCCTGGCAAACATCCAAGGCTTAAACAAGGTAAACTGCACAAGTGATGGATGTACTCAAATTTACTTATTTTCAGTGGTCATTACTTTTAACATCTGCTGGCTCTTAGGGTTAGGGTAAATTTGGGTAGTAAGATTTTGTTCCCTAACAATTTTGCCACTCCGAACGGTCTTCAACATCAGCTGGATGGAGCATGTGAACAATGAGACCCTCTATGGAGACCTCACCAAGCTGACAAGCAAAATCACAGAGTGTCAACTGAGCCTTGCTGATCACTGCCAGTGAGGCACCCCGAGCTACCTGCCAGCCAAGTTGTCATCTGGGAGCTGACACGCGGGAGGATGAACCCTGGACATTCCAAGACTCTCCTGGAGGACAACGGCGCTGCGTCGACCACAGAACTGAGATCGTTAATGCTGGAGTGGGACATGTGACGTGTCCAACAATATGGGAAAACAGAAAAAAATTATTTTGTTTAAATTTCTTTGTTGGGTGCTTTAAGTTAGTTTGCCCCTTGGTACAATGATGTTTTACGTACATGTTTATTTCAGTCACAACACAGCTCTAGCAGCAGTGTGGACAGCATGGAGAGGGTTGACGAGAAACCGGCACCCAGTAACCCAGCACTTTTACACAGGCAGCCCAACTTCTTGTCTGAAATGAAAGTGGTGCTAGGAAAACAGGCTCAATCTGTTGATAACAAGGGTGGACAAGGAGTAGAAGGTATGATCATTGTGTTTACACTTTGCTTTCAGCTAAAGAAAGTCTTGAAACATTTTTACTCACCGGAAAACATAGAGCACCTTACGTTTTATTACTCTGAGTTAGGAATACAAGACTGTCAATGTATATGTATACTTTATTAACACTTTCTGTCCATTTTGCATTCTTGTCCCCAGAGTCCACGATTTTTTTGGTCAGCACCAAGAAATCTCGGACTCTGGCGGGGACAAATAGAACAACTTTTTTGATTGGCTGTTGAAACAACGAGCAGATAAAAGACAAGAGAAAACGAGTACTCTGCGCAAGCTCAGAAAATCGGTACCAGCCAGAGGTTGTGATTTCTTGGTGCTGACCAAAAGGATCGTGGACTCTGGGGATGAGAATGTCCATTTTGTATCAGGAGTACCATTGCAAATACATGTAATTACTTTATTCATTGTGACATAACTCCTTTCCCTTCAGATGCATTGCACCCGGGCCTGAAGTCAGTTAGCGCATGCAACAAGCATGTGAAGCCTCGTCCAACTCTTCCTGACAGAAAAACATCACTTCCTTTGATGGAGGCACAAAAACAAATTGTTCTTCCTCCTAATCCTACTGGCTCCCTCAAAAGGGTCCCTCCTGATGTTCCATCTAGACATGGCTCCGCAGTGGTGGCACCTCATAGGGCTCCACCGCCTGTGCCTTCACGACCAAGTCCCAAGAGTACTGACGACCAGAGAAAGCCTAATGTTGTTGGGAAGACAGATCAAAGGACCAGGACAAAGGCTGTGACGGATGAGATTGAATCAAATGATTTGGAAGTCGAAGCCAAAAAACCTGATTCTGCAAAGTTTAAAGTTGATCCAGGTCAAACCACGGAATCAGAGATTCAGGTTTTCTTCGATCCTGCTAAATTAGAACAAAGCACTGTTGAAGTAAAGGACACAGTGGTTCAAAGACCAAGACACAAACCGCCACCTTTGCCTCCTCGCCCTACAAGCTCAAGCTTTCACGAGGAGCCTGAAAATACCGAGGCTCGCAGTGTAGAGACTCAAACAAGTCCTCGGTCTCCAAACTCAACACAGCTCAACAACAAGGACTCTAAAATAGCCGCTTCTACTGAAAAGTTGAGTGAAAAACCGCCAATACCTGAAGCAAGTGATAAACCACAGCTTAAACCCAAACCAAAACCTAAGCCGAGACCACGCCCTAGAATGGCTGCAGGTCCAGATAAAAAGGATGAGGTATATTCAGCGGTACCCCAGCCCCGCCTGTAATGCCTGCAACGGATGAAGAGGATGAGGCGTATTCAGCGGTACCCGAGCCCCGCCCTGTAATGCCTGCAGCTTCGGATGAAGAGGATGAGGCGTATTCATTTGTACCCCCACCCCGCCCTGTTGTACGGGGGTCTCCAGGGGGTACACGTACTCATGGTGAAACTAGCAGAAGCGAGATGGAAACAAACATGACCAGAGAAGAAAGCAAACCCTTAAATGTGAAAAGAACTGAACCGAGAGTTTCACAGAATGAAGGGGAAGAAGATTCGAACCTTAAGCCGTCCCCAGTCCCTGCGCCACGAATCAAACGAGCCTCGCACTCGCTAGGGGAGATGGTTGAAAGAAAACTTCATATAGAGCACATTGATTTGACGCAGCAACCTTACACAGATAGCGTAAGTTGGAGACTGGTATCTTAAGATGAGGTTTTGATATTTAAATTATTGAGAGTTGAGAGTTTACACATTATGAGATAGTTAATTATCAACTAGTTGATAAAGATTAATTAATAGCAGTATACCTTCGTTGGAGACGAAGGGCTAACGCTCGAATCGCCAAAATTCGTTATGGTAGTTAATTTACCTTTATCAACTTCAAGTAGATAATGAACTAAGTGCTTCACTTGCACTTGTGGATGCGACATGGCGCAATGGTTAGCGCGTTGTACTCCGAATTTGGTCATTTCATGCAATTGTTAGAGACTTCTGTTACGAGTACGAGATTTAACCGCAACTGAGTTTTCAGCGAAATACTAAGAATAGATACATCCCAGAGAGCTTTCTTTACTCTTTGTGAATAGTTCTTGTGCAAGACACTTTACTCTCACAGTGCCTCTCTCCTCCACTTTTTTTTTGGGGGGGGGGGGGGGGGGGGGAGGGGGACGGGTCGATAGACGATGGAGAGTAGCAGTACTTCAAGTCGCTTCTTGCTACCGAAAACCGGAGTAAAGCGCCGACATTTATGAGCCACCAATGACTGAAATAGACAGACTTTTTAGCGACGTTTGGGTTGCTGTAGAGCACACGAGCACGCGCGAAAATCACCTCGAGGGAGGAGACGCGACGCGAGTTTTCGCGCGCGCTCATGTGCTCTCCCACTCAACTATCCCTGAGAAAGATGAGGGACTGCTCGTAGTGTAGGGTTGCTGTTGCAGTTAAACTTATTGATAAAAGTGTTGTTGTGTTTAGGCTGGTTGTTGGGGTGTACCAGTAAACCTGGTGGATCGATACGCGGAAGAACTTCACAGATCACACAAAGAACTTGCTGCTATTTTGGAGAGAATAAGAGTTAGGAGCCTCAAGCAGGCTGGAAAGCAAGTTGTGAGTACCCTGACTACATTGTACATTTTGTTTCCTATTTCAAGAGGTTTTTTATGTTTGATTGTGGACTGTAAGTCGCTGTTGTTAGGTAATAGAGCAGTTTTCAATTGAGTGTCGTGAAACCAAAACCAAAGCAATAAATTACAATGGCTAATCACAATAAACGTGAACAACAAAATGAACCAATGAGAACTCGAAGGAAATACACGTAACCGCCATCAAGCGCGGGAAAACGCGTGTGACCAAGTTGCAGTTGGTTTTGGTTTTGCATCTGATTGGTTGAGAAGGTGGCGCAAGTTTTTTTTATCCAATCACAGAGCGCAGTTAAGTAAAACCAAAGAATTACGAATTACTTTCGACACCCAATCGAATAACCGCTTTAATTACATTTTAGTTGTACCTCGAATTTAAGCAACGATTTTAGACTGAGCTACCGTTGTTTTCCAGTTTTATAAGCGCTTGTCGTGTCATTTTGTAACCTGAGTAGAGTGGTCTGACACCGATCAAGGTTTAATTTCTCTTTACAATATCAATACATTGTCAAGTAGACATGTTATGAGAATAAATAAAATCATCAACTAGGATATATTGTCTTGATGTACCACCAAATTCTTAAAACTTACATTAAAAGAGGTGTATGGCAATATGTAGGGAGAGTTAACATTTCTATCATGAGTTAACTCGTGGCGGTTTTCATTTTCCTTCCAGGTCCAGTGTAACGTTTCAGAATTAGATTTTACAAGAGACGCGCTAGGGAACATGGGAAGTCTCGTCGAGTGGCTGACGTCACTAGGCCTGCCGATGTACATCAAGAGCTTAACTGAGGTGGAATATGACGACATGGTGGAGGTCATGCCTTTTATGGAAGAAAGACACTTTCAATTTGCAGGCATATCGGACCCAAGGCATATGAGTCGACTTCTGGCGTCAGTTGAGGAGATGCCCAGGTGACAAGAAATTAGGCACCTTAATTCGCGATACACATTTTTGTGGTCTTTGGGTTCCCTGTGGTAAATGGAGCCATTTTGAAAACAGCTGTTGTGGGTGTTGCAAAAACGCCACAAGCCGAGTTAAAAGAATAACATATTGCCCGAGACGATCAAGGACTGCAGTTGAAAATATCATTAAAGAAATTCTCTTATCAAGGATGTTTAACAAGGACATTAAGAAATGCAGTAAAATAATAAAATTATGTAATTTCATTAAATTTATATATAGACAATTGTAAATTAGACTGCGAGCTGCCATCTCTAGTGGAGCAATGCCACCGAGGTCCGAGAAATACTGAATTGAGGGAGCAAGCTATCATTGGAATTGAATTGCTGTAAACTTGGCGTTGTTGTAAACTTGGTTATCCTGTGTAGTGTTAGCTCCAAAATAAAAACACTCCTAAACAAGTGTCAGACTCGACCCCAGATCTCTTGTGTCCCGACTCGGTCTTGTGCGCCAAGAAATCAAGGACTCTGGGGTCGAAAATGATACGGTGTCCATCCCGTGCAAGAGTATGTCAAGCATCAGATGTTGAATATGTTTGGTTTACGTTAAGTGACACATCTGTAGAATGTCATCATCTGGAATTACGTTCAAGGAAGATGTAAGTGATATTTTTTGTGTTCTGGTGAAATTTATTTTTGTTTGTCCATTATAATGTAGCCTGCGAGCGCAGACGTATTCAGCCGGAAATACGTCTGCGCTCGCAGGCTAATTATAATGTAGATAGAGCGGTTTTCAGACTACCGAAAATAATTTGAAAGCTGTTGAGCTCTGTGATTGGTTTAAAAAAAACTCGTGCAACATGTCTAACCAATCAACGCAACATGCTGGTTTTTTTTTCTTTTCAACCAATCAGAAACAAAACCAAGCTCGTCATGGCGCGCGTTTTCCCGCGCTTGTCGCCGGTTGCACATTTTTGCTTCGAGTTCTGATTGGTTCGTTGCGTTGTTGGCGTTTGTTGTGATTGGTCAGATGTGGTTACTTTGGTTTTAGTTTTACAACAATCATCAGAAAACCGCTGTATCAACATAAAAAGCACTGATGAACAGTTTTGTGTTGTTTCATCTGTTCTGTTTTCAAAGTCGTGTACAATTTTGTTTCTTTTTATTGACACTTTCAGCCCTTAAAATAGAACTAGTCTGAGCAGAGACGTATCTCTTCGCGCACTCGATATTCTTCTCCCGCTCAAGAGACGTCTGAGATTCGACCCCAAAAATTCCATACTGATGACGTAGCTCTACAGACATCCTTGTAGTCTCTGATTGGTTGTTACTTTCGCGCAAAAAATTCAAAATCGAGCAACAACCAATCAGAGACTACACGGATCTATGTAGAGCCACGTCGTCGATATGGGATTTTCGAGTGGAATTTAAGAGATGTGTGTTCACTCAGGCGATGGTATAGGCTATCTACCCAATCGTGATCAGTTTCTAAATTCTCAAGTTATATATCGAGAAGAATCACACATCAAGGACTGGGAGCGTTAATGGATGTGTCGCCAGGTATTTAAATGAAAAGAAAAAACTATTTTCAGTTCTAAGCAGGACAGGATAAAACGATCTAACAATAATATATTGGCAATAAAGTGAAGCAAAATAAAATTTAAACTTCAGTTGGGTTTTGTATCATGCCGTATTTCTACTATTTAGGCCTGTGTAAGGTTCGCATATTGCGGGTCTAAGCTAACCCAAGGCCGAAAGCACCTCGGCTGAGCAGCGACAAGCGAGACAATGCTCTGAGCACCTAAGAGTCACTTTACAAAGTTTCATTCAGGAAAAACTGACTCAGTCATCCCTCCCCTAGCCCGAAAGCAATTCAACCCCTGGACAGTTAGGTCACAGGCTGGGCTACCTGGCACATGTGTCCAAAGCAGTTACCCCCAACATATTGCAACAAGGTGACCAAACGTGTGGAACATGTTGTCGATGTTTCGCTATGTTGCGTGCGTTTGGCCAGGCCTTACGCGCGCGCTCTTCAGCGACAACGTCACAGCGCGAGCTCGTGGTCAAAAATGTCATTGTAACGTCATATTCTGTTTAGAAGTGACGAGTAAGATTATCATCTTCAGTGTGCTGTGTTGAGAGTCTCTAGGCCTGCCTCGATGTGCTGAATCAAGAGAATTATTTGGGAAATTTCAGTTTATATGCGGAACTGCGGAAAGGTATTTTAAATGACGTTCTTTGAAGGAACGCGTGTGCGTGCGTTGTAGCCGGTTGTAGCCGTTGAGCAGACAGTTTGTTGCGAGTTTTTAATTTTTAAATATCTTATTTGGTTTTTATTAGATTTGATTTGCCTGTGATATGAAACTATGAGTTAAACGGCAAAGGAAAGAACTACAAGTTAGATTCAATAAGAGCACAGTGACCATGTCCTTATCTTGAAATGATACCAGTATTGAATGAAATGTTTCAAGACGCGTGGAGTTTCAACAGTTATTACAGGCGTCTGGAAAGTAAGTGAACTAGACCATTAAATTTTGCAAATAAATGAAATCTTAACTATAATTATAACACAGGGGAATTTTCGCTCTTTTCTCATTGAATTCAGTAAAAGCTGCTCAAATTTTCATGAGAATCACCTAGAGTGAACTCTCGTGATCTCGGCTCGTTAATTTGACCGGCGCCCATGGTAGTCGATGAGAGTTGAAGGAGCTTGAAACTCTCGACAAATTCTCGTCAACATATCTCTCATTGCTTTAGTCAACTTTCGTTTTCATTTTTTTCGGACATGATTTGTCACAGTAACCTTAACCTTACAGGGCTTCTAAATGTGCCTTGATGTAGAAAGAAAAAACCAAAAGCCTTCCTGCCCTTCCTTATATAAGGCTGCCGCACACTTGAGGAAAGTGCTCAGCAAATTCCTCGCGAGGCAGTTTATAGCTCAGCTATTTCCTCTCGTGTGCGCTGGAGTTTTCGTGAGTTTTACGCCTCGCGAGGCAGTGAGAAAAATATCTGTCGTGTTTGATAACTCCAGCGCACACGAGAGGAAATAGCTGAGCTAACTGCCTCGCGAGGAATTTTGCTGAGCACTTTCCTCAAGTGTGCGGCAGCCTTAAATTAGGTACATCATTCGAAGCTTGCCTTGCTTTATTTTTTTTTAGGCAGTGGACAACCCTGCAGCACCGAGTGAAAAATTGGACCTGGCTGGACCTGTTTTACTTGTTTATCTTTGTCTTGGCGGTCCATGCTTTTACGCGCTCAATCCGCCGCTTGTATCAATGGAGTGTGGCTTACTTACGACGAAGAAGGTGAGTATTAACCGGGGAGGGGGGGGGGGGGGGAGTTAAGCGTTCCCCTCGGATGTCTTGGTGGAGGTATGCCGCCTGGTTCTCGAAACCCTCACGCTATTTTAGACCTAAGCAGTATAAATAAAAATAAATACAGTCGACTCTCACCTTGTGGACACCCCGTTATTACGGACACCCGCCATTACGGACAAAATCCAGCCCTTCACCCGGCGAAAGCTATAGGGGTTTGACTGAAAATGACTCCCGCCATTGCGGACTCTCGCTATTACGGACTCCAAACTGCGTCCCGAGGGTGTCCGCTATAACGAGAGTTGACTGTAAACAAGTTAATTTAAGTGTCAGTAGATTTAGCACTGCTGTGCTAATTGTGGACACTGTAAATCAATAAACAAATATTGTAAATAGAACATAAACTTGTTAAAAATCCCATCCGGTGGGAGGCTGTCCAGTTGGCTATTTACAAAGCGCGAGCGAGGAGTTTAACAAGGGACTACCGAGAACAAATCCAGCTAGTGGCAGGGTGGAGGATTTGAACCAGGGACCTCCAGATTTCAAATCAAGCGCCCTAAACCACTCGGCCACGCCACCTCGCAGTATTTGATCGCAACTGGAAAATCTATAACCTACTGCAAAATGAAACAGTTCAAAAACCATCATGACTCTCTGTCTGTGGAGCGACACATGCCTTTATGGCATATATATTGGAACCCTCGCCTCCCCCCTCGTCCCCTACGTCCGGGGTTTAGTAATAATTAAAAGTTTACTGAATAACTTCTGAGAGCTTTTCTTTTCTTGTCTAACAGGAAACCCTTGATAGTCCGCAAAACTAGACGAGTTGCACAGCGAAATGAAATGCAGCCGGCAGCTCGGACAAAACCCGCTGAAGATGATCCGATTAATAAACCAATTTGGAGGCCGAAACTAAAGAAAAAACACAAACGAAAATCTCCTCAGGATTGGTAACCTCCTGTAGCGCTCTAAAAAACAAACGATTTCGTTATTGCATCTAATTTTTAGCTTCTTTAACATGTATTTCGTCTTTTATGATGCCGCAGATCTCTTTGACCAAGTCAGTGTTTTGTTGCTTTGGTTTTTGTTTTTTTTAACATATACCGCAAAAATTTTCAGTATTCCGTTTATTAAAGTCATTTACCAATAGCATTCTGCTGCCATGTTATTTATTTCTGTGGTGAGCAAACGTGTCACTTTAGAGCTTAAACAAGTTTGTTGGCCTTTCAGTCGCCTTTGTTCACGTTGGAAAAGTTTCCACCTAAACGTTGGGGAGCGTGAACTTTTTTAACAAAGAGTGTCAATGGTAGGGAAGGTCACATTTTTCTTCGATTTTGGAGGACAAATTCACAAGTTATTTTGTGTGTAGCCCTGGCCCAATTCATCGTTTCATGCTCGTTTAGGCATGCTTGGTTAGACATTTTCCTACTCTATCAGCTGAATATCAAAGACATATTCTGGCGTATAAAGTGATGACGTCACAAGTGGTACAAGTCCGTGGTCTCCTCTTGGCCGGTTTTGGCCGGTTTGGGAGTCAATGTGTTAATGAAGAAAAACGTAGAAGAGGAAAGACACATTAAGCTTTCTACAATATTTATTGCTCTACATTATTTTATCCGCTTTCAAAACGTGCTTCGTTAAAATTCTAATCCGCAAAGAGGGCTTTCTTCACGGCGCAAACCCCTCTTCGTTTCTGAAGGGTATGACCACACCCTGTCGTTTCAGTTCACTCAGCACCTCAAGAATTGCGTCGAGTTCACACCGAAATTTTCGATCTCTCGATTCTTCTGTCGAACGACCTGCCGCCATCTTGCCTCCGTCTCCTCTTTCTCGATCTTAGCAGTGAGGTGAGTTTTCTCTATAATCCTCTGTAAGTCCACTTCTCTTTGAGAGTGTCTTTGTTCAAGAGAAGCTATTTTAGTTTCCAGTGAGTCAAAGTGGTTCATTTCTGGTGTGAGCATCTGTTTTGCGCGTCTTAGATCCGCCTGAAGTTGATTCACTTGCTGTTGAAGGGACTCCTCGCGAACCTAACATAAGGTAGGAAACAATTTGCAATGAGTAGTTTCCTATCTACAGTAGAGCGGTTTTCAATTGAGTGTTGAGAGGAATCACGGAATTACTTTGATTGGTTTAAAAAACTCCCGCCAACTACCCAACCAATCAGAAGCAAAACCAAAACCAATCGCGACTTAGTATAACACGCGTTTTCCCGCGCTTGGCGCTGGTTACGTTATATGCTTCGAGTTCCCATTGGTTCGTTTTGTTGTTCACGTTTGCTGTGATTGGCCATTGTAATTGCATTGGATTTGATTTTATTACGGCTACTAGTTTAGATCCAAACATCAATTCATAAGTTAGAAAAATATCATTAACACAGCCCCGTTGGAGACAGATTCACCAGGGAGGAGGGGTTCTTCCAACAGTAAAGAAATGGCGCTAAAATATTTCTCCTTACCCGGGTTGCCGCCATAGCCTCAGCATTAACAGTAGAATCAGCCATCTTGACCTTCAATCTCTGAATAATAATCTCCTGACCCGCTAGCTGACTCTTAAGCTCTGCTACTTTAGAAGATCCGTGATCAGCAGCAAACCCCGCCTTCAATTGATCCACTTCACGTTTGTGTTGAGCCTGTACACTTGTCAACTGGTCAGCTGCTTCCTCGCGAGAGAGCCGGGCACTTCGCTCGGTCTCCGCTAAGGAGGCCTGGAACCGAACCCGCTGTTGATCCATATCGAGTGACATGTGTGAGACCTGCTCTTTAAGGCGCTTACTTTCATCGACTAGCGGGTCTGGTTTGGGGCTCGTGTGCTGATCCACTCTGTGTCGCTCCGAAGCAAGCATCTGTTCTCTCTCGCGCTGCAATCGATTGCATGTCTGTCTCAAATCCTCCAACTCTAATTCTTTCTTTTCCAGTTTGTCGTGAAGAGGTTGAATCACGTGATTTAAATCATCACTTTTCCGTGTTTTTTCGAGCTCAAGTCGCTTCCTCGGACCAGTCTTTCCGCCTGAAGTTTTTTCTACAGCTGTTGCTTTAGATAGAGCGTCCTGCAGAACTTCGATTTCAGTCTGAAGTTGTTTAACTCTCTGATCATTCGCTTCGCGCGCTTTTTGTAATTCTTCCTCGAAAATTCTAGCGCGCGAGTTTGACCGAAACGCTTTCTCGTATCGCTCATTCGCGCTTTGTAAATCTTTTTCCATGTCTTTGATCCTGTCCTCGTATTCCAGCCTCAGCGAATTGTATTTTTGTTCTATGCAACGTATCCTCTTACTGGCTTCATCATCTTTATCCTCGAGCTCAGTCTCCAGTTTTTTCACTCGGTTCTCGAGGAATGCGTAAGTCGGAGACTGTTTACGAGGTGACTCGGTCGTCACAGCCTGCGCTTGGCCTGGTGCCGAGGCAGCCGCGTAGATAAGAGCAGGCAGGGAGTTTGGGTACCGCCGTTTAATGATCTCTTCCATTTCACGAACCTGTAAATACGAGTAGAGATCATTAGGTCTGAGTTCAATTTTATGTGAACGCGCTGATTGTGTTTGCATACAATTCTCAGCCAATCATAGACGTCTCGCCCCCAGATTCCCCAGAGGGGACATTTATAAAGAGAGAGGGAGGGGGACTTATTAAATAAAGAGGTTCTAGATGGGGGCTTATCAGAAAGAAATGCAAAACGCTTGTACAAAGCTTTCCCTTCGCTTCAATTTTACCTGTCTTTCAAGATCCTGTATTCTCTTAGCATCAGTTGTTCTCTCCACTCCCCTCTGTTTCTTCTCTGCCACCGTCTGGCCGTGCTGGGCCTGTAACCGAACTACTGTCTCTTTTAGCTCGCTGATTTCTTCCTCTTTCTTCCTGAGTGTGATGACGTCACGGTCCAGCAGGGCCTGGGTCTCAGCATACCATTTGAGCTTAGTGCGCAAGCGCTCTACCTCCGCTACGTGTCGACTTTCAAGTTCTGCGATTTCTCTGGTGTTTGAGCCTGCGATCAATCAAAACATACATAAACAATGTCCTTAATAAATAGCGAACAAAAACCGTCATTTAAGTAGAGTTGGAATACAGTAAAAACCCACGAGTAAGAACCTACATTTTTCCAAGTTAGCCTAAACAGGTTCTTATATAAATGGTACTTAACACAAATTTAGGCTAACTAGGTTCTTAAATAGGTTTCTTAAATGCTAATGTAAAGTGACATGTTGTACAGTACTATTTGTTCCTTATTCAATTACACAGAGGTGCATTGTGATCACCCAATCACCTCATTAATAATAACAAAACTATCTGGTTACATTCATATTGATGCAGAAGCATCAGTTGTTGGTCCTTTTTCCCTTGAAAAATATTTCATATGTATACACAGAGTACAACTGTACATTGACTGAAGCTATACAGATATATAAATTTTGAAAATAAGAACCTTTTGAAAATTTTAGGCTAACAGGTTCTTGTTTAGAGGGTGTATAACTGACAAATTTTAGCCTAACAGGTTCTTAATTTCTAGGTTCTTACTCGTGGGTTTTTACTGTAGGAATAAAAATCTTACTGTGTTGTGTTTTTGGGCAAGACACTTTACTATCACAGTGCTTCTCTCCACCCAGGAGTATAAATGGGCACTGGCAAGTTGTCAGGGCAACCTAACAAAAATGTTGGAGGGGGGGGGGGGCGGAATAACGATACTTCTAGTCGCTTCATGCTATGGACACCGGAGTTAAGTGCCGGCTAGACTGCAAAACAGTCCGTACCGTAGTTTAGCGCGAGTGTCGGGCTGAATGTGGCCCGAAAAAGGATCTGGAACACGCATCAATATCTCGAGAGAAAAAAGAGACTGTTTTGCAGTCTAAGTTCCGGCCTGATAAGCCACCTTGTAGACAGATTTAACTTGAACTAACCTAACACTTGGCTATTTTGCTTCACTGCATCATCTCTCTCATTCTGCACTCCTCTAATGCGCGTCTGCAGCTCTTGTTTCGCTCGTCTCAGCTCATCAGCTTCATCCTGCACCTCACTCACTCTTCTCCTCAATGATCTCATCTCGGCTGTCAATTGAGAGATTTTATCCGCGCCTAGTGTAGCAGAGCCTGGGGCTGACAAGTCTGGCCCAGGTCCCCCACTCTCTCGTCGCTCGATCTTTTCTTTCAGGTTGGCGAGTTCTGAAGCTGCAAAGACGAAAGAACTATGACGTAAAATAATTAGAAATATTCACAATTACAGGGTTCGTACTGTTTTCAGCAAGAATTTTCCAGATCTTTTTCCAGGATTCCTGTAGATTTTCCAGATTCCAAAAGCACAAGCTAATTATTCATTCTTTTCACATTTTAAGATAATTTACTCCATACTTGCGCTACCGGATTCGTCAGTTCGAGTAACGCGATGCAAGAGCCTCGATCAGAAGGAAATTAAAATAGCTTTCACAGCATGACACGAACTATTAATAAATTTCAAAAAATTATTAGGGCATGGGGAATCCTTCTCTTAGGTCATCCTCTCTTAGCATACAAAGAAGCAAGAAAGAGACTCTTTACCCAGCTTCTGGTTGTCACTGAACATTCTAGCCTCGTTAGACTTTTCCTTGGCCTGCATTTGTTTGAGTTCTTTGTAAAGCCGTTCATTTTCTTGTTGATATCCTGTTAACAGTTGTTCTTGTTCGCGAACCTCCTTCTCCATTCTCTTGAGTTCCTCCTCGGATGCACCCTGGGAAGATAAAACAACACTCTGTCACTGATCAACATCTTATGTCTCTTTACAAGTTATGACGTCACAAAAATTAAATTTGTGAAATTATGAAATTTGATCAGCTATTTGGAGGAAGCATGCCAAAAAACATCCACTTGCCAAAATTAGCTCTCCATTGCAATTTGCGGTCGAGATATTTTAATTTCTCCATACAAACCCTTCTAATTTTGCGTCTGTTCCTTCAGTTTAGAACAGGCGCAAAATGAGAGGTTTGTATGGGCGGTACCAAACTTTCAACCTCTATATCTTCTGTTCTATTCGTGCTAACAAGTTGAAATTTTGTGGCTGATCATAATACAGCAGCAATCTTTATCTAATAATGGATTTTGAGGCTTGATAAAAATTTGTGACGTCACACTTTACCATTCTATATCAATACAATGTCAAGTAGACAGGTGATGATGATCTTGATGAAACACCAAATTCTCCGAACTGATTTTAAAAGAAATGTATGGAAATCCGTAAGGAGAATTTGCAAGTAAATCAAACCTCAAGGTTTCCTCCCGCCGCTACTCGTTTTCTCACGTCAGCTTCTTTCTCAGTCTCGTTCAATCTCGACTGCACGACAAACAGTTCTTGTTTAAGTTCGTGGATTTGACTTTCATATTCCAGACGACACTTCTCCTCTCGCCTGGACCACTCCTTCTCGCGGGACGCCATATCAGCTATCAACTTGTCGTTCCGTTTCTTTCGTCTTTCCAAGCAAGTTGCCAGTTCTCCAGCTCGGCCTGCAGAGCCTTCTCGCGGGACAGTCGGTGCTCGTCGGAGGGTCTTCGGAAAGATGTTCGGGATAGCGATTTTGCCGGCTCGTCGTCGGACCATCTCGCCGGTGGCGGTTCGGTTTCTTCATTGGCAGGACGGACAATGTGTTTTAAGTAGTTTGCGAACGATTCAACTGAAGCAGCAAGTTGCTTGGCTGAAGGACTTGTGTCGGTCGTTTTTGGAAGAGCAGGGCTTTCAAGATGAAGTTTTTTACTAGCACCAAACGATTTCTTACTCTGGAGAAAAGGAAAGAAGCAATAATGGATAAAACGTTACGATAAAACAACATGGCGAGAGGCTCTGAACACTAGCTCGCTCTATCTCTGTTTTGTGGTTGCAATGGATTTCGCGTCAGATAGTTCAAACATCACTACAGTCGAAGTTCTCTGAGAGGACACTCTCGTAAGTGGACAGCTCTACTTACGGCCGCCTTGACAAAACCCTGTTTGAACTCTAGCTTATACAAACTCTGTATTTACACATTCCCGTAAGCGGCCAGCTCCAGCTGCGGACACTTTTTCTGCTTCCCGAGGGTGTCCGCTTATGGGAGCTTTGACTGTATACCATGCAAATCCCGTATTGTATACCCAATTTTAATCCTCACAGTATACTAGACTGCGAGCAGTCCCTCTTTCTTTCCGATAGCGAGCGCAAAGCGCGAGAGAGCGGAAATAGAGCGCAAAAAAGCGGGAAATGGGCCGAGCGGAAAGAAAGAGGGACTGCTCACAGTCTAACAGTATACTGACTGTATACGCCTGACTGACCCTGACATAGCATGACATACCTTTGCTTTACTTTCTCTCATGGTGGGAGTTGGTGACCAGGACGGACCAGACGAAGGAGAAGGTTTAAACAGATTACTTCTGTCTACGGAACTGCTGGGCACTTTGCCTTTTTCCTTCCTTTGCTTCGGTTTCTCTCCGATTGTAGCTTTCTTGCCAGGTTTTTCTCTGCTACTCTTGGACGTTTTCTTAGCTGTGACACTCGTCTCTGTGCTTTTCTTGACGCTGTCCTTCCCGGCACTCTTCCTAGCGCGTGCTATGCTCTTAATACTCTGCAAACTTTCCGGGGGAGGCGTGTCATCATCATCCTCCTCCTCCTCCTCTTCCTCAGCTTGCAGTAAGTTAGCAACGGGCTGCAGAGTAAAGCCACGCCCTTCCTTAGCCGGCTGCACGTGATATCCTCGTCCTCCCTGCTCGACTCCGGGCGAGGTAACGACTGCAGGGCTAAGGTCCAAGCCTCTTGCCTCTGATGCTGGCTGCAGACTGAAACCAAGGGCATCGCCGGCTGGTTGCAGGTCAAATCCTCGACCCTCTGTATCTGCAGCTACAGCAGGCGACAAATCAAGTCCTCGTGATTCTAACGGCCCTGATGCAAGTCTCTTGTGTGTGTCGTCCACAGATGACTCAACACTTGAGCCAAACGCCTGGTTATTATCGTACACAGGCTTCAATCCAAACCCTCTTTCGTCGTTTACCGAGACAAACGAACCGAGCTTTCCTTGCCTGGTTGCCATGGTTTCATTGTCATTATCCCAGTCATCCGTCACAACAACAGGTTGAAGATTAAATCCCCGCGCACGTGTTTCACCTCGGTCGTTTTTCTCGATGACAATCTGTCCTTCACTTGATTGATCCACACCTGGAATTACTGCAGCAGTTGGAGGAAGCTCAAAATTACCTGTAAAAAGTTTGAGTTTTATGATAAATGAACAAACGATTTCACATTTTTCCGGTAAAAGAAAGTTAATGAAGTAATTCCTTCCCTCTGCTTAGTAAGGCAAGAGAAATGTTTTCAGGTTTTTGTAAACTGAACGAATAAAGAACAAGAAGTATAAACTTTCGCTTCATCGTTATCATGTCTCCTTATTTTTGTACCAAAGTCGATCTTCTCTACAAAATATATAGGAACACTGTCCGGGTTCGAATCCCGGATCCGGCATCATATGTGGGTTGAGTTTGTTGTTGGTTTCCGTCATTGCTCCGAGGATTTTTCACTGGGTTCTCCGGTTTTCCTCCCTCCTCAAAAACCAACACTTCTAAATTCCAATTCGAAATGGGATCCGAGGGCCACAGGTTTGTCAGTCGCAAGACTGTTTAGCAATACCCTCGTTGAAACAAGTCAATTTTTTATGTGTTACGTCTGGGGCGTTATATCCCGGGGGCATTATATCCCGGGGGCGTTATATCCCGGGGCATTATGACCGCAATTTATGATCAATAGGCCAGATGCGAGATGCCATTTGCCTCCGTTTCAAAACCACACCTGGTGTATCAAGCTAACTAGGCCTCGTTTCGGAACAGAGCCAAAGGTAACTCAGACTATTATCCACCTGAGTACCTGAGTATTTGGTGCCTGTACCAGTAGCTGTGAGTTGAGCAGCTTGAAGTGCAGCCTGTAGTTCATGAATATCTCTTGTGCTTCCACTCGCCTCATAATCAGGTCCTGTTCTTAACATGGACGTCTGTCTTTCATTAGACTTTGGACTTGGTTGGTCACCAGAAACTAAACACACAACAACATGAGGTTAAACTGAATTTGCATGATGCTCTCATGGCTCAGGGAGGCTAAACTGTGTCCATTACTAAATAAATAAATGCTGGTATGGCACTGACCTTTATGTGGGAGGTATGGCGGCCTAATGGTTAGTGCAGTAGGCTACGGATCGAGCGCTGGCCGGGGTCACTGTGTTATGTTCTTGGCTAAGACATTTTAGTCTCACAGTGCCACTCTCTCCACCCAGGGCCTGGTTGTTCAAAGCACGGTTAAGCTAATTCAGGATTAACGTTAATCGGCTTTCGATCAACCGGGCCCAGGCTGGAGTATAAAATTTATACTTTTAATGGGTAGCAGCAAATTGTCGGGCAACCTGACATAAATGCTGCGGGGTTACCTAAGATGGACTAGCATCCCATCCAGTAGCGATTCAGATACTCCTGTTCCTACTGCTACTGCTATGGGAACCAGAGTAAAGTGCCGCCAGCCTGGCAAGCAATTCAGGCTTGTAAACAGACTTAAACTGACCTTCACTAGAGTCGACAGTAACTTGTGGTTTTTTCTGTTGCGATAGAAGACTAAGAGCTGCAGCAGGTCTCTTGGTTTCCAATGTAGAATCCAAGGATTCCATCAGAGAAACTAAATAAAAAAATAGGACCAGAATATTGGAAAGATGTACAAGAGAAAAACAGTGATCTTTATTTACAAATCCAATATATGACCTTTTCCTTGGCGGAGAGTTGCCTAAATGACTAAAATAAAGCACTGTTTGGCATTTGGATTTCTTACGCTGCCTTTCTTTCTTAATTATTATTAGAGCTTTGGTTTTGCTTTACGCTCTGTGATAGGTTTAAAAAACTCGCTCTACCTTCTCAACCAATCAGATGCAAAGCCAAAACCAATCGCGACTTGGTCACATGCGTTTTCTCGCGCTAGGCGCCGGTTATGTGTATTGCTTTGAGTTCTCATTGCCTCATTGCGTTGTGTATGTTTGTTGTGATTAGCCATGGCAATTGGTTTGGTTTTGGTTTCACGACACTAAATTTAAACTGCTCTAATATTGCAAGATAATAAAATCACTAAACAAGGGTCAGGGAATTATTGATTTTGTATCTAATCTTTGGGGGTTCAGTTGGGGGAACAAGATTTCGTGCTGTTGTTGGCAAATCTTTGTTGGGGCACTCAAAGAGTTTCCGATTCTTATAATCCAATCAAGAGACAGTGCAAGCACTCACGATCGAGTGCTCCAAAAATTGTCATACCAGCATAACGCAATGAGGATACATCATATGGCTCACTCCCGTCCCTGAGACTGGTACACTCTCTCTCTCTCTCTCGAAAATAACCCTTTTTGATTTGATGCTTTTGTCATATTATCTTGTCCTGTGTTAATGTACAAACCTTTTGACAGCAGACTTGGTTTAACTACTTCAGCAGGTTCCTGTATAAGCAGAAACAAAATAAAGAAAATTCTGTTTTTAAGTGAAAGTATACAAATCCTGAACAGTGAATGTGTCCTGTCCTATGCAGTATCTGAAAATCTTTTTTCAGAGTTTTCCATATCTTCTCTCCAGGAATGGGACTCGATGTGCTTGATTTATGGAAAATTAAGTACATTTTTGTGCTCTTTCAGTGGGCTCAGTTTCAGCATTTTCTCTTCACTGAAACATGTACTGATTTGGTTTCTTAAAAACCTTACACCAAATGCCCACTCATGACTGGCTGCTACTGCCAGCCTGCTGTGTGGCAGAGGCCAGCAATGAGGAGAAAATATAACAGAATGTTTGCTCTTCACTGCTGGTCCCACAGGGGTAACAGCCAGACAGCCAGCCACTACATCCTTCCTAGACCAGTAGTGAATGCTCAAATCATACATTTTCATTTTCGTGGATTTTTATGCACATCATACCGGAGCTGATGGTCTTGGTGGTTCTTCAGTGTGTTCAGTGTTAATCTCCTCAGGGCTTCGTGCATCTTCAAAGTTGTCACTGTATTCTTCTTCTTCTTCCTCCTTTACTTCTTCAACAGCTTTGTTTATTTTATCAGTGGTCCCTAAAATGAAGGATTAAGGGAGCTACATGTATACTTATTGTTAATAAATCATTACATGTACAGTCAACTCTCATTATAGCGGACATCCTCGGGATGAAGTTTGGAGTCCATAATAGCGAGAGTCCGCAATAGCAGGAGTCATTAATTTTTCAGTCAAACCTCTATAGCTTTCGCCGGGGGAAGGGCTGGACTTTGTCCATGATAGCTGGTGTCCATAATAATGGGTTGTCCACAAGGCGAGAGTTGAATGTATTCATAATAATTCAACATCAATTTTTAAAATACCAGGAAGTCAACATGGTTATACTTGGTCTAGCAATACATGTAGTTACAACAATTCACTATAAATGTCTCACTTGTCATGTTGAATATAGAGCCTCCTAGTTCAGCTCCAGTGGCTTGCAATCTCTCATCTTCCCACCTGTACATGCATACACCATGTAACATTAAGAGTTTACCACATGGCCAATGAAAATAAAAAGCAGACTAATTTGCAGGTGCAGGTGTGAGTGCAGGTGAGTAACCTAGGGTTAACGGTTAGTGGTTAGCGGTTAGGGTTAGGTTAGGGTTAGCTTTTTTTTAAGGGTGTTCTGGGCTATTCTGGTTACACCTGCACCCACACCTGCACACCTGCACCTGCAAATTAGACCGTCCGAATAAAAAGCATGAACTTGCATTTTAAAGGGCAGATTGATTACCATATATTACAACAATCTCTGGAGTGTACCAGCAGAAAATGCTGGCAGGTAAAGGTGGTTGGCATCTGATGTCATCAAAATTGTAAAATCTGAAGTGTCCGCACTAATAAGTTTAAATTACATTTGCTTGTAAAGCAACAAGAATATTATTTGATTATATCTACCGACAACAGAAATGCTTACCTATTTTTAACTGAATCAGAAGTTGAAATTTCACCAAGTTTTTTGTTGTAATCTACAGATGATGTCCCATGATCCTCCACATCATGAAAGAATTTTTCCTTGTCTGCTAGCTCATTCATAGTGTCCAGTCCCATACTGGCAGGTTTGGCAGTGAATGATTGGGGAACTGGAGAGGAGGGACTAACAGTTGCTCCTGTTTTGGTTTCATCTATAAATCAAGACAAAAATACATATTGTTATTATATGGCAAACTGGTCCACGATGAAAAGGAGCATTCTGATTGGTTCCTTGAGCGGTCCAAATTTTGCAATACGGACCGCAAAGATGGACATCTCACGAACTCATTTTGCCAAATTCCTTTTATGCAACATTGAACAAAAGAAAACATTTTTCCTCATGTCTGGCGGACAATTTTGGTTAAACTTTTCGCAAAGTGGCCTGAACAATGCAAGAATATGCTTAGCTTTGGCGCGCGCACGTTAGCCGAGAATGGTTGTATTAATTTCTCAGAAATTTTTTTAAAAAGCCATTATGATAAAAACTTTATTGAACTAGCTTATTCGGTCCGTATTGGGAAATATTGGTCTCGTTCGTTTTTTTGCAAGTTTATGGACCTCGCCTTCGGCTCGGTCCATAACTTGCAAAAAAAGAACTCAACCAATATTTTCCCAATACGGACCTCACGCTAGTTCAATAACATCTATATAGAATAATATATTAGGCAAAATTAGGACATTGCAGTAAATGTGGGAGACGTGGTGGCCTAATGGTTGGCGCGTTGGACTCCTGATTGAGCGGTCTGAGTTCAAGCACTGTCTGGTGTCATTGTGTTGTGTTCTTGGGCAAAACACTTCACTCTCACAGTGCCTCTCTCCACCCAGGAGTATAAACAGGTACCAGTGAATTAATCAAATCAACATTCGATATTCAAATGGACTCTATGGTTGAATGATTGCATTTATTTAATTGAAATTTTGAAACTTGAATCCATAACGGCTTCGATTTTTGTATTGATGAAAGCATTGATCATTATTCACTACTAGGTGGAACGCTTCAGCTGATTTGACTGTAATACATCTCGCACGGAAGATACATACCACTATGAGTAAAGGTGTCCTCAAAGTCCTCTGATCCAAGCCTAACACATTACAAAAATACAATGATTATGAAATATGTCACTTACATCTAAAAACTAAATAAATATATCAGAAAAATATATAATGAACAGCAAAACTTATAAGGTTTTCAACCTCTGTAGTATTTCTTCAGGGGGTGGTTTTGACTTTTCTGTTGACTTTGCCAGACCTGACACTAAACAGACAACAACAAAATAATTAAATAATATTCTTAACGCTTTTTAGACATCTGACAATCATTAAAGTGGACACCTCTCTAATGTGAACATGTGAAGTTAGGGTCTGTCATACTTCAGTCATTAATTCCAAGGTGGAGACTTTTTCAATTAATGTCTGCTGTTTGCGAAATGAGCTTGCGCTCCTCCTCCGGGTAGGAACAAAGAGTCTGGAGTGGACTCGAGAGAGAGTGGTGGAAACCGAGACTATCCAAGGCAGACACCTGACCTCTACAAAGTGGACACGTCTGCAAGGTGAACGCCTCTTTAAGCTGGACAGTTAGAGGTGGTTATGTACCTGCTTGTCAACTATGGCCATTTCAGTTTCATTTTTAAATGATCACATAATACATGTATATGAAGTCAGCAGGACACGTTCACTGACCTTCCTCTAGGCTATCTCTACTGATAGACAGAGCTGAGCTATCAACATAACTTCCAGTGGACAGAGCAGTCACAGGACCTTTATCAGGGTGGACATTTGGTGTAGCAACTACTGGAGTGGTAGCCTATAAAATTAAATTAACTAATTATGTTTATCATAAAAGCTCTGTTAAGTACTCACGTCTAGATGAAGTTTTCAAACAAATTATTTTCTCCAAACATTAACAGGCATTCTTCTTTTTTTTCTTACATAGCTTGATATTGTGTGTTTTAAACAATCAATAATAAGGTACATGTCTTGAAGCATTGGTGGATTACCAGGTGGGAGCTTAACTCTGTTTCCATAGCATGAAGCGACTAGGAGTGTACTTATTGCTACTCTCCGCCCTGGATAGGATGCTAAAGTCCATTATTTCCAGCATTTTGTCAGGTTGCCCTGACAATTTGTTGGTAGCCATTTATACTACTGGATGGAGAGAGGCACTGTGAGAGTAACGTGTCTTGCCCAAGAACACAATGGTCACTGCACCCACTCAATCAATAATAATAACATCTTATTTAATGCATTAAATTATGTTGTGGTTTCAATGTCGTATTTATTTCTGGATTGAAAATATTAATTTTTATAAACCAGTTTGTTTTATTATTTCCTTTGTTTCAGATTATGAAAGATTATGATAATGAACATGAGACAAAATAAAATAAAAAGCAAACTGGTTTGAAAAATTCCAAACAATGTAAACCACAGCATGAACACATTCATCTTACCTTATCCACTGTATCAGGTTCTTGCTTGCTTATTTCTGGTTCTGGAATCTTTGGTTTTATCCAACTCTGCCGAGCAGCCTCTCTCTTCTTGTCGTCATTATCATTGTCTTCTTCCGCCCACCATGGCATCTGCACTCTTGACTTTGCCTTTAAATCAGGGGTCTTCATACGTGGGGAGCCCATGGAGGACTCATCTGACATGGACTAAAAAACGACAGAACAGCGGCATTTTTCAGAATAATCCTACTAACAAGTAAAATGTTTGCCAGTCATCATTGGCACTGAGCTCTGTCCCGCAGGACAATGCTGAGGTGCCCTTAAAGGAAACCTCCACTGTTGGAAAAAAATTGCCGTTAAATAAAAAAACGTTAAGTGTACGGAAAAATTGGATACAGATATCAGCCATTTTGGGGTTTAAATTTCCCGCGCGCCGCCATTTTGTATTATATGACGTATTGTGGTTGCCACTATTGTCAGAAAACAATGGCGCTTTGTTTTCTGACAATAGTGGCAACCACAATACGTCATATAATACAAAATGGTGGCGCGCGGGAAATTTAAACCCCAAAATGGCTGATATCTGTATCCAATTTTTCCGTACACTTAACGTTTTTTTCCAATTTATTTCAACAAATTTTCAGTTTAGACAATATTTCCAACAATTTAACGGCAATTTGTTCCAACAGTGGAGGGTTCCTTTAAAGCCTGGTTCACACTTGCGACGCAAGCATAAGCATAAGCGTGTTCACACGTGCGATAAGCACAAGCGACAAGGTGACATATGCAAGCACAATGGCATCATCCAATATGGTGGATCGCACATGTGCTTTGTTGTGCTTATGCTTGCGTTATCCCAGTTCACACTTGCGATGCAGCGACGCAACGACACAAGCATAAGCATAACAAAAAGTATTTCCTTTTTTCTTATGCTTGTTACTCCGGTTCACACTACTCGTGCTTATGCTTTAATGCTTGTGTCGCAAGTGTGAACCAGGCTTTAGAATCAGCTTCTGGAGTTGCATCGCCTGGTGTGGCTGTAAAGTCTAATGTTTGCCAGTAATAAATAATAAATGAGAATTTTAGTGGAAATCCACAGTGGCTCTTCCATCCACTGTTTCCAGATATAATATTGGAATTTAGAAATGTCGGTTTTTCCATTTAAACGAGACAGAACAAAGCTTCTAACCCATGAATTCAACTCCTTTTAAAATTTCAAATCACTCAACTTCATGATTTATTCAAGACCCATTCAACCCCAATGTCCTGAAAATGTGTGCACAAAGTTATTTTTATGGTAGATTGGAGTTTCAGAATAAAAAGTGTTTTTTGTAAAACATGAACATTTCTAGAAATCGTGCCTCGTTTCATTGATTTCTTTACAAAGCATCGCATCGAAATATATAAGCTTAAGCTTAATTTAGAGCTTTATGTAAGCTTATAAATTGTCCTTACCTCATTTAGGAACTTTTCAAATTCGGCGTCCAAATCCATATCCTTTGTCTTAAACCGATCTCGCAATTTGTCCCACCGATCCGACATATTTCTTTCCTATATGTTTTGTATTCCTGTTGTCAGTAAGAAAGTATACTCAATAAGATTAACACTACAGAAGATACAGAAAATATTAAAATTCTACCGCCATGTTTTCAAAGTATGTCAACAGCTTTGTAACCAAGCTCACCAAGCTATAACTATGGGCGTGAGAGGTTGGACTGGAACTAGCTTGCAATCGAGGCTCATGCCCGCATGAGCCTCGATTGCAAGCTAGTTCCAGTCCAACCGTAAGAATACGAATATATAGATGTTATTGAACTAGCGTGAGGTCCGTATTGGGAAAATATTGGTCGAGTTCTTTTTTTGCAAGTTTATGGACCGAGCCGAAGGCGAGGTCCATAAAGTTGCAAAAAAAGAACGAGACCAATATTTCCCAATACAGACCGAACAAGCTAGTTCAATAAAGTTTTTATTATAATGGATTTTAAAAAATTTGCTGAGAAATGAATGCACCATTCTCGGCTAACGCGCGCGCGCCAAAGCTAAGCATAATCTTGCATTTTTCAGGCCATTTTGCGAAAAGTTTAACCAAAATTGTCCGCCAGACATGAGGAAAAATGTTTCTACTTAATAGAAAACAGTTTTCTTTTGTTCAATGTTTCATAAAAGGAATTTGGCGAAATGAGTTCGTGAACGGTCCATCTTTGCGGTCCGTATTGCAAAATTCGGACCGCTCAGGGAACCAATCAGAATGCTTCTTTTCGTCGTGGACCAGTTTGCCATATAATAAGGTCTAATAATGAGAGTTGACCAAGATAGAGAAAACATCAAAGGGTTATAAATCGAACAGCGAACTGTAAAAATTCAGACTATGAAATTATTCACGATGTCCCATTAGTAGCTCCTTTTCGACACGAAACTGCTCGATACCATACATCCGTTTTAAAACTGAGATATGTGTGCAGAACATTCTGTTTGTATCTGAGTGTTGAAAGGAAACCAGGTTCCAACCAGAACCATGTTCCATGTCTACGCCATTCCTCTATTTTTGGATCATTTGCGGTTAGGATATGGTTCATTTTTGGGAACATCTGCGGTCGGGAATCAATTGAGTGCCGCGGTGCAGGACCGGATAGCCATTAGGACGGTCTCTCTCTCTTTTTTTTTTTTTTTTTAAGAAAACTCCTTGATATTGCTAACATTAGAAATTAATCCCTCGCGAGTGAAATTTTTGCGGCAGTTTTATTATAAGGATTGGGAATTTTTTGTCTTTTGCGGAATCTATTTTTTTTTTTTTTTTGCGATTTGGAGAAACGGACTTTTGCGGCCATTAGTAAAACAATATGTACGATGGCAGATCGTTTTATTTATACAGACGCAATTTTGCTTTTTACAATTTCATGAATCGTTGCAATTTTTTTGCAGAATACAGTGGAATCAGTTTTCTCGAACCTCCAAGGGAAACGAAAATTGGTTCGAGAAATCGGTAATTCGAAATATCGGGGGTAAAATTACAGCGAAACGAATCCAAGGGAAACGACTTTTGGTTCGAGTTATCGGGGTTTTTGAGAAATCGATGGTTCGAGAAATCGAGATTCCATTGTATATTTTTTCGGGGAATGAGTTTTCGCGCCGGGAATTTTGCAGATCTTGAAAAAAAAAATCAAAAATTAGAATCCACAAAAAATTTCATGCCACACGGTACTTCACACGCTGTAAAAATCAATTAGTGTGCTAATCAGAAAACTGCGTCAACACTTTGATTTATTTAACGCTTGGATTTTCCATTGCCAAAATTGGTCTATTTTTCCTGTAGTTATTTTATTGCTATTTTCGCAAAGCTTTTCTGTAAAAACAAAGTGTAAATTTAATGAGTTCTCTGACTGTTCTTCTTGCGGTAAGTTAAATAAAAGTGTTCACGGTTTTTTTATTCGCACAGTAAAATTGAACAAATGACGAAGTTTATTTTCAAGGATGTACTGTGATTCTTTTGTCAGATTCCTCAGAGAACGGTACTGTACATGTCGGTGAGCTGTCAAAAGCATTTGTCATAAAAAATGAAAGTAAGATCCATTGTGTCATACAGATTTATATATATTAAGGCGGCGTGGCAAACGAGGAAACATTGTTGCGGAAACATTGTTGCGGACGCAAATGTTTCGGCGAGCAAACGGGGAAACATTTGTTGCGGACGCAAAATGTTTCTGAAAGAATTCAGAAACATTTTTTGCATCTCGGACCAAATTTGCGTCCGCAAAAAATGTTGCGTGCGCGGGCAAAGGGGAAACATTTGCGTCCGCAACAATGTTTCCTCGTAGCTCTCGTTTGCCACGGCCTTAATTACTCAGAACTGATCTGTGCAAAGCTTTTCCCAAAATAAATAAAATAAACTTGAACTTTATTTAAGTGTCAGAGGATTTAGCACTGCTGTACTGTACTAACTGTGGACACTGTAAATGAACCGTCAAACAAATATTGCAATGGTTTTATTTTTGTTCTGAAGAGTCGTTTTTCTCGTTGTTTGAAATCCATTAAAGTAGTCTCACGGTCTGTTGCGCATCCGAAAACACGGAAATCTCTTGAAAAAAAGAAAGGATTTTGTCTTAACCGGCTTTTATTTTAGTAGATGATTAAAATGAAATCAAAGAAGTTGCGCCAGTAATTCTAAAGACCACTCTTCTACTCTCTGTGTAATTGATCGAAATCTCACTTTAAACTAAGCGAAGATTTGTGAAAAAGTGCCGGCGAAAGCTTTCACTGTCAACACAACAGTGAAAATCAAATAAGACTGCAGAAAATGAAATACATTAGCGACATAAGTGGGATTTATTGAAGATTACGCGGCCATCCGATAGCATTTGTATAAATTCACTCGCTCAGGTTCGAATTCCAGTTTAGTGTTCAACATTAAATCAAACAGGCAAGCTTAAGTGAATCTGTGAAACGCTAACTGCTGATTGCCATAGGCCATTCCACGTTGACATCATTTGTTTCAAGGATAATTTCGCAAAGCTCATTTAGATCAAAATCTTCAGACAGGACCGTGGTGAATCTTAATCTGAGTAACAGTTGGTATCGGTCCTTGTTCGGATTAAAAATCGCAGATCCGAGAAGAAACTGAACTAAAAGTCACCCACGAAGAAGAATCTCTTCTCATTTCAACATTATATTGCTGGTAAGTAGTGAGCCAAAATTTCAATGAAATTTTAAGAAGGGATAGAAGGAAGAAAATGATTTTTGAAACACCGAAAGACAGTTGTTACCCGCGCGGGTGCTCTTGCGTGGTTATCAACTGTCTGTTGGTGTCAATCTACTAATTTTTAACTTCAAATTCTAATTTAAAACTACATCAAATCTTCAATATTTCTTATTTCCCTAAATTTTACAACTCCTTTGAGAAAAACTATTTCCTCCCAAACATACCCAAAAATCACCCAAAAATTTACAAAACACCCCATAACATAGATTCACGGGATGAGCATAGAGTTTTTGGATTGCTTGAAACGTGAACGAGATATTTCCATTTAACCGATGTTAAGTCGTGGAAAAATAGCATTCAGGTTAAGTCGATCCGGTCAACGCCTCTAAATTCCAAATTGCTATATTGTGTATATTTTTGTTCGCTCGGTTACAGAGCTGTCTAAGCAAATGCTAAAATGTTGGGGGACCATGGCTAAAAAAACCCTAACTTAGCTTATTACAAACTAACTTGGTTGTTTTCTTGAAATGAGCGGATGAATATTAAGTAAATTATTTCATCGCGGTGTTACAAGACGTTTAGCACAAATTTATTAGAAAACAGAAATCGTGTCAAGTAGTAATCTAGAAAAGTTTAAGTTAGTGAAAATAAACCGATCTATTTTACCTTGAGACTTCTCGTCTCCATCTTGACTTTTACCTTTCTAATTTGATGAAGTACTTCCCATGAAACGTTTTAAGAAAATCATTAGTACAAGATTTCTCCCAAATCCAAGTTTAATGTTTCCTTTGAATAACACATTTATCTTATGCTTCGGGTTTCATGTCAAACTGGGCGCTGTCTAATGTTTATAGTTCTTCGGCACACCCAAATATTTAGGTGTGATTTAACAGTCTTAGATTTCTCTCCGGTAAAAAGTTGGTTGCGTTATTTAGGTTTAAACTATAAGTAAAAGTGAAACGAAAAAATTGGTTAGCAACCGAAAATATATGTTAATGATATATAAGCATGTTAGTAGTTAAGGAAACCCTCCTTAAGATATGTACATCTATTAACTAAAAAGAAAACGCATATATAAGCAAGAATGTAAATCGGAACTTTAGACGAAAGTAACCACCAGATGAGCGAACATTGAATGAACTGAACCAACTGAGCAGAGAACAGAGAAACTGATGTAAACGTACTGAGCAAAGGATAGAACGTAAGCATTACATTGTAGTAATAAACGTGTGTAGATCAAGATCTGGGCTGTTCTTTGAGCGACGGAGTATCTCCGCTGAGCGGGTGTGAGTGAAATCCCCACAACATTGGTAACGTGAATTAACCCTCTTAACAGTAGTCTCACGACAATCTGAGGGGAACACATTTTCTTTCGATATTTCATTCAAAGAGTTCATCTCCTGTTTAAGGAAATATATTTGAGATGTTTAAAAGTTGAAGTTAATCTAAAGGCGTGCTCTCATAGTGTCAGCCTTGCTCGCAGTCGGCTGAAAAAGGAAAATTTTCCTCGATTTACGTAATAAAATAATTCTAATGAAATGATAGAAATTAAGAGCGAATGCCTGCAAATATCAAGCAAAATCTTGATGACGCGGCAAAGGTTGAAAAATATATTTTTCTCATTTATTGCTCATAAATCAGCTAGCTATTAGGCAGAAAAGAAAATTGATTTAGTTTGTTTTCGTCAGAAATGCTTTTCTTTCACGAAAAATAAGAAAATCGGTTTTCGCGTTCGACAAGGCAAAATGGCCAAAGTTGAAACTGTCTGAACCGGCTCCCTTCACGTTCGCAAACCGAAGCGCGCATAGACGTTTGAATACTTTTTCTCAACAAGAAAAAGTATTTGTCTTTTACGATTGTCTTGCATATCAAACTCATTTTCAAATGAAAGGTTTCGCACCAGGACTCGTTTTGAAACCGAGGCAAAAGGCAACTCGGAAATAGCCTATTCTTTGTTTTCATCTGACGTCATCAAAATACTAAAATCTAAACTGATAATCCTACAAAGCTCTTCTTTATATATCTTCTAGACATGGAAATCATTAATCTCTATGCAAAGTTTGGTATCGATCCAAGGATTCCTTTTGGAAATAAAGCTATTTGAAATTTGTGATGTCCGGATGAACGTGTTTCTGAACTGTCCCAAAAAAACGGATACTTTTATATCATTTTTAAATTTTTAGACGTGATAATAATTTAGAAGTGATGTCTAAACAGATTTGAAGTGAAAGCAAATAATATTGACGATAGAATCTACTCTACAGTACTTCTGGTGCAATTTTATGGCGGCCATATTTGTGCCCCTCTGAAGGACACAAACATGGCGGCGGCATACTAAATACTGTAATTTTCTGAAAATTAGTTTGGCAATACCTCGGTTATGAAAAACGCTACAAAGCTATAATTTGAACAAAACGTTTCTTTCTGCCAGTTTTTTTACCTGTTAATTTTCTGATGTTGCTCATGCAAGCAAACAGTTTTTGCAATGTTGATGAAAACCACCAATTGTGTCTTCTCTCAGTCGTGTGAATGACTCATGTAACTTACTGTACTTCCTTGTTCATTCTCTCGCAGATTTAACGAAGAACTGATAAGGATGTTACTAAAACGGGGAATGGGGAATGGGGAATGGGGAATGGGGAATGGGGAATGGGGAATGGGGAATGGGGAATGGGAAATGGGGAATGGGAAATGGGATATGGGGAATGGGAAATTGAAAATGGGAAATGAGAAATCGGGAATGTTGAATCAGATTTAGAAGATGATGACGTCAGTGGTGATTATTATTGTGCCCATCAACGATCAACTCCAAATGAGCCCACAGTTGGCCACGCACTTTATTATGTGATATGAATATAAACCCGGATATAATTATCTCGCCGCGTTCAAGAAATGTGTACGGTAAATATTCTTTACAACCGTAACTCGGATATATAAACGAATTTTAAAATTGTTGACAACATCCGAGGTGTCCTCTTTTAAAATAATAATGGTTCACAGCATCATAATAGCCTTCCCAACTTGGGCGCTGTAGCAAATCTCCCTGTAAATCACTCGAGAATTCCGAAACCCGACGAAAAATATCAAATATTTACGGGGAGTAAATCAAATGGAAGAGAAAGTTTCAGTAAGAAACTGATTACCTCTCGAAGAGCGCTTCCATTCTTTCATATTTCCGGGAATTGAAATCAGGGTGTACATCGCGATGTTAACATACGCATAACATTTATTTATTCACGATGCAAAAAGATAAGAAGAATTAATGAAATATAAATGTTGCCCTCTTTATCTGGAAACAGAAAAGGTCTGCTCCATTATCTTTCTTACTGCAAGGCAAATAAAAGTGGCAAGGATTAAGGAATGGCAAGAAACTTCTGAATGTGAACAGGTTCTATTTTCTGACGGGTGCAGTCAACCGGAAAATGTGTTCTATCCTCTGCCGCCTGAAATTTTCGATATGGAAAGCGATTAATTTTTGATTGAATGGAACGCGTCCGAGATTGTCCCTTAATTAGAAAATTCCATGTTCTGTTTCTTTCTCCACCTGATCAGTTTTTAAATTCAAACCTGTTTTTTTTGGTCGAATGAAAAGGCTGTGCGTTCGGAGCATTTGCATTAATTATTCTAAATTGTTGGTTTCACACACGCCAGATCAGACGCGCCATGCACGTAAGAATTTGACAGGTCGAATGACTCGAATCCCGAAAATTGGCATAATCATCGGCAGCGAGCTAGAGCGATGCAAAATCCATACGAGGTCACCGGCAAGCGCTAAACTTTTCCTCTCCATATTCTCCTTGTTACTTACTCGTATAAATACCGTAGAGTTCCGATAGTAACGACCCCACGAAAGTAGCGAGCCCCAAGAAAGTAATGAGGGTCGCTACTATCGGAACTCTACGGTAGCTTGAGCCATGTTGAGAATACAGTCACTTCCGGTAATGGCAGTGAAACTCTAACACGCGGACTCTGAAGTTCAAAACCCATCATAAAATTACGACGACAAACAACTCGAACCAACGGACCGTGAAGGAAATCTGCCAATCACAATCCACTAACGTGAACTTTTGAATGGATTACTAAATGATTGACGGCAGCGAAAAACGAAACCGTTGATTGAGCAGAGTTCCCGAGAGTTCGCATGTTATTGAAAGGCGCAGTAATTAAAATCAGAAGCCTATCACCCAGAATAGGGTGATATGCTTCTGTTAAAATTTTTTCCCTTCATTTCCTTTTATCTTTTCCTATCTTTTAAATCTGATTCAGCCTTTCCGATTTTTCATTTTTCATTTCAATTTCCCATTCCCCATATCCCATTCCCCATTCCCCATTCCCCATTCCCATTCCCCATTCCCCATTCCCCATTCCCCATTCCCCATTCCCCATTCCCCATTCCCCATTCCCCATTCCCCATTCCCCATTCCCCATTCCCCATTCCCCATTCCCCGTTTTAGTAACATCCAACTGATAATTCTGCCGGCAAATATGAACATTTCTAACTCATCTACGCCGACTGTACCAAGCCAACCTCCATCTGGGATAACTACTTTCACACGTACAACATACTCTATTCTGGCCACCATAGCCATGATAGGGAACATGTTAGTTATTCTCGTCTTCGTCTGGGAAAAGAAGCTGTTAAAGAAATCCTACAACATGTTAATCCTGTCCCTGGCTATCGCTGATGTTCTGACCGCCTTCCTCCTCATCACAAACCCAGTCTTTGTTCTTGGTGACTCGTTTCCTTATCCAACCAATCACGTTCTTGGCGACATCTTCTGCCGAGTCATATGGACCCGTGTGTTTCTTTTCCAGTTGGTCGTTTTCTCGGCGTACATCTGTATGGCTTTGGCAACAGAGCGGTGGTACGCAGTGATCAAGCCTCACAAATACAACGAGACGTTCAACAGGAAGCGAACCCTGGTTTACATATTCCTTGTGTGGCTGTGGTCGGTGATCCTCTGTGGCACCTCACTGTTCGAAGTCGCATACGTTCCTGCAAATCCGCCAAATCGACGGTGTAAATGGCAGCACTACTGGGGTAAACAGCCAGTCCGTGGTATCGTGGGCATCACTCAAGTCCTGCTTAAAATGGTGCTTCCAAGTTTCACTATGCTGTTCTTGTTAATTCACATGGTTTACAAGACAAGCAAGTCCACAGTCACCTCAGTTGAGAGCAGGGCTAAAATGCGCGGGAAAATGACGCGGATGGTCGGTACCGCGTGTATTATGCTGATAATTTGCTTCGCGCCAAATCAGGTCAACTACGCGTTGGCAATGGCGGGAAAAACACGTCTGGATACCCAACTGCACCACGTTCTCTCTCTGCTGGTGATAGTCAACAGCTGTTTGAATCCATTCATTTATGGGCTGAGCAACAAGAATTACCGTCATGGCTACCTCAAAATTCTGTTTTCAATGTGCTCTAAAGAAGGAAGGCGTGGAAACAGGGTAGAGGATACTACGACAGAAAATATCCAGGGAAATTCAAGCCGAGAGAGGAACACAGAGGGACAAGAAAGTTAATTCGGAATGTGAATTCGGCTAACCAAGGAGAGATCAAAATTTCTTGAAGATTTACTGTATAAAACCAATGCAGTTTTTCGTAAAGTTGATGCCTTTTGGTCAGTGTAAATTAAGGTGTCAAGCAAGTTTAGTTCCCAGCAGTATCGGATTGCTTCAGTTAATTGTAGTTGAAATTGTGAGTTATTAAAAGACCTAGTTTTAATCAGTCGGCCGAGCCAAAAAAAATCGAATGTAAAAATAGGGAGGTTATCTTGTCTCCAGGGTCTTTCAGGGGATTTGGGCGCCATCTTGGATTGCCAAGGGTTGCAAGTTATCGCGAACTCTCGCTTTAAGGCCCCGTCCGTCCGTCCGCGTTTTCGCCTATCGTCCACACTACAACGCTGAGCATGCATTTGAAAACGCTGTCCAGAGTGGAGACATTTGAAAACGCTATCCAGAGTGGAGACATTTGAAAACGCTGTCCAGAGTGGAGACATAATCAGTTGAAAACGGAGCGATTCGAAAACGAGAGCCAAACGAAAACGCATTAGTGTGGACGGGACCTAGCCTCCTCCGCAGGCAACTCCTGGGTCTCCGGGGTCTGGGGCAAGAAAGGGGCAAAAGAGCGGGCACTGGGGCCGAGGCGAGTGAAACATCCTTCCTTTTCCTCTCTTCCTGTCCCCCACCCACTCAGTCACCTTTTTGTCCTCCGTACCAGTCTCTCACTCGTGCCTTTATGTAAGAGTTGCCTGCGGAGGAGGCTAGACGGGACCTTATTGTTATTATCGTAGAAATAGAAATGAAATGTCCAGGAATTATTTATCGAGAAGTACTTTCAGGATGATTTCGGTGATAGTAAGTGTAAATACAATGTATTTCTTTTTTTAACACTTTAAAGTGTTTAAAAAGACATCATTTAAAATTAAGTATTGAGCTATGTAATTGTACAGAAAAATTTAAAGGGGCAGTATCACGGGGATTTTGACCTTTTTTGGTCAAAACTGTGCTTCAGTACCTTTTTTATTTACAAAATAATTCTAGAACACCAAGAAAAAGAAATCAACCAAATTCTTGAAAGAGGAACAAATTATGGTCTGTTCTAGTGCATTTTGGAAACGAAAATGCGAGAAATTGAAAAAAAGTTAGCCTAACATTTTTTTCAAATTGCGATCCATTCTGACCCAGTTTCTATGGCCAGAGACACTTATTGACAGTTTTAGTACACTAAGATGGTAATTTATAACACAATTTGACCATTATTTTAGTTTTCTGTTAATACAAAAACGTTTTTTGGTTTTTTGAAATGACATCAAATCCCCGTGATACTGCCCCTTTAAATGTCAGTGCAATTTGAAGCTCAAGCATGCGCACAGCTAAATTACCTGCGGAGTCGACCTATTTACAGTTATTAAAAATATCACCTAACTGCAAGAAAAATTTAAGTCTACTAAAGCCTGGTTTTCACTAGCGACGCAGTAACGCGTTGATTTGTCCTAAACAAAAGGCACTGATGATCATCGCGTTACTGCGTCTGCGTATGTTGCTTGCGCTTGTGCTTGCGTCGCTAGTGAAAACCAGGTTTAAGAAAAGACGCTGTCGTTCGACAAACTAAGGAAAAGAGGGTCTGCTCGTAGGTATTTGCGAGTACGCTCATCACGGTCATTGGTGTAACCTGATCGGAAAGGCTATCATTAAAATATCCAAGTTGAATCGTGACGATTCGAACAGTTAAAGGCCTGTTTATATCCCGGGGAGGTACTGAACAAAGTTTTATACGGGGAGGCTCCGCCCCGAGGTCCAAACCCTTACCCTTTTATATACCATTTTTGACTGAAAAGGTAACCCTTTAATATACCTTCAATAGAAAATGGTACCCCTTTCACATACTTACAGTTGAAACACTGCATCCCTTTTACGACTTTTACTAAACTTTTCGCTTGAATAGCCCCTTAAAATATTGGATGAATCAGCCGTTAGGTGCGTCTGTTCGAGATATTTTGAAAGGCCCTTTTAAACACCTAAATGACAGTTTTCCCTACCCTTTTCTATACTTCAACTCGTGAAATCCCTACCCTTTCATATACCTCGAGCCTAAGAAAGGACCCCTTTCGGGCGAAGCCTCCCCGTATAGTCCATTATAGGGAGTACCCCCCCCCCCGGGGTTTATATGGGGCAAACTTGTCCCACCCGAGCAAGATAACTTTTCATACATTTCTTATAAATGCCAGTGAACCGTTTACACGAGAAATCAGTCTAAGCCGGGAACTGAGGGGGGTGGCCGTGGGGGAGCCAACGCGCATACCAGGGACAAGTCGAGATATATAGAGCATCCTCGAGCCCTATTATTGACCAAAACCAAAAATTGGCGTGAAATTTAAAATCGAAGTCGGCTCGAACCGGCTCCACAGTGGATGTATGAAGGTTGATTTATACGCTAGATTTGTTGGCCTGATTTGATTAAGAAAGCAACTGAGCGGACGAAAATCGCCAGATTTATAAAAATCTGTAGCAGCGCCACATACTTTCATCCTCACGCTTTACCAATAAAAGAGAAATCAGGTCGACAAATCGTAGCGTGTTAAGGCGAAAAGAAAATGCGCGAGCCGAACGCGGGCTCTATGACCTCGAGGCGGCGGATCCTGTACACTTTCTTTTGATTCCTCCAATTCTCCCGCGTTATCCCAGTTTACAGGCTAGCCACGGAAAGTTACAAGACCAACACCATTTTTTTTCGGTCAGATGCGTTCCGATCCATCCATCCACTAAAAAAATATCAATATTCGACAACAAATTGATAACGTAATAAAGGTTTTATTATCATGAGGGATATATGAAGCAGAAAAGAACGATCAAGAAAAACATATTATTTAAATACATCGTTTACACTGCAATATAGCCGAACACGACTCGTTCATGAACCGGATGGTAAGCGGTTCCTTGCTTCATTTAGCGGGCAATAACTAGAACAACAAAATTAAGGAGGCTATTGATACAGTTACAAAATTTGTTTCAGAATTCAAGTTAGTTTTTCAGCCTTTGAACAAATCATGACTTCACCCCACTCAGTTCAGTTCAGTTCAAACGGTGACTCCCATTACAACAGTCCAGTATCGATCAACACAGACCGAACTATCAACTCTCTTCTCAATTCTGCAAGTGATATCCCATGCCGCTGGTCTTCCTCTTCCATCACAAAACGAATTGCTGTTCGTCTGCGGGTTGGTTCAAAAGTGGACGGCCATCTGCTGCTGTTTCTTTCATCAGTTGCACTTGGTCCTTCCATCTCCACTCCATCATTTCCGCTTGTTTTACTCTTGATGCTAGGTAATTCCTTTGCGACTTGGCGTAAAAAGGATCTTAAGTTACTTCTCCATCGAGATCCAACAGGCTTTTTCACTTGAGATACAGCAAACTTCAATTGACTTTGCTCCATGATTATTCGCAGTCGTTCACTTTACGGTTCCGCGGCAGAATGACCGTGTGCGATTGAGTGATTGAAAAATCGGAAACGTAGCGAACAATAACAACAAGTAAAAAAAACGTGAGTAAGAAAACGTGTATAGTTACAAAACACGATCAGTAACATGAGCAATAAAATCCAACAACATCTCGATGACGACCGTGATCTTTCATCAATCGCATGTGGTCCTTCCATCTCAACACCACTATTTCGATTTTTTTCACTCTTGCTAATACTTGACATATAATCCCTTTGCGGCTCGGTGTAAAAAGGACCTTAAGTTTCAGTATTCTCTATTGAGATCCAGCGCAAGCGGCTGTGAGCGAGTGATTGGGAAAATAGGAAACCTAGCAGTGGCGGATCCAGGGGGAGGGTTGGGGGGGGGGGGGGGTCCGGACACCCCTATCAGACCTCAGGGTTTTTTGCTTTCTCCATTATCCATAGCAAAACCATCTCCAGGTTCCACCAAAATGCACTTTTCAGAGCCTGAAATCTCAAAAATGTTCTGGGGAGGCCTCCAAACCCCCTCAATACTGCCGTCTAATTCCAAAAATTATCCCTCTACTTCACATTTTCGGGAAAAATCCTGTGACCCCCCCTATCAAAAATTCCTGGATCCGCCCCTGCCTAGCAGCAAAAAAAAACACCACGTGCATGATAAAATACGAATAAAAAAACACGCGAGGAATAAAATCCAACATTAAAAAAATCGATGGTAACTAAATTCGATGACAGCAGCACTCCATTTCAACCTCAAGCTCGAAATATTAATCTTCCCTACAGAATGTCATAAATTTTTTTATGGTGGTTCCACGAATTGCTGAGAAATTCAACTGAGAATATCCCCAAGTGGATCATTTTCTTTATTCTCGTTACCCTGTCTGTTAGTAAAGGTGTACAGTTGTAGTGAGAAGTTTCCTGTTGATCACCGATGATAGCCTTTATTTTCAAAACAGGTATAGTACTCTGAAATGAAACTTGCGGATTACTCGTCCGGATTACCATGACAACTAATTGGACCGTTTTAATGACACCGCCTTTTCATTATTCAAGTCACGTCCTCGCAGCGGCTCGTTTCATGGCAATCTCTTCCCCAGGTTGTTCTCGGCGTTGCTTTTCAAGATGGCGGCTGATACGCCGAGAACACACTGGGGGCTGGGGGCGAGGCAACGTCGTTCCCAGGGTCTCTCTTTTTCCCACCAATGCTTTTGGCGGGAAGAAGAGAGACCCTGGGAACGAGATTGGGGGCGAGGTTGGTTTCATAGCCGATACAGTTAGTCCATAGGTAATCCATAGTCCTATAAGAGTGACCATAACACAGGCACATCACTCGCATCAAAAACACCTGTGCATGTCAGCGCATTGAATGCATCATGCCGTCTGGTGTAGTTGCAGCTGTAGTTGATATTCTTTAGTTTATTTTGTCTTGCGTGTCCATGACAACAGTTATTAACAGTCCAAGAGCCTTACTTTTTCATGATCATGAGAGTTGCCAGTAATTTAACCTCTTCAAGATAACGTTCACGGGCAATTGATGGCTGTTTTGGCGGTATCTTGAGTATTCTGACCTTGAAAAATATACTTTGTAGCCGCATTCTTCGCGAAGTTGGCGTCTGACTTGATGTCACGTTTTTTTTATTTAATACCTCTTTTGCTCTTTTGTAATACTCTTGACAGTAAACATTGTTTGAGAGGATTTTTTTTTCTAAATTCAATTTTGCTACAAATAAAAGGCGAAATCAAAGAGATTTAGAACAATGAACTATCTGAACTCTCGGTAGTCCAGTCCCTGAACTCTCTCTTTACCCCGCCCTATATTTGGCGCCAATCTCGTTCCCAGAGTCCTCGTTACCCTTGTCCAGCGGTGGAGCGGCCAACAAGGACCACTGGGATAGAGAGATCCGCCTGACTTGCGCAGTAAGACCGGAAGTCCAAGAATCTTGGCGTCCGTTAGTTGAAACATGGGGTCGAACACATGCGCAGTAGAGCCGGAAGTCCAAGAATCCTGTCATGGCGGATCGCTTTCCCCCAGAGCTCCTTGTTGGGGCCGCTCCACCGCTGGACAAGGGTAACGAGGACTCTGGGAACGAGATTGATTTGGCGCCAACTTCACCGCGGTCAAACCCTCGAGCATGCGCAAAGGCGTAAATACCGGTCGCCGGCGCGACTTTACATGACATAAAAATGTAACAAACTTTACCCGGTCCGATACTTCGAAAATATCGGGCTTACAATAAAGCATTCTGATTGGGTAGGTATAGGTATTAGGTATCGGCCCTCGTGTATTAAAGTGTTTATCTGGCGCCCCTCATCAAAATAATAACTCGTAAGTTACGTTTAAAATATGGAAAATATGTTAGTCGATTGTTACTTTTTTATTTATTTATTTATTTACAACAATATTTATACAGGAGCATCACATGTAATTTAGCTAGGCTTGCGTGAAAATACAAATGAACACGTCTGATGTAGACTGCAAAACAGTCCGTAATTTCGCGAGAGAGTGTCGGGCTGAACGCGGCCGAAGGATCTTGCGAGGCTCGCGCGTGGATTATCGGCGCTTCGCGCCTCTCAATTCGCGCGTCGCGCGCGCACAATATCTCGAGAAAAAGAGAGACTGTTTTGCAGTCTACGTCTGATGAAAACTAGAAAAAGAAAACTATTATTCTTTCTAATTCAAGCCGAAATTGCTGCTAGCTTTTCTTCAAACTTTTCAGTTCATAGTTGCAGTTCTACATTACAACAGTCCGGACTTGGTCAACACATCCCAAAGCATCAGCTCTCTTCTCGATTCTGCAAGTGATATTCCATGGGGCTGGTCTTCCTGTTCTATCACAGAACAAATCGCTGTTCGTCTGCGGGTTGGTTCGTCAAACATGGACGGCTGCTCGCTGATCTTTTGTCCATCAGTCGAGCTTGGTGAATTCCGTTTGCCTCCCGATCTGATTCCATCACTCAGTCTCACTCCTCTTTTCTCGTATTTCGATGTTTGTCGGCTCTGTTTTTTGCCCAAAAAGGACTTCAAACGTATCCAGCGAGATTCTGAAGGCTTGTCCATTTGAAATGAAACATGCTTGACTTCTCCTTTCTTCACGACTCTTCGATTTTCTTCACTCATGTTAGTGCCACTGATGCCAAACTCAGTTCTAGAGGCTGAATGTGTCTTGTTTGTGAGTGAAATCTGACTGATCTTCTGACAATATCGACCAATAGGGAATGCTCGGCATGTGATACAAAGGGATAAAACACAATGTAAAGAAAACACGAGTGGGAGAAAAACAACATGCAAATAAGGAGTTATCCTCGGAGACCCGAATCGGGCGAGTCGGGCGAGCCGAAGTTACAGATCGACAAACTTTCGTCGCGCCGATTTTTCCCGATCTGTAATTTCGGCTCGCCCCATTAACTGCCCCTACTTTCTGAAATGGGCTTTCATACAATTAACAAGCAACCAGCTGTAATAAAGTAGGAGAAAATATCCATCCAAACCATGCATTTAATGAGTAAATAGTTATCAACGATCATGAGTTATGATGTTGAGGACGCAAATGAAAAATAACAAGACGGTGTGATTTTCGATGAAAACAAGTTAATTATTTAATTGTTACTAATTAACAACACCTTTTGCCCTTTGCCCTTTAAAGGCACAGCAAGTTTATTAACGCGAAAGTGTGGTCAAATAAGCTAAAAATCAATCATTTTTCGTTGATCGTGTGGTTTGCCTGTAATTTGAATCGGAACGAGTTAGGTGAACAAACAACAAAACAAGCAAGCAAACAAACAAACAAACAAACAAACAACAAACAAACAAGCCGACATGCCGCAAGAATCGCGACTGACCAAACAAACAGTAGCGTAGACGTATTTCCGTGATAGCCGGAAATACGTCAGCGTTCGCAGGCTGAACCAACAGTTCCTTGCTCTAAAAACATAAACAAGGAATGGAGGCGGTAGTATACCGTAAAATGTTCTGTGAAGTCAGAATAAGGGAGAACATATCCGCGGGCTTCTACCAGAATATTTTTGGGGGTCTATAACAACCTCATTTCCAGGGTCTCTCTTCCCGCCCCTCTCTCGCTTCAGGGAGCGGCAAGAAGAGAGACCCCCTGGGAACGAATTTGGGCGTCGTTTGGGCCTATAACCGGAGGGGGAAGGGGACTTTACGGTATTTCACTTTACACGTTTCCTTCCAATTGGACAAATGTCGCTCTCCCTCGCTTGACATGCAAGGATACTCGAGAAATGGAAAACTTACGGTGGGAAGGGGGAAATAGACAACGGCTTATCCTTTCCGATAATAAGCCCATGCAATGTCGTGCCAAAAGGAGAGGGAGACGCGGGGTCATTGTGTTGGGTTCTTAGGCAAGACACTTAACTCTCACAGTGCCTCTCTTCACCCGGGCAACCTGACAAAATGGTGGGGGTTCCCACCCAGGGGGAGTAACAATACTCCTGGTCGTCTACAGACACCGGGATAAGCTCCGGAAGTTGCGGTTTTACCTTGCCTAAATAACGCAACACTATAAACGCTCGACCTTTTGTGCGTCCACACACGGGTAGCCAGTACCCCTATTATTTTTTTCCAATTATTGTAAATACTTTTAGTAACCTGTGGGGTAAATAAAGTTTGTTGTTGTTGTTGTTCCACAACTGAATATTAAAAATAGGTACGCAACGCGTACATGTGTCTACTGTGAGGTTTGCCCTACAGGTTGATTTGTCATTTGGAAGTGGTAAAGTCTTTGTCACTAAATATGATTTACTCAAAATACACTGACCAGCTTGGAAAGGATGGTGGGGATAGAAGGGAAGAAATGGAAGGGTGAATAAAAATAAAATTCACATCACAACAAACTGTGTTAATTGTGCTTGAATATTAAAAACAACATTAATAAAGGCGGAGTAGTAAAACAAGCGAGTTCATAAAAGAATAAGAGAACTAAAAATAATAATTTATTTAACAAGTACTTAATTCCAAATACTCAAAAGGCTACGTAAAATCTGTACAAAAATTAAACATCTGTCCAATACTGGGTTATATAACAAATAACTTGGTAATCATTTACACCGCGGTCCATTTAAACGACATTAATAACAATCCTAGAAGTGTCTTTAACAAGTAACTAGTAACCGGTAACCAAGTTTGAAAAATCCGTGAAAACAAATTAACAGTTCGCAGTCACAAAAATTAACGTTCTTGAACTTGGAGCCAAGAAACAGAATCTTTTGAATTACGTCTTAAAATACCCAGCACACGGTTTGCTTAAGAGCGAAAGTTGTGTTTCATTCACGTTACAACATGCTGTGGTACAAATTGGAAAAGTGCATAATTTAGCGTTTTCTTAGAGAATACATAATATTCCCATCTAGAATTGAAAACGAATTTCAACAACCATTAACAGCAAAATGTCTTCGGAAGTTACTTTAAAGTGTGTTTATTTTTACAAAAGTGCACAAATGCCAGACTTTTTCTCTTTGGTTTTTCCTGCCTCGGGTTTGTCTGCCTTGCCTTTTTTGTCTTTTTTATCTTTACCATTTGCTTCTTCCTTATCTCCTTTGTCTGTATTTTCATTATCTTCTTCCTCTTCATTTTCATCGTCCTTGTCTGCTTCAGCATGTTCTTCATCTTTATCTTCATCTTCCTCGCCCTCTTTGTCTTTCTCCTACAAACATAATCCACGCAATGAGATTGTAGTTGTGTCATTGATTTTAATTAATGGAGATCTTCCAAACTCTTTCTCTCTCTTTTCTGATGCTACTACCGTAAACTGCCGCTTATAAGCCCTGGGCTTATACAACTTCGTAAGGGGTTTTCAGTGGTCTTATAAACGGGAGGGGGGCTTATATTCGGGGAGCTTATATGCGGAATAAAAAAATGTTTCAGAATGAGCTGATGAGAAACACGTTGATGCAGCAATATCAAGACACGTTTACATTTACAGGGCCCAGATTTTCAAAGGGTGGATAACGCTATTCACCGGATAAATGTCAACAAAACATACTACGCTATCCACTGGGTAACGATTTATCTGGTGAATAGCGTTATCCACCCTTTGAACAACTGGGCCGTGGTCTTTAAGTCCTTTAAGTCAGTCACTATCAGTCACTATCACAATTTACTGAGAACATTAAACCGGATTCTGATCGCCGCGACCTGCGATCAAAATCGCCGATATCTGGCATGTCAGATTGCTGGCGATCGCCAAGTGTGCCCGTTATTCAACCAATTAGATTTGTGAACGCGGAGAATGCCCTGGAACCGAATCGTCAGAAAAATCGCCAGAAAAATTGCCAATTGTGCTGCAGCACGCAGGTGATCAAATTCGCTGCGACGTGCGTAGAAAATCGCTTAGTGTGTCGGGGGCTTTAGATTACTGTGCCCACGATTTTCAACAAGGACGTTGCTAGGTGACATGATGTATTCTTACAACGTCATGAAACTCTTTTAACGCATCTAAGAAGAAGGTTTACTTCAAAATGACACTTGATTCCCGAGCGAACAGAAACAAGCGAAAACCATATTCACCTTTCCTTTCTTGTCCTTCTTCTTTTTGTCTTTTTTATCATCAGATTTCTTCTTGTCAGAGTCGTCTTCATCTTCTTTTTTGTCGTTTTTATCTTTCTTCTTCTTTTTATCTTCCGTTTTCTCCTTGGACTTTTTATCTGGAAAACAGAAAGGTGCAGTATAAGTTAAAAAGACAACTGCTGTCCGCTGTTATCAATTGGAATACGTACTCGCTTTCGTTTTCTATGAACAAACAGTCAACATTGTCCTTGTTCTATCAAACAAAAGAGGGTGCTAACAGATAACGCTTCACGAGTAAAACGGTCTTCACGATAAAAAAAATAACGTTTCATTTAACGTTTCACGACAAAAAAATGTCAAATCACGGCTCAAGAAAAATCCCGTTACCACCATCACAAAAACAATGCTTATACTTTACTTATACAAAAATTAAAATGAATTTTGCTGTCGTTATCTGCGCATCCGATATAGTAAAATTGTCCTTGACAAAACTAAATATCTGGAAACTCTTACAATGGGCAGAGGTCAATCAATGTTAGTGTGTTCCTAATCTTTTCTGACACATACCCAGTCGTCTCACATGAGGAAATTGTACAACGCAGGGGATGGCGGGAAGGACATCCTTCCCATCATCCTCCACGTCCTATAATTTTCTCATAAGAGGGGACGAGAGAGTAACCTTGTTGCAATACATGACGTGCCCTATGTCCCCTTGGGACGAAGAGGACTAAGTCTCTAAGTCAATACATGACATGGCGTTCTTGTTACCTTTCTTGGAATCCTTTGTTTGTTCCTGTTCTTTTTCCTTGTCCTCCTCATTTTCTTCTTCCTCCTCCTCCTCCTCCTCCTCATCTTCATCATCTTCTTCACTCTCCTCTTCAGTTTCTTTCTTTTTCTTGGAATCGGCTTTTTTATCTTTCACTTCAGATTTCTTGCCAGACTCTTTCTCCTGCTCCTTCTTCACGTCGTCTTCTTCATCCTCATCCTCCTCTTCGCTTTCTTCTTCCTCCGAATCCTCTTCTTCCTCCTCCCCCGAATCCTTCTTCTTCTTCTCCACCTCAATTTTCTTTCCAACAACTTTAAGTTGTTCGCTCTTCTCGTGTTTCTTTCCTTCCTCTGTACTCTCTTCATCATCACTGTCTTCATCTTCATCGTCTTCTCCTGATTCGTCCTCTTCTTTCTCCTTTGAGGGAGCTTTCTCTTTCTTGTCATCCTTGCTTGCCTTTGATGTGACACTTGTAGCCGCCTCCCCTTGCTTCTTTGCTTCTGTTGTTTTCTTTCTGTTCTTTCTGTGTGAGGACTCTTCCTCTTCACTGCCGCTTTCATCTTCAGTCATGGACTCCTCTGATTCTTCATCTACAATTTATCAGCAGCCAAAGGAAATGAAAATATTGTTAGTACAAAACAAAGAACTTCCAGGGGTTCAGCCTCTTAGTTCATTACAAGAATGCAGTTCAAATCAGGAAACAAAATGTAATTTTAATGGGAAGGCTCCGAACTATGAACGCCAGTAAGTTTATGATCAAATACTCAGTGACTCCCAAGAGTGCTAAGTTCAAAACTGAGGGAAAAAATCTTGAATTTCATTTTGCAACATATTTGTCAAAAACAAACAGTACCACACGAAAGTACTACTCAATAGCTTTTATTTGAATGGTCACACACTAGGATTTCATTCACAGACTCAAACGTTACAGCCACATTTATTGACTCAAGGTTTGACTCTGGGAGTGAAAGGGTTAAATATGGCTCAAACATGTCTATTGAATTTTAGTATCAGCCCACCTTTTTTCTTTGTATCTTTTTTTTTCTCTTCCTCCTTAGAACGTGCTGTTTTACTGGTCTTTTTCTCATCTTCCTCTTCATCATCTTCGCTCTCTGATATACCGGAAGAACTCTCAGCATCCTTTGGTCTTTTCGCTGGTTTGGTGACCTGCATCAAAGTCAACAGAATACACCCTCAATGAAAAAAAATTCAAATTGATTTTTCCTCTGGGACAGGGTACATTGATTTATAATAATTAGAGATGTCAGCAAGACTGACAAACTACATACCTTAGTTTCTTTGCTACCAAATAAATGTTTAATTTTGTCTGCTTCATCTTTTCTTTTTTCCTTTCTGCTGTTGATCAATAATTTTAAAGAAATAGTTGAGTGTGTAAGTCTGGGTATGTTTGAAAAATTTCGCTATCATGCAAAAACCACATCCAATAATTATTATTTGTTTATTGCATGCAAAGATACATAGCATGTCGGCTGACGTGTTGGAAGTGTGACGGCCGATGCTTTGGCCAATGCTTTGGCCAATGCATTGGCCAATGCGTTGATGGGATCGGATTGGTTACCATATCCCATTATTTCATAGCCCTTGCCTGATAGCTCACTGGACTCCAGCTTGAGTGGTCCAGCCAGGTTTGAGGGCTGGCTGGGGTCATCGTGTTGTGTTCTTGGGCAAGACACTTCAATTACTCACCTTTGGTGATCCTGAAATGCCATATCATAATCATGTCAGACATGTACATTACAAAAGGAGTAAAGAGAGCCTCTACCTTGTTCTTCTCGTGATATTTTAGGTAATGTAGACATGTCAAGAGGGTTGACAGGCATCTTTTCCTCTTTAGACAGCTCTTTCTTCAGTGCCGGGAGTGTCCGAGACAAGGGAGGTAAAGTTGACTTGTTCATAGGTGGCAGCGATCCTCCTCCTATCGAGTTACCAAGGCTCTAAGTGACAAACAATGGGTTAGCAAGGCCTATCATGACACATGGTTAAACATGTTTTCTGTGTTAATCAACAATATAACGAGAAAGAACTAATAAAGAAATGGAATTCTTTTCTGTCTATATAGTATGTGACTGCTGTGTTTATATATATTTTTATTTTTTTTTTCACCCTGGTTTTCCAAAATTTCTTTCTTTCTTAAGTTTCTATCTTTATTTATTGTTGACTTTTTGAAATAAGAAACAAGAGAGATAAGGTAATGCATGCTAGTAATGTCATGTATTGTATGTTAGTCATGTAAGTCACGCAAAACAATGTAATTAAAGTAATGTGTGTAATGGAATGAAACAAAATGTAAAGTAATGCGAACTGTGATGTACAAAACAAAGAACTTCTGAAAGAACTTTACAAATTTTAAAGAAATTCTGTAGGCAGGGTTCAGAGCCACCTTAAATTTAAGGTAGCTCTGAACCCTGCCTACAGAATTTTTTAAAAATTTGTAAAAATGCTTCTCTTGTCGAGAACACAAAAATACATCAAATAAAAAAACTTTCACCGACTAGTTTTAAAGTTATTGGCCTCAAAAGGTCAAAAATAGGGTGCGTTTGACCTCCCTTGACATTGCCATGGCAACGAATTATGATGTCAGAGGTATCTCAATTTGTTCCTTGGTAAAAGCTATACAAATTTGTTTTAAAATTTATTGTTAAATATCATTGGTGTACTTCTGATAGAATGCCAGAGACTGAAAGGTCTAAACTATTATGAGCCACCTTAATCAAGTTGTGTCCAGACTATTCTGCATGCTGTGGCATGCTCATTTCAAATCCCAAATTTTTCTTTGCTAAATCTACTGACTGTCCCCTTAACCTGTTCTGTTCCCTTGCTTGCAACTACATGTATGTTACCTCTATGTTTCTTTGCCGGCGCTTATTCCTTGCTGCACCTCCCGCAGGAAGAGTGGTGGCAAGGCGACCCCTGTTACATGACGGCCCATCCACAACATCTTGGAGACTTTTAGTTGATGAAATCGAAGCTGCAAGAATATCTTTCTCAGCTTCGGCCTCACTGTCTGTACCGTCATTGTTTTCAATTGTTTTAACTGCCGTAACAAGTGTATGACATCCCCCGCATGCAACCTTTTGAACCATGAAGTCATCAAACCTAGTTACTTTTTCAAGTTTAAATAGATTGGAGAATGACTCCTCTCCCATCCCAAGTTTTCCATGTCGACCATCTCCACAAGTGTAAAGATTTCCGTGTTTCGTTACTATTGCCGTGTGCGACTCACCACAGGCCACATATCGAACATGAATATTTCCTAGAGAAGTCACTTGTTTAGGAGTTGGACATTCTAACAATGAAGATCCATGTCCAAGTTGCCCATGATCTCCTTGTCCAAATGTATATAATTTTCCACTACTGGTGACGGCTACAGTGTGATTTCCGCCGCACGCAACTGTGATAACCTGTTCATTGACACTAAAAAGTTTCTGAAGTTGTGATGTGTCACTGAGTTGTGAATCATCCAGTCCTAGTTTGCCATTTTCATTCTCTCCACATGTGTACAAAGAACCATCATCTGCAGTTACAACAGACAAATATTTCAAGACTTGTATGCCATTAGCAAAAGGCAGATTTAGCAATGACGATGGGGACTTCTCGACGACGGCGTGCACAGCGAAAAATGCCGCAAAATGTCAGCAAATATGTGGCGTTCTGATCGCAACATGAAAACCACCAAAATGGCATTGTGAACTTGGGCACAGGACGGCAACGGGAGCACCGGAAGTCAAAATAAAGTTGGGTCCAGACTATTCCGTGCGCTCTCACGTCCTCAAGTGATGTCCCCGTCGTCATTGCTAAATCTGCCCAAACCCTTGGTTTCCATTGGGCTCAAATATAAACTAACAATAATATTATCCTGTGAAATTGTGTGGAATAAATTCAATAATTTATTACCTGATACTTAGTTGCAATCCGAGTTGGTTAAAATCAGACAATATTCCGCTCGCGAGGACAGGTCCATTGAACATGATAATTGTTTTATTGCTCAACAGATTGCATTTTTACGGCTAGATAAACTGTGATTGTGCAATCTCAAACTCAGCAGCACTTTGCAGTGTAATGAGAGGGGTGGCGAATGGTAAATCCGAGACTTGCCGAGACCCTGGTTTAAAAGTCCGAGCCCGAGACGCAGCGATCCAAAACTCCGAGAAAATATAGTATACAAGAAGCTGCATTTGCGAGATTCAAAATTCAAGACTCCAAGATTGTCCTATTTCTGGCGAGCCCGAGATTTCGAGACGCTTTTTTTAAGCGCCGATATTCCGAGACACGGTTTAAATTTGCCGAGATTCGTCATTTTTGATAGACCATTTGCCACCCCTAATGAGTATTCTTTGGCACACTTCTATAATGATGGCAGATAACAAGGGCTTCTTGACTATATATGGGCATCAGACACAATTTGTTGATAATTTGTTGAACACCGCTGAATACACTTGGTCATGACTCACCAGTAACTACAGCCATGTGATAATAGCCACAAGCCACTGCCACTACCTTCCCCCTTAACTTCAAATGTGTAGGTACAACACAGTCCTCATCACCTTGACCTGCTTGTCCCTCACTGCTAGAACCCCATGTATACAGCTTCCCTTCAGCTATAGGGAGGAAAACAGCTTATTAGATAATCACATTATTACAGGGTACATATTGTGCACTTGTTGTTATCTTATAAACTTCCATTATTAAAAAAAATCCATGACCCTTCGAGGATCTAACCTACACTGTACTAGATAATAGCGACCTTTAGATTGGAGTACGAGTACGAGATTGACTACGAGTACGACTTTCGAATTTCAAATCAGTCACGTTTCCAGAGCCCTTGTTCCTCCTTGTTGCTGACCAGTAGAGAAGGAGGCTCTAGGAACAAGATTGATGTTAGATGTGTTGATGTAAACCCTGCGCACTAGGTTTGAATAGTCGTACTCGCACTCAATCTCGTACTCATTCTCTGATCTAAAGGTCGCTATTATGTGGTCAAGATGTGAAGGTTGATAAATCATGAAGCCGCTTGCAGTGAATTGAAAATTTTATTTTGCTTATGCCATGCAAATATCTATGTCTCCAGGACTGCTTTGGATGCACTCTTCTCCTGGATCCCCGAGGGTTCCATCTGAGGGCGGTCCAACCTCGTTCCCAGGGTCTCTCATCTTCCCGCCCCCTGGAGCGAGAGAAGAGAGACCCTGGTCTGGTCTGGTCACGTGTGTCCCATAATCTGGGATGTAACAAATAAAAGATCAGTGGGAGGGGCGGATGAGTTTGAAATTTGTATCTACTTAGCCCAGGGGAGAGCGGTAAGCGTTGTAAATCAAAATAACCGCATGTGGACGTGCTTTTGTGGTAAACATTTTGGCCGTTCTGAGACGCCAAAAAGACAATTAACGGACGATCAAAGAATTTTGTAGCCTTCAAGACCGCGATCAAGGAAAGCCAGGGTTCTTAGATGTATCGAAATATCGCCATCTGTACAACGCACATTTGATCAAGGTTAATGTATCCAGGACAGGAAATGGATAAAGAAAATCTTTATAGCTTTTATTTATTCGGCGGCGATGTTTTGCTTGATTCTTTATTCTGGTTATTTGCCGGTCTCGTGTATTTCGTCGCTACCGGCGGCGTTGCGAAAAATGATCACCGACCAGAGCAAGTCTCCGCGATCGGTATGAATCTTCAAGAAAATTCAACCCAACTCCAGGTAAATTACGTACTGTTGCTTGTTTCTGTTTGTTTTTATTGCACTCGCCTTACCTTTACCCTTTTAGGATATATCTTTAAACAGGAAAACTCGACATGCAACGTGCATTTGCTTTGTTTACATTTATGCGATGTGTACGTGATGTGTTAGATTTTACAGCGCTTAGATTAAGAGTCAGCGACTCGCAAATATAAGCTTGGTTTATTAAACTCGAATTAAGCCCATGGTGTCTTAATATTTTTCTTTCCTCTTTGTGACGTTCAGACGTCAGTGTAATTTATATAATGACATTGACCTTTCGAGACCTTGCCTGCCGTGTAGCAGCGCTAGTGAGCTGGAAATTCATCGATTTTCCATAGCCATCAGTAATACAGCAACAACATCTCGGCCACAGTAAATTGCCTCTAAACATTGGAGTAACTGCTGTAAACAGCGAACTGAAGACTGCTGTATAAAAACATCGCTTGCCTGTGAACAGTGGCCGTTAGCTTCTGGCCTCGCTTTGTTGTCGACAAAAGAAAGCGCGACAAAGATTCGTAATTATAGGAACCCTCCCTGGGGTTTGAAAATGTCAATTAGACACGTGACCAGACCAGACCAGGGTCTCTCTTCTCTCGCTCCAGGGGGCGGGAAGATGAGAGACCCTGGGAACGAGGTTGAGGGCGGTCCTGGTTATGTTGTGGATTTGGTACTAAGAAATTATTTTATTTTTAGTCACACATTTCATGGGATGAACAGTTTTTTCATTCAATTTCTCATGATCCACATACTTGAATTTGTTATAAAAAAAAGTAAAAGAGAAGTTAGGATTACTAATGCTGTGGATTAAAGGATAGTCATTACCAGTAATTGCTGCAGTAAAGTCCGCTCCACAGGCAAGCTTCTTGTACTGCTGATCAGGTAAAGATTCAATTGCTTTAGGAACAGTGGAATCCTACAAGTCAGAACAATCAGCAAAATTAATTGAAGGGCCGAGGGCATTACCGACCTATATTGACTTTTCGGGTCATTTTGATGTTTTGCTCAGATTCGGCTAATTTTTTGCATGTGGTCTTCAATTTACTCGACAAACATCGCCTCGCATTTTTTTTTCGCTAATTTCCTCTTCGTTTTCGAGAAATAACGTATGCAAAAACAAAGGATCCCTTTCTCTCATATTCATAAGTCTGCAACTGCTCTGTTTCTCAATTTCCTGGATCTGCCCCCCTGACACTCATGACCAAAACTTAGAAACTGTTACCTCACAGCTCCCATGTCCCAGTTGCCCATCACTTCCACAACCAAAACTGTACAGTTTTCCAGATTCTAAATGAGGGAGAAAAATAATTTATTGTTAATAGGAACTACTCCACCTGTACCTTATAACTGTGAAACTATTACATATGTCCAATTAAGAGCACCTGAAAGTTACAACACCCGAGCTCTAGGAATTCCTAAAAGTACCTACTCTTCCAAAACTGATGATCAATCTCTTTTATGCACTACTTTATTTCATTTATGAGGCCTTCCAAGGGAAAGTTTTGCCTATTGAGCCTGATGAAAGTCCAGTTATGTACGACCCTGTGACAAAACAGTTTCTCGTACAAAATAGGCGACGGGACATTTACGTACACTATGAAAAACGACAGCGACATTTACAGCTGTTGGTTAGGCGACATCGGTCCCTCAGAAGCATGCAAGATCATGACACGGCTACCACCTTGGGAGGCCTTACTTATAACAACATAGCGATTTTCATCAATGGAGAGACATCGTTTTATCTGGAGTGGGGGGGGGGGGGGGGGGGGGAGGGAGGGAGGAATATTGAATGACATCTAGGTTGGGGTTGGGACAATACCTGTTCAACAATAAAGACCCTGACAAGAAGTACAACAAGTTTTGCCAAACATTTATGAAAGAGATGAACAAAGTGAAAAATTACGAAAAACTCATATGTACTGACCAGTTGACACAATTGTGTGATTCCTTCCAGCAGCTACTACCCTCACCTTTTCTGGTTTTAAGCCTGTACAAGAAATCGTAATGGGAAGTTGAAGAGAGAAAACATTTGAAAAATAGTCAAGGAAGTAACTTGATTAACTATATCATTAATAGAAAGCATCTGGCAGTAACAACAAAAGAAGGAGAAAAAATACATAAATAATAAAGGATGCTTATAAGTATTGCCACAAGTTACTGGGAAACCCAGTTGATTGGCGACGGGGTAAAAGCGGAAGTCAAACAAATCGTTCAAAAATTATTTTAAAACTCAACTAAGTTTAGTATAACTTTAGAACACGAACAACCGAATTAAAAAATAAATTTAAAATAAACTCATAGCCTTAATTTATAAACCTAATGATTACAGTACTTTCAATTTCACGCAATAATTAATTCGCGATGTACAAGTAAGCTTACTTACGTTTGACAAGCTTTGGACTCGGAAACTGTGCAGTGCTTCCATGACCGAGCTGTCCCCAATCGTTACTTCCAAACGTGTACAGCTTTCCGTTTTCTGTGTGAAATATATTTTACAAAGCGTACAATAGGATCAGTTAAGCTTACATATTGTGATAAAATCAGTTATGCGGGTCGGTAATGTACGTAAGATTACTTTTAATACCGCAGATTGATATCTTGTGTATGAAATTCAGCCTATTCGAACTGCAACACGGTTAAGAAGGTTTTATATAATAACATGTTATAATAAAGGCTACCTGTAACGACGGCGGAATGCTCGTCTCCACAAGCGAGATGGATGACCGCATCATCGCGTATCCAAAATTTGTTGTCCGAGAAACGGCTTTTTCCAAACGTAAACACGGCTCCAGAATCTGCAACAACGCGAAACGAATACAGAGAAAACGCGAGATATTTTGAGACTCGCCGACATCATGACCTGTCTAATATCTTAGCAGCTGAGAACAATTTTGAACTAAAGACCAAAACGTAAAAATAAACAAACCTGGCACATCCTCGTCGTCCGACGCCATCTTGGTTTCTACGAAAGAAAGCTGCTGACCAATCAGTGCGTTTCTTGCACTTCTCCCGCCAAAATAATCTTCGGAGTATCTTCGGTAGGCCTCGGAAAATCTTCGTGACTCTACGCAAGATTTCGGTTCCTTGGCAATTTGTGTGAAACTGAAGTCACGTAAAGCAAGTATGGCTTCCATTCGTTTGCTTCGAGGGTGCTACCGACTTAGTTCTTCAATTTGTAGATCTGTGAAAGGAACAGAATCTTTCTTTGCTCATTGTAGAGTAGCAGGAACTCTTACTTCTAAGCGCCATTGCAGTGAAAGGTAAGCTATAAATGAGATCACTGATAAATAAGAAATGAGTCCATAGCTAGGGTCAATTGTTCTTTGGGGAACACCTCTTTAGAATTGGGTTCGTTGGTTAATGTGGCTGTCAGTTTTAACTGAATTAGGTTCAACTCCTGGATTAACTCTCATTTTGACACATAATTTAAGCTTATAAGCTTATCCTTTGTCTCTTCATAGATTTATAAATATTCAGGATTATTTTATTTATAAGATCAGTTTGGGATATTCTGGCTTTGTCCTGGTGTGCGGGTGAACAAGGAAATTAGCATTGTGTTTCCTTTGTTTAGAAGTCATTGTTTAGCTTTAGTGTATTGTTTGGGCTATTGTATTGGTTCTTGTGTACCGGTACACAAGGACAGAACCGATATTCTTATAACCCGTTATAACTAATGGCTCCGTCAATTCCAAGCCCGCTCATCCCCCCCCCGGGCATTTGTCGGGCATTTGTCATTTTTTTGTCAGAAGGTTGAAAATGCCCCACGGTGGGGTCAGCTTACATGCACAAAATCCCCACGGTGGGGCTTCAGGAGCAGTGCAAATGCCCGACCCACGGGACAAGCTCAAAAACGTTTTTTAGAGGATCGAGGAATTTAAAAATCTAAATTCCAAGCAGAACTATTAATGATGGACACTATAATTGTTCACAAATACATAGCTCTTTGCGGGACTCAAACGAGGTTTAAGAGGCAGTCCCGCTAAGAGCGGTCCGGTCAACTTCGGGTCGGAAAAAAGTTAGCCCTTATATTTTGTGGACGAAAAGGACTTGGTAGGTAAATGTTAAAACCGGGGTATTTTGTTAAATTTCTTGCTTTTATTTTCGCTACACGCCGAAATGTCTTCGGCCGTCCGAGGTGGGATTTTAGGCCACTCCAGAAGTCGAAATTTGCGTTTTTTTCTGAGCCGCGCTGCTTCAACACAGGTAAGTATAGTTAAATATCAACCATACCACAGTATGTAGGTACATTTGACGTGCTTTGCAACACAATTTCGTAACGATTGGATAAAAATTAGATAAACCAGGCAAAATCAAAGACACCCTACCGCGTCGCTGGTCAAAAGGAACCGAAATTTAACTAAAAACAAGAGTCGAAATCTCAAAAGTGGCACCTAAACTAGGGCTAAAATGCCTTTAAAGCAAAGATGTAACCTTATTCTCACAGATTCTGAAGTTAAACCTGCGGGTATCGTCCTGTGTTGGACGCGAGCGAACGTTTTTTAGAGCTTATGTACAACAATGTTTACAACAAAAGTACAAAGGTCACGGCTAGGATGGATGGTGCCCAAACGCAAATAATCGAATAAGAATGGTATTTTAGCAGTCCACAAGTACCTTAAATATTCCGAATACCTCATGTATTTATCTTAAGTGCCCTTTACCTTGGATTTTTATCAATCTAACGGTTGACAGTGCTAAATATATGCCTGATTCCCTTCTTTGTCGATTACCAGTTCAAATTAAATTTCGCACGCGACTACATGTAATCGATTTCAGCCGACAAACTTCACAGTAATAAAATACATTATTCTGAGTATAAAGATAGAAGTACATACTAAGCACTTATTAAAAGTCACTGGTAGAATATCCTGCTCGCTTTGCAACGGACTTTTTGGTCCAGTCAAGACAAGTAGCTTCAAGTTAATTTAGCAGGTGCCTGAAATGTTAAAATTCCAACGTCAAACTAGCTGGTACTTACCATCTAACCGGATTGCTACGATGATCTTCCACTATAGTTTGTAGATCGGGGTCTTTTACGTATTTAAACAAGTTGCCATTTTCAAAATCAAATTGGCTTCTCTGCCTCTCAGTCCGCCAAAAACGGTGTAGCGAAATAATATGCTAATTAGCAACTTTCTTATGAGAGATCATATTATAGATGTCACGCAAAGTCGATGGAAACTGCCGACTTTGGTGGCGCGCGATGGTAAAATATTCTCGGTTTTCACTGTCACGCCATTAATAATAAAAAAATCGAAACCGTTCAATGAATGAAGTCAAGGAATTGACATGTCATAGATAGTGAATTAATAAGGAATCAGTCCAAGTCTCAGGTCTGTGCGGTATTCCGTACTCGATAGAGCTCAGTATGGAAACGCCATGTTGGAAACGCACTTTTTGCCAGAAAGAAGGTTTGTTTTCTCTTGTGAACTTTCGAATATTTAGATTAGAATGCTGAAAATTACCCGAAAAGTCATGTTTTAGCTACGGAACAGCTCTGTCACGGCCGTCCTGCTGATGTAACGTACGATGAAAACTCGGAAATTTAAACCGTTCTATTTTCAAAAGGAAGCATGAGATCGAGCTAAGAAATTGTGAAAAGATATATATTTAGGTAATCTTTCCTTGAATGAAGGTAAAAATTCTGTAGGCCTGGCGGTTTTGAATTTTAGAATTTGATGACGTCACGTGAAAACCAAGAATTGGAGTGTCCAACCATAGGAAATCTATCCCCGGGGTACTCCCATATAAAGTTACAGTGATGATCGTCGTACCGCTTAGGGAGTTATCCTGGTACCTTTTAGAGTATTATAATTCGGGAAAAAAATAGGAAAGGAACTGGTTTTGTCCAAGAATTGGTACCTCTTAGGGGTGCAAATGAATTGGAGCCACACCCACAAAACGAGCTTTTGAAATCTTTACGTCTCCAACTTCCAACCGTTTCCGTTTCTCGATATCAAGCTGGGGATAAACAACAACAGGTTACAGATGGGGACTGACACGCGTAACTATTTCCACCACACATCACTCCATAGATCACTGTAAACTGGCAATTCCCTACAGCCAGTTCCAGCCGAATCTGTTCCGACGACGACGATTTCACGGCCAGAGCCTATCGTGGGACCCCACCTCAACCGTTCCACGCGATGAGGCACTAACACCACAACAACGTCTGAGCGGTGCCACAGATAATAGAGTCCCGCTAGGACTGACGTACCATCCCTTCAACACTGGCACAAGGCGTATCATGCTCGACAACTTTAACATCTTGTCCTCCGAGAGGAGGCCGTGACACGCAGGATTTTCCTCAGTTCTCTCTTGTGTCATATCGTCGAGACAGAAACCTCAGAAATGTTCTCTTGCACTATGCAGACATCGCACACACTGATGCCGGATCGTTTACCTGCCGTCGTCCTCGCTGCCTCCGTGTAAGAACATCACATCTACAAGGCCCAAGAACGCATATACCATCCGTGACCGCTTTACCAGTCAGTCTGTGAATGTGGTGTACTGCATCACGTGCCACTGCTGTACCTGTTCCTACATCGGTGAGACTGGGAGGCGACTACGGGAACGCTTCAGTGAGCACCTGCGTAGTATTCGCAACCAGTCTCCTGGCTTTCCCGTAGCTGAGCATTTCAACTCAGCTTCCCACTCACTGGATGGCATCATGGTCTGTGGTCTCAACCAGTGCACCGGCAGTAACACCCGCCGCAAGCAGCAGGAAATGATGCTGATATTTGAGCTAAGTACCCTCAGGCCAAGCGAACTGAACATTAGTTTCAGTTTTCGTTGACTCTCTGTGTTTCCTATGCGCGCATTCCATATGCACGCGCTTACAAGGGAGTTTTTTTTACTGTGTTTCTTGCGCGCACATTCTACGAAGACACCACCAAGAAACCGCCGTTTTTTCCTTTTAACATCTATTTCGTTGGACACCCCATTCCCCACAAAAAGGGGGTAAAACGTACACTAACGCTTATCCGTTAAACGGGTAGGAACAGACGGACATTCAACGACTTATTTAAGGTGATTCTTTAGTATTGCACGGCGCATCCTTAATGCGCATAATGTCGCGCGTAATTTATAGCGCGCGCACATTAAAAAAATGGCGGCTTTTTCTTTGTGGCTATGCTCGCCAGGGAGGTAAAAAAAATCGTTTTCTCGTAAACGAGCTCGATGACCAATATTTTTTATTGCATACTTTTGATGTTCAAATTATCCTTTTTAAGTGAAACAAAATAAAAAATAAAAATTTTCGGAAGGAAAAAAAGATCTCGCTAAAAGCGTGCACAAAACCGTTACTCGTGGGTGCAAGTTATGACCTTGCGTGATATCTGTAATATAATCTCTCATAAGAAAGTTACTAATTAGCATATTATTTACTATTTCTCTTGGCGACCCTTGGCGGATGGGTTTGTCTATAAGAAAGGAAACAGTTTGGATTTATATTAACTGCAATTTTTCGTGGCTTTGCCACTCGTATATTTTACCATCGCGTGCCACCAAAGTCGGCAGTTCCCATCGACTTTGCGTGACATCTGTAATATGATCTCTCATAAGAAAGTTGCTAATTAGCATATTATTTCGCTACACCGTTCTTGGCGCACTGAGAGGCAGCAGCAACCAATTTGATTTTGAAAATGGCAACTTGTTTGCGTAAAAGACCCCGATCTGCAAACTAAAGTGGAAGATCATCATAGCAATCCGGTTAGATGGTAAGTACCAGCTAGTCTGACGTTGGAATGTTAACATTTCAGGCACCTGCTAAATAACTTGAAGCTACTTGTCTTGACTGGACCAAATATTATAAAAAAGTCCGTTGCAAAGCGAGCAGGATATTCTACCAGTGACGTTTAATAAGTGCTTAGTATGTACTTCTATCTTTATACTCAGAATAATGTATTTTATTACTGTGAAGCTTGTCGGCTGAAATCGATTACATGTAGTCGCGTGCGAAATTTAATTTGAACTGGTAATCGACAAAGAAGGGAATCAGGCATATATTTAGCAATGTCAACCGTTAGATTGATAAAAATCCAAGGTAAAGGGCACTTAGGATAAATACATGAGGTATTCGGAATATTTAAGGTACTTGTGGACTGCTAAAATACCATTCTTATTCGATTATTTGCGTTTGGGCACCATCCATCCTAGCCGTGACCTTTGTACTTTTGTTGTAAACATTGTTGTACATAAGCTCTAAAAAACGTTCGCTCGCGTCCAACACAGGGCGATACCCGCAGGTTTAACTTCAGAATCTGTGAGAATAAGGTTACATCTTTGCTTTAAAGGGCATTTTAGCCCTAGTTTAGGTGCCACTTTTGAGATTTCGACTCTTGCTTTTAGTTAAATTTCGGTTCTTTTTGACCAGCGACGCGGTAGGGTGTCTTTGATTTTGCCTGGTTTATCTAATTTTTATCCAATCGTTACGAAATTGTGTTGCAAAGCACGTCAAATGTACCTACATACTGTGGTATGGTTGATATTTAACTATACTTACCTGTGTTGAAGCAGCGCGGCTCAGAAAAAACGCAAATTTCGACTTCTGGAGTGGCCTAAAATCCCACCTCGGACGGCCGAAGACATTTCGGCGTGTAGCGAAAATAAAAGCAAGAAATTTAACAAAATACCCCGGTTTTAACATTTACCTACCAAGTCCTTTTCGTCCACAAAATATAAGGGCTAACTTTTTTCCGACCCGAAGTTGACCGGACCGCTCTTAGCGGGACTGCCTCTTAATATCAACTCAGTTTTTATATTTTTCTATCAGGGGCAATCAGGAAATTTTAAATAAACAACAAAATGTGTACGTCTTTTAAAATAGAAAGATCGCGTTGCCTTTGACAATGCCCCACCCCCGGGCTGCCCGGTTATAACAAATGCCCCACCCTAGGGATGGAAAAGTTGTAAAATGCCCGACAAATGCCCGGGGGGGGGGGGGGGGGGGATGGTCGGGCTTGGAATTGACCGAGCCATAAGCTTAATTAAAAAAGCTTTAAAAATTATAAAAAGAGATTTTCCAAACAGTTGTGGATTAATTTTAATGGAAGAAGCTTTTTTAAGCTTATATTATTTTTATATACAAAAAGAGTTTTAGGATGTAATATTTATATAAAATTCCGGGGGAAGGTATATGGATATATATTTCTGGAACCACACAATGTGATTTCATTCATATTCATCACACTTCACTTGTTGTCTCCGTAGCCGTGGATTTCCATCTGTTGTTGGGCGAGATCTTCTCACTCTGAAAGACTTTACTAAAGACGAGATTAGATATTTTCTATGGACTGCTGCTGACCTAAAGGAAAGAATAAAAAATGGGAAAGAGGTAGGCCAAAAAAAGGTTTTAGTTACTAATGCCAGTCTTGTGCAAAGAAAAATAAGAATTGTTTGGAGTACAGTGGAACCCAGTTAATCCGACCACCAACAGGCCATCAAAATCTGGTCGTATTAACGGGGTGGTCGTATTAAAGGTGTTCTTCAATAAGGAAATGACTGACAGAACTTTAGTTCGGGACAAAAGAATGTGGTCGTATTAACAAGGTGGTCGTATTAACGAGGTGGTCGTAACGCGGGGTTCCACTGTATTTTCTTGTTCCAGATTCACCAGATTTAATACTCTGTGGGAGGAGATACTTATCTTTATATATGTTGTGGTTTAAATTTATTTTTGGTTTAAATTTTTTTAAACCAGTTTGATTTTGATTTTTCTTTGTCTCAGGTTATGATAATTATGAATACTAGACAAAGGAAAATCAAAATCAAAACTGGTTTGAAAAATTTTAAACCCAAAAAAAATTGTCAAACCACAACATATATAAGGCAAAGTAGCCAGTAGTGGCCAGGAATACAATAGCTTATCATTTTCCCATATTTAGTCTGAATTAGACTTCATAAAATTGTAGCATTTCATGTTCTAGAACAAGGTACGTAAAGGTTTCTACTGGGTCCCAACCAGTTTTTAATAATTTAATATATTTTGTAATGCGCAGGTTCCATACCTAAATGCTCACCTGCGCATAACAGAACTACAAATTAAAATTAAAAATTTTCAGGGAGTTCCCCCCTCTGATCCAGTTTTAATATCTCTTGCACTTGGCTGTAATGTGTGATGTTCAGTAAGTTATATTAATTAAGTATCTCAGACTTTTAAAAATACCTTTGGATATTTTTAGGGCTACTAAATAGTAAAATCATAGTCGTAAGCCTGATGAGGAGACATGATTTAATTTGACTTTCAGAATGAGAGAGTATTTCAGCTTTTGGAGGGAAAATCAGGTGCTCTTATTTTCCAGAAGCGTAGTTCAAGAACACGAGTGTCATCAGAAACTGGTATGCAAAGTTATTTTCCACAGGACTTAGGGAACTTTGTCTTATTTTATTACTTTTTAATTTGTTCTTTACACAGGCTATAAATGTAAATATTTGATTAGTAGCTTAATATTAAGTCAGCCTATTTCATCATTCGTGTTTATCTTAGATTTTAATGTATAGTTCAATTTTATTAGATGTCTTATTCTGTATTTTGCACGTTCACGTTTAAACGAGTCTCGAACTCATCCGTGACATGTGGTTAAATAAATTACGTACTTACTTTACTTAGTTCTTTTCTGCATGGTTATAGCCTGAATTTCAGCCATCTATCTCTGTCGCATACTCCCTCGAGAGACGTCTCAATCAATTGGCTGTTAATGCCGTCCGGTGAGCTGCCAATTGATTCAGACGTCTCTCAAGGGAGTGTGTGACAGAGAAGATGGCTTAAATTCAGGGTAACATGGTTAGTGAAGGACTGAGACCATATGTGACACAAATTTCAAAATTTTGCTACTGTAACAAAATAAACATAATTATTTTTTATAAAGTGATAGTCTTGATGGCAACAACAATGACAGTGACAACCACAGGAACAATAATGATGATGACACCGATGATGAGAACAGAGTAGCAGACCAGTCTATCAATATTTTATTTTAAAAGAAATCCAACTTTGTATTTTATGCTTCTTAAAAATATGCAGCACTTGCTCTGCTGGGAGGGCACTCTGTTTTCCTCACAGACAAGGATTTACATCTTGGAGTCAGTGAAACAACTTATGATACAGCCAAGTAAGAATAGATTGTCAAGAATTGTAATTTGAATTTTATGATGTTTCTTCTGTTGTCCATTTAGTTTGTACAGCTGTGTTGTGCGGGGATTTTTTTTTTCAAACTATGGAACAATCTTTCCACCGAAGCCAGAAATATTCCATCTAATAAAACAATTTAAATTCTTCATTCGCAAAACTGATCTGACAAAAATTCTTAACACCAACCTCTGTAATTCCTTGTACTTTATGCTCCACATATCCTCCACTCACTAATATATTGTAATCCGTTGAAATTTTTTGTGAATTTTGGTCATTCGTCGTTTTGCTTGGAGTAATTATAGTATCTGATTACTGAACTATCGAGAAGTACATGTGAGTGGGGTTTTTTAAACGGATAAGAAGCCTCGACATGCGCCGAACCGTGAAACACTCCCTTTTATAATAGTGTCTTTCCCAAGAACCAAGAACACAACACGAGGATTCCAAGCAGACCTATTTTCTCTTGCTCAAACCCAAAATTGCTGGGTGTAGAGACCAAGGCACTAAAAATATTAGTCCATGGCACCTTGTACTGCCTCTGCCTATACCAATTCATGTTGGATTGGAAGCCATCCTCGGAGACCCAGGGGCAGATAATGGGGCGGGAGGAAGTAAATCGGGAAAGTTCCGCTCTTGTAAACTTTCCCAATTTACTTCCTCCCGCCCCATTATCTGCCCCTGGGTCTCCGAGGATGATTGGAAGCAAGAGCTGTGCTTGACTATTTTTATTAATATCTAATTATATACAGAGTGTTGTCAGGATTTTGTGATTTTATCCTGGCTCGGGTCAACAGACAGCAACATCTGGAAGAGATGGCAGAGGCAAGCTCCGTACCAGTCATCAGGTACTTTGATTCAAACCCAAACAACCAGATTCTCCTTGCTGGTCTTTGTACATTTCTCACAGTTCTAGTTGGGAGAATGTTGCTACTACTTTCCCTTTTCCATAGTACATACCAGGGGAGGACTGGGTGTGAGCCTTTAAACCTCATATACAGCTGTTTCGAGAAAGGTTGTCGGAAGAAAGTGCACGCAACAATCCCGAAAGGTATTTTGGGTAGTTTTAAGTTCACGGTTCCTTGACTTCAGCATTTCAGGGAAATCTGGGAAAATGGCACGAGACGCCATGGACGTATGTTTGCGAGTGCTAAAAGAAAGCAACAAAAGTAGGTTCGACAGCTACAGTGTCAGGAACGTACCTTGCCGATCATTTCCCAGATTACCTATCGGGATTGTCGCGTGCACTTTTTTCTGACAACCTTTCTCGAAACAGCTGTATGCATGGTGCAAGTTACAGTCAGTCAATCAATCGATCGATCGAACGATCATTGATCGATCAATCAATCATTTACTTATACCACACAGTTTCTATAAAAATATTCAACTGCACAGTCTAACACTAACACTAGCACCTAACAGAGTAACTGTTGAAGAATGCATCATTGTTATTGTAGAACATTGCACTTCTGAGAGAGATATTCTGTCAGTGACACAAGCTACTCGGAAAAAAATTCCCCAACAGGAGTCGAACCTATGACCTTCCGCACACCGGTCAGACGCTCTACCACTGAGCTACAGGAGACTCGTGGGAGCTAAGGCCATATAACTAGGTTCAAGTGTGACAAACATCCCGCATACTGCTAGCACTAGATTGCACTTCTCTGTGAATAAATTGAACTTGTCTAATTTACTCATTGATTGAATGATGCAAATTTCTCTTGCACAGTGGCTTATCTGAAGTGTATCACCCTCTTCAGATACTTGCAGACTTTTTGACTCTACAGGTAACTGTTACTAATAATGATAATTTGAAATTAACAAATAAGGAAGTCCTTGTGGGCCCTTCTTGAGTGGTTTATTTACTAAATAGAAGATGGTTTTCCATAATATTATTCTATAAGAAAACGATGCACGCTTGAGGAACACAAAACACATAATTTAGCCCAGCGAGGACTTCAAACCCAGATTTCTTCATCAGGACTCCTAAAATATGCACTTATCATGAATTAATTCATTTCTTTTATTCTCCAAGGAGCATTTTGGTGGACTATATGGCCGCACTATTGCCTGGGTTGGAGATGGCAACAATATTCTTCATTCAATCATGATGGCAGCTCCCAAGCTTGGAATTCACTTAAATATTGCAACTCCAAAGGTCAGATTTTTTTTCTTTTAATGGTAGGGGTAGCAAATGGTAAAGTTGTAGACTTTGCGAGATGGCAAGACTAGCGAGCTTGACTGAGATCAAAACTCCAAGACGGCTTCACGAAAAAAATCAAAACTGCAACACATACAGAACAGCGCAAAAAACAAGACTGCATGACCCATGAAATTCAATTAAAATTTTGCGACACCCATATATTTTGAAAACCATTCGCCACCCCTAATGGTACAAGTTAGAGTTCATCTATTGTTCACAGATCAATCAGTTACATGAACTTAAATATAAATTTTCATTCAGCGCAGCAGTTGGTGGGGAGAGGGTTGCATAGGACCACCAGACTTATTACAGGTTTCTTGTTGTGAGAAGTGACCACCATTACTGCTCCCTTCAACGGAAGCTTGTGTTGTGCATCAAATTAAAGCCACATAATAAATTTGTCTTTAGTTAGTTCTTTGATTTTGTTCATTAGGGATATGAACCAGACAGTGAACTCTTAAAGGTTTCCCAAGGCTTTGCTAAAGAGGTAGGTTACTTAGTACTGCAGTACTGGGTTCAATCTTTGTCAGGGAAGTCATGGACATTACATAATGTATACATTAGTGGAGCGGCTCAATTTTATCTAGTGTCATAGGCACACAATGTGTGCCGAAGACTATGTAGATGTAGCCATTTGCACGCATTGCTTGCCTATGATGCTACATTATTAGTACCTGCCTGTCATCAAGAAAATCCTGACCTGTTGGAAATATGCACATCCCTTGTTTGCTCTTTGTTATTTACAGATTTGGTAGTTATGCTATGTTGTTGGGGAATGGGGGAGGAGTGGGACAGACTTTTCGCCTTAATCTGAAATTTATGTTCATGTATCAGCGAGACTTTCTCCAGACGTGACACTGTATATATAACAGGTTCTTACAAGCTAACCTTCCAATCTACCCTTCTAGAATGGTACATCGCTGAACTTGACAGTTGACCCAAGAGAAGCATGTTCTAAGGCAGACGTGGTTGTGACGGACACATGGATCAGTATGGGACAAGAAGAGGAGAAGACTGCTAGACTGAAATCGTTTGCAGGTTTCCAGGTTGATAGCAAGGTGGGTAATTCAAATTGCTGCCTTTTCACATCTGACATGTGACATTTTCATAAGGGATTGCTACTTACAATATTGGGAAATCAATATTATTATTTATGACAATTTACATTGGGTACTTCCAATAATTGGAAGTACCCAATGTAAATTGTCAATTAAGCAGTACCCTTGCTTAGTATCTGTAATTATTACAGATACTAAGCAAGGGTACTGCTTAATTAGGTGTGTGACTGGGAGGTGTCATTGACCTCAAGGTTAATTACATGAAGTTAAATGCAATTTAACCAAGTTAAGGGGGAGAACCTAAACTACAAGGAACCACAAAAATGTTGCTAAGGAAATCTCTAAACCTCCATAACTTTGGTTCCTGGACTCCAGTGGGCATCAAACGTTGTAGTGTTTGTTCAATTCACGTTCCCTTTAAATATTTCGAACCATGCCCATATTTGGTGTGTCACGTGACCAAAATGAAAAATGTCTAAAAACTTGGAAGAATTTGATCGTTTTCAAATTATTACTTTAGAATTTGCTGAAGAACGTCAATATCGACAACTTGTAGCATGCGTTTGATGAAATGTACAATATTTCGGAAGTTATAAAGCTTTAATAAAGCTTTATAACTTCCGAAATATTGTACATTTCATCAAACGCATGCTACAAGTTGTCGATATTGACGTTCTTCAGCAAATTCTAAAGTAATAATTTGAAAACGATCAAATTCTTCCAAGTTTTTAGACATTTTTCATTTTGGTCACGTGACACACCAAATATGGGCATGGTTCGAAATATTTAAAGGGAACGTGAATTGAACAAACACTACAACGTTTGATGCCCACTGGAGTACAGGAACCAAAGTTATGGAGGCTTAGAGATTTCCTTAGCAACATTTTTGTGATTCCTTGTAGTTTAGGTTCTCCCCCCTTAACCAACAACAAGTGTGCAGTCAGCTGTCATAGTGGTCTGCGGTTCTTAGCTCTTGCCAGGATCAGGAGTCCACATTCCTTGGACGTAATGGCGTGGTGTTATGCGCTTGTATCATGGCGGTATTTCAGTGATGTTTGGCGAGTTCTTCCCCCTTTTCTCCCTTTCCACTGATCTAGTCAGTGTGACGGGTGCTTGGGCATGGGGACTCATGGCTGGTGGCAGGGATTGCCAGCCATGTGAGCTGTATTCCATCTGGGGGGGCTGGCTGACCACAGTGGAAGCCCCCTGGATATCCCGGCACCCATCCTCCATATATACGAGGCAGTTGGTTAAATTGGATGCCGGATGATCAAGGGCCTGGCCGGACTGTTGTTGTTGTTGTTGTTGTTGTTGTGTTGACAAGACTCCTCTGACTCCACCATAAATGGGTACCAGCAAATTGTTGGAGCAATCTGAAAATGCTGGGTGGTAAGCTGCAATGGACTAGCATCCAAGGGGAGTAGCAATACTCCTAGTCAGGGGCACCCAATGACAAAATTTTCCTGTAGGCGTCGGAACATCGTTTTTACGTTATAATTGCGCTTTTTGTGCAGTTTAATGCCTTATTTCTAAACGCTAAGAAAAATGTATCTGTTCAGATACGTTAGCTGAACTTTCAGACTTCAGAAAATTTTAGGCATTGAAATCTTATTACCCGAATTTCTGAGCTGCTTTAATTCGCCTTTCTGAAAATCTTAGTTGACCTTTTTTTGTACCCAAAACAACATTTTATCTCTCCGAAAACAACAGGCATTAATTTTCCCAATCCATATTAAGAAAGTTTGAGATGATATTTCCCCAAAGAAAACTCCAGATTTTCATCACACTATAATCCGAATATCTGAGGCGATTATAGGCCTTCCGAATGGATATTCTGCCGAAATGATCCGTTGGGTGCCCCTGCCTAGTCATTTTATACTTCAGAAACCAGAGTTATGCACCAACCTCTTGCGCACCATTAGGCTATGAAATTTCATTAAAATTAGATATAATATGGATTTTGCATAGATCTTATAAAAAATGTTTACCTGTTTGGCAGCTTATGTCTCTTGCCAAGGAAGAAGCCGTTTTCCTGCATTGCCTGCCACGAAAACCTGAAGAAGTGACTGATGAAGTATTCAATTCTGATCAATCCCTGGTGTGGCAAGAGGCAGAGAACAGAAAGTGGACAGTAATGGTAAGACCAGGGGGGGCTAGCAGCGAGGCCTGGGACCTAGTATATATGATTGCACATTTTAGAAATTTGGCCGAGCGAGACTAAGTACTGGTTTGTTTAAAATAAACATGGCGGACGATGGCTGACATGACGTGCGTTTGTGTTCGTTCAGAAATATTTTGGCGATTCCACGTCCAAACATCTATGGGAACGATTCGGTCGCTGTTTAACTGAACTTTGGTCATTGTGGGACACCATGGATGAAAATTCCACAGCAAACTCCCGTAGAGGTACGTTTCTCGAATGATTGACAGATTTCTTTACTTGTGCGATCATGTATTGCGGAAAAGCGGCAAGATCAAAGGGCGCTGCCTGCCCCCCCTGGGTAAGACGTATCATTTATAATGTTGTCCTCCAGCTAGGCAGGCATTCTGAATGGTTACATGATAAGATTGATAAGCCAACAGAAGGTCTGCGCAGGAGGCCCGGGGGTGTACTCCCTTAAATATAAGCTATATAGGTATGTGCGGTGCCAAAGGGTATGGTTTTTGAGCCGTTTTGGTCTGAAATAGGGTATGTTTTGTGCACTCTGGCCTGGAATTTGGTTTGGCTTTTAGACAAAACTGTTTTTTGCCATTAACATCGGGGAATTTGAAGTCCTTCTCTAATGTTTACGCTAACAGAACCCATTGAATCCTGGGTAGCTGGAGTCATGTATTAGACATGTGTACTAATTTTATAGGTCTGAAATAGGGTACATGTGTAAAACTTCGCTGTTCAAGTGATCTTGCAGTCAGTAACCTCACAAAGGGGTTGGGTGCATGGTAGAGGTTTTCAGTTCTGTCAAGATTCTTCTATCTCTCGGTTGTGGTGATTCTGTTTATAACATACAGCTGTTACTGAAGTTCTTTTTCATCTCTCTCTCCATAGGCTGTGATGGTATGCCTGTTGAACGATTACTATCCTGTTTATCCTATACCACAGTTTTAAGTCAACCACCACCGTAAACACTAAGACACTATAAAAGGGAAGTTACCTAGTAAGGAAGACAGACTGTCCCATTGGTCAGTCATCACCAAACGAGACATTATAGCTGCTCCAAATTAGCTGCAAAGGAACTGCCAAGCTCTTCCTTTGGAATTATTTTCAACCAAGCAGAAAAATAATAAAATTACTTAACATAAATCCTTGAATAAGCGCCTCCCCTCAAATAAGTGACCCCCTCAAATAAGCACCCCTATAGAATCATAATATAAACCCACCCCTCTCCTTAAATGCAGTTAAAACGAATGTATGAAGTAAGAGAAGGCAACATTACTACAGATTTCTTGCCAAAAATAAAATTTTATAAAAATACAACTTGTTCAATTATGGACTTGACAAGAGAAAACGTGAAATTTGAAATAAATGCCCCGGGTGCTTATTCGAGGATTTACGGTATTCTGCCATGAAATAAAATAATAGGTAAAATTATTTACTAGCAGTGGTATTCGTAGCCTGAATTTCAGCCATCTTCTTTGATCTGTTGAAAACTCCAGAGAGAGAGAGAGGCTCTGGCATTTGAAATTCAAACAATTTTGATTTTACCCAATATTTTATTTATAAGGTGCTGCATGTAATTCATATGTTCACATGGTCATTTGAGTTAGCTTTGCTAGAAATTAGATAAAGTTTTAAAGAACTTGAGCACAGGAGTTTAATTAGCAGAAGTTTCATGTGCAAATAGGTGTAAAAAGTAGGTGTAGTCAAACCCCTTTTATAGTGACAGCCTTCGTGTTTAACTTCATGGGACTATTGTACGAACAACAAATATTGTTGTTTGTGTGGACCACTTTTAGTTAGAACTGAGATCACTCACTGTAGTCTGGTTAGGTTCACTGGCTCTCTACTGAGACTTGAGTAGAAATATTAAATTAAATTAGGGGATTAATAATGGGCAAGACATGTACACTACTCTCACAGTGCATTTCTCCACCCAGGAGCATATCAGTGAGTACCAGTAAACTGTTAGGACAACCTAGCATCTAAGGGGGAGTAGCAATACAGTAAAAACCCGCAAGTAAGAACCTGCATTTTCCCAAGTTAGCCTAAACAGGTTCTTACATAAATGGTAATTAGCACAAATTTAAGCTATTTAGGTTCTTAAATAGGTTCTTATTTTCTGAAGGAAAAAAATTACATTGTAGCTAATATAATTTAGTGGTATTCAGCCTATTCCTTATATAAAATCTGCATACCAAGTAAGTATTTATGTAAAAATGACTATAATAAGAATAATTGATGCACTGATCACATGAATTTTCATGAATTCCAAAATGTTGACCTATCTTATTTGCCCAAGTGTACACATATTTTTATATAGATTTTAGAAAATAAGAACCTGTTTCAAATTTTAGACTAAACAGGTTCTTGTATAGAGGGGGTCTAACTGGAAAATTTTAGCCTAACAGGTTCTTAAAAACGAGGTTCTTACTTGCGGGTTTTTACTGTACTCCTAGTCAATGCTTCATGCTATAGAAGCTGTGATAAGCTCTGTCAGGGTGGGGCCACTTTGGTTCAAGTGCAGACTTGAATTTTTACTTTATATAAATAGAGTGAGATCTAATCAAAATTCAGCTTGGTAGTGAGGCTGAGAGGACACAAACAATGGAATAAAATTGAACAAGCATGTTTATTATTAATTTTATATTGTGTGTCCTCTCAGCCTCATTATCATGCTGAATTTTATTTGCCCAATTAAGGATATGAGGGCACAGCACTGTTCAGGAATTGAGCCTAGAGTGAGAGTGGTCTGTTGGTCTCACGAGTCGTGGGAGTTTAAGTGTTATAAAGCTTGATCAAAGAGTTTTGTTTACACATTGGTCTTGTATTCAATGCATGGGTCAGTTGCTGTTGCACGTCGTCATTTATCCTCCCTGACCTCTTTTGATGTTCTCGATTATGATAGTGGGTTTTGAGAAAATAAGGATCAAATTGATATGAAATAGTTTTGTTGTGAATTACTTATTAAATAATACTATATTAATTGAACGATTTCGCATAAGTCGCTTTTTGTATGCTAATGAGTACCATTACATGCTAATGCAGAGGAACAATAGAGAATTACATGCACTGAAATAAACTATTTTTTTTAAAAATTCTAATTTGTGTACATACCAGCGTTTGATGTGTGGGAAATACATATATCTCGATATATCGGCGCTGGTATGTACACAAATTAGAGAATTTTAAACAATAGTTTATTTCAGCGCACATAATTTTATATTGTTCCTCCACATCAGCATTTAATGATACTCATTAGCATATAAAAATCGACTTATGCGAAATCATTCTAATGTGAACTGAACACAATTTAGCCTGAGTGGGTAATTAAACAGACTACATTATTTTTGTGGTGCTACTAACTTCTTACCAGTGAGTGACCACTTTTGAAGTAAAAGGTTCTGGCACCACCTAACATCGTCTGTTTATGCAGGCTTAAACACAATTCAGTTGATCAAGGTTAGGAATCAATCCACTGACATTCAATAAAGATGAAAGTCTTTTTAGAGTGGTCTTCAATGTTTTCACTGTCAAAAGTGATCTGGAATTGCTTTGGTTTAAAAACTTAAAAACTTTGATTTAACTGTAAAAAATGCATCTTGGTATTGCTGCATCAACTTGTTTCTTATCAGCTCATTCTGAAACCTTTTTTTTATTCCTCTTATAAGACCCCCCTGTTGTATGCCCACCCAAAAACCCCTACAGAGTTGTATAAGCCTAAGACTTATAACCAGGTTTTTATGGTATGTGTATTTGCTTCGAGTTCTGGTTGGTTGAAAGTGAATTTTGCCTCCTTCCCAATAAAACCCCACACTCCCTGTTTCCCGGCTCTTTACCAATGAAATGTAATGGAGCCTGGGGATTGTTAGGTTTCTTCTTGATCATGCAATCTGTGTGGCTCCATAAAATATCCATAACTCCCCACATAAGGGTTTTTTGGTTTGAACCCCCCCCCCCCCCCCCCCGATTTTCCAGTTTAGCTTCATACTTTCCTTTAAAAATTTTGATTTGAGACCCTCTCCCCCTTGGAATTTCCAATGACCTTCTGGAACTACACATTGTATAATAATATGGTTCATAAACCACAACATAGTGGAAAGGTTTAATTGCTTATTTATTTTTATTTGTATTCTAAACCATGCAAATAAACAATAATATACACACAGGTACTTGTACACGTGTACTGGCATGCATTGACAATGTCTTGGAAATATGTAATCTTGTACAGCCCAGTCTGCATAGCAATGCAGTATTGTTTCAGAATACAAAGAAACGGAACAGTTAAGTTATACAAGGAGATTCTCGCAAGCAAATCAATTATGAGGAACGAGGGGAAAGGAAGAGAAGACAACATACAGTTGAGCCATGCCCCCCTAGTAAATTTGTCACCACAGTCGATCCTCCGCCAACAGACACCTCCCATTGGCGGACACTTGGGCATGTACCCAGCTACATACAAACACTACATTTTTAACTTCCCATAAGTGGACACTTTCTGGCCCCACTTTCTGTCCGCTTACGGGAGGTTTGACTGTTATTGGATATGCTATGGTAAAATTCACAAAAGACCGATGATTGTTAACACAGAAACCTGCAAAAGATGCTTTGAAGCAGTCAGTTGTAGATTGCATACTTTTGTTCAATTATCTTCCCTCCCACTTCTCTAGCCTGTGAATAGGCTCCTTGGTGGTGGTTAGCCCCACTTGAGAGCCTGTTCACAGGCTACCACTTCTTATGAAGTATTTGGCTCGGAGCAAGCTCCTGGATTAATTTGTATAATTTACACCATCAAGCAACAGTTACATGGGTTGTAGTCTATTATGTGAAGAGCCATATTAATTGCCAGTCCATTAATTAACGCTTTGATTAATGTTTGACATCTGTTTGTTCGTTTTCTATTGCTCAGCTAATCAAACCAGGATTGGCTGAGAAGTTTGCAAAACTAACAGAAAGTTGTAAAAGTAGGGACCTTTAGATTGGAGTACGAGATCGAGTGTGAGTTAACAACTTTTCAAACCTAGTGCGCAGGGTTTACATCAATACATTCAACACCAATCTTGTTCCTTGGGCCTTCTCTACTGGTCAGCAACAGGGAGGAGCGAGGGCTCTGGGAACATGACTGATTTGAAATTCGAAAGTCATACTTGTAGTCAATTTTGTACTCGTTCTCCAATCTAAAGGTCGCTATTGTGACTGATTTAAAATGCAAACAAATTTATTTTAATTACGAAAACAGAAATTGAAAAAACTATGAATGAATGGTTTTAGAAACAATACTGTAAAAGATGTATGCACAACATGATGAAAACAAAACAGGTGAAGATTCTGCATGGCAATATAATAATCATTATTATTTAATTAGTTTTAATAGGTTTAGAAAATTATTATATCACTATTATTATAAGACAAGCCAGAATTTGTCAGTTTCCACTTTTAATCGATTACAATGGTTTGGAGAGACTTCATCAGGATTCAAACACTAAATTTTGTCTTGTGTTAAATCAGTTTTTACAAGTCAAAAATCGTGTTCATAATTTATTAGTTTTTTAAATTGCTCTTCTCGTTTGGGATCTTTGATCTGGACATTACATTTTTGAAAATTAGATGATGCATTGAAAAATTATCCAAAATCATGGAAAATTTAGTATCACAAAATGTTGCCCATCCAAGTTGACCACAAACATTTCCTGTAATAATGGTAGCCAGAAAGGAATTTGTACTATTCACTAGTCTATGACTAATAAATTGATGAATAATTGTTAGTGTTGAAGCCTGAATAGAACTCGGCCCTATTCATTGGATTGGCCAACTCATGAATGATATTTGACGACAATAATGCATAAATCGATATGCATGAATTTATTAATAGCACAATTAAATTGAATGACCCAGTCCATTTCCCCACTAAATGCTACAATCTGTTCATTGCTACGCATTCACAAGCTAATTAATGATGAACAATTAAAGTGTGCATTAACCCCCGAGAACAGTGATCTACATTATCAGGCATACAGTAAGGAATTTATCACCAGTTGGGAAAATCTTGATTATATAGAATTCTCACAACTGTTACTATAACAAACTTATGGGGCACAGTAAGGATAATTTCTATGTTGAGAATAAGGCTTCCCTTGAAAAAGTGGCATAGTATTCAACTTACAAAAAAAAAGATTTAAAAAATAATGATTCATGTCCAAGTTGATTATACATTGTAGCTCATTAATTACTACAAATTATATCATGACAGTCTTTACTTCAAAAATAATTATTAAATGCAACAAAAAGATAACATTTAAACCAGTAACTGTTGAGAGAAATATTTACAAAAGAAAACAAAATGAAATGGAAATGTTATTAATACTGATTTTCTAGTACAAAAACTAATCTTACTAATAAATAATTTACTTATTCGTAACATGCCTAACTGTAAAATGAAAATTAAACTTGAGAAAACTAGCACAGTCTCAATTTTATTTTTCTACTCAGATTAAAATTAGGTGGCTATCCATGCTAAATAGCTGGCTATAACCAGTCAATGGAGAAAGCTTCTTAAAGGGACACTGTCCCGGCATATTTGCTCAAAACTGTTATAAATGCATGAAATGGTCCCTAAATCTATGGAATAAGAACTTAATAAACTCTAACTAAATGATAAAAAGCAATTTCTTCAAGAAATTCCAAACTGCAACAAAATTTTTGCAAAATTTCAAAGATTTCCGAGCCAAATTTGAAACTTTGAAAAACTGACATCCTAACGTTTTTTCAAAAATCCATATTGCAATCCATTTCCATCCTCGCTGTCGTTTGTCATCCTCACTTCCTAATGGGTTCCTGTCATTTGTCGAGTGCTATTCTACAGAATCAAACCATTATTGTTCAACTTCCTATGATCTAGATATGTTTCTGAGCTTCCCCAAATCATGCTAAAATCAGGACAGTGTCCCTTTAAAAAATTGACAAACCTCAAGGTTGCTCATTGGTTTCAAAGCCTGCTGACCTGTTACAGTTACATGCATACCTAAAATTATTACTAACATTCATTACTGAAAACATCTGCTACATGTATATGGGTATGAAAAAACTACCTGGTGATAAATGTGTGAGCCACTGGTGAAAATTACCCACAGATTGCCTTGAATTAAAACCCCTGGATGATCTACAGTCGAACCTCTGCTAACGGACACCTCCCATAGGACACTTTCTGGTCCCGAGGGTGTCTGCTTATGGGAGGTTTGACTGTACTTTGTTAATTTAGTACTGTATGTACAATGTAATTTATGTAACCTTTTAACAATGATGAAAATATGGCACCGATGGATCAAGTAAGGAAACCATACACAATAGTGAAAAAAAAAACAGTATTAACCCTTTCACTCCCAAAAGGGCTAAGTTCAAAACTAAGGGAAAAATCGTGAATTTCATTTTGCAAAATTGTCAAAAACAAACAGCGCCACTTGAAAGTACTGCTCAATAGCTTTCACTTGAATGGTCACACACTAGGGTCACACAGACTCAAAAGGTACAACCACATTTACTGACTCAAAGTTTGACTCTGGGAGTGAAAGGGTTAAAACTGATGCCAAAATTGGATTTTGACATTACATCACCATGCTACCCCTTAATAGCTTTGATTTACTTTGAGAAAAAGAATTGCCAGAACCCTTTCAAAAGATTACACCAAAAGACCCATTAATAGTATTTGAGATGAGCCAAACATTCCCCGCATACAGTTGCGTGTTCCATGAACAGTAATTAAGGCTATTAGTACGTATTTAATTTCTTACAGCTCACAGTCTACATTATATTCATTGTTCTACATTAAGCAGTGTTTCCTTTGTAACTAAGCCACCTCTACTTATGTCACATTTGGCACAAGAAGGTGCATTTTACCAAAATACTAAAGGAAACAGAGATAGTTGAACCAATCAGTTGTTCAAAGTGACACCTCTGTTCCCTGAATAACATTTCCTGGAGCTGCAGATGCGCCGGCAGTTGATTACTTAGACACTACTCAGTTTAACCAGCCCCTTTTCACTGTCTGCCTGAAGACTGTCTTGTTCTTGGGCTCTTGGCAATAAGTTGTTTTGCTCCTCTTCCGCTTTGTTAGCATCACGCTTAACGCCATTTGTTGAGCTCAACTGTGTTGGAGACTGTAAAAGTAAAGAAAGGACTAGTAAGCACACACAGTCATCACCCTCAAAGTAGACATGCTGTCTGTCCCTTACCTTGCAGGGTCTGGGAGATGAATTACTCAATGGAAGTACAGCAGGGATCTACATTGTACATTATGTATTTGCCTAGTTCCTACGCCTCTATATTTCGCCGCGGTTAATCCGTTTTGGGTCACGTGGTCCGAGTGAAAACTGTAGCCGTTCGTCTCGGATACGTCACCGAAACGAATTGACTGTGAAGGCCTGTGAAAAAGCCGTACAGGAACTAGGCAACATTATGTATGCCATGTGTCCACTAAATGGTGCCCTTTATGAGGCAATTTATTGTAATTCTTCCATTAATTAAAAAAAAAAAAAGACTTTCTCAAGAGGGTACGGATAAAAATACCTGATAGATCTTTATTTTTATTTTTTTCCCCCAACTGCATAAGCTATTTAAACATTCATGTTGTGATGAATACTGTTTGCCAATCTAATTCAATTGTTGTTAAACCTCAATGAAATCAACAGAGACTGAAGAGTGATAGCACATTGCCACAATGTATAAGAATTACAGAGACAGTACAGGTTACAGGTCCCTGATTATCTGTTCTGGTCGAAGTTCACACACAGCTACAGTCATGGTCACAAAACATTCTGTACAAATCAGATTAAATAATGCTATGCACCACTCACAGAGAAGAAATTATCCAGGCTCTGTTTCACTTTTTTATCCAGTCTGTATCGGATTTTTCTGCAGCATAAAATAATGTGCTTTACACCACGGGAGGCATGGTTGCATAATACATGTAATTACCGGATTGGATTCTGGATAGAGCAGTCCAGGTTCAAGCACTGGCTAGGGATCATTGTGTTGTGTTTTTGGGCAAAGACACTTTACTCGCACAGTGCCTCGCTCTGCCCAGGAGTACAAATGGGTACCAGCGAAAATGCTGGGGATAACCTGCAAAGGACTAGCAGATCCCATCCAAGGGGAGTAGTGGCTTACTGGGATAAGCTCCAGCAGTGTGGGCCACTTTGGTTCAAGTGCTGTACCTTGTAACGTTACTCACCATAGGTGCTGTTGTCGCTGTCCTTACTGCCCCATACTTGTCTGATTCAGGAGGTTCAGGTATAATGACTCCTCTTCTGTTGATTAAACTACCATATAAAAGCAACAGTGAGAAATGACAAAATGAAGAATCATTCTACACAGGTGTAGGAGATTCTAAATTACTTAATAATTTTGACTCAAAAGATTTTACCAGTCACACACACTCAAAATAATACACTTTCAGTGTACATGGAACAGTTGAGTAATCATTTTAAAGAGAGCCAACAGAAAACAGCTTTAGACCTACTAACTGCATGCCGTCCAAGCAAAGAACTTAAATATACTGCAGCTATGATTAACTGTAAGCAGCTTCCCTTGGATGCCTCTGTCCTAAACACTACCACGGTTCCACTGTATTGATTTAGAGTTACAGTAACTGTACCTTGGGTGAAGTGGTCCCCAGAGAACTTCTGCACAGTTTTTCAAAACTGACCCCTGGCTGAAGGGATTAGTGTTTCCTTGACCACTTCGTGAGGAAAATGATCCTTTAATCTGTCAAGCCAAGCAAAAAAAGCTGTTTTAGTCAAACAAAACATAAATGTACTGTGCAAACTACTATACATTAGAGTGAACAGGCGAGGGCAACTCTCACTTGGCCTGAAACTCTCATGCGCTCTTGGCAACTTTCGTTGACTCTCTTGCATTCTCATCAAAATTGAACATGGTCATATTTTTCTTGAGAGTCATCAAGAGTTTTCTCTCATTTGGCCAAGACTGATCAGAGTTGAAAAAACTCTTGTGTAACTCTCATCCTTCCAGCTATCGGCAACTCTTGTTCTTGTTTAGCCTGGGCTTTTAGGGTTCAACTTTACAAAGTTTTTCTATCTGTTAAACTTACATCTTCATTTGTAGTTTGATTAGAAGCAACTAAATATGAGTGAAAACCAGTCAATCCAACTATCGACCAAATAGAGAAAAAGCAGATGATGGCCTCTAAGATAGTAACAACAGTTAAGGAAAAAAAGTCAAACAATACAATGCACATCAACATACAGATAAGAAAATTTCTAACTAAAGAAATATTAGAGTTACAGAACTTTTCTTCTTATCATTCCCAAATAATTACTAGAGATAGTTTTACTATAATAAACTAAGGGAGCAGGGATGGCGCAGTGGTGAGAGTGCTCGCCTCCCACCAATGTGGCCCGGGTTCGAATCCCGGACCTGGCGTCATATGTGGGTTGAGTTTGTTGTTGGTTCTCATCTTGCTCTGGGGTTTTTTTGCCGGGTACTCCGGTTTTCCTCAATTTGATCTGGGATCCGAGAGCCACAGGTTTGTCAGTCGCAAGACTATTAAGTGAAACCCTCGTTAAACTAAGTTGATTTATTTTTATTTCAATGAGCTACATCACGGTTGGCGCATCTTGAAAAAATTGGCCACATTTTTCAAGTTTGCCATTTGCAATCCGTCTTAATCTTCTCCATCCCCAACCATCTTTGTTCCTTTTTGGTTTATTATTTCCTCTGGTGTTTTTCTACCTCAGTAAGCCATTATTATATTTTGAGGATTTCTTCAGTTTGAAGGTGATTTTGCACACAGGAAATAATAGAGTCAATGAAGGGCAGTTATTTATTTCAGATAAATACTATAAAGGATATCTAGCAGGTGACTGTTTCATAGCAGAGATAAAAGATTCTTCCTTCCCTTGAGATACTGAAAGAAAAAACAGCAACAACAACAGTGAAAATAATGTTTTCATGAGACTATCAATAATTAACAATTATTGGATGAGGTTTTTGTGATATCCAGAATAATCAAGGTCGAGGTAAGAGTTATCAGCCGAAGCCGAAGGCTGAGGCTGATAACTCTTACCGAGACCTTGATTATTCTGGATATCACAAAAACCGAATCTAATAATAATTATTGTTTTATTATACATTCAACGAAAAAAATAATGCTTTTGCCAACGATGTTGTTTACTTATAAGCGGCAAGCAACGCAAAGCGCGCAAACTTGACATGATTACCCGTGATTACCCATGATCCTCTCGCGAACTTGACATGATTACCCGTGACCTTGAGTGCACTTGACATGATTATTGTATAATCTGTAAGTAGATGACGTAGATGCTTTCAAAGGCGCTGATTTCGAAAATTCACTGTACGCTTTCGGCCAATCAGAAAAGAGATAGTGAGTTGAATGTATAATAATCATACTTAACAGGGAGTTCTACTGTTTGCTAGTGGGTGATCTACTGGGGCCTGCACTCTTTGAGTTGTTTTAGAGAACATTCCCCTTGTGGCTTGCTCGGTTCTTGCAAAGTTGTTTTGCTGCGAATAATTGTAAGAAAACATTACGACGAAAAAGGGCTTGAAACATCGAAAGTAAAACTTGCAGCGGTTCTAAGAAAGTTCTACGCCGAAGCCAGAATAAAGAATGGCTAATTGTACACAAAAGCTTCAATTGTAGGAATCCGTTTTGGTGAAGGCAACGAAGGCAAGTTGAATTTATGTGTTGTATGTTTATGTATAATTTACAGTCGACAGAATAAATTATTGAATTGAGAAGAAATGCCGCTTCCCGAAAATTATTTGCCTCAACCTTCGGCTTAGGCAAATAATTGATCTGCTCGCCACTGACAAATCACAATATTTTGCTCAACCTCGTCCAATAATTGATAATAAAATTATTGTTTGTGTGCAAAATGAAATTTGGGATTTTTTATTTTATTTTGAACTTAGGCACACAACATGGGAGTGCAAGATTAACCAATGTGAGAAAGTAAAGGATATATAAACAAGGCCAACATTAACAAAGCTAACAGATGTAATTTGAAAATTACAAGAATGTATGTGACATCCATGATATGGAGGTACAGGTGTAAGAGGTCACATCCAACCAAACTACTATGTTTTTTCGGACTCGAGTAATTGAACATTTGTTTGGTGAATGTGATTGAGAATGACAGAAAGAAAAAAAAAAGGAAATAAGTTTTAACCACTTACACATTACAAGATGAGTTACAACAAAAGCAAAGAGATAACAGCAGTAGATTGACAAGGAAACAAGAAACATGAAGAAATACTTGTAGTTCCTCTTTCCTACACAATTACCAACCTAGGACAAAACAAAACAATCATTTTTTATTACCGGTACTTTCACTGACAATACCAACACTCAGGGTTCCAGTAAGTTCTAGAGGCAAGGTGTCAATGAGAAATTGCAACGGGTCAATAGATCTGGACCCAGGGCTGCAAATAACAGTCGGTCATCGGACAATGGCCGACCAAAATTTGCTTATGTCCGATGAAATCCAAACTGTGGTCGGACATGATGTCCGGACAATTTTTCAGTTTTGCCTTCCAATGTAAACGCCAACGAGTTTTATTCTAAATGCAAACTACATGTAGTTTTCTCTGTTGTGATGACAACGCGTTAAATTAGCAGGTTCGCTTATCAAGCAATACTGTAACATGATGTCCGACCTCATTTTTGTTTTGTCCAACCAAAATTTTTCTTAGTCGGACACATGTCCTTTCAAGAAAAAACAATTATTTGCAGCCCTGTGGACCTCACCAAAATCATCTGAAGTTTTCCATTAATCTGTAGGTCAGCTAGGCGACCTTGTCGGGTTTTTGACCCGAGACCCCAAGCTCTTATCTGGAACACTGACAATCAACTGTCAATTTTTACATGTCAACTTACAAATGCGAAAAATCTTTACATGTAATATCATATATAACCTGTAACTACTTATCATCAATTGCTCCAAAATCCAGGCCATTACATTAATTTTGTACATAACAGAAATGTATGACAAGTACAAAGTAATGACTGAACATTGATCATACATATATAGATCTACATTTATTATTCAACAAATCGTAACACTGTCCAGATATGGTCATGATGCACTCAATATCTGTCGGCTGTTCTCAACAGATATCCTGCGATATATGTAATTTTGTATACATGCGGTAAAATGTTCAAGTCAGTTCTTGAAATAAAAGTGGAAGAGTATTTTTTTTAGTTGTGTTATCAATTTGTTGAATAATAAAACAATTATCCTGCTAAATCTTGCGGAATATCGCCTGATTTTAGCCAACTTGGCCTACAGCCTTGTCCACGCGATTTCGCAGGATTATTATTGTTAAATATATGATGGATACTGAAAACTTACCCATGGGCAGTGATGGTCGAACCGTTCTGAAAACAAGAAAACACATATTATTATAAATTTTATTACACATTAATTCTCCATCTATTTCCCTGTTTTATGGACTGTTCAATTTTGAAACTTCAACACTACCCCCTCCCTTGTCTTCTGTCCTCTTTTAACTTGTTTTATAGTTATGAGAAAATATACCCCTTTAGTGGAACATTTTACCATTTATATGGCCTTTGGGCATGACAGTTTGAAATGCCCAGGGTCTTGGTACATATAAAACAGTTTGAAATGCCCAGGGTCTTGGTACATATAAAACTATGTAGCCCACACATTTGGGAGAACGTAGCGTTGAAATTATGGTTTGGTTTGATCTGTAGAGCTGCAGAGGATTGGAGTTCGTGGGTTGGGTGGGCGTGGTAAGATCACAAATGGACAGATAGAGACGCCTGTTACAAGCTGGCATCTGATCTCACTCTCGCAAAAAAAAGTATTTATTGCCTTGAGACGTGTCAGTACCATCATCAATGGAGCTTTTGCTACAATTTGAAATACACAAACCTAAGTTTCAATGTTGTTTTCTACTCACCCACACAGTTGTCACACATACTACAATGGGAAGCTCTTGGCGGTCTAAATATTTTGCAGGTAAAACAAAACTTAAGTTTGAAAGTTTGTCCATTTATTGATATCTCTTTTACTCTAGGAGGAGGCCTGTATGTTTGAGGATCTTGATTAGGAGTTTCTGAAAGAAAAAAGACATCTACAGTCACTTTCAAACTGTCTACAATGAAATGTAAATAATTTAAATAAATAAAAGAAATGGGCACATCATTGCATTGCTTGACGCAGCAAATACAAGAGTATGTTTGGGAGAAATCAAAAGTTTGTGCATGTACATGCAGGGCTGCAAATAATTTTTTTTTCTTGAAAGGACATATATGTGTCCGACTAAGAAACATTTTGGTCGGACAAAACAAAAATGAGGTCGGACATCATATTACAGTATTGCTTGATAAGCGAACCTGCTAATTTAACGCGTTGTCATCGCAGAGTAAACTACATGTAGTTTGCATTTAGAATAAAACTCGTTGGCGTTTACGTTGGAAGGCAAAAAAAATTATCCGGACATTATATCCGACCACAGTTTGGATTTCATCGGACATAAGCAAATTTTGGTCGGCCATTGTCCGATGACCGACTGTTATTTGCAGCCCTGACATGTGCATCTGAGTTTACTCAGATGCAAGCACAAGCGACACAAGCACAAGCAACATTCGCAGACGCAGTAATGCCCAGGGATCCATATTAGCAGTCGTCTGGTCGTCCGTGACGACCAAAACATCGTACGGACGACCAAATAACTTGAATACTCGTCCTTTGGACGAGTAAAATCTGAGTCCTTAATTTGCATATGAATACCTGCCTTCTATTGATTCCTCGTCCAACTGGAACTTTCAGAAAACAGAGACAAATTTGCAGCTTTCTTTCGCGATCGATTCATAATTTTGGGCGCCATGTTTGATAATGCGGTATTTTCATGAGTCGCATCGCAGGCTCAATTTTCATGTTGTCGACCGCTGTTATTTCTCTGATGTACTGCAGCATTCAAACGCGAAAACGTGGCTTGACAGCTGATCGCGTAAACAACATGTGGCGATATTTGGATGGTGTATCGCCGCCTCCAGCCAAGAAAAAAAAAAGTGAAAGTGAAGCGAAATATGAAAGGACGAACGACGGCGTGCCTTCCTACCTTCGTGGCAGAAAAACAGGCCCTGGCTGAAATTTGTGCCTGCATCGCTAGCAGCGTCTGCGGCTGCCACATCGCAAACTGCTTCGGCTGGCAATATGTTTTGCGAAATTTGCCAGTCGGCGTCAAAGTTAGACCGATCACTGGCCCAGAAAAATGTTTTTGTAGATGCCGGCTGCACATCGCTTCGCCTGGAGTCCATCAAGATCCACGAAACGTCTTCAAATCATTTAAAGGCTATAACGATCGTGGCCGCCAAGTCCGAGCCGGAGAAGACTCCCGCCTTTAAAATGATCTGTTCATTAAATAAGGATACACTGGAAAAGCTATCCAAGTTGTTTCGCACGTGCCATGCACTGGCAGTGCACAACAGGCCGTACACAGACTACACATGGCTGTGTGAGTTGGATGAGACCAAGGGTGTCAACCTTGGCAAAACTTACAGGACGGCCGAATATGCCAAAGTGTTCACTCACTATATTGCCAACGTTGAACGCAATAAAGTGAGTGACCAAATCAGAAATGCCCAGTTCGTAACAGTTCTCAGTGATGGATCAACCGATTCTAGCATAACTGAACAGGAGATGTTCTTTGTTAGAACATGCAGGGGTGGTGAAGTTTTGGTCGCATTTGCTGGAATTAAGCAAGTCGAGAAAGGAAATGCAGAAGCAATCCATAATTCGTTGAAATTTGCAGTTACAAGCTCGGATTATTTAGCAATCCCGTGGAATAATTTCACCTCAAAGCTTGTCGGCCTTGGCTGTGATGGGGCAGCTGTGATGCTAGGACGGAGGAATGGTCTAGTGGCGCTACTAAAACGGGCACAGCCTGCTTTAGTCGAGGTTCATTGTTTTGCTCATCGACTTGAGCTGGGTTTCAAAGATGCTGTGAAAAAGTCAAACCTCTATGAGAAGACCGTAGTCACGCTTTTAATGGGGTTGTACTACTTCTACAGAAACAGTCCCCTCAATAGAAGTATGCTGAAAAGGAGTTTTGCCGCTTTGGGAATAAAGTTTATTTGCCAACAAGAGTTGGAGGCACACGCTGGGTTGGGCATCTTTGAGAGCACTAACTAACTTTCAGAATGGATATCCTTCCATTTTGCAGCACCTGCAACAGGTTTGTACTTTGTATTTTGAATGCTTTACATGAGCCAAAGGTTTTAACACTAAGATAGTAAATAATAATCTAAATGTGTCCAGTTCTTTGCTTATTTCCTTACGTTTTGATCGGAATTTATCATTTTTTTTTTGTAGATTACTGATACAGAAGGTTCTCAGAACACGACAGCTCGTGCTAAGGCAAAGTGTTTCCTGAAGCTGATGATGTCCCAGAGTGTGATTTTGTTTGTTCATCTTCTGCTAGATGTGTGTGGACCTCTTAAGGAGATGTCTGTTTCCTTCCAGCAGCGGGACGCATGTGTAGCTGACATCCATCGGACCTTGAAATCAACTGTGGCCGTTATTCAGAAATACAAGACAAGGTAATTTAAATCATTTACCGTACATCTTATTATACAGTAACGAGTTGCTGTAATTTCATTTCTGGTATTAGTGATTAAATAACACGATAGATACAAATATATCATTTTTTTACAGTGATGGAAAACACCTGAGGATGGTTACAAACGATACCACTACCTTTGTCCGTTTGACAGGGACTGATGCAGAGTTCAACTCAGCACGACGCAAACTTACTGATGGCCTTGTCAACGCACTGACAGAAAGATTCAGCAATGCCAGTGAAGGCGAAATCCGTGCTTCCAGAGTGGTGAAATTTTGCACTTGGCCCACTGAGACGTCTGAATTGCACGGTGAATAAGATATGATATTGTTTTTTTGTTACTTATTCGTGTTAATTTGATTGTAGTTTTGGATAATTTCAGCATTTGGAGATGATGACATCATGGAAGTTTTGGATCATTACCAGCAAGTTCTACAGACATCTGGGGTGGATACTGCCCTTGCAGAAGCAGAGTGGACTGCTTTGAAGTTCACACTATACGACGAGATGTGAGATTTGGAAAAATGTCATTCGTAATACTATTGATCTAAATAACAATCATGTAAATTGTGTTAACAAGTTACAACGGGACGTGATGCTAACATTTACTGCTTTAAAACTGACACATTGTTTATTAATTGTCCGGTCCCTCACTAAAACCCTCTCTCTTACTTAGGAAACCTGATGATGTTAAGTGCTTGACTTGGGAAAAAGTCAATCGCCAGTATGGTAGAGGCCACACAAATATCCTGTCAGTGATTGATCTCTTGTTGACTCTCCCAGCCTCGAGTGCAGAAGTGGAGCGTGGTTTCAGCCAGCTAAAGTTGCTGAAGACAGATATGAGGTCGAAACTTAAAGAGAGCCATCTCAATGATCTGATGTCAATCAAGCTACTGAGTGTCCCCATAACCGAGTTTGATCCTACTGAAGCTATTCAACTGTGGAATACATCTGGACCTCGACCCAGAAGGCCCCATTTCATGGAAACTAAGTCTTCTCAATCTGGTAAAGCTGCAGGAGCTATTCGTGCTCAGGCAGCGAACATTCATCCCCGTATTGATGCAGCAGTGCCTGTTGTTACTGATGAAACAACTGCAGAGTTGGCTGGTGGGGATGATGATGTCACAGAGACAGTGGATCCTGTTAGCAGAGCTGATAGCTGTGACACAAATGCAGCTGGAGACATGGATACAGCGAGTGCTTCAGATGGCTATGACAGTGGAGTTGACGATGCCAGTGATGCAGACAGTGACATCGAAGAAAGACGAGTAGACAGTTTAATTAACAAATACTTGTAAATTTTATTAAACTAATTTTGACTCTTTAAGCTCTTTCCCTTTTTAGGTATAGAACTGTATATGATCCTGATTCATAATGATACAGTACTAATAATGTTGAAGTTTTTGAAGTTTTGAGTCTGGATGAAAATCCTATTAGAAGTGAAGTTCATGACTATAAGTGTTTATTTGTCTTGAACGGAGTGAGAATGTTCCTGTGTTTTTAAAGGAATAATATATATTAAGAGTTCAACCAAATGTTGTTGTAAACCTACATGTATTGTAGTGATGTATTATACGATGTCAATAAAAAACACAAACGTTTTTTAACATGTAGCCATTCTGTCGCCTTTTTTTTTTAACCAATAATATCTACTTTTTTTTTTTTTTTTTTTTTTTTTTTTTTTTTTTGAAAGGGCAACCAAAATTTTGCCAGGGCAAGTATGTTTTTTGGAATACTTGCCCGGCTGACGACTTTGAGAAAAAACGAATATGGATCCCTGAATGCCTGTCATTGCAGGAGACACAGTGGCTTGATGGCTGGACTCTGTATCAGTGATCCTGGTTCGAGCACTGGCTGGAGTAATTGTGTTGTGTTCTAACTTGAGCAAAACACATTATTATTCTCACTGACAGTTGCCTCTCTCCACCTGGAGGAGTATAAATCAGTACTGGCGAATTGTCAGCCTACTGGTCACGAGAATGAATCATCACCAATAAGAGAACATTGTGCTTCACTTGTACTATAAAAAGTACAATGACATCAGTTTAAAGAAAGGTTTGTATGTCAAGATCAGTAATATTTTTTATTGATGAAAATCAATGTTCAAATCTACAGATATCTTGCAATGTTCCAGATGAGAGGGGTCTCAGGTCAAAAACCCAACAAGGTCGACTACCTGACTCGACAAATTAATGGAAAACTTCTGTCAATTGACCTATTGCAATTCCACATTGAGTGACAACTTGTCTTTAAAACTTATCTGGAACCCTGTCATGCCTATAGGGGATTATAGATCCGACTGGTACAATAAATTACTTCACGAAAAGCGCAAAAAAAAAAATTAGCTTCACTATAAAGTTTCTCACCTAAGGTTTTTTCAATGTATGTCACCTCCTCAGTGGATGCTCTTGGAACTATACCAGGGTCGCTGAATGCCGTCCGAAATAAAGTTGACATGACAAAAATAAATAACCAGGCCGCAACAAATGGGGCAGCTGGTGAAACCTTATCAAACAAGTATGGGCAGCTGCAAAAGAGAAGAAAACAACATTCAAATTGGCATCCATTACTACATTTGTGTACATGTATGTGACAGAACTCTCAGTGGGGTACAGGTAAGTTGTGGAGTTCTCTGCATGACCAACTAGAAGTTTAAATCATTTTTTTTATGACCAAGTAGATTTCAAGTATTAACCCTTTCACTCCCAAGAGTGCTAAGTTCAAAACTGAGTTAAAAATCTTGAATTTCATTTTGCAAAAATGTCAAAAGAAACAGTACCACATGAAAGTACTACTCCATAGCTTTCATTTTAATGGTCACACACCAGGGTTTCATCCAGACTCGAAAGTTGCAGCCACATTTATTGACTCAAGGTTTGTCTTTGGGAGTGAAAGAGTCAAAGATTTACAGGTTTGAAACCTGTGAACAGTGGTAACAGGCAAGGGAAAAATTTACATTTATTGATATATCTCTACAGGGAAATCACAGGAACAGTAGAAACAAGCAGTGAGAGATCGCCAAATTCTTTCTGCAATACTCATTAGAAAAACCACCGAGTACACTCTCGACTAATAGTTATCATGATAAAAATCTCAGCATTGAATTTTCTTCTTTCAAACTCCTGTATCAATCAATTTGGTTTTAATTTTTGTACCCTTGGAATATAAATCAAGAATAAAAAAAAAATGCATTTGAATCTCAATTTTTTCCCACACTACGAATTAAAAAAACATTAAAAAAACATTAAATATTTATTCTTTAAAAATCATTGTTTGTCCTGACAGAAAGTCCATAAACAATGTGACAGCTAAAAATATGCACTCTATGTACGTACACCTGGTGTTGCACTCTATGTACGTACACCATGGTTTCATTTATGCCAAGCCAAATGTACATGTACATTGTAAAGTGCATTTTTATTCTATTACATACAGTGTAATTTATTGTCTATAATTATTATCGCACTTTCAAGTAAATAGGTACATGTACTTACAACAATGAGAGTGAATTTCATGCTAATAGTACTTCCTAAAGCTAATGAAGATGCACATTTAATTGTTTTGTGACATGACCAATATAATTTCTCCAAATTCCACATTTCACTTGAAAAACCTTTGATGTAAGGATGTAAGGAAGATAGAAAATGCAAAAAAGCAAGTTAGTTGCAAACATGCAATTATTCAGTACAGAAATAAGAATGCGACCATGATTTTCAAGATGGCGACTCCACGATTGAAGACGAACAGCTAAGTCTAATCCATGATTTGTATTAAAATGCAAACAGATTAGCAACACGAGCAGATTAAATAGTTATACTGGAGAAACTTGTGGTTTCATTTCTTTGGCTACATGTAAGTGATTATACTACAAATAATAATATTGTTTAATGCCCGGCCAAACCTTTGCACTGCACTAGTCGCCAAATTGGCGCGACCTGTTTGGAAAATGTAGTCTCCAAAAAATTTTTGCACTCGCCATGGCGACCAAAATGGTCGCAGCTTGGAGCGCTGCTATTATGCTAGGGATTCTGCCCTGGTGTAAATACAGTTTTTATGCTCAGTAAATGATAACTTAATTTTCAGTGACAGCAATTCCTTTTCTTAAATGCATTTGCAGTGGAATGCATTATTGGCGTCACAACAACTACCATAAGTGTCAAAGAGAGAGACAATTGTATGTTCAGTCTTTTGGTATTGACCATTTTGTGAAATTTAAATGTTTATTTTTTGGCATTTATTATTTTTATTATCTTTTGGATAGTTGGCAGTTTTTCTTTTGATTATCCGCAAACAATTCACCAGCATAATGTCTAATGATGTAAATGGATAAACAATGGTTATTATCCGCAAAATTTCTCCCGGCAGAATTAATTATACAAGGTTACTTCCAATACACATGTATATATTTTATATGTATGTACTGTACATGTAGATATAAAAATGAAAGTGAAATATAATTATTAGGGTGTTAATTTTTAAGGGAACCTTGTGAAAATGCTGGGGTATCCAAACAATTTTAATATTTCACAATACTCAGGTTATCATCGACAATACATAAGCTTACATGTATACATGACAGACTCTGAAATGACATTTAAACGGTTGCCTTAAAATTTTAAATATACATGTATCATGTTGTTTAAAGAAAAATAATTTGATACAGAGCTGCCTAATTGAGTAAATAAATAGAACGCGAACAATATTGAACAATAGCAACGCAAATTTAATAGCAACAAGCGACGCTGTACGTAAGCCTTATATTTATCTTTCAAAGCCTAACACAAACACAATTAATATAAACTTGGAAAATATTTTGTAATTCTAGGGAAATAAAAAATACTTATATATATTTTTAGTAAACAGGTGTAAATACCGACTTGAGTAAGTCAGTGACTTAGTGCTACACCGCATAAAGATTATTTAACTCAATGTTTAATTTGCTCACTTTTAATTTCTAAACATGATCTCATGATCTGGGTGAAAGAACACCTTTATACTTACTCAAATGCAAAGAAAAGTCCGCTAGTCACTACAATGAGCACCACAGTAAAATAAAACACGCCGTTATTCCTCGCCATAATAATCCTTCCATCGCAGTAAAACTTGTTTCTGCCTGGAAAAACTTCCCAATTCCGATTTGACATGATGGGTGTGTATTGCTTTATAGTCATGGAGGTTTTCTTTCGTTTACTGCGAGTAAATTGAAGTGCAGGTTTCCCTCGGTGTGAAATCAGTCATCACCGGCACTGGTTCCTGTGTGCCGAAGTACATGAACAAATTTAACGGGTAAAATTCCACCAGAAACGACCGCTATCGCCTGTGTTCATTGCTCGGAACGAAATGTCTTCGAGCATAAGGCGCCACACCGAAGAATACATTAGAGCGCATGCTTACATGCGCCCGCGATAAAAAATTCAAAATGGCGGACGAAGATAACGCGAAACAGAAGAGTGGTGCGTCTGAAGACGTTAAACCAACTAGTGTCCTGCCAGGAGCCTTATTCTTAACTGGAGTGACTTTCGCGTCGATAGTTGGTGGCTTTGGCTATGCCATCGGACAAGCACGTCGAAGAAGTCCGGGGTCTTTTGATCAGCAAGAAGGAGTAAAATTGGCTGTCAGGGCTCTAGGCTGGGGAACTGTTCTTGCTGTCAGTGGTGTAGGAATTCTAGTATTAGGAGTGAAGACTGCTCTAGGAGTCAAGGATGTAAGAGAACGTGACATTCCTTTGTTTTACTAAAATTCCGACTGGTCACGTGACCTTGTCAATCAAAATAATCGGTGCTGGCAAGTCGTTACTTTAGCTCGTCACGCAACGCTCTCCTCCCCGGTGGGGTTGGGGTTGGAGTTTGTATTGTAAAATGAGTACATATAGCTAGATTCGCCACTCCTGCCACAGAAGGATTTTTTAGTTTGAAGCTCCTCCCCCCCCCCCTCCCCTCTGGAAATTCCAGTTTAGCTTCATATTTTGATTTAAAAATTTTGGCTTTTGATCCCCCCTCCCCCTCAGAATTTCCAATGACCTTCCTTGGGGCAGGTATGGATATTTTCTGGAACCACGCATTTTGCAAAAAAGTGTTACTGAAACTATTTCAATATTCTTGATGTTTTTCTCCTTAGGCAAAAGAATTTGGTGTGAAAATGAGGGGCATTCTTCCCACAAAGGATGGAAAATTGGTATCCTATTTTGAGTCATGGAGAATTCCAAGAAATAAGGGTGGTGAAAATAATGATGAGTGGTTATCCTCCAGTTCAAAACCAGAAACAAAGAAAATAACTACGGAAGAGTGAAGTGAACCAAAGCTGGCTTATTGGAGATGATGTTCGAAGGAATACCGGCTCATTCCAAAGAGGACCCGACAGAGTACAAGTTACATGGCCTGAAACTCTGACATGGCATTACGAGTGACATCATTATTGCCAGTTTAGATCACATTCAATATATCAATATTCTAACCTAACTCTATGTTTGGTTTTCTGTGCAGCTAAGTCTCTTTTGGGAATTGAGATTTGCAATATATTTTGTCACGTTAGCCTTAGAGCCAGGTTAGAATATTGATATATCGAATGTGGCCTATTCATGACATTCTAGTTGTCGTTGGAGACTCCCGTATAAACATCAATATTTCAACCAAAAACCAGGTCTAACTTTGACTTTGTTGAAATAATCGGCCATTGGTGTTTGGTCATTCTTCCTGTAAAAAAACAGATTTCATGTGCCATGAAATTAAAGATGGTCGCTTCACTATCAAACATTGCATCTCGCTTGACAATCTACATGGTAGAAATCGAGGTACTGTTCAGTCTCAGTCAGGCCTGGGAACAAGTGTAGTTTTTGGCAAATCTTTGTTGAAGCATGCGCAACCAAAGAGTTTCAAATTCTTATTTATCCAATCAAAACTACCGCGAGCACTCACGAGTACGCTGACAGCAATTGCACCAGCATAGCGCAGTAAGGATATGTCATGTTGCTTAGCAACTTCGGGGACGAAAACCGTGGGCTCAGTCCTGTCTCAGAGGTGGGATCTCGCCATCACAGTACTTGTTCCCCCGACTGGTCTATGGCACATTATTTCAGTTGTTTTTCTTGTTTTAATATTTCTAATTTTCTCTATCCACTAGCTCGTGAAAGATGTGCTGTTTTACAGGCAGTAGAAAAATTCCCTTTCAAATAAAACTTGTTCTGTTATGGTTTAAAGCAATATTTTTTATAAGTATAGCCCAGAACAATGATCACTGATCTCTTTTCACAAGGAGGAAACTCAACTTATCAATGACTGACAAGAATCAGAATGTGTTATACAACCTTTATTATGTTTACTGCAATCATGATACCTGCATGAAGTCTTGTTATAATTATTTGACATTATAACCCACGGTGTAAATAAATACATTATTATTTAAATAAAATTGCTAGTGAAGTTTAAAAACTATTTTGTTTAAAAAATAATGAAGACTAGTTAACAACATAATATAGCAATATTCAACCCTGTCACCCATAACATGCTAACACTATGTGTTAGCCATTTCCTAGCCGACAGCCCACTAGAGGGGGAGGTGAAGCCATAATTTAATACTTAATTCACCTTAAAATAATACCAGAGAAAATTTATCCCCCTCCCCCCCCAAAAAAGTGCTGTAATCGCCAAATTCCTGCACACCTCGTAATTTGACAAAGTGAATTGAATGATCATCTAGTAACCATTTCCTAGTGCAAAAGCGGTGACTGTCCAGTGATGTCATGCAAGTAATTGTGTAAATTTTTTTATAAATTATTGTCACATAAGGATGACAATTTATTATTAGTTGATTGACTAATTATTTTTGGTTGATTGCCAAGTCTCTTTGAGAAACCAAAATACTAACCATCGCACATCACATGCTGCCACAACAGGAGTCTGGATGCCCTTTATAGCGGCAGCACACCATGTGTAAGATAGTTATTATTCTTAGGCTACTAAATCAAGGTTGTATTATTATATACTTCATTTCAATTTAACACTGCTAAAAACTATCATTCTCTATGGGTAATTCCAATGAATTTGAGGTGAGCAACAATTCCTATTGATAAATACAATTGATGATCCCAGTGGCTGGAGTGACTATTTACAAGTGAATAGATTAGACTAGCAAAATTCCCAAGTGCTTGCAATAAATTATAACTCAAAATTATTTTCCTTTGTAAAAATTAATTAATGTTCAAGGAATTGCACATGCTCAAACTCATGATGTATGCCGCATGCAATATTGAATATAACTCATTAATGCATGTGCATGCATTATTGAGGTATAATGAACTCAATCTGACCAATCGTAGTGTGCACAATTCCTTGAACACTGTAAATGCTGATATAAAGGTAACAGTTTTGGTGAGTTGTGAAAAATATGTGTATGTATGTATGTCATTTAATTGCAAAATTCCTCATTATTTGTGACATCCTCGTGATCAAGCCCTGGTGACGTCATTGGTTGCACTTCAGCGTAATTCTTTCAGTTTACAATGCCCTCAAGCCCCAACACCTATTGTAATAGTTCATTTGAAGGGCTCCGAGCAAAAACATCCCCTTGGTTAATTGGTTCCTTCTGTTTCTTTGGGGACATTTTGCCCAGAGCCCTTCATTTTGTTCTTCTACACTCATTCACATTCACTCTTCACTTGTTTCTTGCAATTTTGCTTGTGAATACCTGTGACTGAAAAAAAGAAAAGAAAAAATTAACCATTTCATCTTGTCCCAAGCTTGAAGTATAACTTCCCGTTACTGACTGCCACACATGCTGTTCAAATTCAGAGAATGGTGTTACATCAAGACAAATTTCCCATTATATGCATCACCTATCTGCAGGGGTTGTGTGGAGGTTCTGTAAAATTCTATAGAAAAATTCATTGCCTGACGAATGAATTCCACATTAAAATTTTGTTCTACAAGTGAAACTTAACATGGAAATTTCTCAAGTCTGGAAATAATGTTTCTCTAATTAATTGCACAACTTGTTCTTGGCATACCGGTATGTGCTACAAAGCCATTTCAAGGTCAAGTTCAAGTAAAAATTCAGAAAATCAGGACGCCGTAGAATTGTAACTCCTGGGTTGTCTACCATGTCTACTAGATATAACTAAAAACACATACTGTGCTATTCTACAAAGCTGATTTATTCCTGTGATTCCAAGACCAATGTTGACACTAAACAGCAGCCAGTTTTTAGGGATGATCACCAGTGAGTATCGCGCCCATATCATTCCTGTAACAACAAAATCATTAACAAAATTGAATGTGTGTGTGTATTGTGTTGCATGCAAATATAGTGTTCTTATGGAGGCAGCGCATAATTGCTTAATGCAGGCAGTGCTTAGGAGTCAGACAGTGGCCGAGTGGTTCAGGGTACTGATCTGATCTCTATCTTCTAATCCAGAGTTCCTGGGTTCAATATTGGATTTGTTCTCAGTAGTCTCAAGTTTAACTCCTCGGCCACGCCATGTAAATACCCAACTGGTTAGCCTCATGCTAGTTTATTTGACATATTTGTTTTTACTGTACGTTAGGGGATGACCAGCCCTCTGCTAGTGGTTGTGCTAACTGGCCTTCCAGTATAAATAAAGCTACTGTATTTCCATGTGGCTGGGACCAATCAAAATGTATGATGGCAGTTGATAGCGCATGGCCAATCCAAACTATTGTAGATCATACGAATACCTGATAATTATCATCTGAACTCACCTGTAGCTGCCAGGGCAGTGGACTGGGATGGACTGAGTTTATCAGCTGGTCTTGCAAGATCAGCAATTCCAGCAAATACAAGACCCTTTAACAAAACAGTTAAAAACCATTAATTGGCACATAAATCAATATTAACCATCCAAGCCCCACAGTGAACATACAAATTCTCCTTACTGGTCTCTGTATTTCATATAGTACTAGTTGAGATACTGTACGTTGTTTAAAAATCAAGACAATCTTTGGTGATCACTTCCTTAATTCTCGTGACCTTTTCGTCATAATTATCCACATTTTGCATTGATATTTGCGAGGAGAAATTTGCTCCTGATCAACACCAGTGGCAGATCCAGACCTGTTTATAAGGTGGGGACCCGAAAAAAAAAAATTTTCGGCCATTCAGGCCTTACATATACTTGCCCATAAAGGAGGGGGGAAGGGGGGGGCCTCCCCTAGATCCGCCACTGAACACTGACATCACACAGACATGCAATTCTTACCCATTTGAAGGCTGGAGCCCAGAAAAAGATGGTTTGTGGCCCTGAAAAGGAATTGGACATTACTTTTATACATAGCTGAGAAAAAGAAAATTATTTCAAGTAATTAGTGGCCATCAAAATGTCACAAGATGAGTACCAGTACAGTCCCCCCAAGCTCCACATGCACAAGGGGGGTGGGGTAAAGGGAATTTTTATGAGCCGTGATTGACATATTTTTGGCATGAAATGCAAAATAAATGTTTGTTTTTGTATCTGTTGAACATGATCTGTGTATGGGGGGGGGGGGGGGGGGGGTAGAGTGCTCAATACCAAGGTAGAGCTAAATAGTGAGAAACAGTAAACCTGAGTTACTTCATAGAATTTTGATTCACTACAAATCTGTTTTGTATATGGCAAGCGGAGCTTGTCACACTCTTCGGGTGAATGTTGCAACTTATGCTAATACTTGGGGAACGTATACTGATAGAGTGATCGAGGTGTCATGGATGACACCACTGGTCCATTGTTCACCTGGTCCAATGTCCACCACTGGTCCATTGTCCACCTGTACATATATGTAGAAACCTTGTGTCTAAAGCTAAGGGCACAGTTCTCAATGTGTACATGTATGTAATAAAGTATTGAGTAAATTTTGATGTTTATTTAGAAACATCCACACATTCCAGGCCATAAAGTATGCCAAGAAATTAAACAATCGGGATTTTTACGTGGTTTACAAATTACGAAAGAGAATGAGATATTGCATTGGTGAAAATTGATTGCGGTACAGCCATTGCCAACACAATCAAATCCAGTAAAAAAAAAAATTGACAGTAATAAGCTTATGCCATCATTGAAACCCTCAAGTTTCACCACTTTTGGCAAACGGAAAACTAGGCGATGTGAAAATATGCAGTGATGACGTACATTTCGAAATCTCCGGATCAACACATTCAAACTAAATACATAAGGTTTTTAGTAATGTAAATACTCACCAGCTGGAGATTTCCAAAACGGAACAACTTTACGAGGCAACGACGCTTCGATCTGCCCGAGAAAACGCACCCAAACTACTTTAACTGCACTCATTTTACGTACAGTCAGTTGCCCTATTTCCGGACACTTTTTGCAAATACCGTTATATCTTACCTCAAAACAGCAATAACGAGCTGAAATTTTTCCAGTATGTAGCGTCAACTGTTTGCAAGTAGGCCTTGACGTTTCATCGCCTGAACCTTCTTGGTTTCGTCGCAATATTGAAAAGAATTGGTCAAATTGGGTGCCCTAAATCCGGACAAGTTGCCCTAATTCCGGACGATCGTAAGGTGATGTTTTCGTCGTTTTTTTGGCGATATTCTTCACTTTCGTGATGAAATTTATCTCATAAATGATAAACCAAGGAATATTCATGTTAAATATCATATTTTCTCCGAAATTAAAAGCGTTTCCGCACAGTTTTTACGGTCGACAAAAGTAAGACTAAACGAACGTATTTGGCGAAGAGGAGGAGGACTGGTGACTAGTTCAACTTTCGCTAATTCTCGCTTCTTGAGACTTTTGCCTGTAAATTCGTGAAAATTATGTTTGACTGGTCTCTTTCAAGGCAGGTAAGTTCGAAAATAAGGTAGTGATGAAAATAAGATGGAATTTTGGAATGTCCGCCACAAAATTGGCGATAAAATGAAAGTATTATTCGCTATCACGTCGGCGTCCGGATTTAGGCACACCTCGCTAAAATGTAACGGAATTTCTCAAATAGTCTCGCTCTAAAATTTAAAATCGCAAATAAATAATACTTATACTAGAAGAATCCCACGCTTTTCGACGTAACTTTGTCCAAAAATTAAAAGTTTCTGTCGCGTATTTTGCGAGAACGAATTTAAAAATGTAAAACGATATAATTCAAGTCGCTGCAAATATGCAAATTATGGACGATTGAAGTTTCCCTACCTTGAAATGATGTTGAATTTTCCTGATTTAACTTGAGCTAGGAGGACTAAAACAGGAGTTAGTGAAAGCGGAATAATCGGTCATTCTTTAGAAAGTATTTTTGTATTTCATTCGTAGGCTACCGAAAATAACGAAACTCTTAATCGAAGTGTCCGGAAATAGGGGCGTCCGGTGAATAGGGCAACAGACTGTACCGTGCAATCGCGAAACAAGAACGATTAGGTAAGAAGGATTTTCAGGCCGGAAGACTGGGAACGAGTGACATTCTAACGTGACAGTTGATTGGTTGATATTGACAGAAACAACCAATTGGAATTGTTGTAAGAAAACACCCAATGAATGGACATATTGAATTTCACAGCGAAGCGGGAAGATTAGAAGCGGGAATGGTTGCAGTTTGTTTGTTATGGAAATGTAAATTCGCAGCGATCTCCGATTTTCGCTTGAAATGTGAGAAAGAACAAAACAGCTATGAGACTCTACATCCGTAATAAAGTCAAATACGATCCCTCGAACGCTGGCAAGCCGTTGGTATTTGTGGAATTCCCAGATCCTCGCGTGTTTTCTGTTGGCCAAGTGAAAGAGGTAAGAGATTTTATAATAAGCTTATAAGCTTAATACAGCTGTTGTTTCCATCAAAAACAGCTGAATTGTAAATCTGAACAGACTCGTTTTCGACCAAGTTAAGGTCGTTTATACGTTTATATCATAAACTGAACTTGCGAGTCTGCGTGCAGTCCGTCCGCGCAAAGCAAAATATGCATTAGCCTGCGAACTAGCCAGCTCCTTTGCAGACGTTTTTTGTGTCTGTCCCATTCTCCCTAGAATGGGACAGACACAAAAAACGTCTGCAAAGGAGGCTACCTGCGAACAGGCTCTCTTCAAAGTCAGCACAAGAGAGCTTGTTGTCAGGGTAGACTCCTACAGGGTGACTTGCATTATAGTCTTGCTCTACCTTTCCTTGCATAGTTTTCACCCATCTTTACCCCTCCTCTTTCTAATGCATTATTCAATTCCTACTGTAACCATCCCCCTGGGCACATCCCCGGGGATTTGCAATTTTTTTCTTCACTTGGCATCCTATTCCCACCCCTGTGCACAAAGAAAGAAAAGCAATTCCCCACCCCTGGGTCACTTGACATGCAATGAAAATGAACTACTCCGTTTCACAAGAAGACGGAAATATTTATAGACGCTTCTGAAGTGGAATGAATAAGCAAACTCGTTTTGGGTGTGCAGATAATTTTTTTCAGAAATGAGTTTTGTGGATCAATTCTTTTTTTCTTCTAACATTGTTGTTGGTGGGGGGGGGGGGGGGGGAGAGTGGTACAGTGCAATCTTGAACTAACATATAACATACTAACATGTAAGTCCTGATGTAACGACCCTTCTGATTTCTCAGCCTTTTCCTTTCGCTACTTTTGGAGGATCACTACTTTCGGCTAGCTAAAGCGTGTACTGACTGTATATGCCCAATTCTTCATATCAGTGCACATGCTGCATTTATAGCAGAACGTTAAAGGAGCTATGTCACGATAATTTAAGTCATTTTTGCGAAGTGCAAAATCACCTTCAAATCAAAGAAAGCCTCAGAATAACAGTTTAATAAGGTAGAAAAACACCAAAGAGATAATAATAAGCCAAACAGGAACAAGGATGGTGGAGGATGGAGAAGATTAAGACGGATTGTGAATGGTGAACTTGAAAAAAGTTGCCATTTTTTCAAGATGCGCCATCCGTGACGTAGCCCCTTTAAGCAAAATAAAGCTCATAAGATCCTACATGTACATGCATGCCAAAAGATTAAGCACTCTCCCTGATTTTATTTTTATTGTCAGGAATTCAAAAAGAAAGCCAGAGCAGCCAAAATAGACTCTTTATATTTCCATCAGGATGATGGTTCCTATGAGGTTTTAGCTGATGATAGGTAAGATTTGACTTGTTTAGGGCATGCTTCAATGAGTAGTCAGTGTCACACACTACCCCTCAGAGCGATTACACCACTGGCTCCTGAAACAACAGACAGGTTGCAACAATGTCCCTAGCCATAAAAAAAAACAATATCTAGGTTGCTAGTATTTTTATCATGGACAAATGGAAATAAAAGTTCCCGAGAGTCAGTGAGTGTCTTACTGAGTAATCAGGGAAGTTATTGTTCGTAATAGTAATAATATTACAAGTTTTAACCAGGAGCCTCCGCTCACCAGATAGTTTTCAGGGATTTCCTGAAATAAATTAATCATTACATGTATATATCTTGCTCTTATTGATTGTTATCATTTTCAACTGAAAGAAAATAAGCGGCAAACTCAGGTGAAGTAGACAGTGAATTTTTCTGGCCAGCAAGATTAAAAACCTTTGGTAGGCATTGAAAAGTCATTTTTGTTGAGCTTCTGAGCGATTACAGCAAGGTGCCAAAGTGTGACCACTTTTAATATTATTTCACATTCTTTCATGCACAAAAACTATCCAATCAGAAGCCGAAGATAGCTATCCTTGGCTTCTGATTGGATAGTATTCGCACACAAAACAATGTGAATTAACTAAAAGTGGTCACAGTTTTGGCCCCTTGCTGTAATGATTATTATTAAGCCCGGTTCAAACACCATTCTACTCATGCAGAATCTAAAATAGAGGAACATTCATGCAAACGATTGAGTGAATTTGGGAGAAACAGGTTTTTCAAACTCACTAATTATCATAATTTTGATGATAATGCTGTTATTGTGTGGAATTGTATTCTTATAACAGGACTGTGGGTTTCTACAATATACAAAACAATGCTGTTTTGGAAACAACAAGCAACCCTTTATGGGCGGTTGCCATCTACTACAGACTGAGAGAGGTGGAAAGAGATGCTGCCAATCATGCAGATGATCCGAGGGCTGGGAGAGGATTAGAACAATCATCCATCCAGAAGTACATGGCTTTGGGTATCCTCTTTAATGGAGGAAATAAGTGAGTCAATCAAATCTCTACTTACCTGCCATGAGGGGATGCCTCACATAATGAGACACCTTCCATAAGGGTGCACCTCCCAATGGAATCTCTCCCACAAGGAGACATCCAGGCCATTGTTGATGCACAGATATTTTTCCCATCAGAATTAGACAACCTAATGTTGTGACTTTTTTCTTGTGTTCCTTCCTTCCGTAGTCCTGAACGGCAACAGCCTCCATACTTTGAAGAGCTGGATCAGTTATTTGAACATCTTCAAACAGCAGGCAAAAAGCCAGTTCACATGTCCCAAAAAACCTTGGACACCCTACAGCAACTGAAAGATGAATTTGAACAGAATGATGTGCATGAAAGAGATTCCATTGGTCGCTTTGTCCATAGACAGGCTGTGAAATTAGGACTCATTTCAAGTAAGGGACTAGATTGAGTCACCAATTGTACTACGTTGAGTTTTATGCTGTTTTCATGACTTACGGAAATTTTCCGTTCATCATTCCAATAATTTAGTGGACATGTCTCAAAGACAGTAGCTCTCTTGTGGTACATGTAGCTCCTACTTTCGAGATTGAATGGTATTGAATCCGACTAAGTGTTGAAGGTAGACTTTTGGCAATAACGTCTGAGCTGGGATATGCATTGAAATTGTTGAGCGCAATGTAGCAGAAGTATAATGTAGAACACGACGATGACCATTGCAACCAAAATCTACCCAGACAATAATTGAAGATGGAAATTATACCATTGGCTATAACTGGTTAGAATAATTATTTTCATTGATAGAAGAATCAAATGGAGATACATGTAATGAAGACCAGCATAAATGGAGGTAACACTGATGGAGATGGAGCAGTACATAGGTAAGCACAACCTCTTAAAACCCACAAAAACCAACAATTCTAAATTTGATTGACTTATTTTTAAAATATTATTATGAGAGTGAAAAGTGTTTTTATCTTAAGTTTATCTCTATTTAATTTATTAATTAATTTTCAGACCCCAAGGTGCAAACAACAGAGGTGGCAGAGGAAGAGGTAACAACAGGGGTAGGAGAGCCAATGGAAATGGCAGAGGGGGTAGGAGAGCACCTCAGAAACAAAGGATGTGCGAGGACTGCGAGGAGAATGCAGCTACTCAGTTCTGTGCCGATTGCCTTCCACCATTGGTTCTTTGTGATGACTGTGCAGTTGTGCTCCACAGGGGGGCAACAAGAAGAAATCACCTGTTGAAAGGTGAGGCTCCTTTGACATTGATTTATTCCATGCTATGAAGAATACAGCCAATCAGAAGGTTGCAAAGCTGTTGCAAAGTTGTTTGTGGCCTCGTTTAACAGAGGAGTTAACCATTTTAATGATCACACCATGGTTTTCAGTTGAAAAGTGTCCAGTCTCTAGACAGGTTTTTCCTCCACTGGGTTCAGTTTTGCATCCAGTTGACAAAGAAAGCAATAAACATATTTGCTCTGATTGATTAGAGTCATACTGCACGATTCTCATGAACTCATGATCACCTGACATAACTGTGTTCTTTTCTTGTTTCATCAGATGTCCTAGATGCACCTGCCCCAGTAAAGGACAAGGGCTACACCCCTAAAGTGAGTATTATCTGAATATGACACAATGTGTGCAGCACCAACAGGCAAAGGTAACATCGGAGTCTGGTGCACTGGGGAGCCCACACAACTGCCACCTATATCTCCTGTACAATTGAGTGTTCTTCCCAGGTTTTTAGCACCAAGAAGGCCATCTGGCCTAATTCACTGAAAAATGCTACTGCCAGGCTTCAAACGTTTGACACATTCATGAGGCAGAAACTATATATAGTACCAGGCAAAACATAAATGCATTTCAGCACTTTGTCAAATTGAAATGCTCTGGACTACATCTTCAGAACATCTGATACCACATAAAAACCACATGAAGGTTTTTAAACCAGGAAGTATTCATGTTTTTAAAAGTATTAATTTGATCAAATTAATTATTTAAAAACTGGTGAGAATCATCACATTTCCACAATGTTTGGAGTTTTACATTAAGAATCAATAACTCTCTGAGTGCTTCTGCAAGGATGTACCAACAGTGACACTCATTTCTCAGGCTGGTTCACCATTGCACGTGACATATTTATCAAGAACATTAATATGGCATGATTAGTCCTTTCAGCCACTTTCATGGGTAGAGAGACAAAAGGTGTGCTGGCTGTTGGAAAATAGAGAGGCTTTAAAAATGATGGATGCCTACCTTTGTCTTACGAAGTTGCTGAATATACAACTACATGTAATGTTATTATGATGTGGCCAATCATCATTGTGTAAAATTTACAAACTTTTCTTGCAGGCATACAGGTCGCCATTTGCCATGTTGGTGGCATTTCACAGGTATGTGATTCAAAGTTATTTGAATGTTAATTAAAGGGCACAAATGTATACCTCCAGTATCAGACAATATAGGGCATAGACCATTAATTAAAGTTGTAATCTGCCTTGATACTTACAGGGCTTTTAATGAAGTTCCCCGCAAAATGAGTTTAACTGCAGATGAGCTGAAATCCAGAGCACAACCTCTAACAAACACAGATTTGGAAATCAAACAAGGTGAGTTAATGGTCTTGCTTTAATTGAATTATAGGTCATTTACATTTAAGTTACTGGATGATTGTACCATTACAGTGTTACTACAGTGTTGTGACCTGTAAGCTGACCGTCACCCTTGGGAAGAGAATGCCTTCCAGCTGACAAGTGTCTTTTCTCATTTACAGGGAGATGGGGAGGCTTTGATTCAATGGAAACTGCCTTGATGAAGAATGAACTTGTACAGAAGGAAGCTGAAACACCTAAGTAAATGAACACATCTTTGTACCAACATTCAACCCATTCTTATTTCAATTTTTCATGATCACAGATCATATGTTCAATGTAATGACTGTAGTTTTAAGAAACGGTTAGGTGTTACAGGGCCAGACAGGTTGACATGTCGGATGAGGCAGAAAAAAGCATGCCAAGTGTCTGGCACGACATGCATTTAATGTGTGCATTTCACAACTTCTAACCAAATCAAACTCTAAAATTGGTTAATGGTAGTATGATAACATACGTATTGCCTGGGATAGGTCAGGCCAGAGGGTCATGGCATGCAGACCTTGCATGATACATTCAGTCAATAAGTGTATATTATTGAGAAGGATTGAATTCCCTTTTGTTTCTTTCCTTACGAAAAAGAGGGTTTAAAGTCACTGTGCTGTAAGTTATAACACTGTAGTGGGCTGGCTTTGATCTTTGAAAACAATGGAGTTGCACTCTTCCATTATCCAACCCTCATACCATTAACTATGTACTCTAAATATCTTAACACTTTCAAATAAATCAAATGGACAACAGGTACTCCCTCGTGGAAAAAGGCCAGCCCTTAGCTGCAAGGTGCTCAGAATTTGATTATGCTGTTCAGAATCTCACTCAAGCGGCTTCAGTTCCAACTATACCGGTCATGGCGGCAAGGTTTGTGTTGTATGGTAATAATGACAAGTTTGGCTGTAGCGTACTATTTTTTTACGAGTATTCGATTGCTGATTGTTAAATGGGTTTGAGGTGTTTAGTGCTATGTTGGGGCATTGGACATTCATTGAAAATGTCACAATGTTATCTTTGACACCAAGTGCATTAAGCAGCTATTTGACACTTAAAACCTTATCAGCTCTTAACCCAACTAATTATCCTTGTCCCACATTTCACATAGGCTATGAGAAGAGACTAGAGTTTCATGCCATGGTCCCTACCTTTGAAGACAAATTAATATGAACATGATCTCTTGCAGGCCAGTGTACCAAAATCGTCAGGTATGCTTGTTAGTAGACAGCGAAGAGCCATTGAGGGAGAGGTTTGTTAGAGTGGCACTACAGCGAGGACTGTCAGCAAAGACAAGGAAGCTCCCTGTGGGGGATTTCCTGTGGGTGCTACTTCCCCCTGGAGTGAATCCTGGCACGGTCAGAGATATGCCAGAACAGGAACTGGTAGCTAGTTTTGAAATGTTTTGTTTTAATCTCTCGATGTTCTTATTGATTGCCATACATTTCTTCTGATATTAGGTCTATGAATATAATAATAATATGGTAGTACAGTTGAACCCCGCTATCTCAAACTCCCAAGGGAAACGAAAAACAGTTTGAGATAGTGGGGTGTTCGAAATAACCGAGTTCGAGATAGTGAGGTTCAACTGTCATGTATGTCTGCTTGAATATATATTGATAATGTAATGGGGAATTAGATGCTGGTCATTGTTGGTGAGAGAGAGGTTTAATAGTGTGTTTGGATTCCTCGAGCAGTCCGAGGGTCACTGTCTTGTGTTCTTGGACTACATGCTTTACTTTCACTTTGCCTCTCTCCACCCAGGAGTACAAATGTGTACTGGTGAATTGTCAGGGCAAGCTGATAGAAATGCCAGGGGGTTCCTGCAATGGACTAACATCCCATCCAGGGGAGCTACAACCGTGGTCAAAACTGTTGAGACACTTCACAAAATTTCAACCAATTTGAGTACTACAGCCTATTTGTTCAAGCCCCCTCCCCCATTTCAATGTTGTCACATTGTGAAAACGATGTTAAAACGAAGCAAGATGAATTGGCAGCCCCATGAAACAACATTGAGCAGGGGGGAGGGGGACAAAAATATTTCTCCCCGCTTGTTGGTTAAGTAACTTGTGAAAAGTGTGTGATATTCATTTGTCTCAACTAGATTTGACCATGATTGTAGTAGTGGTACAGTTGCTTCATTCTATAGAAACTGGACTTAAGGGCCAGCCTGATAAGCCACTTGGCTTGTAGACATAACTTTAAACGTTTTTGTCCTCCATGACAGATTTTATGTGATGATACTCAACGTTTTTCAGGTTCTTCCTATGACTGTGGAGAGAAAAACATGGGATGACTTGTGGTCCAGTCTCAAGTCTACAAGATTTGTGAACCAAGTCCATAGAATGAAGGTGAAGGAACAGAAAAGCTGTGATGTTTATTACATTTAAGCAACTGTCCTGATTAATCTTCGCTTCAGCTACAAATTAAAAAAGTGCCCTTCCCTTACAGCAAGTAGCTAAGAATTTGTTATCATAAGCTTCACAGCTAACAGTATTTTTATTGTTATATTATGTAAGTGTAACCTTGGATTGTTTCTTTCAGAATTGTGGTTTAGAGAATCTTTTCTATCTGGTGGAGGGTAGTCCTAAAGATCTAAAAGGAAAGCCAGGTCCTGAGGTTGCAAGTTACCTGCAGGTACACAGTGATGATAAAACATCTTAACATAATGTGGCATGCATAACTACAGTGAACTTTCTCTCTAAGTAGGACACCCTCAGAACCAGCTCCAGCTGTCTGCCTTAGAGAGATGTCCGCTTTAAGGAGTTTAGTTACAGACAAACAAATGAATTTGGCTGGGACCAGACAGCCATCCATACCCGTGTTAGAGAGTTGTCCACCTTGCAGTGGTGTCCGCTTTGAGAAACTTGACTGTAATATGAAGTTCAAGGGGGTCAATTATATTCATTCAGAGCAATGGTATCAGTAAAATTCTAATTTATGTTAGGCTTGATGTCTGATGATACAGGTATTGATGTACAACAGGCACAATGTGGCATATGATATCTTCGGCAGCAGGGTGTGACAAATATTATGAAACAAACCTTGTGCCTGGAGAAGTATTGAATGTACTTGCTCAACAATTTGAACTGGTTGTCGAATAACATACTGAGTGGACTCTCTCAACTGGAGTTTCTTAGAGTCACTTAACGTTAACAATCATACAGGTAACTTGTCAGGATTGTAATACAATTATGCACTGTTATTAATAATGTTAAGCATTGATTTCCTTTTATTATGACTTCAGGACAAACTTGATAGTCTGCTTTTAGAGGACCAGTTTCTTGTGAACCGCACTGGCTCTTGGCTAAAAACTGTGGAATGGCTGTGCCATTTAACCAACATGGCAATTGAGTCCTTGCAGTCAGGTATGCTTTATTAGAAAATAGTTCCTTACAGTTGGTGGAATGGAAGCTGTCAATGGTGATTTTTGCCCGCTGTGGGCTAAATTCCTCTCTCTACCAACAGTGGATACTAGAAAATTGTTGGGTGACCTGGAAAAATGCTGAGATGGACTGGCATCCCATCCAGAGGAAGTATAGGATGTATAGGACCCAGCGGTTCCCAAAAACGTTATTTGATAGGAAGGAAAGTTTGTTATGTTGACCATTTGCTCATTATTTATAACGTAGATGCAAAGGTGTCAAATTGTGTCAGAATACTAAACCTAGTCACACACTGTGTGCAGAGGGTATTGAAGGGGTTTCTTTAATTGCTTTAATTAGCTTCTGGAAGTCTACACAAAATCGAAACCTTGAAGCCTTTTAGTTTCTGGAAGTCTACATAGAAACAAAGCATATACTCTGATTTGAACCAGGAGGAGTTTAAGTTTGTCAATGGCAATGGCAATGGCAATTCATCCACCGACCATGTGTGCAGTACTAAGAATGGTAAATGCTTGAGCAGTCAGACATCTTTATGATTTTCTCACCATGGTTGGAAAAAAAGAAGATTGCATCCATTTTCATAATCAAGCTTCGTTACAAGTGAAATAAGACAATCATAATCAGCCAAGTCTTGTTTAAAGGTTTTTAATGACAGGTTCGTCTTTTGCAGAAGGAAGTCCTAATTTAATGACATACAGTGAATTTTCAAGGGGAGGTAAATTACAAAGGAACCTAGCCAGTATTGGTACAACAGCTGCTGTTCCAGGTATGTTTAAAATGTTAAAGTTATTTGGGTTTATTTGAAAGTTGGTAAAGCAAAGTTTAAAGAAATGTTAGGAAAATGAAATTTAGATCTTGCACTTTGGACAAGCTGACAGTAAGATACACTAGTACAGTGGGTACTTTCTAAAGTATGTCCTATGGGCTAGTGAATGCATAATGGAGCAGCTCAGAAGGAAAAGCCAAATAATAATCATTACTTGGGAATGGGGACAATGACAAAAGTCATCTTAGAAGAATGTTCGTATTTTTAAGGGAATAAAGACAAACCAGCATACAAACAGAGAAAAAACATACTTGTTGCCACATGTAGGGAAAACATGTTTTTAATTTGAAGATTTCTTTTTACCTTTTCCTCCTTAGTTACTTCTACTGTTTGGTCAGCAACAGAATTTACAGATATTATACGAAGGTAATAACGTTAACTTGTTTTAGTTGTACTTCATCATCATGCTTGAAGGTAGATTTGTTAATGATAATCTATTGGCAATGTTAGGTGAGCGTAATTATTGTAATGTAGATTCAAGCACAATCTGGATGATTGTGGCCATCAGATCCAGGACAAATGGTTTGTACATTAACTAATGTAAAATAATGTAATTTTAAGAGAGCATGCACACCTTAATATCTCTGTTTGGGGTTTTTTCCACTATACTTTTTGTTTAGCCATAGCCGTGGTGGAATGGAGCTCAGCAATCTACCTGTCAGTGGTGGATATGGTTTCAAAGAAGAAAGATCTTTGATTGTGATCCAAGGCCTTACTCTTTATAATAAGGTTAGTTGTCTTAATCACGTCCTAGTGTATAGGTTCAAGTTCAACAGCTTTTGGTGATAGACAACAGGAAACAAACCTTTTTTAAAGCATTTGGTACCGTGGGCAGGTATTAACTTTTAAAATATCTTTATGCAAATTTCTTGTCAATCCATGTAGGGAGATGTTAGATAAGTTTATGCTACAATTTTGGACAAAACTGTTGAGACACTGAACTTATTGGAGTCCATTTGTGCTTGTACGCTTGTTTTGGGATAATTTTATCTCCCCATCTCCTCTAATCAATGTCATGTGAGCCGAATGTGAACGCTACAATATTTTAAGCCATTTAAGACAACATTGAATAAGGGGAGGGGGTAAAATATTATTTTGTGTGTGTATATTAGGTTCCCGACGTGTACAAAGTTTGCAAGCTAGGTTTGTCTCAACAGGTTTTGTCCAAAATTGTATGTAGCAACTGCAAGGCATGATTGTATTTCCATTGTTTTGACACTTTCAGCAATGTCACAAGTTACTGGACAAAGCTCTTGCTAACCTCTTGGAGAACACACATCAAACTGCAGAAGGTAACGCAATTCTGAGAGTACTCTTTTCCAATGCTTATGTTTGCCAATTGCTATATGATATATGAGTGTGTTGCAAATGAAGTGTGTGGATGGCATAAAGGTCAACATGTTAATCACAATGCAAAGTGTTTCTTGTTTATTACGTGTGATCTAAAGTTTATTGCTAATAACTTTTGCAATCTTCACCACCAGCTTGTGTTCAAAGACATCTTCAAGGTGTCACAGACCAGCTGATTCATGAGGACGTTCCACAGTGGTACATTCTCTGGCTACAGGTCAGTGTCCTATGAACAAAGATAGACAGACTGGCTGGCTGCTGAATGATTGATTAATAGGCATAGGTAGTCTGGTAGGGAGGCTGGTAGGTGGGTTTGTTTGTGGGTGGTCATGCCATCTGGGCTCAGTGACATCTGGGCTCTAATTCATGTAGCCAACAATTCTGCTTAACATTCCATGTAGGTTTTTAAAGGAGTGCTGGTGCGTAGAACAGATACTGAAGAAGAGTCAGCAGAAATTCTGGGCAAATTTTATCAAATGTCAACAGGTAAGATTCACTAGACGGGTGTTTGTTTGCCATGTCCATGGCTTGATGTTTCTGCGTATGTGTTCCTGCTGAGTTCACCTTCCTGCTTGGTCAATGCATGATCATTCTCAGTAATGATGGACTAAAGGCGCTGTTACACTAGGCAATGTTTTGTGCAATTTTGTTGCACCATTGCGAGACAAGTTGCATGAAATGTTTCTTAGTGTAACACCCCTAGGCAACACAAACAAAATTTGCTGCAGTGTTGCCACAATTGTTGCGCAACTTAGAACTTGATTCTACTTCATGCAACGAAAGAGACGTGTTCATTTTAGGGTGTTACACTGGGCAATTTTTGGTGCAACTTGAGTCGCAAGTTGCAGGAAAAATAGCCTGGTGTAACAGCGCCTTAAGGTATCAGCCACCCTTCAAAATTGCCATTTTGTGAAATTTTCAATTTTTGAAATTCTGTTAGATCTCGCAAATAGCTTTAATTTCCAAAAAATTCTACCTCAAAATGTTATTTCTGTGGAAAGTTATTGAACATGAAAGATTTCCTTCATTATTTTTCTGTAATTAGCTGTTGACATTTCAGTCATATCTTCAATTATCCAATAATTGTCTGCGCTGCGTGGCCGATTTCATAGCGAGCGACAAAGGTTTCTCCTACCACTTCCAGAGTCAAAGCAAAGTGACTTCCATCAAATCCATTAAAAGCAAAAATGAAGTCGCCCTGTACAAATACTACCTAAAGTTAATTTTAGGTTGAATTGATTCTGCGACACAAAACAGCGTACAAGTCGCTAGCGTGCGACCCGCGTGCATTTGTTTACTCCAATATTCGCATACTGTGCCTGTGAAAATAACTGTGGAAGATAGAATAACTTCTTACCCAGCTAATCTAATTTCTTACAGCACAGTCGTTTTGTGATCTCGTCGGTTTCATCTGATTTGAGGCGCCGTTCTGTTCGCTATCGCCTGGCTATCGTGAGTGTTTACACGAACGTTTGTTCCTGTTGCATGTTACCTGTCAAAGTCCTATTGTTGGAGAAAGTTGATCCCTCTATGGTATCGATCAGAATAGACGTTTAGGTGTCATAATCTCATTCCAGGTAAGATGCCGAAAAAAATGTATTTTCCTTTTTATCTCGGAAGGAAAATTTTGCCGAGCAACGCGTGCGTTTTGAACTCCAAGTCGGCAGCCATTCAACCAATTTGGCTGAAATTTGGCCAGAATGATGACATACATCGCTTCTACAAAACTGTGTCTGCGAATTTTAATACTCCTTTTAATTTTAAAGCTAGAGCTTTTTTTCCACAGGGAGTGCTAACTAATTGTCACTCCCAACTTCATTTGCCAATAAAAGAAAAACAAACGCACTTGTCAAAAATCTGAGACACAATTTTTTAGCCGAACGTGTTGAGAAGCGAATGCGGTGTTAATCGTTTTCTTCTGTTTATTTCCGGAGGGGGTGGAACATGATTTATAAAGACATGTACTTTTACACATAGCTTCCCATTTTCGAAACACATTTAAGTTTATCGTTTTTTTTAGTAAAAAGCCATAATCTGGAATTATTAAACTTTCAAAAAATATATGGTTTATAGGGTTTTTTATAAAAACAACTAACGCTACAGCGATCCGCGCGTGGACGGTCCTGAAGGGTGGCTGATACCTTAAGTTGATGTTAAATTTTGAAATGTAAATAATGTTTCATTGAGCCTACCTGTTAGTTTTTAACGTAGTGGACAAAAGAAATAATGAAGAAGTAGAGGAGTCTCTACTCTGGTATCCATAGTGATAATAATTTTGCATCATAGTCTTGACTATAATCCAACTCCTTTCAAGAAAAATAAGTAAGAGAATGTAGACTATGATTAACAATAAGTGAAATCAATGTATTATTATTGTTTTGTAGGTGGTGTAGATGCTCTTCCACGTAATGAAGAAATTGATCATATTAGCACGCAAGAGGAGGAAAGGTACTTCATTCTATATTCAGTGGAACAAATGCCATTGCTGGCAAATTTTCATACAAGCACTTCAATAAACATATATGCTTGTGCTTCTTTATGATGAATATTTCACTCCAGCGTGGTAACATCAGGATATGCATACAACCGAGTCAACAAAACAAAACATAAAAAACAAATTGTAAGGCCAACATTTAGAAACATTTGAGTTTATCATATTGCAAGAGATGTGTTACCAAGGCCTGTTGCGCACTCCAAAATTGAAAAGGTGCTTCATACTAATTGTTTTGACGAGAACTGCTGCTGCTATTTGACAAAATGCTGAGAGGCAACCAGCAGATAGACTAGCATCACATCTAGGGGGAGTAGCAATACGTCCTTCCACTTTGTCCAAAGACAATGTTTTTTTACGTTTTTTGCCTCATTGGAGGACTGTTAATTAACTAATTATCATTATTTCCTGGCAACTTTAGTTTGCTTCTGTGTTCATTGTTAGGCTGCCTGAGGGTGACCTTATATTTGCTAGTGATTCTCAAGAGGAAGATTCAATGCTCCGTCAGGTTTGATATGATAATTTGAAATTTAATTCATGCATAATTGATCATTATTACACGACATAGCATTTAAAACGAGTACAAGTATGAGACCGTATTACACTTGTCTTAGCCCCCTGTCCGTTCCTCGCGCTATGGAAAACACTGCTGAAAGCCTATAAAAATACCCAGCCGTATTACACAACTTTCTGCTGAATGGTTGTGAATTAGTTGTTGTCTCATTTTTTCTAGGCTCTAAGAGCATCAGCGTATGAAGACAAAATGCCAGAGGTATTGTACAGTCTTGTAGCTTGATATCTTACTGTTCATTGTGTAACATAATTTAACAAGCTGTGAGAATGAATAATTTCTTTGTTTCATTTGTAGTTCTTTTCACAAGATTATTGTGTTTCTTCCTGTAGGACGTCTTCTTTATATTTTGTTATTTAAGAACAAGGTTAATTCCAAATTCTGAGTTTTCAGTGAGAGCTGGTAGCCAGCCAAAATTGTCAGCTAATTCCACGAGATGACTGCATACTTCCTTTGTGTTCTTTATTTCTTTGTCATAATTTACTTCAACATGCATTTTTTCCATCTACATACTCTGAAACATTCCCGTAATTTGTTAAAATAAAACTATCCTTTCTCTTTGAAATGTAGGATGTCTTACACCCTTCCTTGGTTAGACCTCCAAGTAGCACCACAACAAAACCATCTGAACAGTTGGTTCCCAGCAGTTCAGAGCATGGATTACTGAAATATCCCCTGGATTCCATGAATGAAAGTGAACAGCTCGAGCTAGCTATGAAACTCAGTAATGCTGAAAATGAAACACCTGGATCTCACAGCGGGCGTAGTCTAGGTTTTAATAAATCCCCTGCAAAAAGGCCTGTTACAAGTTGTGCAACAGAGCAACACACAGCTAGCTCACACACTCCTGTTAGGCCAAGGACTAAGATGGAGGTGCGTAGCCCAACACATACAGCTGTTTGTGATCACAAGACAAAAAGTGATAGTCCAAATGACGAGCTTGAGAAAGTACTTAAACAAAGTTTGGAAGAGTTTGAAAACATGAAAAAAAAACAAGACCACAGAAGGAACACATCTAACACGGATAGTGACCTGGCGAAAGCTTTAGAACTAAGCAGATTGGAATGTGGTCAGTCGAGGAATAACACCATGAGCCACAAGGTGGAACAACAAGGTGATATTGGTGGCCCATCTGACAAGGATGAAGAGCTAGATAAAGCATTGGAATTAAGTAAGTTGGAGGCTGAAACAATGAAAAAAGAACATCACTGTGTTGATATCACTGATGTACATGTCCCCTTGGAATTGAACCAAGCAGAGGTAGAACAATCAAGGGAAAAAGAGAAAATGATCCATGAACAAAGTACAACAGATACAGACCTGCAAAAAGTCCTAGAACTGAGCAGAGTGGAATATAAACAATGTGAGACAGATACTGTGATTATGTCGAATGGTGAGGGTCAAAGAGAGGCAACAATCATAGACCCTACATCCAAACATGAGGAGGACTTGGCCAAAGCCTTAGAAATAAGCAGAATGGATTGCAAACACTTAGAACGGAACATTGGCAACGATGTTTTAGGCAAGGCAACACAAAACGGTTCAATGAAGAGCGAAGTAGATGATGATGATGTAGCAAAAGTGTTGAAACTGAGCAAAACGGAATGCAGCAAACCAGAACGAAGCATTGGTTTACAACATTTGGATGAGAGGAAAGAACAAACCAGCAGTGATCTTGAAAGGGCCTTAGAGTTGAGCAGAATTGAATACACACAATCCAACAATTGCAGTTTGGATGGAAAAAACGAAGACTCAGATTCAGATATAATTATTATGGAAGAAAATGTTGGCGATGTCCCAGCAAGGAAAAGAAGTGTTCCTGCTCAAACAATGAAATGTTCCTCAACACCAATGAAAAATTCTCCTTTGATTGATGCTGATGTTGACATTGTTCCTTCCAGTGTAACGTCAGAATGGGATCCAGATCCTTTTGATGCATTGGATCATGCCACACCAGCTGGTAGCTCAAAGTATTCTGCTATCATGTTGGACTCCCAGGAACTTGATGATGAGTTCTTGGATGCACCAGTGCTTCAGTTGGACGACACTGCCAAAACTAATAGGAAACAGCTATTCTCGTCAGAAGAAGAAAACACTGTCGATGATGACTTTGCGTATGCATTAAAAGTCCAAGAAGAGCTGAACAAACCAGCTAAGGGCCCTGATAATCATCATGACTCTCCAAGTAAGAGAAATACAACTTGCCTTGAGCTTGACGACCAACTCACATGTTATCGTGAGTCACAGAAAGAAAGATATGGTACACACTCTGGAAAGGGAGACAAATCTACACGTGGATTTGATTTCAGGAGAAATGTGGCTGCAATTGCCTGTGGCAAACCAGTGCAAATTGGCATTGCAAGCCCCATTAGTAGGCCAGGTAATTCTCAGAAGAGGCCGGATTCACAAAGAGTGCTTGGCGACAAGCCATTTCCTGGTAGCAGAATTGACAGAGACAAAAATCAGGGTCCTCGCAAAGATGAAGCGTATGTCATAAGGTAAGAAAAGTTTCAGAGGTGAGTCCACACTTGACAACACCTTAAGGGTGACAATTTTACCAATAATTATAAAGCAAGACAAAGGCAAAACAAGAGACAGGAGAACACTCATGAGACACGAGAGGGTGAAAGACAAGTGGGTTGTATGTTTTACTTGACAGGATTGCATTGGAGTAAAAATTATGCCGAGTACAGCAAAAGTACAAGGCACATAAAAGCAAACAAAGTAACTAGATTTTCTTCCGGTGTCACATTTTCTTGGAAAGTAGTTTCAAGGAAGGTCCTTCAAATGCTAAAAAGGCAAACAAAATCTACACAAGATGATGTATAAGATGATTAACATAAATGAAGGGCTGGTAGTGAGAATGTCATGGTTATTATGATTACCTTTCGAGGAACAAACTGTAAGAACTTTGTCTGAATAGTTGTCTGTAAGAGACAACAATTCCCCCAGCTCTATGAAGGAATGCTCCTTATTGTTGAAGACTTATAGATGCAATCCTAGCAACCCAAGTATTTACATTATTCAGACAGATAGATATAGTGCTTTAAGTATATTATATTATTAGTATTTTGATTTAGGTTTTCAGATCAGATTCTTATAAGTTTAAATTATTTATATTGGTTGTTTGTGTTGATGTATAGGGATGATGATGCAGGGTCTAAAACAGTTGGTTCAGCATCCAGGAGCGTAATGAAAAGTGGTGAGAGATCTTTTGTCTCCCAGTCAGGAACTACATCATCTCCAAGGCCATTTTCATCTTCTGCCAGGTAGGTCAACTCTGCCCTTAACAAGAGAAGAACTAATTACGATTACCAGACTAGAAAATTACAACAGTCTCATACAATGCAATGTTTTGTACAGCTTGTCTTGCAACGTTCTTTCACACCTTGCAGCAAAGTTGCTAGTCATGTTGTTTTCAGTTATGTTCAATTACGCACTTGTCGGGCAGTCCCCTTTTACAAAACTTTAGTACAAGACTGGTTTGTGTCAAGCATTGCTTAGTTTCTTTAATGATTTTTAATATCAACTTATGTCTTACTTAAAATGATTTCAAATTGTTCCCTTCAATCTGACTAATATTGGCACATCTCTGTTTTGGTAGCAGCAGTTTTGAAAGAGTCCACAGACGTGATCCCCCTACTTTCTCAGGACCTTTTTCGGTTAGTTGAATCTCAGCTTTTTATCAATTATGTTTCAATTACATCAGATAACCATTGTGAAAATAAAATGTAGGTAGTACATGAAGTACCTAATTTGGTGCTTGTGTATAAGCGTCTAGTCTGTGGCAGACTGTGCTTAATCTTGATCAGGAAAAAGAATACTACCATGTGCCAAACTCTTTGCAAACCTGAATTTTGTGAGTGGCTATTGGCAAGTCAAGATGGGTACCACTCACCATGAGAAAGGGGCATGTATAACTTCCCATCAGCTTTTCTTTAATTTTGGGTGATGCCGTTTGGTTCATGTAATGTGCCTGGAACTTTCCAGAGCATTATGAAGTTTGGCCTTTATGCTTACCAAGTAGTGATAGATCTAGATATGTCGTATGCCTGCTTGTCATTACCTGACACAACTGACACAACTAAGGGAAGTACAGTCGAACCTCTGCTAACAGACACCTCCCGTAGGCAGACACCTCTCCTAAGCGGACACTTGGTCATGTACCCAGCTACATACAAACACTACATTTTTAACCTCCCATAAGCGGACACCTCTTAAGTCAGTGTTCTCCCTAGGTATTTAAGGCTATGCGGCCCGCCCCGCTTGAATTGCTGAAAAAAGCTTGCCGCCTGGCTTAAAAAGATCGGCCTTGCACGAACACTTCGTGCTCAACAGGGCTTGTACGTTCCAGAGATTGCTTTCTTGACAGAAAATTTCCGCTTTGAAGTAGTCTACATCAGTGCAGAATCTTTCTTTGCGTTCATTTCTCAAAGAAATGCCGTCATTTCAAGGAAATTGTATCAAAATAAGCCAGCTTGACGTACGCGACACGTTCTCGACGCCATGTTTGTTTACTCTTTGTCACGTGTTATTCCACTAGTTCCCAGTCTTCCACAACTACGTATTTTTGTATTGCCGGCTTTTTATGAATTTTTTTCCCACAAATAAAACATACCGGTATACCAGAAGGAAGGAAAGAAAGAATAAAGAAAGAAAGAAAGATTTGATCATGTACTGACTCAGAGGCAGTTCAGTTTGATGATTACCTGATTTAAAAAAAACAAAACAAAAAACAAAAAAACGAGACACTTTTTGATATCACTTTTATAGAAGAATTGTGAAAGATAATGATTGAAGCAAATAAAGACAAACTAATAATATATACATAATTATATGTTTAAAAAAAATTTTCATTGGTTTTCTCGTTGAGAATTAAGGTAAATCTACATTTTATATCTTGACTTTGAGTCTCAGGAATGCAGGAAATAGCGTTTTAGAGGGTAAAGTCAAAAAATTTTCCGGGGGAGCATGCCCCCAGACCCCCTAGGAGCTCACGCCTACGCCGCTCGTACCACAACTGTGGCGTGGGAAAATCCTGCCCCCTGGCCTTCCCAAAATCCTGGGAGAACACTGTAAGTGGACCCTTTTTCTGGTCCCAAGGGTGTCCACTTACCGGAGGTTCGACTGTATTTCAATGGCTCTACTAGGTAGGTCTCATAAAGATACAGCACAAACTGGCAACTTGTTGAAAATGAATAAAACATTTTTTGCATTCATGCACTGGTGTTTGACGTTATCAAATTTTTCCTTTTAGCCACCCTCTACTGTTGATTCACCATCTGTTACACCTTCAATATCAAGAGATACATCAGCTGCAAGTCACAGTAAAAGCAGCAGTGACAAGCCAATGGGACCCAAGTGTGGGGCTTGTGGAGAAGTAGGACACGCCAAAACGTCAAAAATGTGTCCTCATTACTACTCTGCAGAGGCTGTTCAAAGGAGAGAGGTATTGTAAACTGCATAAAGAGAAACTGTGTCATTCAGTTAAACCTGGTGCATTGTTTCAAGTGGATCAGAGAATTAAATTTTGATTAGTTTCTGGAGAAACTTAATTGTACTTTGTTGGACATTTACTGGGCCATCAACTCCTATACATGGTACATAGAAAATTATAAGGCCAAGATAATTCCTATGCAAACCCAGAGTTCTCTTAGTATTAGCAGCATTGAGTCTCAAGCGTGTATTTGTCTTAAGCTCAGATTTGATTAAAAAAGTCAAGCCTCTACCTGAGACATTTACACAAGGGTCTCAGTGTCTTTGCAGGTCTAGCATTTCACTCTTCTACTCTAAAAAGGTAGTTTCACTTACCTTAGCATCTTTGTCTTTGTTGCTAGGAACAATCACGAAAGAGGAAAGCAAAGAAGGAGGAGGACGAAAGAGACTTTAATGATAACCTGGGTGCATTGGTATGTCAAGTTTAGGCTCCAACAGTTTTGAGCATACATGTAGAAGTAAAAAGGGATTTTAACCTTGGGAGAAAAAACAATTTGAGTGTTGTTTAAGTACACACAAACTGCTGGGGGGGTAACCTGTGATGGACTAGCATCCCATCCAGGGAGAGTAGCAATACTCCAGTAGTCGCTTCATGTTACAGAGACCAGGATAAGCTGCAGCGGTTGTTGGCTACTAGGCTCATGAAGACTTTACCTAAACACACACACGGAAAAGGGTGCATTAACTGTTGTGCCATTAAGCTTTAGCAGCAGCATACCACATCACAGCATTACCGTAAACTGCCGCTTAAAAGCCCTAGGCTTATACAACTTTGTAAGGGGTTTTGGATGGGCTTATAAAATATATCCGGGGGGGGGGGGGGGGGCTTATAAGCAGAATAGAAAAAAAAAACGTTTCAAAATTAGCTACAGCAGTGTTGATCAAAATACGTTTTTCATTTACTGGTTTTTAATTAAGCTTTAAAATGTCATAATAAATCAAATTCATTTAAATATTTGGAACAAAAACTAGAGGGGGGGCTTATAATCAGATGTATTTTTTTGTTTACAGGTAGATGGGCCTATAACCGCGGGGGCTTATAAGCGGCAGTTGTTGTTTCCGTTATCTCGTTAATTTGTCTGTTTTTGAGCTGTGCATTATAGAAATCCTTTGATTCACAGTACAACAAGCATTACATAGGTTTCCGTCCTGGTCAATTTGATCACTGTGTCAATGGATGTCCATTTAGTAGTAGAAGTAGTAGTAAAACTTTATTTAAACACGGTGTCAATTCACAATACATGCTCTTCCATCGAGCCGTGTATTAAATTAATTACAATAATAAATGATTACAATAAATAACTATTTCCAGGCTGCTCAAAGATTGGTAATCGAAGAACAACTGAATCAGCTGAGACAACAATCACAAAACATGGCAAACACTCAAAAAAAGGTAGAGGATGCAATTAAACGAAGAAGAAAGAAGTAGTGAAGACAAGTGACAACGAGAAGGCTACAATAAGTCAACAAAAGGATAAAAAAAAGTTGTTATGTAAAATGTCATTTTTTCTTCCTTAATTCCGGTTACGACAGCAGGGCTGCAACTAATTTTGTTTTCTTGAAAGGACATGTGTCCGACTAAGTCACCATTTTGGTCAGACAAAACAAAAATGAGGTCGGCCATCATACAGTACTGCTTGATAAGTGAATCTGCTAATCTAACGCGTTGTCAATGCAGAGTAAACTATAGTTTGCATTTAGAACAAAATGTGTTATAACGTGTTAGCATTTGTGTTGGAAGGCAAAAAAAATTGTCCACACATTATGTCCGACCACAGTTGGAATTTCATCGGACATGGCAAATTTTGGTCGGCCATTGTCCGATGACCGACTGTTATTTGCAGCCCTGCGACAGAGTGATTCTTATTGAACGTTGATGTTGGGAATATTCCCGTAATCTTGTTTCTGTTATTGGGAATCCGTTTGTAACATTACATTTTGTTTTAATGGCCGTTTAAGGACTGAACTGTTTTTAGAAAATATAGATTTATAATAATAAAATGAAAAATTAACATACAAGAATATTTTTTTAACATGTTTACATTTTAGTTTAAATATATTTTATAGTCAAAAGTGTAAATAAATGTTTTTAGAAAAATAAATCCTGTTGATGTTCAAGTTATATTAGCAGCTTCTGTAATTGTAGCTAGCTGGTTCTCAATACATTATTTGGTTTGTAACAGTTGATCAATAAAAATGTGCAATAAAGGACTTATGTGGTATTAATTAAGTACATTTGATCAATTGAAATTCTTTAGTTTTTATAACTCTTCCCAACCTTACCACAGACACTTTTATTGGTTTTGTTAAAGTGAATTGTTCAATAATGGACTCGCCATTTCGCAAGTACATTGTATTGACATCAAGTACATTTTTGTACGATTCCTGAAAATTGCAGTTAGTTCCTGTACTCTTTATTGAGGATGGAGCTATCGCTCCTCTCTTTCCAAACTGGTCTATACTTTCAAAGTAAAAAAAAAGATGAACAATTAAAGCAAAATACTTCTCATTAAATTTAAAAGAAACATTTATTTCTGATGTTTATTATTAAAGTGACAAATTTACATATGTATATTAAAAAATATAATTATCTGTTATTCTAGTTAAATGGCCAAACTGTTTTAAATGGAGAATTGTGATTTTTGTAAAAGGATCTGATTGACTTGTGCAAAGTGCAAATCTGTGTTGGGAATTGCAGAAAATGGCTGAAAATAAACAGAAATGTATTTATTCATGTTGAAATGAAAGCAGTTCAGAGAGGGCAAGATTTTTAATTAAAATGTCAACTGAACAAATATTTTATAGTATCTAGCCACTATTGCAGCTGATAATCTATTGTCCGCAGGTTTATTTTTCACATCCTAGGTCTAATGGCTTCAGACATGTATTATTATTCATATTTCTTAATCCGCTTTTCAATGCCCATGTATATTGTCCCAACTTAATTAAGTACATTCAGAAGTAACTGGTCTGTGGTTTGAAGTACATTTAGTTATTACTAATATTTTTGCCTTTTATATGTCAACATTACTTTTTAATGGCAATGGCAGTTATATTTCAGTTGGCCTAAAAAAGAACATTACCAATGAAATTGAATAATCTACAGTATACGGCACATTGAGAGCGTGTATCAGGCATTATGCTTATATTTTCACTTGTAGCACAACATTAGAACATTTCGGCAATAAATGTCTGTGTCTCGGTGTATTTATATTGTAAGGATAAATTATGTTTTATCTTTGTTAATCAGTCAACAGTTACTCTGTTTTTGAGATGCAGAAATTCTATTTTGGTAGGTTTATAAAATATTATTAATAACCGCCCGCCGTAAGGCAGGTTTGCAGAACTTTAATATTTTACGGAACCCTGCTATAATCCTGTCTTACACCACATTGCCAAAATGATGAATGAGGACTATAATCCAGTGATGAGGAGACCCCTAAACACTTCATTAGTATGCTTGTTTTTTAACCTTATGTAACAAACTTTGACTCATGATCACTCGGAGGGGGCATCTGCTCATACTCCAAAAGGAATTTCATATCAACAACTTTGAAGTCGCAGTATCTTCAAATATAGGTGGTTTGCACATCAGCCATATTGGTGTACAAAACAATGAAATTTCTCTTCTTTAGAATTTGATTTATATTTTATGCAGACATTTCCTTTATTTCAGTACACCAATATGGACAACCGCCATGCAAACAACCAACCTAGATCTGAAAACTAATAATAAATAAATCTGTGGCCTATTGGGCCTGCTCGAGTGGCCTGGGCTTGAGCGCTGGCCGGGATCATTGTGTTGTGTTCTTGGGCAAAACACTTAACTCTCGCAGTGCCTCTTTCCTCCCAGGAGTAAATGGGTACCAGCGAATTGTCAGGGCAATTTGACAAAAATGCTGGAGGGTTTACCTGAAATAGACTAGCATCCCATCCAGGGGGAGTAACGATACTCCTAGCCCCCTTATGCTACGAAAACCAGAGTTAAGCACCGGCACTGATGAGCCCCTCCGATCCATGGGCCTTAATCACAGCCCACCATGTTGGTAAAAACAATAGCTTTTTATTCCCCAAGGTCCCCCAAGCCTCGCATTCAGACGTTTCACAACGAGTTTACGCATGGTTTCAGATGTGGAAACAAAGGTTTTTTAATGATTAAGGTTCATTGGATTGGAACAGGCTTCAACCTTAATTTGTTTTAATTGATTTAAAACCTTGTTTTGGTTAGCTAAAACACCAAGAAGCTCTTGAAATATGTTCCCTGATTTTATTAATTATTATTAATCCTATTAATTTCATATACAATTATGTAGATGGACACCTAAACAGACACTTAGTCATGTTCCTGGCCACACACTAACATTGTATTTTTAACTTCTAATGTGGACACCAGACTTTGAGCCAGAATTTGAAAAGTGGGCACCCAGAGGCATGCTCCCATAAATAATAATAATTTGTTAAAGCTTTGGTGCATTTTTCATCATTTTATCCCAGGATTGGGCATCCACAGGACACCCTTCTGGCTAAAAGCTTGGCGGTCACTTGCTCTGGTCCCAAGGATGTCTGTTTATCTGAGAATCAATTGTGTACCATAAATTTTACATTTTCAGTTTTGAACAATCCTATCAATAAAATATTATTTTAGGGAAATATTATTATTATTATTGATTTCCTGACAATGTTGCCAACATCAGTATCAAACATTCTTCTTACTGTTTCATACATTTAATTCTCTATAATTTAAGGAGAAACATCTATTTTTACACAACAAGCGAACGCTGCTCAATCGACGGTTTTGTTTTTCACTGCCATCGATCATTTTAGCGAACCTCTTGGAAAACAGAAGTTCACTTCAACAGGTTTAAAAGGTCATGTCCATGGGTTGTGATTGGTAGATTTTGATCCATTTTGTTTGTTTCTTTTTTTTTTCATGTTCCATTGGTTGTGAAAAATGCAATCATAAATAACTTTGGCTTTGAACTTCAGAGTTCATGTTTTTTGAAAGGCGCGGTTACTTCAGTGCGTTTTTTCCCTGATGACCAGTTCCCTTAATTCTTGTGACCTACCGACTACTTAAATTTGTAATAAAAAGATGAGATAGAATTAATCAATGCTTTGGTTGGAGAATCAACAATCCATTGTTTTACGATGACTGTCAAATTTCTCGCGCACTCATTGGTCAAGAGCTATGGTCGACGAGAGTACAGACCACTACAATGACGTCAAACATAATGCAAGTGAAGGCGTACCTTTTGCTCTGTCGCACGTGCGTTTCTCAACAAAAAATTAACCCAATTTCCCCCTAAACATTGACATTTTTTTGTGGTCTAAACTCATTTCCATAGAAAAGATGCCATAAAATGTCCAAAACTTGGCAGTGAAACCGAAACCACTCACCTGCAGCTCATGGTTCCACTTGAGTTTGGACCATTTTATGACGTAATTTCTATGGTCTATATAAAGAGTGTAGATTATTCCAAGACCATGAAAAAATGTCATAGATAATAAAACTACAATACACTACACCATGACTGACAGTATTGCATAGCGCCAATTTATATAATGGTAAGATTTTTGCTTACAACAGACTGTTTTGCGCAACATGATTATGACGTCTGACACAAATAATTATTGTTAGGGGTGGTGAATGGCCTTTAAAAAAGCATGGGTCTCGCAAAATTTTAGTCTCTGAGACTCATTTTTTGAGCATATGTCTCGTAGTCTCGATTTTCTTGAAAAGCCGTTTTGGAGTCTCAATCTCCAGTGAATCTTGGTATCCAAATCGAAAAATTCAAAACATTTCGGTCTCGCTAGTCTCGCAAAGTCTTGAATTTACCATTCACCACCCCTATTGTTTTGTCTAAATCAAAGCTACAACTTCCTTTATGAAAGAGAATTGGGTAAGCAAAAATCGCACCATTGAAATGAGCACTTGTCACTGAATAAGTCTTAAGTGTCAATAAATAAACTTATTGTTCACGGATTGGTATCCATTTTATATTAGACTGAAAATAATTCAAGCACAGCTTAGCAGGCATTTGTAACTTATACCAGAAACTGCCGCTTATAAGCCCTGGGCTTATACCTTGGCTTATACCTTTGTAGGGGTGTTTTGGGTGGGCTTATAACCGGGGGGGGGGGGGGGGGGGGCTTATAAGCAGGAGGCTTATAAGCGGACGTTTACGGTAAATAAACTGTAACTTTGAAAATAAGTTCCCTTTAGAGGGCTGATGTTACAAATTTTTTGTCCACCTCATATACTACATGTGGCCGAATGCGCCGCATCGTCCTCCCAGGCAAACAGTGTGGAACATGACACCATGACGGCATAATGTCCAGGCAGGCTTCACGGAATTTGCTGATCCGAACATAATAAATTATGGGCTTTAAAGTCGAGTTCAAGTAGGCTATTAACAAAACCACAACATCAGCGGCATAAGACAGAGAATCTGCATATCCTTTGAAAAGCAAATGAAATCGGATCACGGTGTACGGCAAGCCGCACATCAAGAATAAAATAAATAGGATTAAAATGGTGGTGAAAGCTCTTGTCTTGAAGCTGTAGTCTATGTTCATTTTTCCTGGTCGATGCATTTTCGTCATAACACCTCCCGGTACAGGTGGATGATTTTGAATGCGCGTTGAGTTTCTTCTCACTGTTCTTAAAATGGACCCGAAGCAATATCCCATTAGAAGAAGTGGAATCGAGCACGTCGAAATATAAAAGAACAGCCCGTATGATAAATCAACCGCGTTTCGGCTAGGCCATTCTAGGGAACACTGAATTTGACCGAGCTCAAAACCATATTTACCCCAGCCAAATATCGGCGGCAAAACCACCGCAAAAGACGAAATCCATGAGACTACAATGTACATTTTTGCCTTCCGTGGGGTCAGTGTGTCTTTTCGTTGAACGATTATCATAAATCGGTCCACTGATATCGTGAGCAGTACAAAGGTTCCCTCTGTCACCAAGAAGCTGAACAAAATGGCATTGATTTGACAAAACTCATCGCCAAAAATCCACCTCTGAGCGATAAGAGAAATGATCGCAAATGGCATACACAAAGCTGCCGTGAGAACGTCCGCCATCGCTAACGTCGCCAGCAAAATGTTTATGGCCGATCGCATAGCCGGTTTTTGATAAACGATGTAACAAACGATCGTATTCCCCAGAATACTAACTAAAAACATTAAAACAAACAGCAAACCCAGCGTCGCTACACTTGCTGTTGAGAGCAGAGAGGTAGATTGACTTATATTTGACGTCCTGCTGCCATTCGCTATGAACACCTTGCTCGTCGTGTTGTAGATGGAAGAAACTGAAGATACTGTTTCGTTCGCCATAACCTGTCTACAGCAGGTTTTCTGCTTTGATGAGAGTAATCTCCTTCCCAGTGTTTCATCAAGAAATGTATTTTTCCGACTGTGTAAATTTACGTGATATTTTACGCACCGCAACCGCAGTGCAATATTCCACAAGCTCTAAAATATAAAGAAAGGGTTGTTTTTTTCGTCGCCCTGACTGCGTTTGCCTTTTTTGCTTATTTTACCACTGTCAGTCGTAGCTAATTTCCCAACTTCCACTGCGTAATTCTAATACCATTCCAAACAAAACCATGGCTACAGGCCGCATTTAAGAGCTCCTGTTTAAATAGCAAACGGCAGATGTTTAGTGACATGTTCTCAAGATGAGCGAGTCGCCCACGGCAAAATGAGCCTTAATTGCCTTTGCATCTTGTAAAACGAAACTAAAACTCCTCGGAGGCCTCTGGGCACAGCTTTTGTCCACCAACTTTGCATTCAGAGCTAAGTAAATAAAATATACAAGCCGCGATTTCGTGTACACTCCTGTATTTTTTTAACTGAATGATATTTCTTTCCTTGCAGTCTTGAGCCCGCACAAAAATAGCGGCAGCATTGAAACGTGTTTTCCTTTATGTAATTGATCTGTAATTCAACAGCCAATCAAGAGGCGAGACGAGGCTGAAAATCAGGCGAGGACTACCGGGTAGCCTGCGAGCAAGCTCTCTGGCTCTGTGACACGTACTTCGCCCTCCATCTGAGACTCTCTGGAGGACTAGTGCTGGAGGGCAGAGCAAGAGCAGTGATATGCCCTCCTAGCCCCTAGCCCCTGATTGGTGCAATGTAATGCGTGTACCATGCATTAGCCTGCAAACAGGCTTTCCTGCCTTCTGAATGCGCCCGGAAAGCCTGTTCGCAGGCTACCTACCGCCTGTAATGAGACAACGGGCGAAGAAACCCTCGGCTGCTAAATTTCTTCCATGTTATGATGTTATCCCAACCTCGTTCCCAGGGCTTTTCCCAGGGCTTTTCCCCGGGAACAAGGTTGGATGTTGGCGTCTTGAAAATATCCCATATTAAAATCGCTATAAATTGCAAGAATTCACCCTCAATGGCTACCCTGCGAGACAGAGATTCACTTCTCTTTCCGCGCGCGACGAGTAACCTGTTCCTTCTCGTCGCGCGCGCGCTGAAAGAGTCTGACCCCGCCCCTCCCCTTAACCCCCCTACATCACACGGGAAGGCCTGGTGAAGAGTTGTATGACATTACATGCAAATTTTAAACGAAACTTCCTGTCAAAAGCTACTTCAGCGGGTAATGGCTCGTATTTCTCTCTTTCAACAAACAAATGAAATGTTCTGGTGGTAACAGCAGATGAAGCACTAAAAGCTATCATTTATGTGAGATGCAGTGCCCCTTTTGCCAAGAAGAAGTTGGTAGCGCAGATGACTTGCAGTTACATTGCTTGGTCTGCACATCGGCCTATGCTGGTAAGGCAGACTGCATGCAGTTTATAGTACTATGCGTAAAAAGTTGAATATTTGGAGTTGTGAAAGCACGATGAACCGTTGACTCCACTGGGAATAAGGCGACTGAAGACAAATGTTTTTTTTAAATTGTGAATTTATTTGCTGTTCACAGAGCCTGGTATTTCTGGAGCTCCCAGAACGGATTGTGTTGTAGTTCGTTTTCGCTGGGTAAAATCAAGACCATGTTTCGAGAGAGAGGTTCATCTCATAAGCTCGCTGGTAAGTTCACAAATACCCTGAACTATCGCTTTTGGAAGCGAAGGATTTTTGGAACATATCGTTTGAATCGTTGTCTTCGTTTACGTTACTTTGTTAATCTGATTTGGAAGATATCCGGAAGTTGAACTGAAGAAATTGATTGTGCTTGCGTTTGTTTACCTTTCACAACGCGTTTTCGTCGTCTCGATCGAGCAGCTAACGATAAAAGCAAGTTTTCTGAAAGGTTATCGAAAATATTGTGACTCGAAAAGCTTATTTAATGAATGCAACTGGTATTGGTGTCAATTTTCTTCAGTAGGCCATTTTCATCTCAGTGCAATTCAAGCTTGATCACTGAATATATTTCAGCACCTCTCTGTAAAGATTGTGTTTGTTTTACTTTCGCTTTCGAGGTATGGACAGTCTGGGCTTAAAATGTTTTGCTGGGCACGTCAAAACAATTTTAAGTTAGTGAGACGTGTTTAACTTAACAAGAAGGTTCTTCATTAAATTTTAATGGCGATGTTTCGTCGTAGAAAAAACTGCACAAGTGGCCCCCTATCTCTGCTGAACGAGACATTGTTTTGAGCAATGGCCGGTCATTTTATGATAATTGATTTTTCACATAATGTTGCTGAGATTACCAGAGAAGTATTAAGAAAAAATAATTTTGTTGAGCTTTAGATTATTTGCCCATTTATAAGTAGTTTATTTATGAATTTGAATACATAAAAATCTTACATTGACAGCTGACAACCAGATAAACAGAGGCTATTGCATTTTTTTAGAGATTTATATCAAAATATGGCTGAGTGCAAAGTGTTAGGCCAATTTAAAATTACAAGCACATGCAATCGCCCCTGAATTGAATGACATGACGTTCTATTAGCAAGTCAAGAGTACATGTATAAAAAATAAATTGTACCAGTAAACTGAAGAGATACTTGCTTACTCCCCATCATCCCTGGTGGTATATACATGTAGGGCCAACCTTACAAAATGCTGGGGGGGGGGGGGTCCCAGTGGGAGCAGCATTCCCTCTTGGGTGGGGGGGGTGGAGAGTTGGGTGTTTATTTCTGGTGGTTTAATGACTAATTTATTAATGACTAGGTACAAGTCTGGCACAATTTATCCATATGGCATTCGACCAAGCATGGATTCAGGGAGCTACATGTACGATGGCTAATATTTCAGGCTACATAACATTTATATTACTGGACTGAAATATAATTTCCAAAAGGCAGGAGCCCATTACACTATAAAGTCGTTTTTCAATGTTTTTCCAGGCAGGTTCTGTAAAACTCCACTGGAAGGAAGATGAAGCGTTGTATGAGTCAGAGACTGTTGGTGTTCCAGTTGGACATCACCTCTGTCAGTTAGCTATTGGTGGTGATGTTGTTCCTACTGAAGAATTTGAAGTCAATGATGACAGTGATGTTATTTTTATCATACTTCAAGAAGGTATAATATAAGGTTTTTCTCTTTCATGAATTTGCCAATGGTCTTTGTCTCATGTGGCAGTAAGTACTGCTTACGTAAGTGGCTTGATGGATCCGGAGTCCAACATCCGGGTTTTGCATTCTTGGGTAAGGCACTTAATTCTCACAGTGCTTCTCTCTACCAAGGAGTATAAATGGGTACCTGCGGATTGTTCTACGTCAACCTGACAAAATGCTTGGATGGGGTAACCTGAAATGGACTAGCATCGGCCATCTAGGAGGAATAGCATTTTTACTCCTAGCTGCTTCATGCTATGGAAACCAGAGTTAAGGCCAGTTTACATGCTACGATTTCTTGGCCCAAGATTAAGAAAATGACTGAGCGGACGAAAATCGGTACGATTTATAAAAATCTGTTGCAGCTTAACAGATTTTATAAATCGGGTCGATTTTCATCTTCACGTTATATTGATAAAAGACTACTAGTTCTCACTATATCTGCTCCCGCCATTAATTTTGATGATATTACATTTTGTTTATAGAAATATTTTGGACATTTTTGAAGTAGATTTTGGTGTAGCAACTTACTGAACGTTCAATCCTTGAAATAACACAAAATGGAACAAAACTCAGTTACTCAGATAAATAATAACGATCTAGGTTTATTTATACTGAACAATGAAGTTTGTTGAAAAGATGATGATCCTTTTGACTGGGTTTTACTTTTTTTGACTTGAGATTCTGATCTGTTTGCGTCTGTTCGGGAATATCTCCCGATGCTGCCAGCTGGTTCATTATTATCAAATGAGGACTGTATCTTTCCAAGTTATAAAAATGTGTTTATTCGTAGATTCACAGTTCTTTACACTCACAATTCCGTTCCGTTCTATTCACTATTCGTTCTGAGGCTTAACCTCTTACAACAATGTCTTATATACACTAGGAAATACAAGAATGTTGCGGTTGTAACCGCTAATCTTAGCCTTAACTGGTTAATATTATCAGACAGCATCTATATAGCAGAGTTTTGGATCGAGTCTGTCGACCCCATTGCTGATTTGTGTCTGACAAATCAAGTTGTGTACCGAACAATTATATCCGGTACTGTTGAATGACCTTTGTATTCAAAGAAATCACTGTAATGCAAGATGCTCACCTTTGAATTGCAAATTTTCTTCAGGTGAACAGCAAAACGAAGCGAACCGACCTTGTGCCAAAATTACCCAATACCACCTTGCGGCCCTGGTGAAAAATTACCCGATACCACCTTGCGTGCCTAGTTTGTTCAAATCGGGATTGATTCGCATACTGTATCAATATATTTTGTTATTTCTTTATCTTTTCTTCAATTCCATATATATACACGCGGGGACTACTATTCTGCCACGTCAGAGTTTTGGCCTCTCTCCTGGGGCTATAAATCGGCCTGACAAATCATAGCATGTAAATGAGCCTTACGAGTGTGCCGACAGATCGGGCCGAAAAATCGTAGCATGTAAACCGGCCTTTAAGCACCAGTCTGCTGAGCCACTTGGCTTTGAAAAAGCTTTTAAAATTACTGTACTTACTTCAGACCTACATAACATAATTATATTATAATAGCACTGCCGGTGTCATCATCATGTCAAAACAGAATAGCACTAACAATATAGTAACCAACCTAAAAAAAGGTATGTTTACATGCACTGAATGTCTTGATTCTTCCACCAGCAGCCAATTATGGATACCTGATGTTTGATGAAAGTGACAGGAGGGCAAGGGTCAGTGCTGGTGATGTAGGATCTGATGGTGAACCAGAGCAAGTGGATACACATGACGACAGAACTCCGCGTCCACTTGGTAATAAATTCAACAAATACATATTACTACCATGTGATAGGATATTCTAATTCTTTCTGTGATTGGTTGGGTCAAATTTTTCGGTGGGTATTATTGTGGTAATAATTTGTACATGGTATTTGTACAGATTGCAATTATTCACAAATCATGCATATATATATATATATATATATACAAAAAATATTTCTGGCAGGGACGCACAAATGTGAGGCTTCTAGAAGTGTTCTGTGGGATTCAAGGAATTATTTTTCACTCAATTGTTATTATTGAATTATTGTTATTATTGAAAAAAACAGGCTTCTTTACAAGCTGATTTTTTCCCTCGCCCCCACTAACTGCCCCTGGGTCTTTATAGTAATGCCTTACATTAATTGTATTATTTTATAGACATGGAATCAAGGGAGAACCAAACTGAGAATACAAATGTAATGAGTCCACTTTACAGAGAGCTACTACAACACCAGGTATGAGCGCTACTGCGGATCAGCATGACACAGCATGACAGCATGACACAGTATATTATTATTATATTAAAGTAGGCAACCCTTGAATATCAGCGTGTGCTCTGATTGGTTCCCTACTGATAGGCTATAAGCTCATACCTTTAGAGTTTTGCAAAACAATAAATGTTTTTGGATGAAAGCTTTCTTTCTGTTTGGTCTGTAAGAAATGCCACTTTTACTTGGACCTTATTAACAACAACATATACACCTATTTCAATTAACGTTGTCGGATAGAAAGCGTAAAGCATACAATGCAAGACCGAATGGTAGACAGTCTGGGTATTCATTAGAATTTGCATATCGGTGGAAAAGAAATCTTATTTCCGGTTTGCCCCGAATTATATCATTTGTTTTTCCATGTTTTTTCACTAGCTGCATGATTCTGCTAAAATTTAGTTTGGCTAAAAGTAGCTTACTTCTACAAGTTTGAAACAAAAAGGAAACGTTAGAAATAAATGTTTTTCATGTTACTTCTTATTAGTATTCGGTGTGTGCAGCAGTTTTCTACTTTTACCCATGCTACCTTTCGGTCTTGTCTTGCATGCTTTTAAAAACATTTCTATCCAACAACGTTAATTGAAATAGGTGTATATATAGTTACCTATGATGTCTTGATCACATTGTTGTATCAATGATAATTATTAATACATGTACATGTATGTTTATTGTCAGTGAGAAAGTTTATTTTGACTTCCTTTAATTAAATATTAATTTACATTTTGGTAAGGTGGTATCGATTAATTAATATGTAAATTCACATTGAAGTCAGAAAAGTTCTGTTACAAGCAAGTTATGCATGCATATATATGTTGGAACTCAGTAACTTAATTGTGAATTAAAACATTCATAAATAGTTTCTTAGTTAAAAAAGAGAAGATAAACAACAGGGATTTTAAAATAATTGCATTGAATAATTTATTGTGATCTGATTAATATTTTCAACAAACTCTTTGATTAAAATGTAAACATGTTTTCTTAATTCTTTGCAAATTCATTTTGTTAGCGCCCAATTTTTGTAAACAATGTGGACTCCAGCATATTTCATTCAAAACAAAATATTTTTCTTTTGTGTTGTAAAAAATAATTAATGTTCAATGACTTACAATAATAATTGAATGTGAAAGCTTGAATATTTTGTAAGAAACGTTTTTGGTGTCTTCTCTTGTACAATGCAATAATAGTAAGTCTCGCAGGATTTCCTTTGATCGTAGGTATGTAGGTACACAAACTTTACTTCTAAAACGTTGCAATAATGGGGGTGCATGTTGATCACATTTTTACAACCGATTATGAATCCTTTAACATTTATTTTATTTTATGGCCTGACATGGTTCAGAAACATTTTTTTCTGATTGAGTATACAGTTGAACCTCTACATTATGTCCACCCTGGGGCAGAACTAAATGGCTGTTTTATAGAGGTGGCCGTTGTAGTGAGGTTTCAATAAGATTATTTTGTGTATGGATCAGCTCACAGTCATGATGAAAACTCCTGGTTATTGCAGTAGAGATGTGGCCATTATAGAAGGGGTGGCGAATGGTCTATCTAAATTTAAGCCGTGTCTCGGAATCTCGGCGCTTAAAAAAAGCGTCTCGAAATCTCGGTCTCGCCAGAAATAGGACGATCTTGGAGTCTCGAATTTTGAATCTCGCAAATGCAGCTTCTTGTATACTATATTTTCTCGGAGTTTTGGATCACTACGTCTCGGGCTCGGATTTTTGGAGCGCTAAGTCTCGGGCTCGGACTTTTAAACCAGAGTCTCGGCGTCTCGGCAAGTCTCGGACTTACCATTCGCCACCCATTATAGAGAGGTGGTCTTTAGTGGAGGTTCAAATCAATGTATTTATTGCCAAATTCTCACTGCTGTTTCAGCTATAATTGCCTAATTCAGAACTCATAATGGAAATAATGAAAACTTTGATCCATATTGTAATGCAGCAAAGTACTGTAACATTAGGTATCTGATCAAATGATTCAATTCACTTGAAAGATGAATAGCACAAAATTTAAAATCATGATAGTCGCTGCTGAAAAAATAAACATGATAAATATTTTTGGATTTCTAAAGTGTATGATGGTTACAGTAAGTTAGTAAAATCTTGGAATTGGAAATTCGGGACAATGAGGCTAATGAAATAGAGTATTTCAGGCTTTATATCTGTTAAGGGGCTGGTACTCCAGGAGCTAAATACAAGGAATTGAAACATCCTTATCTCACTTCAACTTTGATCCGTACTGTATGACTGATAGCAGCAAAAAAAGCTAATAAAATTTAAACATCTCAGTTCAAAATCTGCCATTTTATTTCCACCCAGCTCAGCCATGGCGAGCCTTCCTGGGTTCCAGGAAGTGGAGTTCAGTCACCTGTGATGTCGGATGTTGACTTAAGTGAACTTGCTGGTCAACATGATGATGATGATGAACCTCCCATACTGACGCCCCAGCCAGATTCTATAGAGGAACTGCAGCCATCAAGTCCTGTTCTGTTGCAGCCAGGACTGGAGGAAGAGAGTCGACCAGGAGATCTGTCTGGTGAAAGTGATGGTGTGCTGTCACTTCCTGATGGTAGAGGAGCTGATGATCAGAGTGGTAAATGCTTTCAATGATATTCATGTCTCTAGCCTGTTCCAGGCATTCGGATAGTGGGGAAGTGACACGAAAAGAATGCAAAGGGCGTAGAGAGATGAGGAAAAAAGGAGAGGGTACCCCTCTCCCCAGTCCCCTTGCCACTGTTAAGTAATGTTATGGTCGTTATTTAACTAAATATATGTTTCATTAACTTGTCATGTGCTTGTATCTGACAGATAGTGAAGCAGAGGAAGTGCTTTCTAGTTCAAGGCCTCCAGCACCACCCTCATCCTCCTCTCCAGTTCCCAACAGCCATAGTGAACACGACAGCCGAGTGTCTTCAAGAGAAAGTCCTGTCAATAGGTTAGTGAGTAATGTGCCTCTTTAAAGAGGCACTGTTACCAGGATCACAGAATGATGAAATGACCCTTCAATTTTCAGAAGAAGAGTTTGGTAAACTTTGAAAGGAATGCCACTACTAACCTGCTTCACCAAACAAACAAACAATCTGACTCAAAATCCATTTCCATCCTCATCATAGTAAGCCATTTTTTTTTTGCATCCTAGTGGGCTCCTGATATTTGCTGATTACCAGTACCATTCGGTTACCTCTATGGTAACCCTTGTGGGAGATGCAGTGGCCTAATGGTGGCCTAACGATGGCCTAATGGTGGCCTAACGATGGCCTAATGGTGGCCTAATGGTGGCCTAACGATGGCCTAATGGTGGCCTAATGGTGGCCTAATGCTTAGCAGGTTGGACTCAGGATTGAGTGGTGGGTTCGACTGCTGGCTGTGGTCATTGTGTTGTGTTCTTGGGCAAGACACTTAACTCTCACAGTGCCTCTCTCCACCCAGGGGTATAAATGGGTACTGGCAACAAAATGCTGGGATTAGCAATACACTGGCAGTGTGGGCCAGTTGTTGGCCCAAGTGCGGCTTTACCATCATCTCAAAATATTTGTTAAACTTTTTTGGTTCATAAAGTATGTTGTCTTACCATCTTTGGAAGAGGAGGGGCTTAATAGAGCTTTTACAGCATGTAGACTGTTACACTGATCATCTTTTCTGTTGTTTATATCCACAGTGTACCCAGTGAGTCAGGTGCAAGAGATGACTCTGTTATAAGTCCCTTACTATATGAGGCCTTTAGGCATGACAGCCCACCTCCAATTACTGGAAGCCCGTTCACTGAAGGAGAACACACAAATGTTGTTCCGCCATACACCTCCCCGCAGACCACACCTGGCAGAGATAATAACTCCACAGAAGAAACAGATCATGTACCTTCTACAGTCCAGACCCCAGCTGAAGAGCACCCTATAGAACATGCCCATTCGTCTCCTAGGGCCAGTCCTCTGGGCTCGGCCGTTCTGGTCCTGGATGCTGTCATAGTTCCCAGCACACTAGATGCATTACCAAGTGACCATGTAGCCACTTCACCTCCTGAACGGCACAGCCCGGCAGGATCAGTCCACAGTAGTTCTTTGTTTTCATCTGGTTTACCAACTCCTATTATGTCTCCAAGAGCCATTCAGTCTGATACAGGCATGCCATTGGCTTCAAGAGGAAGCCCTCTTGGATCCATTCAGCTTCCGCTGAGACCCCAAAGTCTGGGTGGCTCAATTAACCTCTCAGAAATGGTCCCAGTGTCAGAGGACTTGCTGACAACTCTGAACTCTGCATCACATTTGGAAAGTCCTCGAGGACCAGTTTCTGGTGCAGAGGAGTCCCCAATCTCTCCTGCTCTAAGGCAGAGTCCTACAGGGTCCAATCACAGCACCAGCGTTCATCCCCAAGGAGGGTTAGGCTTGGCAGATGATGCTAGCAGACACTCAAGCCAGAGGAGTACACCAAGAACCTCACATTTGAGTCATCGTGAAAGTGGGAACAGTACACCTTCAGTGCCCAGTCCAAGGCAAAGGACATCAGCAGCAGGAAGTCCCACAGAGCTCCTTATGGAGACAGTTTATAGGCGAGGTAGCGGTACACCTCCAGTATCCTCCCATGATGGATCTACAGCACCAACACCTCCTGCGATGCCATCAACAAACTCTAGAGTAAGCCATCGAGGAAGTGGCAATAGCACACCATCTGTGCACAGTCCAAGACAAAGGACATCAGGAACAGGAAGCCCATCGGAACTTCTCGCAGAGATAGCTTATAGACAAGGTACACCTCCAGTATCCTCCCGTGATGGATCTACAGCAGCAACACCTCCTGTCATGCCATCAACAAGAGTAAGCCAGCGAGCCGGAAGTGGCAATAGTACACCATCTGTGCACAGTCCAAGACATAGAACATCAGGAGCAGGAAGTCCAACAGAGCACCTTATGGAGACAGTTTATAGGCGTGGTAGTGGTACACCTCCAGTAGTATCCTCCCATGATGGATCTACAGCACCAACTCCTGCTGTCATGCAATCACCAAGCTCAAGGGTAAGCCATCGAGGAAGTGGTAATAGTACGCCATCAGTGCACAGTCCAAGGCAAAGGACATCAGGAACAGGAAGTCCATCTGAACTCCTTGCGGAGATAGCTTATAGACAAGGTGCACCACCAGTATCTTCCCGTGATGGATCTACAGCAGCAACGCCTCCCATGATGCCATCAACAAACTCAAGGATAAGCCATCGAGGAAGTGAGAATAGTACATCCTCAGTGCCCAGTCCAAGACATAGAACATCAGGAGCAGGAAGCCCCACAGAACTCCTTCTGGAGACAGTTTATAGGCGAGGTACCGGTACACCACCAGTATCCTCTCGTGATGGATCTGCAGACGCAACTCCTGCTGTCATGCCATCAACAAGCTCAAGGGTAAGCCATCAAGGAAGTGGCAATAGTACACCATCAGTGCATAGTCTAAGACAAAGGACATCAGGAACAGGACGCCCATCAGAACTCCTTGCAGAGACAGTCTACAGGCGAGGTACACCTCCAGTGTCTTCACACGGTGCTCCCAGTAGGACATCTAGACAGCAAAGCCCAGCTACCTCAGTTCACAGTCGAGCTGAGCATTCCTCTCCACGTGTCTTATCCCCTCCATTTCCTCACGAATCAGCTATTCCAAGCCATGGAAGTGCATTTGCCACTGTGAATGCAGAGTTTGGATCACCTGCAGTGGGACTGTCCTCGGAGGTAGAGGCTCTCAGGCAGGAAAGGGATACTCTGGCCAGGGAGCTGAGACAGAGGGCCGCTCATTATGAAGCAGAGCTCAGGCGGGTCAGGTCCAGAAATGAGGATCTTGAACAACAGATGCTTAGCATTGAGGTAAGGCTTGCCATTGAGAGTAACAACACAAAAATGCTTGGAGTGGCAAAGGTGTAGTGCATTTCAAAACAAGTTAATTTTATGCCTTTATGGTTAAAAAAATTATTTCGCTGTGTGGTAGTATTTGTGTTTCTGTAACAGTAGCCGGTTTATTGTTGTTTTGGGACATGTTTCCCGGTCCTTACTACTTTTGGAAACAATCTTAGGGTATTTGTGAAAGGAAATGATGGTGAATTTTAAGGTTGGTTGAAATATGCATGAGAAATATGTTTTATCAGTCAGAGACACAAACTACTCGAAAAAAAACATTCCGAGTTCTCCCAACAGGAGTCGAACCTATGACCTTCCGCACACCAGTCTGACCCTCTACCACTGAGCGACAGGTCATATAACTACGTTTAAATATGATAAACTTCCTGCATACTGCTAGGATTAGTTTCTGTTAGGATATTATATAAACTTGAAACATTCTCTGTTCAGACCGTAGCCACTCTTACCAAACAAGATGACGAGAAGACACAAGAGCTGGAGCATACAGTGCTGGATCTCAACAGAACTTTGCGAGAGAAAGACGAGGAAATAAGTTCACTGCAGGAGTCTGTGAGGGGACTGGAGAGAACCAATCAGCAGTTAAAGGAGGAGCAAGATAGTTTGAAAACTGTCAATGAACTGAGACTTGAAGACATGAACAAACTCAACTCTGATCTCCAGCAAGAGGTTTGTATACTACCTTTTATTATACGACTTAGCATTTTAGAGTGCGGATAAGCACAAAGACGAGCGCAGATATGAGACCGTATTACATGGGTCTCAGTCCCCCTGACCGCGCGCTACGGAAAACACTGTTGAAAGCCTATATTTTAGGAAAGATATTATGTCGTATAATAAACAATTTATTCAGCGGAAAGTTGTGTAATACGGCTGGGCATTTTTACTCGTCAGTGTTTATTTTTTCTCGCCTAAAAAAATAAAATAAAAACTGACTCGTAAAAATATCCAGCCGTATTACACAACTTTCCGCTGAATAACCTCTATATATTACATGAAATTTTCGCGACACGTTAATTTTGCGTGTATACCGGTATATGTCGCAATAAAATGATAAAATCAACACGACCTACCATTTGAACTACTTTAATGCAATTTCAAAATCATGAAATACAAAGTCTTATAATAAAGTTTGACAAAAGTCGCGAGCAAGGTACATCCTTTTGAAACCCATCAAATTTATAGGCGTTTGAATGGCTACAAACGTCTGTAAATGTTTCAACTTTTGAATGCATCGTTTGAAGTAGGTTTCAAGCCTTTTCCTATCAAACTTGGCACGATAACTCAATTTTACATGTTTTTTCTAGTTATCATATCTGGTTTTCAATCGGGTAAATTTCAAGTACAAGTAAAGTGCAAGATCTGAACAATGACATCGGCAAGGGGTTACACTTGATATTGGTAATTTTCAGTGTCGTAGGCATTAGAAGATTGTGCAGTTACAGTTGGCAACAAGCCTGCAAGATATTTGTGATGTACTTTTATCTTTTAGCTGTCAGATTTACAGCGAAGATCTCTGGAATCAAGCCGAGCCTCACGAGGCAGGAACGAAGGCAAGATCATCGAGCTTCAAGTGCTTCAAAATACGCTCCAACAGCACGTTCAACGACTTCAACTGGAGAACGAGAATCTCCAAACAAAGCTCAAACAAGCAAAGCAGGAAATAAACACGATGAAGGCAATCACAACAACCAGGAACGGCTCAAGACTCAGCAAAGCCAAGAGCGAAACAGACTTGTCAAAGAGATTCGACAAATACACCATGTACGACAAACACAGATACAGAGATCCGGAGCCCTCCAAGACTGTTAGCTTCGCCACGAGAAGCGACAGCTCGGGGCTCGGAACAACTCGGTTTAGTTCGTCGGATGCGAACTACACCCGATCACACGAAGTTGGGGTGTCATCTCCTGTTATAATGAACGGTTATAGCTCGCCAAGGTCAGAAGCTAAGAGATTGTCGTCGTCGTGTGCTTCCCTCCACGACAGGCTGATGCGTGAGCCGCCCACCAGCAGAACTACAGTCCCAAGGCACCGCGTAGGCTCCTTAGGGGAGGACAGCGATGTGTCTGATGATCTAGAGCATGGTGTGGGGTACCATACTGCAACTCAACCAAGATGGCGCACACAGAGCTCCGAGTCTTCAGCTTCGTCGGTTGTTTCGCGGGATCACGACTACAGTACAGATGCGGCGAGGCAGCCAAGAGCGAGCATCTACACCCCGAGCTCGTCTGTGTATGATCAGGATGATTGGGTCAGCGGACGTAGGAGGAGGCCGCATTCATATCACGGAGGTAATCTGACACAGTACTGACATGTAGTCTCCTTCCGGCAGCTTTTATTTGGAGCGTCACGCAGCGGTTTTCTCCTTAGCGTTGCGTGACGACCCAATAACGGCTGCCAAGGAGACCACAGAACATGTAGTTTTTCACTCGTTTCCGAGAATTGCCTGAGCCCGCAGTTTTCGTAAGAGAAGTTACTAAGCAACGTTACGTAACCTTATGACGTCATGCTGATATTAACATTTGGCGACGTTCTCGCGCTATTTTTGATTGGATAATAAGAATCGGAAACTGTCCAAATATTTGCCAAAAATAATGTACAACGCACGTGCAGAGCCATTGTACTACTCATTAAACCTTTTGTTTGGCGACGTTCTCGTTGTCGTTGTAGTTAGCCTAAGCTGTCGGCAGTTGTTGAATGTTGCTCACTTACAGTTCTAAAATTTTCCATCATAGCAACGGGATCCCTCAACGACGTTCACGGCGCGGGGAAAGACGATTACACTTCTTCATACAACGTCAAGTCTTCACCTTACTCTCACTCACTGCGTGATGTCGGCCTCCATTCTACCTCTTCATCGAGTTATTCCACTAATCCACAGCAACTCACCACGACTCCATACCTTTATCCTCGCACAACTACGAAACTGTTCACCAAGCCATTTGCGCCTTCGTCAAGCGGCGACATTCAGTTGGGTATGGAGGTACTGGTAACTAGGTCACGAGGACAGATTGGCCGCGGTGTAGTGAAGTATGTCGGGCCGTTACCAAGCCGCAAAGACATGTACATCGGAGTGGAACTGGGACCGGGTCAAGGTAGGCACACATACCTGCTTTGTTTGTGTAGGCCTGTAGTTGCTGAATTGTGTTTTACAAAAGCTTTTCACAAATTATTGACGGGTTTGATCATATTATTTTATTTCAGAAGGAAAGCACGACGGATCTTTGGATGGACAGAGATTATTTTCTTGGTAAGCAAAGTTTCTCGGGCTTGTAAAAAAATAAAAAACAATTTTAGTGGAAGGTCGCCGTTCTCCAGCTCAGTTAGAACTGAATCTATATTGCAAGATTTTTTTTAGTTTATAACCTACTGAAAGTTAATTTTAAAAAATAACAATAATTGTTGTTTTATCTTCCTCAGTAAACCAAACCGAGGTATCTTCGTCTCCTTCAACAAAGTCGTCATGTGTTATGGTTAAAGATCACATGTAAAAAGAAACAGGACTTGGCAATTGTTTCCTGTGGAAGCCGACGTACTTTCAACATTCTTGCGAGGACACTTCGTTGTATAGGATACATGACGGGTCTTTTCATCAACATTCATGCTTATAAGCGAGGACGCTTCGTTGTATAGGATACATGACGGGTCTTTTCATCAGCATTCATGCTTATAAGCGAGGACACTTCGTTGTGTAGGATACATGACGGGTCTTTTCATCAGCATTCATGCTTATAAGCGAGGACGCTTCGTTGTATAGGATACATGACGGGTCTTTTCATCAGCATTCATGCTTATAAGCGAGGACACTTCGTTGTATAGGATACATGACGGGTCTTTTCGTCAGCATTCATGGTCGCTGACCCCAACGTGACGAAGCACACATTCAATAAGCCATTTCCGCCTTTTGCCTCTGTTCAAAAAAGAGTCCAAGAGCGAAACCTTTCATGTGGAAATTAGTTTGATTTGCATGAAAATGAACTTGTGAGTAAAACTCATTTTCATATGTTTCGCACTTGGACTCGTTTTGAAACAGAGGCAAAAGGGAACTCGGAAATGTCGTATTGATTTGATGGTGTTGTCAGATGTGTATGCATATTTTTAAACGCTAAACTTTGCATCCTCCCAGTGTTTTTAACTGTAAACAGTTCTTTTCCATTGATTCCTAGCCTTCGCAAAAAAAAAAATCATATATAAGCAAGCGAGAGAGTTGGATGGTACGTAACGTTTCGTGAATTTTTCAAACTTTTATCACTCAGTTGTGGAGAAAATTCAGCGAAATGGACCACTACAGATTCTTTTTAGCACCCCAGGCAGACACTGGTGGTTTCGTTCGTTGAATCCACATCTCATGCATAAATTTCTTTTATTTTACTTGTAAATATAAATGTATCCTAAACATGAATCAGCCGGGAAAACAAGTACCAGTTGATGACGAATTCCCGCCTCCGAGACGGGACTGAGCCCGCGATTTTTTCGTTCCCGAAGTTGCTAAGCAACACGACTCGTGAGAGCTCGCGCTAGTTTTTGATTCTGATAATAATAATCGGAAACTCTTCGAGTGCTTCAACGAAGATTTGCCGTGGACGGCACTTTTTCCCTCGACTGGGGATTCAAGTTTTTTGTTGTTAAGAAATCATTTTGTAAACTTTTTCTGCAAGTTATCTCTCCAAAGACTCCGCAAAGAGCAGTGATCTTATGTAGCCATTTATCAGTAAACAGTTTTACAGTAGTGTTCATACAGTATTTTATCCAAATCTAGTATTAATAAGTTATTATATTTATTAGTGTTTATACTATCATTCGTTATATATTATATCTCTTATAAGAATCGCCTTAGGTGAACAATGTTTTACAGTCTTATTACTCCTGCTAAACTTACGGATTTGTATATTTTATATCGGATATCGTTTATAGACTGTACGTGCAGTTATGCGCATTTCTTCAAGCCCTTTTGCGGGCCAGTCAATATTTTTAAATCGACCTCGCCTGCCTGCCAAATGGTCAAGGGATTTGATGCGGATTGCACTTCGAACAATCTCGTACCCAGGTACTTCAGCTTCCAATGAGCTTGAAGACTGGGTATGAGATGTAGTCCGTAAATTAGGTGTACGTACATCGTTCACGAGCTTTTTGTTCTCGATTTCTGTAACATTTTATAAAGTACAAAGGATAGTAATAGTGAAAATAGAGGTTTATCCTCAGATCCCTTCTGACAGAAGTGACTCAGCCCGTGGCAGTTTCTTTGCATTGCCCATCAGGCGTTTCTCGGTGGAACGCACGCGAGGCTAACGCGTGCGTGTCGCGCTTTACCGAGATTCCCGCCAAAATGAAGATTGAGCAAGAAACAGCGTTCTGTATAGTAAAGTGATTTATAGTTTCAAAAGAAACTGTTGTGCTACGTCGCCGGGAAAGTGAAACAGTTATTAACCATACCGCCGTGGAAAATTCGAAATATGTCGCTTTGAGTGTTGGCCATTCTTAAGCTTTTCGAATGTTTCACCGCGGTACGGTCAATTTATCAGTTATCAACTTGAAGTTGAATTTTATCACATGTAAGTGTTCTATAAGCGTGGCAAGGTTTAATGTTTAGAAACTGGAACTCTGCATTTATCCAAAGAGGTTGATTATAGTTATTCGCTAAAAAGAATTATTATTCAGTCGAATTGTATGATTAAACTGATTTTCAATAAACTCTTAATGACATCATGTTACGTTGTAAAAACCAGTTTATTAAGTCTGGGCAACAATTCCTATGGTAAGTTATCTTTCCAAATATTTATTTTACATCGTGCACATTGCGTTGTATTAAAGGTTCTGAGCAAATTTTAATTTTAATATTTACTAACATAATTATCTGTGCGGGTTTGTTTCAATCTGCTTTTTTTACGGCAATGTCATTTTCTTGAAAAGGAAAGGGTTAAATTTAGCCTGCGAGCAAGCTCTCTTGGCGTTTTTTGGGGGAAAACCCCCAGAGAGCTTGCTCGCAGGCTAGGTTAAATTACGACTATAAACTAGACATTACAATAAAAAGCTGACGTACATCATTAACTTTCATTGATCATCATTAAATTTTGTCGAATAGGAATGATTTTTATATAGTTGCCTCCGAAACACCGATGAGCTTTTATCATCAGACCAAACTCGTTCCCAGAGTCCTCGTTACCCTTGTCCAGCGGTGGAGCGGCCAACAAGGAGCTCTTGGGGGAAGCGATCCGCCATGACAAGATTCTGGGACTTCCGGCTCTACTGCGCATGTGTTTAACCCCATATTTCAACTAACGGACGCCAAGATTCTTGGACTTACAGTCTTATTGCGCAAGTCAGGTGGATCACTCTATCCCAGAGGTCCTTGTTGGCCGCTGGACAAGGGTAACAAGGACTCTGGGAACGAGATTGTCATCAGACATGTTAATGTACCTTTTATGATCTGTTATAAGGATACAGTTAAAATTCCTCTCTGCCATTTGAGTTCAAATATTGTTTTCAATAAATATTTACTAGACTTTACCTTGGTGGTATACTAGCACAAAGTTATACTGTTTCCTCGGCGCCACACCTCATGTGTTGGACACTAACAGCTTTACTGTAGTGTCTGGAATACAGGTATTGCGTGTGGATAAGGAAACATGTATGGAAGCTTTATCTGTATACATGAGGTATCTCAAAAATAATAGGAGAAAAGAGATGCCCAATTGAGATATATTGATTGGCTGTCACCAAAATAGGGACGGGTACTGTGTCACGGTGTGTGGGGACGCGGGATCGGGGACGTAAAAAAAATGAAATTAAAAAAATGATAATAAATAATTAAAATTACAAAAAATAATAATTAAAAAATGAACCAATGCTTCAATCATTGTTTTGCATACCTACCGGCCTACCTCGAGCTGAATCGGCAAGGAACGGGCTGTTTACTTTCACTTTCAGAACGATTGAGTGTATTTAGTACATACTGATTTTCAAGGACAAATAGCCGTGAAAACCACACTGATCGACGACAAGGCGCATGCGGTTTGCTATCTCATGGATCTCTCAGCATGGTAACGAGGTAGAATCTTGATCTTGAAGTGCTTAGAGCACACCACAAGAACGGCTGGCATTATTTCTAGCTCAGAACGAAGTCACAACAAGCTGGAATGACGTCACGAATTGTGCTAGATCCAGTCCCCTTACAATGGTTCTGCTACTCGGTTATGTTTTTTCGGACTTTGAAAATTCATAAAAAATCGCGGTTTCAAAAACAAAAAGATTTTCGGTCTACTCAGAAAAATGCATAGATTTTTTGGAACAAAAAATGGTGGTTATGGGGGGGTTATGGGCTACTCTACTCTTCTAGAGCGCGAGCGAAATAAGAGCCGTAAGGTATTTTACGAAGACGTCATTGTCCGAAATTAAACTTTGCTTCGGTTGCATTTAAATTTTTGGTATAAATTAAAGTGTGTAAACATTCATGGTTACTTTCGCTTTTGTGGTCTTCCCGGCTGTATTAAAATCTTACACAGCAAAGGAATTCCAGTAGTAAAGAAATATGGCAGAGAGTGCTCGTGAAAGCGAAAGCAATGGTGGAGATATTACCAGCGACACCAGCGCCAACTCAACAGAATTTACATTGCTTCTTTCAGAGTCTGAATTTTCTGCTGTGATTTTCAACAACGTTCCCGAATGCTATCCGCCCGACAGAGAGATAGAATGTCGCTATAAAATAAAGAGTTCGGTTAAACCAAACTCCCGGGATTGGATTGGGCTGTTCAAAGTGGGATGGCAGACTTCGCGTGAACATTGTACCTACGAATGGTCGCCATTGCCAAATATTCAAAATGGCGAACAGGAAAGACCCGTCGCAAACAGAGTTATATTTCTTCAGAGGTATTTACCTAAGGCTGACGATGAATTTTATCAGTTTTGTTATGTTACTTATGCAGGAGATGTGAGAGGAATGAGCGTTCCTTTCCAGATTAAAAACAAACCGATTCAACAAGAAGAGTTAGAATGTTGCGAAATTGAAGATGACGAAGGATCTTCGATTATGGTCGTTAAAAACAAAACAGCGATCCTGGAAGAATCGCTCGGCCGCGCTTTGAAAGAGAATGCTGTCTTGAAAGCATCGAAAAAAACAGTGCTGGCTGATTTGCAAAACGCACACGAGGCAGTGATGCAGTTAGAGGTGGGAAAAGCAGATTTGACGGCCGCTTGGAAGGAAAGCGAGAATAAATTATCTTGTGTAGAGCAACTTTTAGCTCAAAGAAATCTCTTAGAAGAGGAACAGAGCAAAAGAAGGGATCTTGAAAGTATCAACAACGATTTGAAAACCATGCAAGAGAATTTGAACAGAAGAGTTGGTGAATTAATGATGATTCTTGAGCAGGAACGCGCTCAGACTTTACAAGTGGAGAAAAACAAGGAAAAGCTGGTGATTGAGCGGAAGCAATATCTAGAGAACATGACAGCTGATCACCAAATCATCGAAAAGCTGCAAAACGATCTGAAAGGCAAAGAAGATGAATTCAGCACTGTGAAGGGTCGATTGGTGGAACTGAAAACCAGAGCCAGGTCGGAATCTGCAGAATTTGCTGAGAAAATGGAAAACGTAAACAGTGCAAATGGGAGGCTGCAGGAACAGCTGGTGCAGATTACAGAGGAAAATAGCCTGCTTAAAAGAAATATGGAGGAAGAGTCTGAGCGCCTTACCAAGAAAGTCCGAGATACGTATCTTGAGCTGAAGAGCAAGGATGAAGAACTTGAGAGAGCAAGAGAAGAAATCGCAAACTATAGATGCAAGATTGAGGAAGTTGAAATTGCAAAGCAGGAAATCTTAAACGATGCGTCACATCAGGCAGAGTTGCTTGGCAGTACGATCGATAAACTCCAAGCTGACTTGAAAGAAAAGCAAGAACATATTAACCAACTGGAAGACGTTAATACCCAGCTAACCCAGGAGAAAGGAAAGACTACCGCTCTGGAGGAAGATTATGAATCTGTGATCAGTGTCCTGCATGACCAACTGGAGGGAGAGAAAGCTTTAAACCAGTCTCTGTGTACTCAGTCTGATCGCAACGTAGCCAGTCTTCAGGGTCAAGTACAAAAGCAGCTGAATGCAAACATGGAACTGAGTCAGCAGTTAGAGGGAAAAAATGCCGAAATAAGGGGTTCTGCGATGAATTGGACACTTGCAAGAGACAACTCCAATGTGCTGAAGAGAAACTACAAATGGCTTTGAGCCAGCTAACTGCCGTTAATGCTGAAGTCAAATTACTCAAGGTAGAGAAAGAGACGCTCCAGACAACACTGACAGACACCCAGGGAGCAAGCGCTCAGGCATCCAAAAATTCAGCGGCTTCAATGTATGCCCTACTGGAAGAGTTGTGGAATGAAAGGAATGAGCTAAAGAGGACCATTGCAACATTCCAAGGAAGCGTCTCCTCTGATGACCTGCTGCTCCAGAAAAATGATGAAATTAACCAGGTATTTTGTCACAACCTTTAATTTTATTTTCTCATGGAAACTGAAACTTTAACCTTTTTAAACTGTTTATTGCAATCAGCAGCAAATTCCTCATAATATCAATGCTAACAGGTCATGAGATAACTGATCAATCAAGAAGAGAAATTGTCTTGATATTTAAACACATTCTCCCTACTAGAACGGAGAGAAAGAGAATCTGGGACCAAAGGATTGCAATAATACTAGTAGTAAATCACAGAAACTGACACCCCAGCCAGATTCTATGGAGAAACTGCAGTCATCAAGTCCTGTTCTCTTTCAGCCAGGAATTGAAGCAGAGAGTCGACCAGGAGACCTGACGGGTAAAAGTGATGGTGTACTGTCACTTCCTGATGGTAGAGGAGTTGATTATCAGTGTGGTAAGTGTTTTGATATTTATTTCAACAAGAAGATACAATTGGCCTTCTCTTTGTAATGCATTTGACTATAGCAATCCATCCAGCAGAGGTAGTGATACTAAGTCAAAGTGAAGTTAATGCTATGCATGGAAACATAGTTAAGTGACACGCTGCCTTGGCCCAAATGCAATGGCTTGTTGAACTTTGAACAGCCCCTCTTATTTTATCCCTGAGCTATGTTATGTGTAGTTTAAACCTTATGACGGCATGCGACGTGACATTCACAACTATTGGAGTACTCGTGAGTGCTCGCGCTAGTTGTGATTGGAGGTCAATAAGAAGAGGAAACTCTCCAAAGATTTGCCAAAAATAATGTATAACGTACGTGCAGACACATCATACTACTCATTAAACCTTTTGTTTGGCGACGTTCTCGGCAGTTGTAGAATGTTGCTCACTTACAGTTCTAACATTTTCAATTATAGCAACGGGATCCCTCATCGACGTTTATGGTGGCAAAGACGAGTACACCGCTTCTTCATACAACGTCAAGTCTTCGCCTTACTCTCACTCACTGCGTGATGTCGGCCTCCATTCCACCTCTTCATCGAGTTATTCCACTAATCCACAGCAACTCACCACGACTCAATACCATTATCCTCACACAACTACGAAACTGTTCTCCAAGCCATTTGCGCCTTCATCAAGCGGCGACATTCAGTTGGGTATGGTGGTACTGGTAACTAGGGCACGAGGACAGATTGGCCGCGGTGTAGTGAAGTATGTCGGGCCGTTACCAGGCCGCCAAGACACGTATATCGGAGTGGAACTGGGACAGGGTCAAGGTAGGCACACATTTGTCGTTTGGTGTTTCTATACCTGCTTGAATTGAATTGAATTGAGTTGAATTGTGTTTTACAAAAGCTTTCCACAAATTATTGACGAGTTTGATCATATCTTATTTCAGAAGGAAAGAACGACGGATCTGTGGATGGACGGAGCTTATTTTCTTGGTAAGCTTGTAAAAAAAAGCAGTTTTAGGGGAATGTCGTTCTCCAGCTCAGTTAGAATCTAACTTCCGAGATTTTATTGTGTTTTTAGTTTATGACCAACTGGAAGTTAGTTTAAAAAAATAACAATAATTGTTGTTTTATTTTCCTCAGTAAACCAAACCGAGGTATCTTCGTCTCCTTCAACAAAGTCGTCATGTGTTATAATTAAAGACCACATGTAAAAAGAATCATATACTTGGACACTTGTTTCATGTGGAAGCCGACGTACTTTCACTGAACATCCATGCTTATAGCGAGGACACTTCGTTGTATAGGATACATGACGGGTCTTTTCGTAAACATTCATTGTCGCTGACTCCAACGTGACGAAGCACACAGTTTATAGGCCATTTCCGAGTTGCCTTTTGCCTCTGTTTTCAAACGAGTCCAAGTGCGAAACCTTTCATATGAAAATGAGTTTGATTTGCATGAAAATTAACTTGTGAGTAAAACTCATTTTCAGATGAAAGGTTTTGCACTTGGGCTGGTTTTGAAACAGAGGTAAAGGCAACTCGGAAATGGCCTATTTATTTGATGGTGTTGTCAGTTTCTTTGCATTGCCCATCAGGCGTTTCTCGGTGGAGCGCGAGACGCACGCGGGGCTAACGCGCGCGAGTCGCACTCGCCTCGCGCTTTACCGAGATTCCCGCCAAAATGAAGATTTAGCAAGAAACAGCGTTCTGTATAGTAAAGTGGTTTATAGTTTCTAAAGAAACTGTTTGTGCTACGTCGACGGGCAAGTGAAACAGTTATTAACCATACCGCCGTGGCAACCTACTCATCAAATAAAGTATGTATGTATGTAAATTCGAAAATATGTCGTTTTGAGTGTTGGCTATTCGTCAGCTTTTCGAATTTTTCACCGCGGTACGGTCAATTTATCAGTTATCAACTTGAAGTTGATAATTTTATCACATGTAAGTGTTCTGAAAGCGTGACAAGGTTTAACGTTTAGAAACTGGAAGCATTTATCCAAAGAGGTTGATTATAGTTATTCGCTAAAAAGAATTATTATTCAGTCGAATTGTATGATTAAACTGATTTTCAATAAACTCTTAATGACATCATGTTACGTTGTAAAAACCAGTTTATTAAGCCTGGGCCAAACGAGAACGAGAGTTAACGTTGGCTTTCACGAGAGTTTTCTAACTCTTTAATAGCGACCTTCTCCAGCCCGGGCCGAACGAGAGAAACTGACTTTCAACGACTCTCAAGAAAAATTTGAGCAGGCGTACGAGAGCCCATGAGAGTTTCAGGCCAAACGAGAGCGAGAGTTCGAACTCTCAACAACTCTCATCCTCGTTTGGCCCGAAGATTTTTCCCCTCTTTACACACCCCGTGATAACCGTGCGATCCCTGACTCGTCCCCAGTCGTCTCTTATGAGAAACTTGTTAGACGCGGTGGATGATGGGAGAGCATCATCCTCGTTTCTCATAAGAGACGACTGGGGACGAGTCATTTGCGACCTTATCAAGGAAAGTAAACCATGTATTTGGTCTTTTCTTTTCTGAGTCTTCTTGATCGAGATAAAAATTCTCCTGACCTGCGCGCTGGAGTTTGAAAGCTGTCATTCTCGTTCCCAGATCCTTCGTTTCTTTTGGTCACGTGGTCGGCGAAACGACACAACGTTTATAAAAACCCCGCGATCAGTGCGTTTTGTCAGCGGTTTCCTTACGTAGAAAGTGATGCTTCATGTAATACCACACGATTATGTAATGCAACGCATCACAACAAACATGGCGACCAGTCTTTCGCAAATATTTTATCACAGTTTGTCGCGCAATGCTACGTGCAAAACCCTCACAATGTTTCGATGTTATTCCTTCTTTAAACACACAGGCCGTATGTTGTGTACGCGAGCGACCAGCATGAAAGTAAAGGACTGTTATCTTTTACTCGGAGTTGACTGGAGTGCCAAACGTTGTGGATGTCCGCGAAGCGTACTTGAGATTGGCAAAGCTGTATCACCCGGATTGTGGAAGAAAAAACAGCTGATGCCGCCAGATTTGCGCGGATAGAACAGGCTTACAGAGTGGTCATGGATCATGTAACGACTGCCTCACAGAAAGGTCCAGAAGTGAACGATCAAGATTTCGAGAAGGAGATATTTGACATCCATCACATTGCTCCACAGCATAGGTACTGCAGGGTACCAGCAAATATGTAGACTGTTCACAGCCTCGTTATTTTCTCAAATCGTGCGCGAAAAGCGAGAGAACTGGAAGAGAGCGTTTAGAAAATAGAGAGGCTGTGTCAGAGGCCTCGTGAGACTCCCCAGGACTCCCATGTGAAAGGGGCCATAAGGTAGTCTCCTATGGGATACAGCCAGAAGTATTTTTGCCACTTTATTTTGACCATGTCTTCGTCAATCCAACAAAGTCACATCTCTCACATGACCACTTCGTGCTAGTTTCCAATCTTTGCATCAAACATTTTGACACAAAACCCATTTCTCCTGTTGTTAAATTTGAGTGTTGGTGTCCTTAGGCAATACCTAGAGTACGAAGGCATTGGGTTTGGTTCACCATCCAAGAGACAAAAGCAGTATCAAAGCTACCGGGTACAAAGAGCTTCAGACAAAGTGATCGACCACAAGACTCAACAGTTTGGAGAACAAGAAACATCCATTGCTGAGCCTGAAAAGAGAGCAATAAGGAGATCAAAGTATTCCAAGGTCATCGACAGGCTGGTAGAGGACCTCATACAGGAAGCCATGTCTAAAGGAGAATTTAAAAATTTAGCTGGGAGCGGAAAGCCACTTAAGTTCGAGCAAGAACTATATGTTGGTAGGTGTTGTGACTGTGATCAAATTCCAGGGGGGGGGGGGGGGGGGGGGGGGGGGGGACTCCCTCATAAAATTGACAGGTGTGATCGTCAGAAATTTTGAAAGGAAGCTCTAAAAGGTACCAGAATCCTGCTTTGTGGGTGTGTGTCTTCAATTATGAATTAATTTTTACCCCTAAGAGATACCAATTCTAAAACAAAACCGTACTTTCCTATCCTATTTTTTATGGCCTAATACCCCAAAAGGTACAAAGATAACTCTAACTGCAGTCACTTATGAATTTTAACCCCGATCACCCCCGTCACTTTTATACGGAAGTCCTCCCCCCCCCCCCCCCCCCCCCCCCCCCCCCCCCCCCCCCCCCCCCCCCCCCCCCCCCCCCCCCCCCCCCCCCCCCCCCTCCAGGGATCAAAGTCTCGAATATGAAGGCAGGATAGTGTGCTTTTTCAGAGGGGTATACTAGACCCCAGGGAGTACTGTTCTCAATTTTTTGTGGGGGTATGCGGCCTGGTTCTTGACCTCTTACGAGCGTTGCCCTCACTTATCAGCAATGGTAGTAGCTTGGCATGACAACACTGCCCTAGTTCCTCTCCAGGGTCTTGTAAAACAGGAATCATGAGCTATATATGGGAATAAGTGTGTGGACAGGGGCTGAAGGGAATGGGAGCGAAAGTTTTCCGTTATCTGAAGAGGAGACAGGCATTGCATGGATATCGTGGCTTACTGAGCATGTGATTTTACTGGCTAGATTATGTATGAACTCCCTTCAGCTTTGTAAATATCTGAAGATGCCGTTGTACCTTTTCTTTTCCTTCTCATTACAGACTCAACAACTCGGAGACTCAATAAAGTACTGATAGACTCGGGATTTGCACCGGAGTGGATTTCACTCGAGAAGGAAATACGACAAGATATCAAACGACTCAGAGATGGGCTGCTGGAAAAAAGAGAGAAACTGGGACCTAGTCCATTAACGTTACGAGCAAACCAACACATGGGAGCGCAACTTGAAGGAATTGAGGAGAAGTTGCGGATCATTAAACAAAAAAATCGATAAATTCAAACATGATTGTGCCATTCTCAATAAACAAAAAGTTCATGTAAACTTCCAAAAGGAAGTTAACAGAACGGTCGAGAAACTATGGCTATGGACCAGCGGAAGACAGCGACTCTTGTGATGTAGAAAACATGGATAAACGCGATAGTGTTACTTTGACATTTATTCGAAAACTGCTGGAAAAATACGGGATTGGGTTTTTTAAAAGGATTCAGAGAAAACGGCAACACGTCATGTCGGAGACATTAATCGCGTGTCGAGCGATCTTTGCTAATGTTATTGTTTACAATTCGTATTTAAGAATTAAAATGATTAAAAACTTTTTTTAAACTAGAGTTATGGTGCCAAGTTTGAAAGGAAACGGTTCAAAATCTACATTAAAACAATGCAACAGACATTTGTATTATCAGAACAGCATTCTTAAAGCAACTACCGAAGACGATAAATTATTCTAGAATGTTGTTCTGATCAATAAGTATCAAACAGCATTCCAAACAATATACTTTACTCTATAAAAACTCTTATATTAACACAATTTATTTGTAATATAAAATATTCAGCATCTCTTCCTTATGTTTTTGTCCTTTTATCTGTTCTTGTGTTGAAACATTTCACAGCTAGGGGCTAACACGAAAAACCTCGCGGTTTATTTAGCCCCTAGGCTCTAAACTCTTTGCTACTAAATATTATTTATTTAAAAAAAAAACACCTGTATTTTCCTTTACTATCATTTGTATATCTTTATTTTATAATGAGCTAAATAAAAGATTGTTGTTGTTGTTGTTGTATACCCTGGGCTCAGAAGGTTTCTTTCTCGTATTTCTCATTCCGCGAATTTGCACACTGCACGAAAAGTTGCCTTTGACCTACACCTTTGACTGGGGTCACAGGTGACAAAGGCCGTCTTTGTCATGCCTTTGACGCAGGTCACAGATGGACAAAAGGTCGTCTTTGACTTTGGTCAAAGATAGTACGCTTTTGACCTTAGTCAAAGGTGGAACAAAGGTGCTGCCAAATTTGACTTTGACTGGGTCAAAGGTACTTTTGACTGCGGTCAAAGCTGTTACTAACTTTGACGCGCGTCAAAGCTAGTCAAAGGCGATATAAAAGGTGTTGTTTACCTTTGACCACTGTGTCAAAGATAGTCGTCCATCTTTGTCATACCTTTGGACGCGAATCAAAGATAAAACAAAAGCCAACTTTCGTGCATCAATTAAACCTCGAATCGGCAAAAGCGAATGAGTGTTCGGTAGAATAAAAGAAGAAAGAAAACCTGTTGGACCAGGTCTGCCAGTGTCAACCTCGTTCCCAGGGTCTCTCTTCTTCCCCGCCAAAATCGCTTTTGGCGGGAAGAAGAGAGACCCTGGGAACGAGGTTTTGCCAGTGTATCATTCGTATGGCTGGGTGGCAAACTCTTTGTACCCCCCCCCCCCCCCCCCCCCCCTCTTTGTACCCAACCATACAATTTTGACGGTTTTTAAAAAGGAAAAGATCTCGTTCAATCCTCTGTTTGTTACAGTTACTAAATGACACAGGCACTTTCAGTATGGGCATGAATAAAAATTGGAGTTTAAATTCTATGTAAATATAGTTGTTCTTAAACATTTCCTTTGGCACCAAAGGCGTGCTATTGATTCAGATTGGAACATTCGTTCTTACGTAATATTTCAAAAACGAGTGCGAGTGTTTTATTGGGACACGAGAAAACAGATGAAAGTATAAACACAAGCAACATACACTGACGCATTAACGTGTTGATCATTAGCACCATTTTGTTCTAACAAAAGGCCCTATTGATCAACATGTTGCTTGTATTTATTCTCATGTCCCTTGTGAAAACCAGCCGTAAATGGTCACTGAATTTCATCGTGAGCGAGGCGGAATGCGCTCATGTCACCTACATGTTTGGTTATCAAATTCTTTGTTTTCACACAACGATCTGAATTTACCGCGGTATTACTATAATTTGCCACGGCAGTGATGAATTAATATTCAAGGCGGACACTGAATAACTCGGACGGCGGAGAAATGGCTGAGTTCAGGTTTAGACCCAACAAAACGATCGAAGAGGAAGAAGTTTTGGTACAAAAGGCGATTTCCAAGTCCACTCATTACAAAAATAAGTGGACGGCTTCAATTTTCGAAGAATGGCATGCAGAGAGTTCGAACTGTAAAAGTAGCAACGCTGGAACCAGGTGGTTTATTTAAAGATTACGACGTTAAGTGCAGTCCTTGGAAGTGTCGCTAGTTGAAATGGACGCTGTAAGCTTTAACTATATATTTGCTGACAAAATTTATCCAATAGGTGGCAAAGCCGTCCAAGGAGAGTTATCCTCCCAAAACCATGTACCAGATAGCTTGCGTCGTCGGTACCTTCTTGAGAAGAAATCAAGTGTTGATTTAAATCCTCTGGATACTTCAGACAAAGGTAACAAAAATTTAATTTTGCACCACAATTCATTACTTCATTGATACTTTGGGTTCAGTTTCAATCTTGTTTATTGTTGTTGTTGTTTATTCGCAGATTTTCTATCATTCGTCGTACTCTTGATGTTGAGATGAAGGACTGAGGGGACACGATTAGGACTTGGCCTGAAGAACAAGAAAGAAGAGAAACTACCAGTAGATGACGGCGACGAGAAGAAGTTCTGGGAACTCGGACTTTTAGGAAAGGACACAGCTAAGTCTTTATTAAATGTTGTGTACTATTACAATGGAAAATTGTTTGGCCTTCGTGCTGTCGAGCATAGAAATATTTCTTTGAATAATTTTGAAATTGGCGACAACCATATTCGATTTGAAGAAAACGTCTCGAAGACTTTTCACGGAGGTTTGCTAGATCTGAAGTACGAACAACGTGTTGCAAGCATATATGTCATGAAGTAGTCCAAAAACATGAGCCTTGTCGTGTTGAATTGTACCGTTTATACATAGGCCTCGTTGAATGTAAGCCAGGTAAAGATTCAGCTTTCTACTATAAGCCTAACGCTAAAAAATTCCATTTTGATGATTCTCCAGTGGGAAATAAATACACTTAGGGCCTATTTATATGGAGAAAAGTTGTCTCTGGGTGGAGGGTCACTCGCTTTGAAGGTAGGGTGACCCTGGGGAGCGGGCCAACTTTTTTCCATATAAACACTTTGGCTATTGTTGTTTCTGTCACCAACCAGGGACAAGTCGGGACATATAAAGCATGCGCGAGCGCGAGAGAGCCACGTTTTTTGGCTCGGTAAACAGGGACAACTTTTTTCATATAAACGCTCGGTAAAAGATGGCTCGAGGAGGAGGGTAACCCTCCTACCAGGGACAACTTTTCTCCATGTAAATAGGCCCTTAGTCGTATTTTACCAGACAGGTGCAAAGCCGCAGGAATTGATCGAAAAACTTCGCACTGTTTACACGTGCCCCTTCTTTGTCCACTGCAGGGGTGGAGAGCAAATTGATTCGCGATAGAACTGGTCATAGATCAGACGCGCTATTGAAGTACGAAAAACTGGATGAAAAAGTTGTTTCGAATGTGAGTGCCATGTTAATTAAGGGCCCAAGTGTGAAACCAATGTTGAAAGTCACAAAGACGAAATCGCCAAAGATGGAGCTAAATTAGTCAATTTTGATCACAATCTTCCTTTTAGTATAATTGTAATGTAATATTCAATAACAATAGCAAATAAGGGACTGTGCAATAATTACCAGGGGGGGGGGGGGGGGGGGGGAGGGTTGGAAAACTAGAGGGGAGCATAAAGCACAAGGACAGGGGGGCTCAAAGTAAAATCAGTCACTCAAGAAGAGGGGCCCCTTAAAATTGTATTTCAAGTACATATTACAGTGGCGGATCTAGACCTGTTTATAAGGTTGGGCCAAAAATGTTTTCGGCCATAAGTATTTTCACCCACAAAGGGGGACCCGGGCCCCTCCCCTAGATCCACCACTGGTTCCCACTGAAAGGCTTGATGTTCTGTTAGCTGTGACTGAACTGCAAATTCAAATTCAATCCGTTGCAATATGATGGTATATTATTCTCTATAAGGTTGCAAAAGTCCCTAACAAGCTGTTAACAGTTTACGGTATCCCATAAGCCCCCTAGTTCATAGGCCTTCATAACACATGGCTATGTTTGAACATTGCTACGGAGGTGATGTTTGTTTCAGACGCGGTTGTCCAACAAGTAAACTTGTAGTAGGAGCTCTTCTTTCTGTGGTTATAAGATCTTAATCACCTGATCACAGGTGCGTGGTTAAACTAAGTGGAGAACGCAGCCAGGGTAGAGAGGTTAGGAGAACACAGTTTTACCCCAACGGATTGAAAAATAATCAAAAAATAAAAATGTTATAAAATCAATTAGAAATAAATAAATAACAATAAAAAAAATATTACAGAAAACACATGTACGCATTGTGGACCTATTTTTTCATAAGATACTTTAACGTCAACTGAACTACGTATTAGAAGGTGTAGGAGACAAGGCCAACGACTTAAACATCACCGCTCAATGACGCGATCATCTCCACTGAGACAAGGTAAGTAAGGCAGGGTATGAATAAAGTAAGCAAGCAACTTAAAAAAAATCATTGGGCATAGGAGGCTCGGAAAACAGAACAAAAAACGATAAATGAAATGAAATGAATTCAAATGAATTCAAATGAAATGAATTCAAATGAAATGAAATTCAAATGAAATGAAATGAATTCAAATGAAAATGAAATGAATTCAATTCAATTAAAAATGAAATAAATTCAAATGCAACGAATTCAAATGAAATGAAATGAAATGAAATGAATTCAAATCAAATGAAATGAATTCAAATGAAATGAAATTAATTCAAATGAAATGAAATGAATTCAAATGAAATGAATTCAAATACAACGAATTCAAATGAAATGAAATGAAATGAATTCAAATGAAATGAAATGAATCCAAATGAGATGAAATTCAAATGAAATTCAAATGAATTTCGAAATGAATTCAAATGAAATGAATTCAAATGAGATGAATTCAAATGAAATGAATTCAAATGAAATGAAATTAATTCAAATGAAATAAAATGAATTCAAATGAAATGAAATCAAATGAAATGAATTCAAATGAATTCAAATAAAATTCAAATGAATTTCGAAATGAATTCAAATGAAAGAATTCAAATGAAATAAAATGAATTGAAATGAAATGAAATCAAATGAAATGAATTCAAATGAATTCAAATGAAATGAATTCAAATCAATTCAAATGAACTGAATTCAAATGAAATGAATTCAAATGAAATGAATTCAAATGAAATGAAATGAATTCAAATGAAATGAAATGAATTCAAATGAAATGAATTCAATTCAAATGAAATGAATTCAAACGAAATTAATTTAAATGAAATGATTTCATTTCATTTCATTTCATAAATTCAAATGAAATGAATTCAAATGAAATGAATTCAAATGAAATGAATTCAAATGAAATGAATTCAAATGAAATGAATTCAAATGAAATAAATTCAAATGACATAAAATGAATTCAAATGAAATGAATTCAAATGAAATCAAATCAAATGAAATGAATTCAAATGAATTCAAATGAAATGAATTCAAATGAATTCAAATGAAATGAAATGAAATGAAATGAAATCAAATGAATTCAAATGAAATGAAATGAATTCAAATGAAATGAAATGAATTCAAATGAAATGAATTCAAATGCAACGAATTCAAATGAAATGAAATGAAATGAATTCAAATGAAATGAAATGAATCCAAATGAGATGAAATTCAAATGAAATTCAAATGAATTTCGAAATGAATTCAAATGAAATGAATTCAAATGAGATGAATTCAAATGAAATGAATTCAAATCAATTCAAATGAAATGAATTCAAATGAAATGAATACAAATGAAATGAATTAAAATGAAATGAAATGAATTCAAATGAAATGAATTCAATTCAAATGAAATGAATTCAAACGAAATTAATTTAAATGAAATGATTTCATTTCATTTCATGAATTCAAATGAAATGAATTCAAATGAAATGAATTCAAATGAAATGAAATGAATTCAAATGAAATGAAATCAAATGAAATGAATTCAAATGAATTCAAATGAAACTGAATTCAAATGAAACGAATTCAAATGAAATCAATTCAAATGAAATGAAATCAAATGAAATGAATTCAAATGAATTCAAATGAAATGAATTCAATGAATTCAAATGAAATGAAATGAAATGAAATCAAATGAAATGAATTCAAATGAAATAAAATGAATTCTCATTTCATTCAATGAATTCAAATGAAATGAAATGAATTGAAATGAAATGAAATGAATTCAAATGAAATGAATTCAAATGCAACGAATTCAAATGAAATGAAATGAAATGAATTCAAATGAAATGAAATGAATCCAAATGAGATGAAATTCAAATGAAATTCAAATGAATTTCGAAATGAATTCAAATGAAATGAATTCAAATGAAATGAATTCAAATGAAATGAAATCAAATGAAATGAATTCAAATGAATTCAAATGAAATGAAATGAAATGAAATGAAATCAAATGAAATGAATTCAAATGAAATGAGTTCTCATTTCATTCAATGAATTCAAATGAAATGAAATGAATTCAAATGAAATGAAATGAATTCAAATGAAATGAATTCAAATGAAATGAAATCAAATGAAATGAATTCAAATGAATTCAAATGAAATGAATTCAAATCAATTCAAAATGAAATGAATTCAAATGAAATGTATTCAAATGAAATGAATTCAATTCAAATGAAATGAATTCAAACGAAATTAATATAAATGAAATGATTTCATTTCATTTCATTTCATGAATTCAAATGAAATGAATTCAAATGAAATGAATTCAAATGAAATGAATTCAAATGAAATAAATTCAAATGAAATGAATTCAAATGAAATAAATTCAAATGAAATAAATTCAAATGAAATAAATTCAAATGAAATAATTCAAATGAAATAAATTCAAATGAAATAAATTCAAATGAAATAAATTCAAATGAAATGAATTCAAATGAATAATTCAAATGACATAAATGAATTCAAATGACATAAAATGAATTCAAATGAAATGAATTCAAATGAAATGAATTCAAATGAAATGAAATTCAAATGAAATGAATTCAAATGAATTCAAATGAAATGAATTCAACTGAATTCAAATGAAATGAAATGAAATGAAATCAAATGAAATGAATTCAAATGAAATGAAATGAATTCATTTCATTCAATGAATTCAAATGAAATGAAATCAAATGAAATGAATTCAAATGAATTCAAATGAAATTCAAATAAATTTCGAAATGAATTCAAATGAAATGAATTCAAATGAAATGAATTCAAATGAAATAAAATGAATTCAAATGAAATGAAATCAAATGAAATGAATTCAAATGAATTCAAATGAAATGAATTCAAATCAATTCAAATGAAATGAATTCAAATGAAATGAATACAAATGAAATGAATGAATTCAAATGAAATGAAATGAATTCAAATGAAATGAATTCAAACGAAATTAATTTAAATGAAATGATTTCATTTCATTTCATGAATTCAAATGAAATGAATTCAAATGAAATGAATTCAAATGAAATGAAATGAATTGAAATGAAATGAAATCAAATGAAATGAATTCAAATGAATTCAAATGAACTGAATTCAAATGAAATGAATTCAAATGAAATCAATTCAAATGAAATGAAATCAAATGAAATGAATTCAAATGAATTCAAATGAAATGAATTCAACTGAATTCAAATGAAATGAAATGAAATGAAATGAAATCAAATGAAATGAATTCAAATGAAATAAAATGAATTCTCATTTCATTCAATGAATTCAAATGAAATGAAATGAATTCAAATGAAATGAAATGAATTCAAATGAAATGAATTCAAATGCAACGAATTCAAATGAAATGAAATGAATTCAAATGAAATGAAATGAATCCAAATGAGATGAAATTCAAATGAAATTCAAATGAATTTCGAAATGAATTCAAATGAAATGAATTCAAATGAAATGAATTCAAATGAAATGAAATCAAATGAAATGAATTCAAATGAATTCAAATGAAATGAATTCAAATGAATTCAAATGAAATGAAATGAGTTCTCATTTCATTCAATGAATTCCATTGAAATGAAATGAATTCAAATGAAATGAATTCAAATGCAACGAATTCAAATGAAATGAAATGAAATGAAATGAAATCAAAATGAAATGAATTCAAATGAAATGAAATGAATTCTCATTTCATTCAATGAATTCAAATGAAATGAAATGAATTCAAATGACATGAATTCAAATGCAACGAATTCAATTCAAATGAAATGAATTCAAACGAAATTAATATAAATGAAATGATTTCATTTCATTTCATTTCATGAATTCAAATGAAATGAATTCAAATGAAATGAATTCAAATGAAATGAATTCAAATGAAATAAATTCAAATGAAATGAATTCAAATGAAATGAATTCAAATGAAATAAATTCAAATGAAATAAATTCAAATGAAATAAATTCAAATGAAATAAATTCAAATGAAATAAATTCAAATGAAATAAATTCAAATGACATAAAATGAATTCAAATGACATAAATGAATTCAAATGACATAAAATGAATTCAAATGACATAAAAATGAATTGAAATGAATTCAAATGAAATGAAATCAAATGAAATGAATTCAAATGAATTCAAATGAAATGAATTCAACTGAATTCAAATGAAATGAAATGAAATGAAATCAAATGAAATGAATTCAAATGAAATGAAATGAATTCTCATTTCATTCAATGAATTCAAATGAAATGAAATGAATTCAAATGACATGAATTCAAATGCAACGAATTCAAATGAAATGAAATGAAATGAAATGAATTCAAATGAAATGAAATGAATCCAAATGAGATGAAATTCAAATGAAATTCAAATGAATTTCGAAATGAATTCAAATGAAATGAATTCAAATGAGATGAATTCAAATGAAATGAATTCAAATGAAATGAATTCAAATGAAATGAATTCAAATGAAATGAAATGAATTCAAATGAAATAAAATGAATTCAAATGAAATGAAATCAAATGAAATGAATTCAAATGAATTCAAATGAAATTCAAATAAATTTCGAAATGAATTCAAATGAAATGAATTCAAATGAAATAAAATGAATTCAAATGAAATGAAATCAAATGAAATGAATTCAAATGAATTCAAATGAAATGAATTCAAATGAATTCAAATGAAATGAATTCAAATGAAATGAATACAAATGAAATGAATTAAAATGAAATGAAATGAATTCAAATGAAATGAATTCAATTCAAATGAAATGAATTCAAACGAAATTAATTTAAATGAAATGATTTCATTTCATTTCATGAATTCAAATGAAATGAATTCAAATGAAATGAATTCAAATGAAATGAAATGAATTGAAATGAAATGAAATCAAATGAAATGAATTCAAATGAATTCAAATGAACTGAATTCAAATGAAATGAATTCAAATGAAATCAATTCAAATGAAATGAAATCAAATGAAATGAATTCAAATGAATTCAAATGAAATGAATTCAACTGAATTCAAATGAAATGAAATGAAATGAAATGAAATCAAATGAAATGAATTCAAATGAAATAAAATGAATTCTCATTTCATTCAATGAATTCAAATGAAATGAAATGAATTCAAATGAAATGAAATGAATTCAAAATGAAATGAATTCAAATGCAACGAATTCAAATGAAATGAAATGAATTCAAATGAAATGAAATGAATCCAAATGAGATGAAATTCAAATGAAATTCAAATGAATTTCGAAATGAATTCAAATGAAATGAATTCAAATGAAATGAATTCAAATGAAATGAAATCAAATGAAATGAATTCAAATGAATTCAAATGAAATGAATTCAAATGAATTCAAATGAAATGAAATGAGTTCTCATTTCATTCAATGAATTCCATTGAAATGAAATGAATTCAAATGAAATGAATTCAAATGCAACGAATTCAAATGAAATGAAATGAAATGAAATGAAATCAAATGAAATGAATTCAAATGAAATGAAATGAATTCTCATTTCATTCAATGAATTCAAATGAAATGAAATGAATTCAAATGACATGAATTCAAATGCAACGAATTCAAATGAAATGAAATGAAATGAAATGAATTCAAATGAAATGAAATGAATCCAAATGAGATGAAATTCAAATGAAATTCAAATGAATTTCGAAATGAATTCAAATGAAATGAATTCAAATGAGATGAATTCAAATGAAATGAATTCAAATGAAATGAATTCAAATGAAATAAATTCAAATGACATAAAATGAATTCAAATGAAATGAATTCAAAATGAAATGAAATCAAATGAAATGAATTCAAATGAATTCAAATGAAATGAATTCAACTGAATTCAAATGAAATGAAATGAAATCAAATCAAATGAAATGAATTCAAATGAAATGAAATGAATTCTCATTTCATTCAATGAATTCAAATGAAATGAAATGAATTCAAATGACATGAATTCAAATGCAACGAATTCAAATGAAATGAAATGAATTCAAATGAAATGAAATGAATCCAAATGAGATGAAATTCAAATGAAATTCAAATGAATTTCGAAATGAATTCAAATGAAATGAATTCAAATGAGATGAATTCAAATGAAATGAATTCAAATGAAATGAATTCAAATGAAATGAATTCAAATGAAATGAAATGAATTCAAATGAAATAAAATGAATTCAAATGAAATGAAATCAAATGAAATGAATTCAAATGAATTCAAATGAAATTCAAATAAATTTCGAAATGAATTCAAATGAAATGAATTCAAATGAAATGAATTCAAATGAAATAAAATGAATTCAAATGAAATGAAATCAAATGAAATGAATTCAAATGAATTCAAATGAAATGAATTCAAATGAATTCAAATGAAATGAATTCAAATGAAATGAATACAAATGAAATGAATTAAAATGAAATGAAATGAATTCAAATGAAATGAATTCAATTCAAATGAAATGAATTCAAACGAAATTAATTTAAATGAAATGATTTCATTTCATTTCATGAATTCAAATGAAATGAATTCAAATGAAATGAATTCAAATGAAATGAAATGAATTGAAATGAAATGAAATCAAATGAAATGAATTCAAATGAATTCAAATGAACTGAATTCAAATGAAATGAATTCAAATGAAATCAATTCAAATGAAATGAAATCAAATGAAATGAATTCAAATGAATTCAAATGAAATGAATTCAACTGAATTCAAATGAAATGAAATGAAATGAAATGAAATCAAATGAAATGAATTCAAATGAAATAAAATGAATTCTCATTTCATTCAATGAATTCAAATGAAATGAAATGAATTCAAATGAAATGAAATGAATTCAAATGAAATGAATTCAAATGCAACGAATTCAAATGAAATGAAATGAATTCAAATGAAATGAAATGAATCCAAATGAGATGAAATTCAAATGAAATTCAAATGAATTTCGAAATGAATTCAAATGAAATGAATTCAAATGAAATGAATTCAAATGAAATGAAATCAAATGAAATGAATTCAAATGAATTCAAATGAAATGAATTCAAATGAATTCAAATGAAATGAAATGAGTTCTCATTTCATTCAATGAATTCCATTGAAATGAAAATGAATTCAAATGAAATGAATTCAAATGCAACGAATTCAAATGAAATGAAATGAAATGAAATGAAATCAAATGAAATGAATTCAAATGAAATGAAATGAATTCTCATTTCATTCAATGAATTCAAATGAAATGAAATGAATTCAAATGACATGAATTCAAATGCAACGAATTCAAATGAAATGAAATGAAATGAAATGAATTCAAATGAAATGAAATGAATCCAAATGAGATGAAATTCAAATGAAATTCAAATGAATTTCGAAATGAATTCAAATGAAATGAATTCAAATGAGATGAATTCAAATGAAATGAATTCAAATGAAATGAATTCAAATGAAATAATTCAAATGACATAAAATGAATTCAAATGAAATGAATTCAAATGAAATGAAATCAAATGAAATGAAATGAATTCAAATGAAATGAATTCAAATGAATTCAAATGAAATGAAATGAAATGAAATCAAATGAAATGAATTCAAATGAAATGAAATGAATTCTCATTTCATTTCATTTCATTTCATTTCATTTCATTTCATTTCATTTCATTTCATTTCATTTCATTTCATTTCATTTCATTTCATTTCATTTCATTTCATTTCATTTCATTTCATTTCATTTCATTTTCATTTCATTTCATTTCATTTCATTTCATTTCATTTCATTTCATTCATTTTCATTTCATTTCATTTCATTTCATTTCATTTCATTTCATTCATTTCATTTCATTTCATTTCATTTCATTTCATGTCATGTCATGTCATGTCATGTCATGTCATGTCATGTCATGTCATGTCATGTCATGTCATGTCATGTCATGTCATGTCCATGTCATGTCATGTCATGTCATGTCATGTCATGTCATGTCATGTCATGTCATGTCATGTCATGTCATGTCATGTCATGTCATGTCATGTCATGTCATGTCATGTCATGTCATGTCATGTCATGTCATGTCATGTCATGTCATGTCATGTCATGTCATGTCATGTCATGTCATTTCATGTCCATGTCATGTCATGTCATGTCATTCATGTCCATGCATGTCATGTCATGTCATGTCATGTCATGTCATGTCATGTCATGTCATTCATGTCATGTCATGTCATGTCATGGTCATGTCATGTCATGTCATGTCATGTCATGTCATGTCATGTCATGTCATGTTCATGTCATGTCATGTCATGTCATGTCATGTCATGTCATGTCATGTCATGTCATGTCATGTCATGTCATGTCATGTCATGTCATGTCATGTCATGTCATGTCATGTCATGTCATGTCATGTCATGTCATGTCATGTCATGTCATGTCATGTCATGTCATGTCATGTCTGTCATGTCATGTCATGTCATGTCATTTCATGTCATGTCATGTCATGTCATGTCATGTCATGTCATGGTCTGTCATGTCATGTCATTTCATGTCATGTCATGTCATGTCATGTCATGTTCATGTCATGTCATGTCATGTCATGTCATGTCATGTCATGTCATGTCAGGTCATGTCATGTCATGTCATTTCATGTCATGTCATGTCATGTCAATTGTCATGTCATGTCATGTCATGTCATTGTCATGTCATGTCAATGTCAATTGTCCAATTTCAATTGTCAATTCAATTGTCAATTCAATTGTCAATTCAATTGTCAATTCAATTGTTCAATTCAATTGTCAATTCATTTCATTGTCAATTCAATTGTCAATTCAATTGTCAATTCAATTGTCAATTCAATTGTCATTCAATTGTCAATTCAATTGTCAATTCAATTGTCAATTCAATTGTCAAATTTCAATTGTCAATTCAATTGTCAATTCATTGTCAATTCAATTGTCAATTACAATTGTCAATTCAATTGTCAATTCAATTGTCAATTCAATTGTCAATTCAATTGTCAATTCAATTGTCAATTCAATGGTCAATTCAATTGTCAATTCAATTGTCAATTCAATTGTCAATTCAATTGTCAATTCAATTGTCAATTCAATTGTCAATTCAATTGTCAATTCAATTGTCAATTCAATTGTCAATTCAATTGTCATTCAATTGTCAATTCAATTGTCATTCAATTGTCAATTCAATTGTCAATTCAATTCATTGTCAATTCAATTGTCAATTCAATTGTCAATTCATTGTCAATTCAATTGTCAATTCAATTGTCAATTCAATTGTCATTCAATTGTCAATCATTGTCAATTCCATTGTCATTCAATTGTCATTCAATTGTCAATTCAATTGTCAATTCAATTGTCAATTCAATTGTCAATTCAATTGTCATTCAATTGTCAATTCAATTGTCAATTCAATTGTCAATTCAATTGTCAATTCAATTGTCAATTCAATTGTCAATTCAATTGTCAATTCAATTGTCAATTCAATTGTCATTTCATATTGTCAATTCAATTGTCAATTCAATTGTCAATTCATTGTCAATTCAATGTCAATTCAATTGTCAATTCAATTGTCAATTCAATTGTCAATTCAATGTCAATTCAATTGTCAATTCAATTGTCAATTCAATTGTCAATTCAATTGTCAATTCAATTGTCAATTCAATTGTCAATTCAATTGTCAATTCAATGTCAAGTCATTTCAATTGTCAATTCAATTGTCAATTCAATTGTCAATTCAATTGTCAATTCAATTGTCAATTCAATTGTCAATTCAATTGTCAATTCAATTGTCAATTCAATTGTCAATTGAATTGACAATTCAATTGTCAATTCATTGTCAATTCAATTGTCAATTCCATTGTCAATCAATTGTCAATTCAATTGTCAATTCAATTTCAATTGGATTGTCAATTCAATTGTCAATTCAATTGTCAATTTCAATTGTCAATTCAATTGTCAATTCAATTGTCAATTCAATTGTCAATTTCAATTGTCAATTCAATTGTCAATTCATTTGTCAATTCAATTGTCAATTCAATTGTCAATTCAATTGTCAATTCAATTGTCAATTCAATTGTCAATTCAATTGTCAATTCAATTGTCAATTCAATGTCATTCAATTGTCAATTCAATTGTCAATTCAATTGTCAATTCAATTGTCAATTCAATTGTCAATTCAATTGTCAATTCAATTGTCAATTCATTGTCAATTCAATTGTCAATTCAATTGTCAAGTTCAATTGTCAATTCCATTGTCAATTCAATTGTCAATTCAATTGTCAATTCAATTGTCAATTCAATTGTCAATTCAATTGTCAATTCAATTGTCAATTCAATTGTCAATTCAATTGTCAATTCAATTGTCAATTCAATTGTCAATTCAATTGTCAATTCAATTGTCAATTCAATTGTCAATTCAATGTCAATTCAATTGTCAATTCAATTGTCAATTCAATTGTCAATTCAATTGTCAATTCAATTGTCAATTCAATTGTCAATTCAATTGTCAATTCAATTGTCAATTCAATTGTCAATTCAATTGTCAATTCAATTGTCAATCAATTGTCAATTCAATTGTCAATTCAATTGTCAATTCAATTGTCAATTCAATTGTCAATTCAATTGTCAATTCAATTGTCAATTCAATTGTCAATTCAATTGTCAATTGTCAATTGTCAATTCAATTGTCAATTCAATTGTCAATTCAATTGTCAATTCAATTGTCAATTGTCAATTGTCAATTCAATTGTCAATTGTCAATTGTCATGTTCAATTGTCAATTGTCAATTGTCAATTCAATTGTCAATTCAATTGTCAATTCAATTGTCAATTCAATTGTCAATTCAATTGTCAATTCAATTGTCAATTGTCAATTGTCACTTCAATTGTCAATTCAATTGTCAAGTCAATTGTCAATTCAATTGTCAATTGTCAATTGTCAATTGTCAATGTCAATTCAATTGTCAATGCAATTGTCAATTCAATTGTCAATTCAAATGTCAATTCAATTGTCAATTCAATTGTCAGTTCAATTGTCAATTGTCAATTCAATTGTCAGTTCAATTGTCAATTCAATTGTCAGTTCAATTGTCAATTCAATTGTCAATTCAATTGTCAATCAATTGTCAATTCAATTGTCAATTCAATTGTCATTCAATTGTCAATTCAATTGTCAATTCAATTGTCAGTTCAATTGTCAATTCAATTGTCAATTCAATTGTCAGTTCAATTGTCAAGTCAATTGTCAATTCAATTGTCAATTCAATTGTCAATTCAATTGTCAATTCAATTGTCAATTCAATTGTCAATTCAATTGTCAATTCAATTGTCAATTTCAATTGTCAAATTCAATTGTCAATTCAATTGTCAATTCAATTGTCAATTCCAATGTCAATTCAATTGTCAATTCAATTGTCAATTCAATTGTCAGTTCAATTGTCAATTCAATTGTCAGTTCAATTGTCAATTCAATTGTCAATTCAATTGTCAATTCAATTGTCAATTCAATTGTCAATTCAATTGTCATTCAATTGTCAATTCAATTGTCAATTCAATTGTCAATTCAATTGTCAATTCAACTTTCAATTCAATTGTCAATTCAATTGTCAATTCAATTGTCCGAATTCAAGATTGTCAATGTCATTCATTGTCAATTCAATTGTCAATTCAATGTGTGCAATTTCAATTGTCAATTCAATTGTACAATTCAATTTCAATTGTACAATTCAATTGTGCAACTACTTGTCAATTGTCAATTCACAAATGTATCAATTCAATTGTCAATGTCAATTGTCGCAATTTCATTGTCATTCATTGGTCAATTCAATTGTCAGATTCAATTGCTAATTCAATTGTCAATTCAATGTCAATTCAATTGTCAATTCCAAGGAATTCATTTGTCAATTCAATTCATTGTCAATTCAATTTGCAGTTCAATTGCAATTCATTGTCAATTCAATTGTCAATTCAATTGTAGCGAATTCAATTGTCAGATTCAATTGTCAATTCAATTGTCAATTCAATTGTCAATTCAATTGTCAATTCAATTGTCAATTCAATTGTCCAATTCAATTGTCAATTCAT